>CM053583.1:56857543-56942963 GCA_028627135.1 Pseudochirops cupreus | reverse complement strand
AAATAGTTTGACTTTAATAAGTTCCTTATGATTTCTTTTTCCTGTTTACCTTCTCATCCTTCTCTTGCTTCCTGTATTTGAGAGTCAAACTTTCTGTTCAGCTCTGGTTTTTTCATCAAGAATGCTTGAAAATCCTCTATTTCATTGAGTGACCATATTTTCCCCTGAAGCATTATACTCAATTTTTCTGGGTAGGTGATTCTTAGTTTTAGTCCTAGCTCCTTTGACCTCCAGAATATCATATTCCAAGCTCTTTAATCCCTTAATGTAGAAGCTGCTAGGTCTTGTGTTGTCCTGATTATGTTTCCACAATACTCAAATTGTTTCTTCCTGACTGCTTACAGGATGTCCTCCTTGACCTGGGAACTCTAGAATTTGGCTATAATATTGCCAGTAATTTTCTTTTCGGGATCTTTTTCAAGAGTCGATCAGTGAATTCTTCCAATTTCTATTTTGCCCTCTGGTTCTAGAACATCAGGACATCTAGAACATCTAGAACAAGCAATTTTGCTTGATAATTTCTTGAAAGGTGTTGTCTAGGCTCTTTTTTTGATCATGGCTTTCAGGTAGTCCAATAATTTTAAAATTATCTCTCCTGGATCTATTTTCCAGGTCAGTGGTTTTTCCAATGAGATATTTCACATTGTCTTCTATTTTTTTTTCATTTGTTTCAATCTGTTTTATAGTATCTTGATTTCTTATAAAGTCATTAGCTTCCAATTGCTCCAATCTAATTTTGAAGGAGTTATTCTCTTCCGTGAGTTTTTGAAATTCCTTTTCCATCTGGCAAATTCAGCTTTTTAAGGCACTCTTCTCCTCCTTGGCTTTTTGGACCTCTTTTGCCATTTGTCTATTTTTAAAGGTGTTATTTCCTTCAGTATTTTGAGGGGTCTCCTTTAGCAGGCTGTTGACTTGCTTTTCATGATTTTCTTGCATCATTCTCATTTCTCTTCCCAATTTTTCCTCCACTTCTCTTACCTGATTTTCAAAATCCTTCTTGAGCTCCTCCATGGTCTATAATCAATTCATATTTTTGTTGGAAGTTTTTGATGCAAGAGTTCTGACTTTGTTGTCTTCCTCCTGTTCCATGCTTTGATCCTTTTTGTCCCCCCAAAAAGGAATCTATGACCTGATTATGTTTCCTCTGCTTACTCATCTTGCCAGTAAATTACTTGGCTTTTGAGCTCTTTGCCATGGTAGAACTCCACTTCCAGAATGGAGAGAGAGCTTTGTCCCAAATTGCTGGGGTTTTTGCAGCTGCTGGAGCTATCAGGAGGGTACCCTCTCTACAGCCCCCCTAAGCTGTGGCACACTGGCCACACACCCCAGGACCACCACCCAAGACCATGATCCAGATCCAAGCAGGTTAAAGCAAGAGCAATTACCTTCTGAATGGTTGCTTGGTCCCACTACAATCTGCAGGCCAGGAACTCTGGAGGCAGCCATGGCAGCAGCTGCAGCCACAGTGCCTCTGCCACTTCTTGCCCTGGGGGCAGGGGCTGTACCACACTCTTCTGTTTTTCCCTGTTCCAACAGAGTTCCACACTGACCTTTTACTTCCCCTTTGGCGTTTATGAGTTGAGCAATCTGGAAACCACCACAGCTGCTGATGATTCACTCTCCTGAAGTCTGCTTTGGCTGCCACTGATCAGGGCCACCCTGGGGCCAGAACCATGTGGCTCATATGGGGCTGTGCTTGGCTCCCAGGCCAGTGCAATAGACCTTTCCTGTCTGCCTGCCAGGCTGCCTTCAGAAGGAGATTTGTTTCTCTCTGTCGCTTTGTGGGTTCTGTAGCTCTAAAGTTTGTTACGGTCATTTTTTTTCACATGTATTAGAAGTGATTGGAGCCAGAGCCCATGCCAAGTTTGTGCTTCTACTCTGCCATCTTGGCTCTGTTCCCCCGCCCCCCATACTGGTCCCTTCTTGTGACCTTTCCAGCAAAATGTAACAAGCTCAATGACAGTCAGTAGATTGTGAGCTTCTCAAGAGCAAAGATTGTCTTTTGCCTGCTTTTGTATCCTCAGAGCTTAGCACACTGCCTGGCACATAGTAGGCTCTTAAGAAATGCTTATTGACTGACTGACAGAAAGATATTGACCCCATGGAACATATAGAAAAGAAATATGAGAGCAAAGTAGATGATCGACTGAGATTTTGTGGAAGGGGTGAGTTTTTGCTTAAGAAAGGGATTTAGAATACTATTAGGACTTCCATCACCAAAGAGCCCAGATTTCTCTGTGTGTGTTCCCCCGTGTTGTGTGCTCCCTGGGCATGTGGCAAGGGTGAGGAAGGATCTTGTATACCAGATGGTACTGCAAAGTACATGAAGTCAGTCTGTCAACCAGTCAGTAAACATTTGTTAAGCACCCACTATGAACCAGGCATAAGTGCTAAGCACTTGGTAGGGATACAAAAAAGGCAAAAGATAGTCCCTGCTCTCAAGGAGCTCACAGTATCATGGAGAAGACAACATGAAAATAACTAGGTACAAACAGGATATAGACAGACAGACAGACAGATAGATAGATAGACATACATAGATGTACATATGCATATATGTAAGTATATATATGTACATATATACATACAGGATAAATTAGAAATAATAGGGGAAAGTGTGAAGATTAAGGGGGATCAAGAAATACTTCTCAAAGAAGATGAAATTTCAACTGGTATTTGAAGGAAGCCAGGGAAACTAAGAGACAGGGATGGGGAGAGTGAGTATTTTGGGTAGTAGATATAGTGGTTTGGGTAACGGTAACTCTCTGCCATGAAATCAGTGACAACAACATTCTTAATAATACCCTTTGATCCATTTCCTTTTTTGGGGGACAGGCTAAAGGTCAGAGGAACTGGGACCCTGGTACCACCCAAACCCCAGATAGCAGATACTAATGAATCAATGTCAGCTTGGAGAAAGCTCCCTACTGGAGTGCCTGGGATTCTGCCCTTGACCCCATAACTGGATGAAAGCATGCTTACCAAGTGTATAGATGGCACAAAGCTGGGAAGTTAACTCATGAACTGAATGGCAGAGACATCATCCCTCTCTCCCCCCAAATCTCTGTAGACTAGAACAGGAAAAAATCCAATAAGGTGAAATGGAATAGAGATGTCTCACTTAGCTCAAAAAAAAATCACCTAATTTTAATTGAATTGGGACTTAGTTGTTTCATAAATTTCGTTATCAAGCACTATCAATCAATTAACAAGTGAGTCTCTCTCTGTTTACTCAGCCCTGTTCGGGCCACATTGTGGGGGAAACAAAGGAGTAATCCCTGGCCCTGTCCACACAGAGCTTATGACCTGGGAGAGACCCAGCTTTGGACGGGAACCCAGAGGTCATTCATTATATCCTAAACCAGAATCCTCTCTAGGACATATTGGACAAACTTTCATTGAATCTTTCCTTCAAGTCTTCCAGTGTGGGAAAATCCATTTCCTAAGGCATCTATTATATTTGGATTAGTACTGATATAACGCAGAAAGCTTTTCCTAATAGTGTCAGAGGAACAGAGGAAGGACAGACCCAGGCCTTAGCCTTATTAGGTTCACAGTCTGACTGGACAGACAAGACTTACACATATGAACAATCAGAGACAAGAACTAGTTACTTGGTAATGTATTCGGGTGATTATACTTGTCTTGTTTGGACCTGAAAGGACTGAATTAGGAGCAATGGAGGGTGAGGGGGTGGAGAAGGGTGGGGATGTAGCTACAAGAAGGGGCATCTCAGTTTAAGATAAGGAAGAACTTTCTAACAATCAGATGTGTCCAACAATGAGCTACTTTGTGAAGCAGCAAGTTTCCTGGCACTTCAAACAAAGGCCAATAGAGTCCCTGTCGGGGAGGCTGGAGAGGGTGTTGTTTCACTGGAAGAGGGTTTGGACTAGAGGCCCTCTGGATTAAACCAGGCATCCCTTCTGGCTCTAAGGCCCTGGGTCTAGCATCCGTACAATCGATGTCCTTATCCCAAGCAAAATCCTTTGAAGGAGAACAGATTTTGGGAGCTAGAAATGCACTGCCTTGGGACATAACTAATAATGATAACTCACGTTTCTCAAAAGCTTACAAAGTTCTTTGCTCACAACAATCCTGTGGAGCAGGATTGAACAGATTTATTTATTTAACAGATAAAGAAAATCAGTGCAGACCACTTACGTCTTGGCCATAGAAGAGACACTGTCTGAAATCTTCAGACACGTCCAGTACCTTCGAGCTGCAATTAAAGCCATCTATCCCAGCTCCCCTTTTTCTTTCCTCCTTTGGAAAGGCCTCAGGCAGATCAGACCCCATGAGTCAGAGGAGTTACTGGTCCCGGTTCTCACCTAGGGAACAGGTCAGGTTCCATTTCTCCCACACACTTCCAAGACGGAGTTGAGAATGTCTGTGATTCATAGCAGACTAGTCTCATGGGCTTATGCAATGACTTCCATTCTCAAGAAAGCACTCTTTTTTCTCTGCCACGTACCCCTTTGAGGTGGGTAGCTGCCATTATTACCCTCCCTTTAATAAATATGGGCTCAGTGAAAGGTACTTTCTCTGAGGTGTGCACCCAGGGTGTGGCAGAGCCAGGGAAATAAAATGTAGCCTCAACCCCGACTTTGTCCTAATCTTGCTACACTTTGCTGGTCTCTCCAAACTGGTCTCCTCAATGCAATACTGTTCAACAAATGCATATTAAATACAGAACTATGAAGTGCTGCAGTATGATCTCACGTCTTTCCAACGCTTCGAAAGGCTAGTTCGTATCCCAGTCTTTTTTGATTTCTTAAAACTCCCCCTGTCGGGGGAAAGGGACAGGAAGTAGGTGCTGATGTAGGCACTTGGGATTCAAAGATAAAAAGATTGCAGATGCCCGTCCTTATGAAAGGTATGTTCTAGCAGGAGCTCTAGTCAGTCAATACACATTTATTAAATACCTATGGGTCAGACACTGTTCTAAGTGCTGGGGACGCAAAGAGAGGCAAAGACAGTTCCCATTTTCAAGGAGCTTCTGTTTGCATGGGAGAGACTTGACTTAAATAAAACATACCTACAAAGTAAATGGAAGGCTGCTGGATGATGCAGGCAAAGAAACAAGTATGATTTCTTCTTACACCTTCCTCCCTGAGTATAGCACAGTGGAGGGAGAGCTGGCCTCCTCTAGCACATCCCGGCTCTGTGATCATAGGCAGATTACTTAACTTTTCAGTGCTCCGACCTGGGAGCCTCTTTGAGGCCCTAAGTTCCAGAAAAGATCCTGACCTCCCTTGGAAGAGGGAACTTCCTTATCTGGAGGTTACCTCTATCAATGAAATCCCAGATCTAGTCTTTATCCCATTCAATCCCAAGGCTGGCTGTGAGCTTTGAATTAGGAGGAGCTCCTCCTTCTTTCAAGCCTAAATCTTCCAGTCTATGCATTCCCTCATGGTCCTTATTCTGTTTTCTGGGCTAAGAACAGCAAATCTGATTCCTCACATGAAGTAATTTTTGTAAAGTGCTCAGCACAGATGTCTGGCATAAAGGAGGTACTTTGTCGTTGTTCAGTCTTTTTGTTAGTTGTGTCCAGTTCTTCGTGACCCCATCTGGGGTTTTCTTGGCAAAGATATTGGAGTGGTCTGCCATTTCCTCCTCTAGCTCATTTTGCATTTGAGGAAACTGAGGCAAACAGTGACTTGCCCAGGGTCACACAGCTAGTGAGTGTCTGAGACCAGATTTGAGCTCAGGTCTTCCTGAGGCCAGGCCTGAAGTTCTATCTGCTGCACCACCTAGCTGCCCATAAGTAGGTGCTTAATAAATGTTCTCTTTTCTTCCTTTCTTCCCTATAAAAGCCGTTCATAATTGAAGATAGCTATCATGTCTTCCCACATCCATCCACCCTCTTCTCTAGATTAAGCATTCCCAGTCTCTTCTATTGATTCTCACGTGACATGGACACTAGGCTCCTTCCCAGCTCGGTTGCTCAGCTCTGAACATAATCTAGCTTGTCAAGTCTTTCTTAAAATGGAGCAGGGTAGGCCACAGCAGAGGACAGAATCATCACTTCCCTCATCCTAGACCAGACTAGACTTTGACTCTCTGGATGCTGCCTGAGAACCCAGAAGCTCTTTTGGCCCAAACACAGGCCCCCAGTGTGGTCTGGCCAGTGGTACTAATGAGCATCACAGGCCCCCTGAGACCCCAGGGCTCCAGGGTTCCAGGGGAGGGTCCCGGAAACCATTTGGGCTTTGAAGGGGATCCTGCCAAGCCCTCCACAAGGTAAATGCATATATCTCTGTTTGTTTACTAATAGGCTGGATGATGGAGGGGGCTCCCTCTATAGGCACAGATGTTGGGAATAATGAAAGAAAACAGTCATTTGTCAAAGTTTCTGGGAGAATAAACAACTGTTTCCCAGAGCCACAATCAGAAGGTAGCATCCTGGATCCCTTCCACCTGTTTTCCCATGTCATAGGGCAGGAGTGGGCGGTAGGGGGTTGAGAAAAGAGATGTGGTAGAGGAAAGGTACAAAGTCCTTTGGGGGAAAGAGATGCCTCCTGACTGAGAATATCAGGAAGACTTCGTGGAGGAAAAGGCATCTGAGCTGGGCTTGAAAGGTTGGTGGAGAAATAGAAAAGCAGGACTGGACAGAAAGGGGAGGCTGGGAGATGGGAAGGCAGGGAGAACAGTGGAGAGAAAGTTGGGGAGCAATGATTGGTTTGGTTTGGTTGAAGCCAGAAGACGCAGGCTGGAAAAGTTGCTTAGAAGCAAATCTGATAGCTCTTGGATGGAAGGAGGAAGGGAGGATAGACAGATCTAATTGATTTTGAGTTTCTCTATGAAGCGACTAGGAGGAGGTCTGGGGTAGGAAAGAGCACTGGCCTGGGTGTCGGGGGACTCAGCTTGAACCGAGCCCTATCGCTAAACAGCCGTGTGACTTTGGACAAGACCTGTCTCTTCTCTGGGACTCAGGTACTTCATCCCTAAATACAAGAGGGTCTTTGAGGCCCCTTCCAGCTTTGACATTCAATGGGCATCCATCAAACATCTGTGGGAAATCTCATATCTGCTCAACACTTCAAAAGATTCATTCACATCAGCAATTTTATTGGATTCCTTAAAGCACTCCAGGGGAGTGGGCCAGGGAGAATAAGTAAGAGGGATCTGGGGCAGGGAGGGGAAAATCACTATGAGGTAAAAACAAAAGATATCCATAAAAATCAGTTTATAAACCCACTCCCAGTGAGATGGGTGGGCTACCTAAAGTTTCCATTTCTATTTGACAGCTGAAAACCCAGACTCTCTCAAGTTCATTTATTTGTCCAACCAAGGTCAGAGTTAGAACTAGAAACCAGACCTCCTCTCTGCCAGCCTGCGTTCCAAGCATGGGACTCTCTCCAGTTGTTAGATGTATCTCCAAAAAGCAAGCTGAGGGGTACAGAGTGGAGCAGGAGAGATGGGAAAGAGGCCTGAGGGGAGCTTGGCCACCAGGACGGGAAGGGGACTTACACACCAAGATTCACTGACGAAACTTGGGTGTTTATTTTAGCCTGGAAAAGAGAAGGCTTAGGGAAAGGCCGCAAGACCCTGGCTGGAATCTATATTGCATAAAGGTTAATAACGTGAAATGTGACTAGAAAGAAGCCACATTATAGAAAGATATGAAGCTAAAGCACTTCTATTTTTATCTTTGAAGGCATAGAGAGATACTGAAGGTTTTTGAGAAGTCAGTTAAACACTAGGCATTTATTAAGCTCCTACTATGGGCCAGGCATTGTGCTAAGTGCTGGGGATACAAAGCCAGGCAAAAGACAGTCCCTGCCCTCAAGGAGCTTACATTCTAATGGAGGAGACAGCAAGCATGCATGAAAAAAAAAAGTTGTATGCAGGATAAGTAGAAAATAATTAGCAGAGGCAAGGCACTAGAATTAAGAGACAGACATTCTCAGATCTGGCTTTCTGAAGATTATTTTGAAAGCCACACAGAGATTGGATTGGAGGGGAGACACTAGAAGTAGAAATAATAATAGTATTTTTATAAGGTGCCTACTAGGTACCAGGAGCTGTGCTAAATGCTTTATAACTATCATCTCATTTGATTCTCACAATGACCCAGGGAGTTAGGAGCCATTGTTATTATGCCCATTTTACAGATGAGGAACCTGAGGCATAGTGAAGTTAATTGACTTTCCCAGGATCACACAGCTAGTAAGTGTCTGATGCTGGGCTTTAATTTAAGTCTTCCTGGCCCCACGCTCAGTGTTCTATCCACTGGGCCACCTAGCTGCCCATTATGATCATACCAGTAGTACTTGCCTAATAGGTGGTTGTAAAGACAGAGGGTGAACTGTACATGAAGGCCAACCTTAAGGCAGCTGTAAATATCAGCTGTCATTGTGTGCCTACACTAAGGTCCTCCTCCATTGTCCTCCTAGGAAGTCCTGCCATTTTAGAAACGCCAGTAGAGGACTGATGAAGGACTATTTGTCAAAGGTCAAAGCCCTAGCTTGGCTTAGAGCAGGGATGGGAACCTGTGGCCTTAAGGCCACATATTTTTTATGTAAAATTTGGATTCAGTGAAAAGGCTGCAGTTAGGAATCTAGAAGGCCACATGCAGCCTTAAGACTGTAGGTTCCCCACCCCTCACTTAGAGCAATGCACATTACCGGACTGTTGGACACCAGGGGAAGGATTAATTTTTTTTCTGCTACAAACAACTCACAAAGACTGTCTACTACAGAGCAGAGGGCTGCCACATATGTAGGTGGAAGGAGCTCCCACACTCGGGAAATCACAGATCTTTTGATAGATTTGAAGTGTGCAAATATTTAAATGATCTTTAATGGAACAGCTGAAGTTCCCCTAGTCTTAGAAAGACACATTCAGCAATTGTTTTGTGGCAAGGACAGAGGGTTCCTACCTGGCTTGTGAAATGCCATTCTCTAGCAATCTTCATTCAAAGGCTCTGAAAGTCACATCTCCCCAGACTCCCTACTCCTACCTACCCCCCAGAGGAAGCATCTGGATCTTCTGCTATTCTCATTTCAGGAAGGACATTGAGAACTGAACCTTATCCAGAGGAGGCTGACCAGGATGTTAGGGAATCAATGGCAGGGATAGGTGAGCTTATATCGATCAGAGGAACTGGGGGTATCAGGCTAGGAGAGTGGTCTGTTTTTGAAAGGTTGTCATGAGGAAGAAAGGGCTCATTCTGCTTGGTCCCAGAGGGCAGAACCATACCCAAGAGAAGAAGAAGAGAGAGAAGCTGATTTCAGCTCATTGGAAGAATTAACTAATTAATTAAATAATAACTAACGGGAGGTAAACGAGAAGGAAACAACCTACTTTTCAGTCTGGAGTCAGGGAGAACAGAAAGCCAGAGATCAGAACAGAATACGAGCCCTTCTTAAATTTCTCATAGAACTTTGTGGGGTTTTTAAAAATAAGATGAAACATGTTTATTTCATCTACTTAATTAACAAGCATTTATTTTCTCTCCTACCCCTACTCTTGTCTGAAAAACAAATGCAGAGTCAAGCTAAACAAATTCCCACATTGGCCACGTCCAAAAAAAATGTGTTTTATTTTAGATCTTTAGCCCATCAGATTTCTGTCAGGAGGTGAGTAACGTGCTTCGTCATTGGTTATTTTTCATATCACTGTATTTGGATTGTCCCCTTTCCCATCTTATTATCACACTTATTTGTGTACATGTCAACCACCCACACTCCCAAGATAGGCAGAATAGTCATTGTATTTGGAAGGAAATAAGCACATCTTAAATGCCTACTGCATGCCAAGCACTGTGCTAACCACTTTACTCATACTGCCTAAGTTGATTCTTACAACAACCCTCCAGGATATAGAGAAGGAGAGGGAAAACAGGGGCTATTTCCCCCCACTTTACAGATAAGAAAACTAAGGCTTACTCAAGGTCACACTGCTCACAAGTGTCTGAGGCTGGATTTGAACCTAGGCCTTCTTGACTCCAAGCCCAGTGTTCTATCCAGTGAACTGCCTGCTTTCTAAGGAACATAGAATGTTAGAGCTGGGAGCCAAAAGAGCTGGCTTCAGCCCTTCATTCTGCTACTCCCCAGTGCTTCTAGCACATAGTAGGCATTTAATAAATGACCTTTGTGGGTTTGAACAAGTCATTTCCATTCCCTGATCAGTTTTTTTTCCTTTATTATTCCTCCTTCTGATTCTCACCCAAATTAGGAGATGGGATCTCCCTTGTACCACTTTTTATCCACAAGTTATTAATAATACAGTCCTATAGCACCCATTAAATACCTCTATGATCATCCTTTGGGTCAGCTACGAGTTGAGTGAGCCAGAGAAGGAGACTTGGAGTGAATAAGGCCAGGGTCCGTACATATTCGCTCTCCATACACCAGTGGCTCTCAATCTGTGGGTCGCGACCCCTTTGGGGGTCGAATGACCCTTTCACAGGGGTCGCCTAAGACCATCAGAAAACACATATTTCCGATGGTCTTAGGAACTGAGACACCACTCCTCTATCCGTCTCCAGGCAGGTCCGTGCACATGCAGATATGCCCACATATGAGTATTAAAGGGTCGGAGCATTAGGAAGGTTGAGAAGCACTGCCATACACAGTGATACAAGTATATCAGGGCACTGGGATCAGGCATCAAGAGCCCTGTCTTTATGAGCCAGATCCTAGTCTCTTGGAGCTACAAGGAACTGAAGAAAGGATCTGGTCTAACTTCCTTTCCAGCTCAGGAATCCCTTCTACCTCCTTCTTGCTGAGGAATTGTCCAGCCCCAGCTTGACTTCCTCCAGAGAGGGGAGGTTCACTGCTTCATGATGGAACAGCTCTATTATTGAATGGTCCACCTAGAACCCTTGTTTAAAAAAAATTATGGGACCATCAGTCAGTTTTACCCCCCAAAAATTAGTAGCCAAAACAAGGCAACGTGTGGACCGTTGGGAAGCTAATCTATTGTTCTGTTACTTAATTTGTTTTGTTTGAATGTCTTCTAGATAGCTATAGCCAGGCAGGTATTCATCCATCCACCAATCCATCCATCCATCCATCTCAGAAATATTTACTGGGGAGCTGTCCTTGGAGCTAAGGCAAGGTAACAAAAATGACGAAGACATCATTTCTGGTCATGGTAAGCTCACAGCTTGGAAGGGAGGGCAAGGCATAGACATAGGCAGCCACAGTCCATGGGGGGGCCGGGTATGTGTGTATGTGCATGAAGATATTAAAGGCAAAGTTCAAAGAGCAATGGAAATTCTAAAGGAGGAGACATCCTCTAGCTTTGGGGATGTGCAGAGGAGACATCTAAGCTAGACCTTGTCAGAGGGACAGGGAATTGTCAAGCTGCATATGACACTGAAAATAAGAAGTGACATTTTTATATGACACTTAACAGAAATGACCTCATTTGATCCTCATGATGACCTTGCACAAGGTAGAAAGTACAGATATTGTTACAGATGAGGAAACTGAGGCTCAGGGAGCTTGTGACTTGTCCATGATCACAGAGTGTCAAAGTTGAGCTTTGAATCCAGACCTTCCTGACCCCCAGGTCCAGCATTCTAGGTGCATGGTACACTGCCTCTAGTAAGCCCATGCGTGCTTTGGGGAACTCAGGGTAGCCCTCCCTCATCACAGCCTAAATGATTCCCAAAAGCCGGCCGCTGACAAAGAGAGGGATTGACAAGCCCTTCTAGCTCTAGGACTCCAGAGAGGCCTCTCACCCTGGGACACCACCCAGGAACCTGGAGCCAGCTCTCCTAGAGGCAGACTGTGGGTTCTGTCTTCACACAAGGGAGTCGGTGTCTCATAAACTGAGCCCTCTTGCCCTTTTAACCAGCTTCCCTCATTTGTCTCCATTTGCTGGTAATGAACTCTCCAAAGCTAAAAATTTCCAGATGTGAAGCCGCTGGAGGAAAAGCAGGAAGCTTCCCCCGACGTACTACAGGCTCTGACAGATGAGTCAGTTCCCAGCCCAGAGAGGCTCCACGTGGTAGCAGGAGAAGTTCTGCGCTGCTAGGGGACCAGGTGCATAACCCAGGGCAGGCTGTGGACATTTTCTGAGCCTCAGTTTCCCCTTCTGTAAAACAGGTACAATAAACCCCAAAGCCTGCTCTCTTACCACAGAAGACTGTTATGAGAAAAGTGCTTTGTAAAACTTCTAAAACCGCAGAAATGCCCATCATAATAAGATTAGCATTTTCTCCCTTTCTTCCTTTAGGTAAGGTTGTGCCCAGCCCCCGACAGATTTAAGAAACTTTTAAAAACCCACAACTTGCTATTGAGTAGTCACATAATGTAGTAGGGAGAACACAGGTTTTGAATTTAGAAAATGTGGAGCCCCGTGGGTGAAGGGCTAGATTCAGAATGACAAAGATCTGGGTTTGAGTCCTCCCTCAGACAGCTGCTAGCTGTGTCACCCTGGATTCAATCTGCATCAGTGCCTGGCATGCTTCAAGTGCTGTACAAGTGTTAGCTGTTGTCATTCATGTTAGTGTCTACCACCGCTACTACTACTACCGCTACTACTACTACCGCTACTACCGCTACTACTACTACCACTACTACTGCTACTACTACTATTACCACTACTACTGCTACTACTACTATTATCACTACTACTGCTACTGCTACTACTACTACTACTACTACACCTCTCTGGGTCTAGTCTCTTCATCATGGAGGTTGAATCTGATGACCTCTCGGGTCTCTTCTAGCTTTAAATGTATGATCCTTTGACTAGGATCCTATCATCCTGAATTTTGTCCTGGGAACTAACCTCTTATAGTCTCAGCTTCTCTCCTCTGTAAAATGGGGGCACGGTATCTGCATTATCTTCATCAAAGCACTGTGGTGAGGTAATGTTTGCTTTGCAAACGTTAAAGGTAAGTAGAAACCATCGTGATGCTAATGAAAGAGACCCAGGCCATATCCTGAGGAACTCAGTCTTACTAGAGGAAAGTCAAGACTTACCTGATCAAAGTAATCCCAGAACAGTCAGAATGGAGCATGTGGTAAAGAAATCAAAGCCTGACTAAATCTTCAAGTTCTGAGGGAGTGCAGAGGTTAAAGGACTATTCTTAGTGAGAAATGGGGTCAATCAGAAAGGACTTCCTGGAGGATATTATGGATTCTAGGTCTCACTCTCATTGGTGGACCTAGATCCCAATGTCCCAATCTCCAGTCTCCAATTTGATTCCGTGTTTCACATTAATTAGATAACAGGTCTTTGCTTTGTTCCACTTCTGGTGCTGGGCACTGGGAGGTTTTTTAAAGGCATCAAATTATAGCAGGGAAAATCTAGGATTAGGAGTCAGGAGTCCAGGGGCTGCCACTTACTAACTGTATAATCCTGGGAAAGCCCCTTCCCCTCTCTGGACCTTAGCTTCCTTCCTTCTTTGTAAAAATTATGAGTTTAGTCCTTAAGGTCCCTTTCATCTCTGAAGGCTACAATTTTTGAGCTAGGTTTTGCCAGTTAGGTAAGAGCAAACAAGCTAGATAATTTCCAAAATATAGTAAGGCTTTTCACAGCTGAATGACCCCAAGAGTTATATTTTGGAAACTTCTCATTTATCTAACCCATTTCCCCCCATCTAAGTGAAACCTGGGAACTTTAGCATTTGGTCCTTTTCCTGAAATAGCTACCAGCTTCCCCCTTACAAGCCCTCAGATTCACAACGTTCAAAAACATAAACAGTTTTATTTTCAAAACAATAGGTACCAAAAATAACTAACATTTGATCCCTTAGAGAATCAAGCACCTTCTTTCCCAGTGGAACCGTCCTCCTGTCCCAACATCTATACGATCTCCATGACTTACAGTACTGTCCTGGGTGGGTATCCAGGGAGGAAGAAGATAAGGTTTTCTTCTTTCTCTTCAATCTCTACTGTTGCTATAGGTCTATTCCTAGCAGCCACACATTGTCCTGTGTTGCTGCCCTCCACTCCTGAGAAACATCATGGGCATTCTTGTTAGGGTCACCGTCCTTCACTCCCGTCAGTTAATGTGAATCACTTCTAGGGTGGTGCTCTTCACCTGGGATGTGTGAACTTAAAAATATATTGATAACTATAATTCACTACAGCTTCTTTTGTAATCCTGTATATTTTTCTTGCTACATATAAAAACATGATTCTGAGAAGGGGTCCATGGACCTCACCAGGCTACCAAAGGAATTCATGACAATAGGGTTTAGTTCCCTCAAGTCCAATGGAATGATTAAATTAGTGTCTTCAGTAAAACTTGCAAATGTTCTCTTACCCTCAGAGGGCCAGAATATCTCTGAGCTATTGGAGACATTCTGATCTTTTTATGCCCATTTCCTGCAACCTCAATTCATATACAAAGGATCTCTTCAAGTGACCTTCTTCTCTCCTCTTCACTCCCCAACATTCCTTCACCCCCAGATTCCTAGTTTTAATTCTTTAACTACTGGAAAGGAGTATTGGTTGTGATATCTTCACTAAATGGTTATAGAATCACAGGATTTTGAGCTAAAAGGCACAATAGGCCATATAGAGCCAAAATGGACCTCAGAGGTCAAGTCCAACTCCTTTTTACAAATTGGTTAAATGAGGCCCAGAGCAGAGAAACAGCTTCCTCAAGATCATGTAGTGAATTAATGAGTGAGACAGAAATAGGGCATAAGTTCGAGATTGTTTCTTGGTTTAATACTATCACAGGACTTTACAGTATTTATTTATGGTCAATTTGATGAAGAGGATCAGTGTATGAAATATAAATAGGCATTTTTTGGAGTCAGCTCTAATTGGTCCAGGAGAGTTAAGTTTTCAATGGGAGCATTTACTGTATTTCACTGCATAATCATTGCACCCTGTGTTGTTGGGTTGTTGTTTTTTTTTAAATCCAAAAACTGGTTTATAATCTTTCATCATGTAATTGTCACATGGTATACTTCTGCTTGTCGTGTCACTTAATAGATAAACAGAGCAGGGACATATTCACCAGAGGCATATGAATACACCTTTATCTCTTGTGCTTTGTGAGTCCCTGAATTCTCAGTGCATGCACATTTTCAGTATGTTTAGGAAAGCCAGCTTGCGTGGTTTGTTTAGAGCGCTGCTGTACTAACAGCATTATCACTCAACCCAATGAAGAGCCACAGGTGTAAGGGAAGCAGTCGGACAGGCGAAGCTGCCAGGAGTAAGTCACGTGATATGGTAAAACTTGCACCTTCTCAATTTTGACGTATATTCGTGAGTATTCCACATATCCTAATCTTGCACCAAAGACAGGTTAGTAATAAATGATTTTAAGTAATGCTGGCACAATTTTAAAAGCTTTACATAATGGTTGCATCCCACTTTTTTTGCAAAAATATTAGCATAAAATCTGAGACAATCACTCAGTGAAATATGGTGTGTCTCAGAAATGAGCAAATGCTACAAATTAGTACTTGATTTGTTGTTTTTGTTGATTGTCTAAACTTAAGAAAATGATGGAGTAGCTGCTTATAATAGAGATGAAATTTGTAAGCGTGTCCTATAGTATATTTATTTTTACCCCTGAGAGCTGGGTTATTAAACAAGTACCAGCAAACCATGCAAGGATTGTTCTTCCCAATATACAGAAACAGAAACTGAGACTCAGAGAGAAGGCCCAAGGTCAAATATCTAATAAGCACAAGAGTCGAGATTTCAACTCTGGTCACAGTATAGTTGAAAGTCCCACAGACTGGGAGTCAGAAGATGTTGGCTTGGAAGCCAGCTTTGGTAAATGGGTGAGCTTAAGCAATTCCCTTCTTTCCTCTGGGCCCCAGTTTATCGATACTATAATATGGAGAGGATTGTACCAGCTGGTCTCAAAGGCCCCTTCTAGCCCCAGAGCTTAAGACTCTATCCATAACTCTAATTTCAATGCAGAACGCCTTCCCCTTGGCATCAGCAATGCTTTTTTGGTGACTTCTTTGTCTCCCCCGTCACTAGAGACCCAGCTCCTCTTACAAACTTTTATCAACCTCAGAAGACAGCCTCACACAGACCGAAGAAAGGCTGAGGAGAGGACAGAGGCATTGATCTGGATTCCCTGCCAGGGCTGGGGCTGGGCTTGGGGTTCCCTAATCGTATATCATTTCTCTTGTTGAATTGAGGGCTTTTTCTGTCAGCCTAAGGGCCGGAGGCTCTACCACAGCCAGGAAGAACCCAGAGCTCCATCAGGGAGTCTTTGTAGCTACTTTGCCTCTGTTTCCTGTCCTCTCCTTCCACTCCATTACCCCTATTCTCAGCCCTTTCTGCCTCTGCACATCCTTTTTCTCCTCTCCGGAGGCTTCTCCTCACCCCATGCTGAGAGGTCCAAGATACGCTCCTACCTAAATGAGCTGGTTGATTCAGTCTCCTTTCTTCCTGTATCAAGCCTGCCAAGCTCTCTGTTACTTCTGTATGCCTCAATATTCTCTCAAGGTAGGCTCTACCTGGCTGTGTATGGGGGCTCTGTCTCTCAGAATGAATTTCCCAATTGTCAGAACTATGGAAGGCTGGAATGGGGCTGCCACCCTCTCACTCGTTCCTCATATCCAAAAAGTTGCTGAGTTTTGCTCAATTCTTCCTCTCTAATCTTTCTCTCAAATCCTGGCTCCAAATCTTGCGTCCCTATGGTACCTGTCAGGGATGGAGAATGTCCTTTGAGCAGAAGTGGGAGTGAGTTTCCCCTCTTCAGGGGAATGGAGGGTCTTGGCCTGAATGGTACTTGCTGAGGAAGTAGAAGAACATACTAAAAAATTACCAAGTCCACCCCCTTGTCTCCAGTTAGAACAGAACCTCATTCACATCAAGGAGCCAAGTAAAATGGAGAACAAGTCAGGCCCCATATCAGCTGCCAAAAGAATCAGCTGGAACTTCCAGATAATTTTTGTGATCACTGTCCCATCATGGGAGTTTTCAGTCTTGGTACAGGGTCTCTTCATGTCTATGGACCATATGGTTCCTTAGCTCTTATCCTATTGTTCATGGCCCACCCAGAAATGTGGTATTAGCACAGAAATGTTAACTCTATCCCCACCCACACTTAGTCTTTCCTTCTCTAAGCCAAGAATCCCCAGTTTTATCAACAACTGAAAATGTTTTTCTTTACCAATTTTTGACTTCAGGAAAGTCGAATCTGCCCTAATTTTCAGGGAAGATGTGGCTGGATCCCCAGAGGAGCAACCATACTTCTCAGGTCCTTCTTGTTTTTCCACAAATCTCCTAGGGGCTCATTTCAGTTTCTTTAGTCCTAACAGAACCTTAAAATCATCAAACTCAAACCTAACAATCATCAAATCTTGGACTCAGAATCACTAACTCCTAGATTCTCAGAAAGATAAAATCACAGAATCAGATACTCATGAAAACTCATAAAGATAGAATCTTAGAATCATTGGGTTATAGAATCACAGAAAAAGAGAATCATAGCCTCATAGAAACTCAGAAATAAAGTCTTAGTAACAAAGACTCATGGAATCTCAGATAGATAGAATCATAGATTTATAGCCTCTCAGAATCATAGATTTCTAGAAATCTCAGAAAGATAGAATCAGAGACTCATAGAATCTCAGATAGAACCATTGCTTTATAGAATCTCAGAGAGAATCATAGACTCATTGAATCTCAGAAAAAATTATAGACTCAAAATAAAATCTCAGAAAAATAGGCTCTTAGAATCAGAGACTTTTAGAAAAATAGACTATGAACTCTTAGAATCATAGAATAGCAGAATCAAAATAATAGAATCTTAAAATGTTAGAACTGAAAAAGACCTTAAAGATTATCTAATGCACCCCCTTACTAAAACAGGACTTTTCCCTCTTTGTACTTCAATCCTTCAATGGAACCACATGTGATCTCACTGATGTGGGTGAGTCTTCCATCAGTAGAGATCTCTTCTTATCCACAGCTTCTCATCTTGTTCATTTCCTATCCAGGTTCTCCTATGAATTGTTCCTAACCAATCTACCCAATGTGAGGCCCCTTCTATTTGTCACCAACAAATTAAGATTGGGAACAGATGTTGGGCAGCCTCCAAGAGAGGCCTGCTAATAGTATTCATGTTTGAAATTTGCCCAAAGTCAATTTTTCCGGTGAAGCAAAAAGTCATCTCCATTCAATAATTTTATTCAAAAAGAATTGATTAGGCAGGGAAACCCAATAGAAGATGTCTTAAAAAAGTCTAGTTGAGAGGCAATGAGGGCCTGAACTGGGATGTTTGTGATGCGATTGAAGAGAAGCAGATAGATGTGAAAATTGTGGAGGAAAAATAGATGAGAAAGTACAACTCACCAAATATAGGAGGTAAAGGAGAGTATATTGAACCTGCATGACTTAGAAGGATCCTCCAGATAGATCCACAGATAATCCATAGTCCAAATTCAACCCTAGATGCCTTTATGGCTATCTTTTCCCTGCTGGACCAACTTGTCCTTCTCTTGACCCATATCCTTGAAGGGAAACCCATCTGAAATGTTCACACTATGAGAAACCACATTGCTAGTAGGAGGAATTTTGTTCACCTTGGCAAAAGGAACATCTGAAATTTTAATACTTCGGATAATGAATTCTAGTGTTATTACCTATATTCTTTTTCAGTTTTGTTAGCCCTTGGAAGATTGTACCTGAGTCCTACTTATTATATAGTTAATATCTGGTGCTGTAGTATCTATAAAACTTACCTTCACACACTTGGGGCATGAGGTCCATAGAGCATGTTCTCCATGCATGAGAGTGAGTATGGAGAAAAATGAGAAGGCTGAGATACCATCAATTGGGGCTGAATGCATATTTGTGCACATAATAAGTGTATGGACTACAGAAAAGCATCCACACTCCTCACCCTTTAGGACTCAGCCTGAGGCAGGGGAAAGGTCTTCCATTCCACGATCAAGACAAATGTGGTCATTCATCATCTCATTGAATATTATAACTGAAAGGGACTGTAAAAATCCACTTACATATCTTTATACAAATACATAGATGTATAGATATACATATGTATGTTATATTAAAGTTATTCTCATATTGTCTCTCCCATTAGAATGTGAGCTACCTATGGGCAAAGACCATGTTCTTTTGCTTGTCTTTATTTTCTCATCAATAAACACAGTGCCTTCACACACACACACACACACACACACACACACACACACACACACACACACACAGAGAGACAGAGACAGAGACAGAGACAGAGACAGAGAGGGAGAGGGAGAGAGAGAGAGAAAGACAGAGAGAGAGAGAGAGAACTTAATAAATGCCTTTGGCTGTTGATTGACTGACTGACTGACTGACTGACTGAATCATCTGATTCAATCCCCTTATTTAAGAGATGAGTAAACCAAAAACTAGAAAAAGAGGATCTGAGTGAGAAAAAAAATGTGACATAAGGGCACTGGCCTGGCAGACCTGGTTTCAAATCTTGTCTCTACCACTGACTTATCACCTCTTTAGATCCCAGGGTTTTTTTCTTTTTCTTTTAAGTCTCTTGAAAAATATTTTTATTATGTCTTGATCTATTTAATTATTTAATTTTTAAGCATTCATTTCTTTTTAAATTTTGAGTTCCAGATTCTCTGCCTGCCTCCCACACCACCCACTGAGAAATCAAACAATATATCAATTATACATGCAGAATCATGCAAAGTATATTTCCATATTAGCCACATCACAAAAAATGGGAAAAAAATTAAGTGAGAAAATCATACTTCAATTTTCATTCAGAGTTCATCAGTTTTCTCTCTGGTGGTAGATAGCATTTTTTTCATCATAGGACCTTTGGTATTTTCTTGGATCATTGTATTGATCAGAGTAGCCAAGTTTTTCACAATTGATCATCATTACAGTATTGCTTTACTGTACACAGTGATCTCTTGGTTCCTCTCATTTTACTTTGCATCAGTTCATATAGGTCTTGCCATGTTTTTCTGAAACTACTACTTTTGTTATTTCTTACAGCACAATAGTATTATCACAATCATATGCCACAACTTGTTCAGCCATTCCCCTGTTGATAAGCATCCCTTCAATTTCCAATTCTTTGCCACCACAAAAAGAGTTGCTAATAAATATTTTTGTACATATAGGTCCTTTTCCTTTTCCTTTGATCTCTTTGGGATAGTAGATCTAGTAGTGGTATTGCTGGATAAAAGGGTATGCACAGTTTTATAGCCATTTGGGCTTGTTCCAGATTGTTTTCATAATGGTTGGATAAGTTCACTACTCCACCAATAGTTCATTAATGTACCAATTTTCCCTCATCTTTTCCAAGTATTATGGTTTCTGATTGATATGAGGTGGTACTCCAGAGTTATTATAATTTGCTTTCTCCAATAAACAATGATTTAGAGCATTTTGTCATACAACTATAGATAGCTTTGATTTCTTCTTCTGAAAACTGCCTTATCATATCTTTTAACCATTTACCAATTAGGGAATGGATCTTATTTTTTATAAATTTGACTTAATTTCCTATATTTTTGAGAAATTATGCCTTTATCATTGCCTATGGTACCTTTTAGGAAAATGTAGTTTCTCTGATTATCTCTTTTAATTAGATCTATTTTTGTTTTTACTATGTCTGTTATCATGATTGCTACCCCTGACTTTTTTTCTTCAGCTAAAGTATAATAGATTATACTCCAGTCCCTTATTATAACATTGCATGTGTCTTTTGGTTTTAAGAAGGTCTCTTGTATACAACATATTGTTAGATTCTGGTTTCTAGTCCATTGTGCTATCTGCTTCCATTTTATGGGTGAGCTCAACCCATTCACATTCACAGCTATGATTATTAACTGTGTACTTCCCTCTACCACATTTTCTTTTGTTTATTCTTCTCTCTATGTTTTTATCCTGATGCTCCTCAAAAGTCCACTTTGCTTCTAATCACTGCCTCCTTTAATCCACCCTTCTTTTTATCATCATCCCCCCTCAAAATCTCTTAATCTCTTCCCCTCCTATTTCCCTATTGGGTAAGATAGATTTTTTTGTTCACAACTGAGTTTATATATATATTCTTCCCTTTTTAACCCATTCCAATGAGAGTGAGCTTCAGTCATTGTCCACCTCCCCACACCCATTTTCCTCTCCACTATAAAAGCTCTTTCTTCTGTGCCTCTTTCACATGAGAAGATTCTCCCCATTCTACCTCTCTTTTCCCTTTTCTCCCAGTGCATCCCTCTTTCTCACCTCTACACTTTTTTGAAGATCATCCCAACGTAATTGTCACACCCATTTCCTATATCTACATAGACTCCTTCTAACTGCCCTAATGATGATTAAGTTCTTAGGCATTAAATGCATCATCTTCTCATATAGGAATGTAAAAAATTTACCTTTATTAAATCCCTTAAGATTACTCTTTCATTTTTACTTTTTTCTGATTCTCTTGAGTCTTTTATTTGAATGTCAGACTTTTTGTTCAGCTCTGGTCTTTTCATCAGCAATGCTTGGAAGTCCTTTATTTCATTAAATATCTATTTTCCCCCTGAAGGATTATACTCAGTTTGACGGGGTAAGTTATTCTTGGTTGTAATGCTAGTTCCCTTTACCCTCCAGAATATCATATTCTAAGCCCTCTGCTCCTTTAACATGGAAACTGCTAAATCTTGTGTGATCTTGACCATTGACTCTACTATATTTTAATCATTTCTTTCTGGCTGTTTGCAATATTTTTTTTCCTTATCCTGGGAACTCTGGAATCTGGCTACAATATTCCTGGGAATTTTCACTTGGGGATTGCTTTCAGAAGGTCATAGGATTGCTTCAATTTCCTTTTTAACCTCTGGATCTAAAATAATAGAACAGTTTTCCTTTCTTGAAATGAGATGATAAGGTTCCTTTTTTGATCTTGACTTCCAGGTAGTCCAATAATTCTTAAATTATCTTTTCCTGATCTATTTTCCAGGTTAGTTGCTTTTCCAATGAGATATTTCACCTTTTCTTCCATTTTTTTCATTCTTTTGACTTTGTTTTATTGTTTTTTGAAGTCCCATGGAGTCATTAGCTTCCACTTGCCCAATTCTAACTTTTAAGGAATTATTTACTTCAGTTAGAATTTGTACCACTTTTTCTATTCATCCAATTCTGCTTTTTAAGGAGTTCTTTTCTTTATTGAATTTTTGTGCCTCTTTTACCATTAGACAATTCTGTTTTTAAGGTGTAATTTTCTTCAATATTTTTGGTGCTTCTTTTACTGAGTTGTTAATTCTCTTTTCATAATTTTCTTGTGTCATTCTCATTTCTTTTCCCAGTTTTTCCTCTACCACCCTTATTTCAGTAACTCTTCAAGGAATTTTTGCTGGCCTTGGAACCAATTAGCATTTTTCTTTGAGGTTTTGTTTGTAGATGTTTTCACAGTGCTATCTTCTAAGTTTATGTCTTGGTCTTTCCTGACATCATAGTAGCTTTTTATAATCAAGTTCTTTTTGTTGTTGTTTACTCATTTTTCCGGCTTATTTCTTAACTTTGATCAAGTACTCCAGAGATGAGGACAGTGGCTTTGATGCCTCCTTCACCCATCAATAGGCTTCCCTTAGTGCACCCCAAAACTCAGTCTTTTTACCTATCTTGTCAAACACCTTAAGAGCTTTGTCACTTTCCACAAATTACTTCCAAGGAAGTTCCCTACTTCTTGTAGGATTAACAGATACCAGGTTATAGGATCATTGGAATTTGGAGTCAGCTCCCCTGCTGCCCCAATGGAAGTATTTAGGGGCTTGGGAATTTGCTTCCTTCAGAATTAGAATTTGAAGAGACCTTAAGCTATAGACTGTCAGACCTAGAAGTGACCTGAGAGGGTAGAATACAGACTATCACAGCTGGAAGGGAACTGAGAACATGGAATGTAGACTAGCATAGACGGAAGGGTCCCAAGAACATAGAATATAGAATGCCAGATCTAGAAAAGGCCTGAGGACAAAGAAAAGATCAGATTGGTAATGAACCTTAGAACCTAATTCACTGTCTCAATTTTACAAAGAAGAAAACTGAGCCCAGGACCATAGCAGTCTCTAGTTGTGTCTTTCCTCTGCCCCCCTCCTCCCTGTTATGGTCTATTCCCCAGGCCCCTCCCCTTTGGTCCATCTATCTGCTCCAGGACACAAGTTCCCCAAGGGCATCATGAGCTTTAAAGCCAGAGCACTGACCTCCCTGGAAGAGTCCCCAAACACAGAGAGCAGTTTATAAAAATTGCACAAGTGGGTTTTTTCATGGGCTCATTCCCAGCCTGCCCCCTCTACCCCCTACCCCACAACCATCTGGTCTCTCCACTCATCCTGGAGTCCGGCCATCAAAGTGCCTTTGTGCCCCAGCTCAAAAACTGTTTATTCTTCCCAGGCAAACAGCATCTCTCTGAGTATAGACCCAAGCTCTGAGAACCAGATGTCTTTGAAGGCTCTGTCAGAATCTGAGGCTGGCACTTAATATAGAGTGGGGTCATGATCAAGATTTCTCATGTACTGATAGAATGCCATCTCAAAGGAGTCAGCCACATGTCATGGGTGTACTGATGTTGACCAAGGCTTCCGCTGTGGGCATGCCCCACAGAGGGGGAGCAAGAAGAGTGTGCTAGCATTTCAAAAGTGGGGGAGGTCACTACAACATCCATTCATTTATTCATTCATTCATTCCTCCATCCATCTATTAGGCTGATCCCTATGCCTGGGATGTTTTTTCTCTCTTATGGGTCCTTATTACCATCTACGTCAACTTTCTCACAAATTTTCCCACCTACAAATCACCCTTCCTAACACCATCAGAATGATATTCATTATGCATAAATCTTATCACCTCACCCCTCTGCTCAAAAATCCTCAGTGGCTCCCTACTGCTGATGGAATAAAGTTCAGTTTCGAATGTCTGGCTTTCAAGACCCTTCACATTTTGGCGCCACTCTATAATTTTTAATCTTTTTCCTCTTAGCATTTGACATATATTCTATAATCTTTGCTTGTGAAATATCTCTTAATTAAACTATAAGCTCGCTGAGAGCAGGGATTGGGTTTTTTTTTTCCTAAATTTTGTACCACTTCCCCGTCCCTCACCAATGTTGAATCCAGTGCTCCATAAATGATTGTATTATATTGTGTTCATGACTCCAGGAAGCTGTAGCATGCTCAGTGGCCACACCCCAGTAAAACTGTCTTGGCAGAAGGGTTAAACCAGGTTGAGGGTAACTGACAGGTCTCAAACCCATCTGTGAAGACTTCCTCAGGCAGAATGGGTGGAAGAGAAGGATTTATTCCAGCAGCCATGAAGGCGGCTGAAGCAGGAGTTGTGGAGTACATAGAGTTTGGTCAGACATCAAAGACACCAAAGTCATCACCTGCCATCTTGACTTTTGTCCTGCCACTGGACTTTGATGAGAGTGAAGATGACGACTTTGTGTGACTACACCTCTCTTAAATCCAATTCATGTGCAAGTCAAGCCATCACCCCATGATGTCGCTGGTCCTCTTGGACAAATGATGACTATAACCATTTATTAAACAACTTTTTTACAAGTGGCCCAGTGCTCTGTACTTGATGGAGTGGGACACTGCGTGTGGGCTGATTAGATAGTGCTGCAGGAGGTCAGAGTTGAGAGAACTTACACCAGGGGGACCAGAGAAGACTTCCTGGAGGAGGTGGCATCTGAGTTAGGCCTTAGAGGAGGTAGCAATTGTAGCATTTTAGACTGAGCTGAAAGGGCTGTTAGAAATCATGTACTCCAATTGCCTCATTTTAGAAATGAAGAAACTGGGGCCTAGAAAGGTGTCTGATCCAAGGTAAGGTACAGCACCAGGGACAGCACTTGAATCTGGGTTTTCTGACTATGGATTCAGCACACCAAATAGATGGATGGAAGGAGAGTCAGGTGTGATGAGGAGAACTTGGCATAAAACGCAGGAAAGGATGGCCCTGGTTGAAGAAATGATAGGCCATGAGTATTACTCAGGGGAGGCTCTTGGCTTTGACTTGGGGTCACTCTGATATCTGACTGTTTGGGACTTCTGGGGTGTTTTTCAGTGTGCTGGACTTCTGTCACTTTTTTGATGAGAATAACACCTCTCTCCTCAACATTGCAACTTAGCCATAGCAGGATGCATTTAATTATGAATCCTGGGCCAGCTGGAACTGGAGGTGTAGGGGAGTGGACCCCCTCCTGCCCCAGAGCGCCCCCACCCAAGAGAGGTTCAAAACCTGTACGTGACCTCCTCCAAACTCTCCCCAGCAGCTTCCTAGAGAATTTTCAAAGCCATGTAGATTTTAATAAAAATTTAATCCACGTGTTTTTTATTCATTTCCACTTAAATTGTCCAAATATTATTTTAAAACACACCCAGAGCCACTCAAATAACCTCTTGCCGCCTCATTCTTATCCTTTAAAAGCCAGAGAGTTTAAAAGACAGACAGATAGAAACCTGCCGAGACAGGACTATGGAGCTCAGCTGGACATTTCAGTCTCAAATTCTGAGGAGGTTTGGTATGTGAGGTCCCCTCAGCATAAATATTATACTTTGAATCTGACTTTCCCTAGACTTCAGAGAAAGTATTCACTCCCATGCTGGCTTGAGATATATCTGCAGTCACTCCATACTGCTTGACATTCTTAGGTTCACTGTATTTGAGTCTTCTCTTCTCTGCCCTAGACTGTGAACTCCCCGAGGGCAGGGCAGAAATCAGTTCATTTCTGTCTCCTTCAAATTGTGAACACCCTTGGGAAAGGCTTAGATCTGTACCACTTCTGTCTCCCCCAGATTGTGAGCTCCCTGAGGACGGGGCAGAAATCTGTGTCTTCCCCAGACTATGAACTCCCTGAAGACAGGGCCTAGATCTATACTGTTTCTATTGCCCCTAGATTATAAACTCCCTGAGGGCAGGGCAGAAATCTGTTCTCTCTATCTCCTGGAGGCTGTCAATATATTGAGACTGGGACTAGGCTTCCTCTTCCTCTGCCTACTCTATACTTTAAGCTACTCAAGGACCCATCTGGTTCTGCTCTTTCCACTCCCTCTTCAATGGACCTGGGCCCAGGACCTGGTATAAAAGAAAACTCATTCAGAGCATGTGGTGGCCCTAACCCAGCTGGGAACACTGGGACCCCTTGTCACCCATGGCTCTGAGCCAGACACTCAGCCATTGTCTGAAGATTCTGGAGTCCCCAGTAGGGGACCACCGCCTAGCTGCCCCTCTTTTGTTTTTATACCACCTTTAATTCTGAATAGATCTCTTCTCCCCACCTCTCCTAATCCAGAGAGTAATCCCTTGTAATAAAGATGAAAAGATAAAGGGGGAAAAGTTCCTCAAGACCAAGCATTTCTGTCATGACACTCCACCTTTCATCTCCTTGCCTAGAAGGCACCTCCCTCCTCACTTCTCAGAATTCTTGGGTCCCTTCACGACCCCGTCCAGGCTCCTCCTTCTCTCCAAGGTCTGTCCTGACCCACCATCTCCTAGGGTTTTACCATTCCAGGATTATTTTGTGGCCATGCTGTGTGTGTGTGTGTGTGGACTGATGGATGCATGGAAATGTGTATATATGTGTGCATACATATACGTATATATTTTATGTATACTTATACCTATATAATGGCATGTGAAGAGCACAGACGGTTTTGCTTTATTTTGTAAGTTTTATTTTTAAAAATACAAATTGTAGTTTATATTCCCACTTTGCACCCTCCAAAGTCCTTCCCTCATTTTGTCTGCGCTATCAACCAACAAACATTTATTAAAAGCCTGTTATGTGCAAAGCCTCCCCTTCCCTGTCTACAGCAGTCCCTTCGTAAGTGCTGATTGATTTCATTGACAAGATAGGTAACAAAAGTCCTTTGCAAACCATAAAGGCCCATGCAAGGTGAGTTATCATTATTGTTCTTGGAAACAGGCTAAATGATCACAAGATTTAGGGTGGAGGGGGCCTTCAGAGATTATCTGAGACTCACTTCGAGGGGCAGTAAGGTGGGACAGTAGAGAGAGTGCTGGGCTTGGATTTAGGAAGGCCTGAGCTCAAATCCAGCCTCAGGCCAACTATCTGACCCTGGGCTGTCTGCCTCAGTTTCCTCAACCGTGAAATGCGGAGAATAGAAGTCCCTACCCCCCAGGGTTGTTGTGCGGATCAAGTAAAATCATATTTGTAAAGTATGGTGCTGGGCACATAGTAGTTAGCTATTATCATGATTACTGTTATATTATTGGGTTTGGGGGTGGGTTGGGGGGTTACAGATAAAGAAGCGGCAGGGGGGGCGATGACCTGGTGATCTACTTTAGAAAACAACGTGGAATAGTATTTTGGGCAGGAGCCGTGCCCAAATACTGACCAGCCCTCACTAACGAGCCATCTCATTTGCTCCTTCCCAGCCATCCAGAGCCCCCCTTTGTGCCCAAGGACACCCAAGTCCTTTGAGGCTGCTGTTGCTGCTGCTGCTGAGGTCTCCCAGCAGACGGCACCCCCTCTAGGACTGCTCTTTCCAAAATCACACCAGTCAGTAGAGGAAAGGCCCCGTGAAAGGCAGCATTTAGCAGGCGAGGGCCTCCCCCCCCACCCCCAGCCGGCTGCCTGGCCGCCCCTTGCCCTGTTACCTGTGGTTGGGTAATTTATAGCCCCAAAGACGCATCCTGGCTTGAGGCCTGGCCTGGCTTTATGACTAAAGGCATTGATGAAGCTGTCTCTGCTTTCAATCTCCCTGCCCAGGGCCTGCCTGCCAGGCCACACTCTCCCAGCTATGGGGGTCTCAGGCAAGATGCTCCCATCAGGAAAGGGGGGCGAGCCCTCAATCCTCGGCATAGAAGAATCTCCTTTATGTGTATACTTACAGTCGCCTATTCATAACAGGGACGACGCCCCAGCAGCCCTGGCTGAAGCTTTACAGGCAAAATTCCTTATTAAGCCATTTGGAAACCCCATGTAACCCCCATGAAGGAGAAGGGAGAAAAAACTTTCATTGTGTCACTGTTCTTGCTACGTGCGTAATAGGCCGGCTCATAAACACCAGCAGTGGGAGGCCAACTCTTCCAAATTTGGGCCACTTCTCATGACACTGTTCCACGGCTTATTCCCAAGTATGTCGAGTCCCCCAACACCAGCTCGCTGACCCTGGAGGCCTCCAGTTACACGTGTACAAGTGATCACAGAAGCTGGAAGAAGCTTTAGGAAACATCTAACAATCTAACCTCTCCCCCACTACTTTACAGGTGAGGAAACCAAGGCCCTAGGAAGTCATTGGCTCGAAGTCACACAGAGTAGTGTCAAGACTCAAACGAGGAGGTGTTGTATTGGGAGTCAGAGGACCTGGATTTGAATCCTGCTTCTTCATTTGTCATTAGCATAACCCCGAGTAAGACATTCCCCCTCTCAGATACCTCATCTGTAAAGAGGTTGACCCAGTTATTTCAGTATGCCTTACACTGGAATCTGCGGGGGTCTCTTAACTCCAAATCCAGTACTCTTTGCAACAAACCCGGCTACAATTCAATTCTGCTTGTGTCAAAAAAGGACTCTGGATTTCAGACTCTCATCCCTTTCCCACACAAATTACCCCCACTTTTCCAAAGGGTTCATAGCAGAGAACTGGAAGGAATCATAAGGATCAGTTAATCCAACTACAATCACCATCCTAGTCAGAGCCAGGAATTTAAGCAAAGGCCTCTGACTTGCAACCGAGCAGAAAGAATGTGGGATTTAGAGTCAAGAGACCTGTGTTCAAATTCTGACTATGCTCCTTACTCTCTGTATGGACTTGAGCAAGTCCCGTCTCCCTGGGCCCCAGTTTCCTCATCTGTAAAATGGAGTATTTGGATTAAGTGACCTCCCAGGTTCTTTCCAACCTGAGATCCTACAATCCAATAATTCTAACTCCTTTTGTTCAATTTAATATTTATTTTTCCTAAATACATGTAAGAAAAATTTTAACATTTCAAATTTTAAGTTCCAAACTCTCTCCCTCCTTCTCCTTCCCTCCTCATTAAGAAGGCAAACAATTTGATATAGGTTATATATGTGTAGTCATCCAAAAAAAAAACATTTCCATGTAAAACATTCTGTGAAAGAAAACACACATAAAAAAAAATCTAGTAATTCTGAATCCAGAGCCCACCCCACCACCTTCCAAGCAGCTCAGTGCAATGGCGAGAGTTCCGGCCTGAGAATCAAGATGTCTAGGGTCCATCCCCAGGCAGCTCTGACATTGACTTGCTGTGTGACATCTCACTCCCCATCTCTGGGTATTCATTTTACTCTCTATAAAACTGAGATAATAACATTTGAGAGGTAACTGAGGTGAAGAGAAAAGAGCTGGATCCAGGGTCCAGAAATCTGGGTTTGAGTCCTGGTGCTGACCTGGTGTGTGACCTTGGACAAGTCATGTCCCTTCTCTAAATCCATAAAGAACTACATAAATAAGCTATCAACCTGTAGTCTACTGGGTCATGAGGGCAGGGACAGACTTCAATACTTCTCATCTTAGGGAGTATTCTCTCCATTGGTGCACATCCCCACAGATCCCCTCCCCAGGATCCTACATGGCTCTTATGTCTCCCCCTAAACCCCACACAGAGGCTCTCCCCCCAATTCCTAATGCCTTCCTCCTGTTCTTTGTCCATTTCCTGGCTCCCAGTGCACCATCCCATCTGCTAACCATCTCTCCCCATTTCAGATCCATTTCCCTTCCTCCAAAAGATCATAGGAGAATCAGCATGGCAAGGAAGGAGCTCCCACTTGAGGAGTTCTCGAAACTGAGGAAATCCCAGACCCTTCATTTATTGGTGTAGTCACATGAAGGCACAGAATATCAGACCTGGAAGGGAATTTAGAACATAGGATGCCAGAGCCAGGAAGGAGATGTGAGAGGTCATCTACATTTTACACAGAGAGGGGAAGGGACTTGACCTAATGTGACACAGTTGTGGCCAAGTTGGTGGCCAAGTCAGAATGTGAGCCCAGGTCTATCTCCTGGCTTGCTCCAAAAACTAGCAGTCTTACGCCCCTAGGAACCCATCAATGTGGGCACTTTCTTCCACAACACAAAGCACAGAATCTATGAGTTGGAAGGGACCTCCCAGTCCATTTAGTACAACCCACATCTGAGCAAGAATGCCATCCTCAACTCACCCAAAAAGGGGTCATCCAGCCTTGGCAGACCTCCAGTGAGAGTGATACAACTCTTTTCCACAAGGTGACTATTCCAATAGGAAGGTTTTCCTTGTATCAAAACTAAATCTGTCCCTTTGCAGCATTGATCTAACTCTGTTCTCCAAGACAGAGTAAACAATCTCATCATTTCCACCAAAGTAACCCATTAGTTCTTGTTGGAGAAAATCAGATCCTGAACAGAAAACCCCATTATTGAACCCTCTGTCTTTTGAAATATGTTGTTATCATTAAGTCAAGTAAAAAGTTACTACCTGCTTTGCTTTGGGTAAAGAGAAAGCTTCATCAGATGTTCAGATAATTGAAGCCCCCTACTCCTTCTTGGAGGCAGTTAGATGGTTCAGTGGAGAAAGTGCTGGACCTAGAATTGGGAAGACCTGAGTTCAAGTTCATATTCAGATACGAGCTGGGTGACTCTGGGTAAGTCCCTTAACCTCTCTAAGCTTCAATTTCCTCATCTGTAAAAATGGAAATAATAACTACTTTGCAAGATTGAGGATCAAATGAGATAACAAATGTGAAGTGCTTCTCAGACTTTAGAACATCATATGAATGCTAGTTATCCTCATCGTGCCTGGGTACCAGGCTTTGTGATCTGTTTCCCAAATCTCTCATCTGGCTCCTCTTTCTGTCCAGGTAGTCTGTAGAATACTCTGAAGACAATATGGCTTCTTTCCCTGCTTCCACTGACCTTCACACAGAAAGGACTACATCATGTTTTCCAGTCTCGCATGAATGTATCTTCTTAATATACAGTCCTACCTGCTCTGCCATCCTCCCACCTTACCTAGCCTATTCCTTTTGAATTGTTATTGAGTTGTTTCAATTATATCCGACTCTCCATGACCCCATTTGGGAATTTCTTGGCAAAGATACTAGAGTGGTTTACCATTTCCTTCTCATTTTATAGATGAGGAACTGAGGCAAACAATTAAGTGAGTTGCCCAGGGTCACACAGATAATAAGTGTCTGAGGCCAGATTTGAACTCACGAAGAGGAGTTTTCCTGATTCCAAGCCCAGTGCTCTATCTACTGTACCACCTAGCTGCCTGTTACTTTTGAATTAGATCTTTCTAGACCGAGAATCTCATGAATTCATGAAGAATACTCATGAAGTCAATTTTGCTTTCCTGAATTAAAATCTATTGATCACCTTGCCAGTTGTCCATTTTTTTATTCATTTAAGTATAGACATCTGAGGCTATGGATTTTATTGCTGGTTCCTTTCTTGGTGTGGTAGGAACAATGTCCCAATTCTCGTCCAAGTTGGGCTCATTTTCCCTTAAATAGGTATTGAGATCATTCTGGACACTTGGTTGACTCAGGAGATCAAGGAATCAGGCTATTAGCATCACTTCCTGGTCACCTGAGAGCAAAGCAACCCTAAGAAGATGGAGGTGGGCTCAGATGCTTGGCTGTGGACCACAATACTGAAATTCAAGCGAGGGAGTTTTGCTCAGCTGAATCAATCCAGGGTGTCTTCGATGTCTATCCCTGCTGAATAGCCTTCTCTCGCTGTCACTAAATAAATCTCATTTTGTCAACTGTTAAATGCCTAAGAGTGTTTCTTTTTGTTCCAATATTGAACTAAACCAACAGTCAGTCCCATCAATAACACTTGCATTTTGTCTCCTACGAATTTTTGAGCATTTCTACTGTTATTCATCTTCCCTCATTGTAGCTATTGAGAATGGTGGGTGGATACAGATGTGGTTTTCTCTATCATTCTCCCTTTTTTGGTTTAAAGTCCTTCTAATTAAACTTGAAAGACTCTGGGTGAACACAACCTCACCAGGTCTTGTTAGAGATGCTTCATCCATGACCAGGAGCCTGTTGTTCCTGTATTTTAATCAGAGGTCTAAAAATCCTAATTCCATTCTTAGACACCATCCTCAACCAATTGTTCAATTACTAAATCTGCCCATCTCTTTTGAAGTCCTGGCATTCTATAAGCAACAGAAATGAAAATACCACCTGTGCCCCTAAAATCTTCATTTTCTTGCTCAGTTCTTCATAATATTTAACAGTGCTTTCTATAGTCCTTCCAGCAATATCATTTGTGCCTACGTGAATCGCCAGAAGTGAGTTGTCATCATTGGGTTTGACAAGTCTTGGGAGGGAGGGTCTCTGACACGTCTTGGCCACATGCCCTGGGAAGGCAACAGATCTTGTTATTGTTGCTACCAGGTCGACAAATAGCTGCCCTGGTATCCCTTAGTAGGGGGCCATAAACAACCATAATTCAGTTCTTATTGACCCTTTTTAGATGATGTCTCAGCTGATGGAATCTGTGGAGTCATGTCATCACTCCCCAGAAGACAAGCAGCTGTTTTTCCTTCAGAGGGTACAGCCTTCGCTTCTTCAGAAATAGTTTCACATCCTTTCATAAGCTCCAAGCACTGGATGGTCTTCATCCTCCTCTCTTCATTACAATCTTCCACTCTTCAGCCTCCCTGCATAGGTCAGAATTTCCCTTGGCCTCTTCAGATTCTTTTTCTTCTTTGTTTTTTATGATGAAGGCCTTCTTCCATTTTTTTTTTAAAGGAACACTTCATTCTTCCTGATAGTCTGGAAAGTAGAAAACTATTCCTTCATCTTCTCTCCTAGAAGGAAGTCCAGCCTGCACTTTGAGCAGAGACACATTGCATATTCTATGCAATTCGTTACAAATTCTCCCTGCCCTCTACACTTGATGGAAGTGAGATCCTCAATTTGTTTTTCCTCCTAATAGCTCCCCGGAAGAACTCAAGCTGTGAAATTTGTGGCCACATCCTCCCATGAGGCTTCCATAGGGAACTTGCCCACCATGCTGGCGAACTTTCTCTAGAATTTTTAAAACATCCCTTGGAGACTAGAGTAGGATTTGGGGTAACTATTATTATCCTTTACTTTTACTACATTGCTGGTCCATTTCTTCTTCTAATCATACATTTCCTTGATGATCAGCCTTATGCTACCTCCTTGCTTAGGGTCAGCATTGGAAATACATTGTGGTCTAGTCATGTCTACTGTGTGTTTCTCCATTATCTTTAAGATCACTCACAGCTTGGGTTCTTTGGAATGCATGTGTTCACCAACCTAGAAGAGTGTTTCACACATGTTAAACACCTCATAGTATTTGCTGGCTTGAATCTGAGCTTCAGAACAAGCCCTGTCAGGTAGAGTGATAAAGGAGTAATAAAGTATGCATATTAGGAGACTGAGATGCACAGAGCTTAAGTGACGTACTCAGGTTTGAGAATTTGGAATTTGAGAATGTAAGTAGATCTGGGACAACAACTCAGCTGTCCTGTTTCCTCTTATCCAGGATATTTTTCATTGCACCACACTTTCTCCCTTTCCTAACAAGAGAGACCCTCCCTCCTTTGAAAAGCTTTTATTCTCTGTATCACTCACTGAGAAACGAATTCAGTTCAGTCCTATGATATTCATGTTCTTATTATTATCTCTAGGAGAAAATATAATGTGCAATCAACACTGCTCCAACTTAAGCTCTTAAACAAACTAACACCATCCAAAATTTGGAAATAGATAAAGGAATATATATTGACACATATTGGCTATCACTATTTCCTAAGGAAGTTTAAACCTGTTTAACATGTTGCTACAAGGGCAAAAGAGCCTAGAAATTGCCTCAATTGGCATACTTGATTTTGTTGCCAAGAGAAGAAACATAATAGTCAAGGGCAACACCAATTTAGAATATAAAATAATTTATACATCTTATAGAGGAGAATATTGGCAGATTATTAGCAATATTCCCTCATGAAATAAGAAGCAGTGACAGTGAGTATTAGTTTGTAAAAACCTTAGCATGAGACCCAGTTAAGTTACATTGTCCCCAAAGCATTTAAGGATGAAACTGAAAAGAAGGCCAGACCCAAAAAATGGAAATGATCCATCCAAAGATGTCTATAATAGACTACTTTCAGCATCACTGATGATGGCACCATATTCAGACTCTAATATTACAGTGACTGATAGAGTAAATGTACCTATAAAATAGAGATAATAATAAACCTATATCCCAGGTTTATTGTAAGAATATGATGAGCTAATTTGTACACAACTTTGCAAACTTTCGAGTGCCATAAAAATGCTGGCTAGCTAGTAGTAGTATTAGTATCATAAAATCATAGATTTAGAGTTGGAAGGGACCTTGGAGGCCCTTATACCCATCCCCTTAATTTTTCCAGACTAGGAAACTGAGCCTGAGAAAGGCTAAGTGATTTGGCCAGGGTCACAGAGCTTGTAGGTATCTGAGGGAAGATTTGAACTCAAGTCTCCTAAGTCCAACACTCTATCCACCGACCTTCCTACATAGGGAAGTAGACGCAGAGCTAATCTTAACATCTTAGAAAGAAAACAAAGATAGAACAAGTAGACGGGATGGACCAAGTTTAGATGTCCAAGCTGGAAGTGACAGTTTTAAGGGAATCAGAGAATCAACTCAAAATATCTGAAAGAGGAGAAAACACAGAACAACTGGGAAAAAAAAAAAAGCTCACAGATGGTATTATTCCAGAAAAAAAAAAGCAATCAAGAAGATATTTTCAAAAACCCTACCAACCCATATGTTTGCTTTCTCACTTCAACAAAATCTTTATGAGAATAATTTGCACACATATCAAGGGCATCCTTGATGAAAACAGAAGAAGGAAACAAACAGCCAGACTTTCGTAATGGAGAATCTACAGCAGACCACATCCTTCCTCCCCATCACACAGTTGACTGAAAGTTGTGGAAAATCTAAGATTCCGCAGGGCTTACTGTTTGTTGACTGTAGCAAATAATTTGATTTGGTAGCATGAAGTGCAGCTGTAGAAGCTCTCTCCTACAGCGTCTCCCTTTTTTTCAGGCGGGGGTTGGAGGAGGTATTCAAAGTTTGGTCCAGGCCTGGAATTTCAACAGTTCTTGGTAATTCCTAGAATACACATTCCCTCCACTGAAACAGATTGGCAGCTCTTTGGTAGAGTCATAGGAGAGAGTTTTGCCCCTGGAGTTCAAGTGTGACTTGCTATTGGTCCCAGTGAATGGACTCCTGACTCCATGGATGATTCTCTACTCTGATGCAAGGTTATCTCCCTATGTGGGGTTTTGGTCCAGATTGGTAATTTCATAGGAACCCCCTGGAAGGAAACTTTCTCCACCAATATGTGCAACTGTCTCACAACTTGACATCTTAGAGAGCTGCCTGGGACACAAAGAAGTTCATTGACTTGCACGGGGTCACACAGACCATAGGGCGAGGCAGGACTAGAAGCCTTGTCTACCTGTTGCTGCGGCTTGCTCTCTACTACACCAAGATGGCCTCTTCTCTCTGTGTTGAGATCATAAAATATCCCATGACAGATATAACAACAACAATCACTTTATCTGATTTTCTGGAGGCTGTAAGTTTCACCTAGACTTTCCTCACAAGACCTCAATGATGAAGGTAAAACAAATATTGTCCCCATTTTACAGATGACGAACCTGAGTCTCAGAGAGGGAAAGTGACTGGTTGAAAGATATGAACTAATGTCAGAGCCAGGATTGGGACCAGGTGACTCCAAGTCCAGAACTCTTATAATAATAACATACTATATAGTATATATTACATACTGTATATAATATACAGTATATTATAATATGCTACGTTGCGGTGCTATATTATAACAATGTACTATATTATAATAATAATATACTATACTGCCTCCCTCCAATAAACATGTGTTAAGCACCTACTGTATGCACAACATGATACTAGATATAAGGCACAGTTCCTGTTCTGATGGAACTCACAGTCTGAGATGGGAATGAAACATTCAGAGAAGAGTGTATTAATAAAGCATAAGAGATTATAAGAGTCATACACAGTATTACATGGTGAATATATAAGTATAGTGGTCTTGACTTAAGGTTTATCACATCTGTGTCTTGTATCCTACACCACTGGGGGCTCCTGGAGGTTGAGGAGTCCTACATCTGCCACTTAATCCCATGTGACTTTGTGCAAGCCCCTTAACATTTCTGGACCTCAGTTTCCTCACCTGTAAAATGAAGGGGTTAAACAACATAGCCTTTAAGGTCCCTTATTCTTGGGATGAAATACCTGAAGGGTCACAATGGGGAAAAGGAATTCCATTACACTTCTCTTACTTGAACCCTTTGTCAAGTAATGGGTGAGTTTCAGGGTGATATCAAACTGGTACCCAATAGGAGAAAGAGATTCTCACAAAATGAACCATTCAATGATGGAATGGGCTGTCTATCGCTCATAGTCTTTAAGCAGAAATTGGATGACCCTTTGTCAGGGATGGCATTGAGGAGATGACTGCAAAGGGAGGTGACTTCTGAAGTCCTCTGTAAGTCTGAGAAGTTGTGATTGTCTAATTGGTGACAGTTTAATGGACAGCAAGAGAGGCTAAGGACCTTGGTGGAGAAACATTCTCCTAGGAATGACCCAAGGATGAGCTCAGGCTGCCAAGGCCAGAAGTCCACCATAATCCCAGAGAGCTCCAACTTTGGACTACTACTGATGCTAGAGAGACATGATTCTGACTCTAAACAAAGACCAGTCAACTTGGTGACACGGATAGATTCCCAGGTTTAGAGTCAGATGACCTGGGTTCAAATCCAATTTCTGCCACTTGGGCAAGTCATGGCACCTTTCTCGTCCTCAGTTTCCTCATTTGTAAAATGGGAGGTTGGACTAGACCAAGGGTTCTTATTCTTTTTATATGTCATGGAACTCTTCTAAAAAATAATATTTTATATTTAAATAGTTTATATTTTGCATTTAAATATATTTATATAATATAGAAATATATTTTATATTACTATATCATATTAAATTTATTTATATATTATAGTTAATATGATATATTTGTATATAAACATATTTATACATTATGTTAAATACATTATATAAAATATATTTAAATCTTTTATATTTAAAATACATAGAATCACAAAGGAATTTAAATATATTGAAATATAGTAATAAAAAATTGTTTAAGTCTATGGACTCCAGGTAAGAAATTCTGCATTAGATTCTCTTTGTAGTTCCTTCTAACTTTGAACCCAAGATCCCATGATCACTAAGGTCCAATTCTAGTTTTGACATTCTGGGTCCTAAGATCCTGCCCAGTCCAGTCTTAATTTTTTCATGCTCTACAAAACAGATCTGGTCCCTGTCCTAGAATCTTGAACCAAAATCCATTGGTGTGGCCCAATCCAAGGATCTCCTACACCTAGCATTCTCTGTTATAAGGCCCCTCCAGCTTTAAATCAGCTCTTCTCTGGGAAGGACAGGTTTAGCTGTAGAGGAAAGTAAACCTGTGTCATTAGATGGTTGCCTGTATTTCGTTAACAATGGCCCAAATTGGAGGCGCTTGAAGTAAACACAGCTGTCTCTGTTGGAATTATCGCACTTTGAAGTAAATGGATGAATATTTGAAATAATGCATGTCTCCATATGAATATGAAAATATTCAAATAAACACACTTGGAGTTTTGGGTTCTTGCCAAGTATGGGGACTGGGATTTGAATTTCAAGTCACGTATCCATCTAATCACAGAAGACAGAAGCGTTCATGCACACGCACACGCACACACACACACACACATTCCTTCCTAGGTGCAATCAGAGACCCAAATACTTGTTTGTTTTCCCTCGAAAGAATTAAAACTTTATAGATATGAGCAGACTGAATGTGCTGGATGGTATTGGGAATTGGAGTTATCAGCCACCACAGAAATTGGCAAAATGGATCGCTCCCTGTGATCATCCCCATCACCCCCTTTGGGAGAGCTCATCCATCCTTGCCTGGTAATCTCCATGCCTTGCCTGGCTAGGATCCCTATCCTGGCTTCCTGAGCCAAAAATATATTGCTGTGGCATAACCTAAATCATTGTTTTGGTTTTACCAGAACTAAATGAACCAATTTCATGATCACTAGCATTAGGCTCTGCCTCACTGCTGGTTTAAACAGCTCTATTTCTAATGAGTAACACTGAGGAAGGAATGGGGACAGCTGCCCCATCCCAACTGCTGGCCTTAACCCATATTCCAGTGTTAGCCTCCCAGTGTGTCTCCGTTTATAGCAGTGGTTCTCAACCTGTGGGTCACGACCCCTTTGGGGGTTAAACGACCCTTTCACAGAGGTCGCCTAAGGCCATTGGAAAACACATATTTCTGATGGTCTTAGGAACCAAGACACGGCTCCTCTATCCATCTCCAGGCGGGTCTGCCCACATGCAGATACACCCACATACGAGTATTAAAGGGTCGTGGCATTAGGAAGGCTGAGAACCACTGGTTTATAGGAAGGCCCATCAACCTTCTTCTGGTGACCTTCTTCTGTGGAAGAAAATGGCTCCCATGAACAGATTTCTCCCCATCTTCTTGCTGCCAATAGGGTTTTACTCCTCTTCCCCAAGAATAAAAGGGAGCCCTTTCATCTCTCCTGTCATCCCAGACACTTACCTTCCCCTGCCTTTAGAAACCTCTCCCCATCCTTTGTCTACTTGTCATACACACAGAGCCCCCAGACTGTTTTCACTTCTTTGGGGTTGTCAACAAAATATTTTCCATCCCAGTCAATGGACAAAGACCAATTGATAAAGTTCTACCACTCACCAAGCAAGCTTGCGTGCTATGAGTCAGCACTCTTGATTTACAGCATGAGAAGGCATATAGAGGTGTGTGCAGAGAGATTCAACCTCTGACCAAAGGGTGTGTGGGTAGAGATTGGGTGATAGGAATGTGGTGGTGACATGTATGCACACGTACATTTATAGAAGGAAAAGCAAAGCAGAGACTTTGTACAGGCTGTCCCCCATATCTGGAGTGCTGCCCCTCTACTACCTGGAATGTACCTTCATTTCTTAGAATCCCAAGTTGCCTTCACAGCTCAACTCTAGGGTCCCCTTGTAGTCCTCAGTGATCTGAGTTCAAATCTAGTCTCTGATACTTATTAGCTGTGTGATCCCACTGGGCAAGCTACTTAACCTCTGCCTTAGTTTCCTTAAGAGTGACATTGGAATAATAATAGCCCCTACATTGTACACACACACACACACACACACACATATACATGTGCACAAATATACATACATATATACACATACATATATACATATACAAATATATACACAATATATTTATATATTGTGTGTGTACACATAAATACATATACACATACATATATATTCACATGTTGCCTTCCCCGGAAAATGTAAGATTCTTGAGATCAGGGACTATTTAATATTTTTTCTTTGTACCCCCAGCCCAGTGCCTGCTATGCAGAAGATGCTTAATAAATGTTCAGAATCACAGATCTAAATTTTCAAGGCAACTCAGAGGGCAGAGTTCCAACCCTTCATTTTATACATAAGGAGTATACAGAAGCAACAGAAGGCAGGAATTGAACCCATGGCTTCTTATTCTGGAGCTAGTACTCTTTGCCCTGTACCAGGATGATCAATTGATTGAGCTCACAGGCAGTCAAAAGTTAAGAGACTCAGGTTAACATCCAAGTTCTGATATTTACTAAGTCCTTGACCTTGCACAAAGTCACTTCTTTGCCTAATCACTTCCCTTCTCGGTAATCAGTTTCCTTTTCTGTAAAATGAATGGCTCCAATATGAAAAAAAAACAACAAGAAAACAAAACTGTAGATTTATAAAATGAATGAGTTGGATTGGAAGAGGTCTAAGGTCTCTTTCAGCTCTAAAGTCCTTTGCTTCTAAGACTAACTGGGAGAATAGAGCAGGTAATATTTCTAGCCTTGTCTGACCACATCTTGAGCACTGTGTTCTGTTCTGGGCTCCACATTTCAAGATGAACTTTGTTGAGCTAAGGTGCATATAAAGTAGAGAGAACAGAACAGACTGAAGACCATGCTATCCATCTAAGGACTGATTGTCACAACACCAGAGGTTTACTTTGAAGGAAAGAAGACATAAGGAAAAATATGGCCACCATCTTGGACTATCTGAAGAGTTCTTGTGGGGAAGAAGGAGCAAGGAAAGGCAACAGAGCCTAGTGGAAAGAGAAGAGGACTTTAAAGGTCAGAATTCATGTGCCATCCTTGACTCTTACAAGCTGAGAGACATTGCTCAAGTCACTTAACCTCTGAGCCTCAGTGTTCTTATTCATATTAATGGGACAATAATCCTCTCATTTATTCTCTACGTATGGTACCAGTGGGTAAAACTATCAACAGACAGGAGTTCCAAGTAGGCCAATCTCAGCTTGATGTAAGGAAAAACTTCCTAATAATCAAAATTGTTCCACAATAAAACAGCCTGCCTTGTGAGATGCTGAGCTCCCTGTCATTGGAAGTGTTCCAGTAGATGATGGATTTTTCCATTCGGTTCTCCCATCCCTCACTCCCTTCAAGAAATATCTCAAGTGGAATCCTGTCCTAGGAAGAAGGTTGGACTGGGTGCCCTGTAAAATCTATTCTAACTCTGAGGTTCAAAAATAAAGTACTTGGTGTTACCAGGAGAAGGCATGGTCAGTGTCTGGTGGGCTTTATCGGGAAGGACTTCCCCGAGGAAATCAGTTCTGAGAAAGGGTTTGAAGGCAGTGAAAGACATAAATTGGCAGGGTGGTGGAGTTTGTGTGCCCACTGGGGAGAAGGGCACAAGGCCCTGTCCTAGAAGCAAGAACCAGGTTGGGAGATCTGTCTTGGATAAAGAGGGTCCATGAGCAAATTTTTAATCTGTCTGAAAATCTGGGATAGGGGTGGAGGAAAGCCAAGATAAAACCCCATTCATTTTGACATTTAAAGTCATTAGATACCTTGATGCTGAGGCAGGAATTCTGATTGCCAAGAGCACAGGAAATCCAAAGTTAGCAACTGCAGCATGTGTCATTAAGGGCTTGCAGGGTTGGAGGAAACTGTGCGCAGGAGCTGGGATCTCTTTGTTGCTATGGGGACAGGAACCATCATTTCTGAATTTCCTGACATATGTAATTTAAGCCACAACTTAATTTGACAAGAACGAAAGCATCCCCCCCCCCCCACTCCTCCCTCTTCTTCTCCCAACCCTCCCTGCTCCCCAGATGCTGGAGTTGGGCATACATAGCATTCTTGGATTAAAAAATGATTCCACCCACTGGGAAAACCCTTCTGAAGGGATGAGTTAGAACGCAGCACACAGAATGTCAGAATTGTGTGGAACGATAGATCATAGAACATAGGCCAGGAGTGGGGAACCTGTGTGGCCCTCTAGGCCCTGAAGTGGGGTCCTCTAGGTCCTCAAGTGGGGCACTCTAGGCCCTCAAGTGGAGCCCTTTGACTCACCAAAGGGGTGAGAACACAGAATGTCAGAGAACATAAACCATGGAAGATCATAGTCAAAAAGAAAGAAGGAAAAAGGAACTCATGAAGCCCTTACTATGCTAAGCACTTTACAAATATTACCTCATGTGACCCACACGACAAACCTGGGAGGTAGGTGATATTATTTTTCCCATTTTACATTTAGGAAACTGAGGCAAACACAGGTTAAGTGACTTGCCCTGGGTCACACAGACACTAAGCTAATGTTCCGGCTCATATTACAGTGTCTAGAGTTGAAAGATTTCTCAGAAATCACTTATGCCAGGCGTTCTTAACTTGGGGTCCATATGCTATATAAACAAATATATGTATTTATGTATATACACACACATATATATATTTCAATGGTTCCCTTTGTAATTCTATGTGTCTTATTTTACGCATTTAAAAATATTGTTCTGAGAAGTCCACACACACACAAAGAGATCCAATGATATCCAAAAAAGGTTGAGCCCCTAAATCTTAGAGATGGGGAAACTGAGGAGCAGTGACCTGCCCAAGGTCATAAAACTAGCAAGTGCCAAGATTCAGTCCAAGAGCCTCTAGCCCCAGAACCCTTTCCATCACACCAACAGGAATATTTGTGATTTCTGAGCTATCTCAGAGGGAGGATCCGGGCATTTGTAATGCAGATTCCTTGCAACTGTGCAAACACCAGCAATTTGAACCACGTTTTTTCAGAAATTTGTTGGACTCAAACAAAAGGAAAATGCTTTCAAAGACGAGCTCATTCCCATTTGCTGAATTGAAGTTTCCCTTTGAAGACCCTGAAATGCTGAGACTAAAATCCCAGTCTAACTTCCCTGAAAACACAAGAGACAGACAGATAAAGATAGGGAGACAGAAGATGGAGACAGAAGGGAGAGGGGAAAGAGAGAGATAAAAACAGTGCAAGAGCAAAAAAGAAAGAGAGAGCAGAGAGGAGACAGAGAATGAAGTAGGAGAGAAAGAGACAGAAACAGAGAAAGGGAGGGGAGAGAGAGAGAGAGAGAGAGAGAGAGAGAGAGAGAGAGAGAAGGGAAGGAAGGAGAAACAGGTAGAGGGAAGGAAACAGAGGCAGAAGAGGGGGAAGAGGAAGTTGAAGATAAAGGGAGATGATAGAAAGAGAAAATATAGCCAGAGACTTTTTTTCAGGATTAAAACCCCATCACCTCCAAACCTCAGTCTCTCACCACTCTGTTTCCCTCATAGCAGAATGGGGTGGCAGAATGGGGGTAGGATGAGCAGCTCAATGTTCTGGAAGAAGCACTGGGTTTGAGGTTTGTCCTGGTGTGTGACCTTGGACAAGTCACTTCCTTTCATGGAAGCTCAGCTTTCTCCTCTATAGTACGAGAACAAATAGTGACAGCTACCTGTCACTAGGGATTGGTCAGACATAGACGATGCCAAGATCTCCACTGCAACCCAGCCATCGCCACTTGTCCTGACTTTTGTCTTGCCACTGGACTTCAATGATTCAGAAAGAGAAAGTGAGGCTGATGACTTTGTGCAGCTCTTTATAAAGCATTTTATAAACCTTAGGGGCTAAGTGAAAGAGACCGCTCAGTTGTTGGGCTTTTTGTTTGTTTGATTTTTTTAAAGTATTACTTTATTTATGTATTAAAAGCAGTATTTTCCCAGGGCCAATCCTGGGCTGATTTCCCACCAGCACCAAATACAATGTTCAGAGAGGCAGAGTCCACTGAGGGAGAGGCTGGGTCACTCACAGGAGATGAGGGGGAGTCTGGATCTTGATGAGGGATGATGTATGGAGAGGATTCAAATGGGTTTGAGGACTTGATGCTGTCCTATAGCTCAACATTGCTGACCATCCTCGACCTCTTTCCTCACACCATCTGTTGCCTGGAATCCTGGCCCCCATCAGACCTATGCTGCCCTCTAATGACTCCCTAGCCTGGAGCTGCTCTCTGCTCTTTCCCTCCCACCACCATATTGTTTCCAGTTCTGGCTGCCTCATTAGGAAGCACACTGACAGACTGAAGTGTCCAGAGAAGGCACCCGAGGTGAGAAGGGGATTGGATCCCTTGCTTGACACATGAGTATCACTTTAAAAACTGGGGATATTTGGCCCGAGAAGAAAAAAAAAACAAGATTAGAAGGAGAGGACTTGATCAATGCCTTCCAGAGACATTATGAGGAAGACAGATCAGGTTTGTTTGGCTTGGCCCGAAAGCGCAGAACTAACAACAACAGGCGGAAGTTACAAGAAGGTAGAATTCAGCTTCTTGCACAGAAAAACTTCCTAATAGTTAGGATTGTCGATCTTAGGTTGAGAACTGGAAAGAGCGTCAGATCTGTCTGGTTCCATCCCTGGTGTTACAGATGAGGCACAACAGCTTGTAAAAAGTCACACAGAATTAGAGCGGCCTCCAAGCGGAAAAAGCAGCATTTGGGAGAGTGAGCTCCCTGTCCCTTCAAGCATTCAAGTAAAGCCTTTGTGCCCACTTATCAGGGATGCTAGAGAGTCAGTTCCTGCTCAGAAGTCTATTGGATTGGTGGTGGTGGTGGTGGTGGTGGTGGTGGTGGTGGTGGTCCTTCATTTTCAAAGAGGACCAATGTGATCACAAGCTTAGCTTTGGAGTGAATCGGATTTAAGTGAGGTAGAGCTGCACAAAGTCATCAGCCTCACTTTCTCTTCCTGAATCATCGAAGTCCAGTGGCAAGACAAAAGTCAGGACAAGTGGCAACGGCTGGGTTGCAGTGGAGATCTTGGCATCGTCTATGTCTGACCAATCCCTAGGAGCTCCACAACCCCTGCTTCAGCTCCTTCATGGCCGTTGTAGCAAAGTGTTCTCATCCACCCATTCCACCTAAGGAAGTCCTTCTTTGCTTGGGGTAGATATTCCTCTAGTCACCAATGGGCTTGAGGCCTGTTGGTTACCCTCAGCCTGGTCTAGCCCTTCTGCAGGGATGATTTTACTGGAGTGTGGTACTGTGCACGCTCCAGCTTCCTGGAGCCACAGGTGAAAGTTGGGTTGAATGAGAAGATGCTTGAGGTCCCATCTTCAATATTCTGTTACCTCATGACCCACGGCATTAGAACAAGAAGAGTCTAAGAGATTACCTGGACCATTGGTGTCAAACTTGCCTAAAAACAGGAGTCACTAAACCATACATACCCATGCCTGAGGGAGGGCTGCATATTGACTTTAAAAAGCACACATTAACACAATTTCTGTTCTATAGTATTTTTTAAAATCTTGTTAAATATTTTCTCAATTATATTTTAATTTGGTTCAGTTACTATTCCAGGCACGTTGCTTTGATACCTCTGATCTAGACCAACTTCTTCATTTTACAGATGGGGAAACTGAGGCATACAGCTGTGTAGTTATAGAACCAGGACTGATGAGCTATTCTTTGGATTCTCTATATCAACCAGAGTTTGGTCACCCTTCCCCCCCCCCCCCCGCCCTTTATCAATGTAGAGAAGGAGGAGGAGGAAGAGGAGGGAGACAACTTATGCGTCCATAACCTTTGAAGTTTCATTAGATGTTTTCTTCACAAAGCCATGTGAGGCAGGTAATGCAGGTAGCATTATCCCCACTTTAGAGATAAGGAAACTGAGACCTAGAGAAGTGTGCCCCATAGTTTGTAAGACGTAGCGCCAAGAGTCTAGGAAACTAACCTAGGCAGGGTTAGTTAAATCTGCTAAGAGAAGGCCCTTTAGAGGCAGCTAGCTGGTGCTGTGGCCAGGGTTCTGGGTTCAGAATCAGGAAGACCCGAGTTCAGATCCAGCCTTGGACACTTCCCAGCTGTGTGACCCTGGGCAAGTCAATTAACCTCTGTCTGCCTCAATTTCATTAACTATAGAATGGGGGTGATAGGAACACCTGCCTCCCAGGGCCACTGTGGGAGTCAAATGAGATAATAATTGTAAAGCACCTAGCACAATGTCTGACACACAGTGAGCTCTGTCTAGACGTTGGTCCTGAGTGTCCCGCTCAGTCCCCCTGCCATCTCCAGGTACGGGCCCTGCAGTCAAACCTTCCATTCTGCAATCTTTTCCCAAGGCCCACCTTTAAGCAGATCAGCCTCGGTGCCCGCTCATAGTCAAACTTTGGGCAAAACAGGTGTGGGGAGGCCAAGGGAAGGGCCCCATTTGTTCTTTTCTTCTGAAGCAAGTATTGTGTTTGCACAGTCAAGCAAACCACGGCAGGAAAGAGAGCGCTGGAAATCTTGGCTTCTCAGCTGAGAAAGATAAAGGAGGGATTTTGGCCAAGTGAAGGAAGAAGGAAAACAAAGTGTCATGAAGTGACTAGCTCTGAATGGGGCAGCCCATGGTGCAGGGGACAGAGCTTGGGCTGGGAAGCTAGAGGTATGGGTTTGAGTCTCACTGACTGACCTTGATCAACTAACTCTGACATTTTCTGCTCCGAGGTCCCCCCCAGATCTGACTTTCCATATTCTCAAGTCCCCCCCAGGCCTGACATTTCATGTTCCAAGGTCCCTCCCAGATCTGACTTTCCATGTTTCAAGGTTCCCCCCCCCAGATTTGACTTTCCATGTTCTAAAATCCAACCCCAGTTCTGACTTTCCTTGTTCTCAAGTCCCTCACAGCCCTGACATCACATGTTCTAAGGTCCCTCCCAGATCTGACTTTCCATGTTCTAAAGTCCCTCCCAGCTCTGACGTTCTACACTTCCATGATTTCAATATCTTCCCCCAGACTCTTTGAAAGGTGAACATTCTAAGTACCAGTCACAAATAAAAATGCTTTCGTAAGAGCCCTGGAATCAGAAAGAGCCATCCATCCCAGCCCTCCCTCATTCTTTCATCTGGGACCAGGGACCTCTGCCCCTGAATTTCCCCATCAATTAAAAGAAGGTGACCTGGATATCCCTAAGGTCCCTTCTAGCACTAACACCAGCCTCAGTTTCTCTGTTTGTAAAAAGAGGGGGTTTCATTTAATGATCCCAAAGGGACTTTTCATCTCAAACATTCCAAGAACTCACAAAAACTTTTCTTTGTTGTTATTCAGTTGCTTTTAAGTTGTGTCCAACTCTTCGTGATTCCATTTGGGGATTTCTTGGTTTGCCATGTCCTTCTCCTGCTTATTTTACAGATGAGGAAACTGAGGCAAATGGGGTTAAGTGACTTGTGCAGTGTCTCATAGCCAGTATCTGAGGTCAGATTTGAACTCAGGAAGATGTCTTCCTGACTCCAGGGCTGGGCACTTTATACACCACAGCACTTTAGCTGCACCGTTCCAACCATGCTTAAAGTTTCTTTCTCCCAAGTATTCCTCCATTCAGTACCTTTACAGACCTTTACAGTGTCCTAAGGTCCAACCCAATGGTCCATCTGATTCCAACGGAGTACAGGAGAAAGAGAGGAAGGAGGAGGAGGAGGAGGAAGAGGAGGAGGAGGAGAAGGAGGAAGAAGAAGAAAAGGAGGAGGAAGAGGAGAAAAAGAAGAAGAGAAGGAGGAAGAAGAGGGGGAGGAGGAGGAGGAGGAGAGAGTGGGAAGTTTAAAGGGAAAAAATAGACATTTCATGAGATCTAATTTGATGTAAGCCCCAATACACCACAATCCCACATGTACCCAAGACCAATGGGTCCCTCATCTCTTGGTTGAGATTGGAGCATTAAGAGTAGTGTAGTAGAAAAATCTCTGGATTTGGACTCAAGTTGACAAGTTCAACTCCAAGTCCTGCTACATACTACCTGTGTGACCCTGGCAAATTATCTCACCTCTCTTGGCCTTTAGTTTCCTCATCTGTAAAATGGGGACGTTAGATTCAATGCTCTCTAAGGTTCCATCTAACTATGACATCTCAAACTTTAAAATCCCTGGTTGTGACATTCTGTCTTCTAAGATCCTCCTCCCCACTTTACACACACACACACACACACACACACACACACACACACACACACATGCCCCTATCAGATCATGAGAGTTCATTCTTGATGATTAAATCACAAGGTTCAAAAGAATATCCAGATTCAGAAATAGCATGCCAGAGGAAGGTTATGAGATGTGCCAATGAAAGAAAACTCCCCAAGAGGCAGGTTCCTTTGATGCCAAGCCCAACAGGTATTGTCAATGGGAGTTCATGGCTCATTAGTCTCAGCTCCAGGAGAAAGTTCTCAGGGTATGTATGTGATGGAGGGGTGTGACCATCTCCTCCCCTGAGTCATGTTGACTGTCCATTTTTGTGACTTGGATGGGTTTTCATTCATTCCTTCTTCCAACACTGTCTCCCCAAAATAGTAGAGGGTATAGGGAGGGAAAATTGAGGGAAAAGGGTCCTTTTACCTTCTTCCCAATGGAGCCAATGTAGTTCACACTTGCCCAGCCAGATTTGGGAGATTGTGTGAGCTTCCTGTAGGCTATCTAAACCCCTATCCTAGAGATAGGACCATGGAACCAAGAACAGAAAATAACCCTAGAGGCCATCCCATCCATCCCCCTCATGAGCCTTTTTAATAAGATCGTGAAACCTATGGACTTCTTCCCAGAATAATGTTTTTGAGTTCACACAATAAAATACACAAGATTACAAAGGGAACCAATTATATTAAAATATAGTTATCAAAATATTAATAAAATAAAGTAGTCCAACCTCTTTATTTCACAGAAGAGGAACTTGTTTCTCAGGGAGGGGGAGGCATTTGCCCATGGTCATTCAAACCCAGTTCTGCTGACTCCAAATTCAGAGTTTTTGTCACCTTTGACAACTGCAGAAAAACACTGTTTTAGGGGTGAGAGGGAGGTTTCCCAGCAAATCAGACTTACGGTCACATTGTCACCCTTTCCAGCACCCCAGAAAAAGGAGGGCTAGATCAGCTGTGCCTGCAGAAGCTGCAGCTTCCAGGGACCTTGTGCACCAGATTCATCAGAGTTAATTCTCCTGTGATGTCCCAGCACCCAAAGTCAGGATGGCAAGATTATATGTACAAAGTGCTTTACACACCTTAGAGTGCTCCAGAAATATGAGATATTCTTCTCTTGTCTTATTCTGTTTCCCATTTGTCAGCATCAACAATAGCACATCTGAACAGGTCACGTTGGAGCTTTCAGAATTGCTTATTATAATTGTCACTTCATGACTCCCCCGTCTTCTGCCAGACAATTGACTAGATACAGCAAAAGTCAAAACCAGTGGCAAACTGGAAGGAGGAAAGGCAAGAAAAAGATACAGTCTGCAATTACTATTATTACTATATAATCATATGTAAACCTGAGTAATTATTTTTATATAAATGTGAATTATTGTTATTATTGTTAGTCCTGCCCCTAATATTAGTGTCATGAAGAGCTCCATCAACATCTGCAGATGCTAAGTTCCCAAGAAGACTCTGCACCAGCTGAGCCCCTATGCTCTGACTCAGACCCTGATTGCCCAAAGCTGGTATCACAGTTACTGGTGTTCCCATTCTTTATCAGAGTTCTGGGATTGGGTCTTATTCAGGACAGCACCTGACCTGGAGTAAGTGTAGCATAGCGGAAGGAACATGAGATTTCTTATTAGATGATTTGGGTTCAAATCCTGCTTCTGATACTACCTGGGTGACCAAGGGCGAGTCACTTTGACCTCTCTAAACCTCCGTTTCCTCAACTGTAAAATGAAGATTATAGTACGTGTACAACCTGCCTCGCAGGGTTTGGTCTGATAATGCATTAAGCTGTCCCTTAAGGCAGGTCTTTGTCTTTGTACTTACTCACACACAGGACAAATGACCACCTATTGGGGATGTTACAGTGGGAATTCCTATTTCAGATGGAAGATTGATATAGATTATTTCCAAGGTCCTTTGTCAGGTGACAAGTTTAAGTTTCTCCTACTTTGATTCTAATATGTTACTCCATGACTCAAAGATGTTTTAAATCTATGAGTCTGTGATTCTATAATTACACGATGCTATGATTCTGGGACCTCAGTAGGTTGTAAGCTCCTTGAGGGCAGGAATTGTCTTTTGCTTCTTTTTCCATCCGCAGCACTTACCACAGTACCCAGCACATAGAAGGTGTTTAATAAATAGTAACTTAATAAATATTAACTAAAGCTCTGGGCTCCCATAAGCCCCAGTTTGAACAGTGGAGGCTTCTCAGTAATTCATACTCTCCCTAATTCCCATTTGTCTCCATCTAGAGGTTGCTCTGAGAATATCAGAATGTGGCTCCTTTAATGTATTCAATTCATTCCTGCAAACATCAGGCTTCCACATTGTTCTAACATAAAGCAAACTTACTATAAGGCATGTAAATTAAAAAGAAAATCTAAGGGGCACAGGTCTATTTGACAAGGAAATAGTTATGAAGCCATTTCCACAATTATTTCTTATTTCCCTTTTCTCCTAGAATGATTTAGTCTCAGGATCCCCCAAATACTTACAACAAGACAAGTCTCAATAGCCTGAAGGTGTGACTGGATGGGTCCCATGGATGGTACAGGTTCCGTGTTCCCATCTGCTACTTTCCTCTTTCCCTCACAGCGGTTCTCAACCTGTGGGTCACAACCCCTTTGGGGGTCAAATGACCCTTCAATAGGGATCACAGGTCACAGGTCTTAGGCAACCATCAGAAAACACATCTCCAGTGGTCTTAGGAACTGAGACACTGCTCCTCTATCCGTCTCCAGGTGGGTCCGCCCACATGCAGATATGCCCAGGTATGAGTATTAAAGGATTGTGACATTAGGAAGGTTGAGAACCACTGCTCTAGGATTTGTTCCCATTGACTTGCTCCAATCCCTGTCTCCGATGCAGATCTCAAGCATCATCCTAGGGAGATCCAACTATGCCTGTAGCGTTACCACTCCCATAACACTGGAATATCTCAGTCAGGCAGCTGTTGTCTTTGCCACCATCTTCTCAAAGCTTTTTCAGCCATTCCTTGGCCTCAACAACCATCCTTTGACAATCCCAGTTTGGTCTTTCCTTCTCTTCTACATGTACCTCCAGCATGTAGCATCACGGGAAAGTGACCTCTTTAATCCTTACCCCACCCCTCACCAAGCCAGGAAGTGGAGGGGAAACAGAAGAAAGCCCAGCTGATTTCCATTTGTTCTGGCACATGTTTGTGTACCTCCAAGATTCTACAGAGCCAAGAGTCTAGAATTCTTCTCAGATTCTACGATGCTATGACCTCTCCTTACAAGTGGTCTCAGAGCTTATGTGCTGGTTCCCTCCTTTCCTGCTTGTGACCTCATTCCAGTTCGGGGAAGAGGATTGTTGTCAGAGCTGTCATCCAAGGGTGCAGGGGTTGACAAGATCATCAGGAAGTGGTCAAAGAAAGAAGACCCCAAGATGAGGTCACCAGTTATGAATGAGAAGGGGCTGGCTCAGGAGCAGAGGTCAGCCAGCAGTGATGGAGAAAGTCATGTGTTTAGGTACACTATAGATTCATGCTATCTAGCCTCCCCTGGGCCTCACCATAGAAGAGGAGCCTTTGTATTTGTCCCTAATTGACTCCCTACCACAATCTTTTTCTCTCTTCCATCTCTGCCACCCTCCCCTCCTTGCTCTCTTCAGCATTGTCTCCTCTCTTCTCCTTTTTCAAAATGATTATGGACATGCAGCCGTACTTCCCTCATCTCCCCTCCTCCACCCCTCAAAACCACTTCTGTCTCCTGCTAGCCTTTCCTCTTTTCCTCCGTCCCAGAGGACAGGCATCCCTTGCCAAAGCCAGCTCCCTCCCTGGTGCCCTTAGTCAGGTCCCCTTTCTCCCTCCTTTGAGGCTTTGCTCCATCAAGCTCTCTGCGTAGGTGGTCACCCTAGTTCAGCCCCCTATCATCTTTTACTTGGCCTTCTAAGAGCCTCCTAACTTCCCCAATCTCCTCTGCCTGCCATCCTTCACTGAGCTGCCAAAGTTGTCTTCCTGGCACACAGACCTGACCACATCATTCTTCCACTCAGGAAGCTTCAGTGACTCCCTGCTCCCTAGAGGATAGAAAACCAAAGCCTTAGTCTGGCGTTCAAGGCCCTTTACAATCTGGCTCCCACTGACTTTTTCCATCATATCTCCCATTTCTACCCTTCATATAGTGTCCCTTGCAGTCAAAATGGGCTAGATTCTCCAAAGTCCCTAACTTCATACACCTATTTCCAGGTCTTCACATGTTTGGAATGCCCTCCAACCAACTGGACTCTTTCTCTTCCTTCACAACCCTGTGCAGGCGTCACCTCCTCTATGTTGCCTTGATAAATCCTTCCCACCTTTCCCTCTCCCCATGTAAAAGGGATCCCTCCCGGCTCAAATTTCCCAGTAGCACTTAATGTCTCTCTTTAATCAATATACACCAATTAGCATCATACTTATTTGTATGACCTATTATACACCATTAGATTATTACCTCTTTGAGAAGAGTCTTTTGTGGCTATCCTGTGCATGCAAGCACTGGGTTCAGTGCCCTCTGTATGGTAAGCATTTAATAAATGTTTGTTAACTTGAATTGGGCTGCTAGGTGGTTCAGTGGTTAGAGTACCAGACCCGAAGTCAGGAAGACTCCTCCTTGTAAGTTCAAATCTGGCCTCAGACACTGTGTGACCCTGGGTAGTCACTTAACCCAATTTGCCTCAGTTTCCTCATCTGTAAAATGAGCTGGAAAAGGAAATGGTGAACTACTCCAGTATCTTTGCCAAGAAAACTCCAGATGGGATCGTGAATTGATCAGGTCAAGGATTCCAGATAAAATGTTTCAGCCTTCACCTACAGCTCATGAAAAATATGATGGGGACCGTCAGCCATAAATTACACATTGTCAGCAGAATTAGAAGTGTGCAAAGAAGATCATGTTGGGAAAAGGGAATCATAAAATCTCTTGAACTGGAAAAAAGTAGACACCTTCTTTGCTGGTTATACTTGTTTTGAATTTAGTCTATTTCTAAATTTAAGGCACATTGTCCATATGTAAACACGAATTTATCTTCAATGAATGCAAAATCAAAAGTGGTTAAGCATCTGATAAGAATCTAGTCATTAAAATTACCACAAGGACTTCCAGCAGAAGAACAGATGTCAGAAATTTGCCTCAAGACAACAGGTAAATTAGTAGAACGGTAGCATCTAAAACCAATGGGACAAAAGACAATTAAGACCTAATTGCTCTCTCATTTTCTTTAAATATTCTTCATGTGTTTTTATTAAAATGTCTCTTTTGTAAAATCAGACGACTGAAAAGATGTCAGAAGTTGAGGATAAGATATTTATTCTGGTATTCTACATGGAGAAACAGTGTAGTGAGGAAGGAGCATTGCACCTAACAGTGGAGGGCCTGGGTCTCCCAGCCCTAGATCCTATGTGGTGATATACAGCGAGCCACTGGGCAAACCCCAAGGAGCTTAGGAGAGGAGGGTCAAAGCAGCAGGATGTGGAAAAGCCCAGGGTTTCAAGTTCATCTCTGGCCAACCTATCTTCCTTCTCTTTTCTTGAAGGTTCATTTCTTTACCCTCCAACTGTCTGACTCTGAAACCAACTTAGGTTCTACAGTTCTGCAAACTCCCTGAGGAGGAGTGGGAAGGATACCTAGGAAATGGTCCTCATGGTGGGACTAGAAAGGAGTTAGAGCTTCAGGAAGCTCTCTGGGCCTCCACCAGTCTCAATTCAGATGCATGCAGATGGTCCTCCAATATTTGTTATTAGCGATCTTGTAGAATGACAATGTCTAGCAGTTCTAATAATAATCATAGCTCATGTTTATGTAGTCCTTTAAGGTTTATGAAGCATTTTACATGTATTATCTCATTTGATCCTCATAACAACTTAGGAAGGTAGGAGATATTATTACCCCCATGTTACAGATGAGGAAACTGAGACAGAGGCCAAGCAACTTGCCCAAAGATTCAGGGAGAAGTTTCTTGCCCAAGGACACAAAGCCAAGAAGAGTCAGAGCTGAGCTTCAAACCAGAGTCTTCTTCTGATATCCAGCACCCTTTCTCTTAAAAAAAAACAAAAACTTTTTTTCGATGAACAAAAATCTATTTTCTCTTCTTCTCACTTCTTCCCGTTGAAGAAAAATAGGAACACAAAACTCTTGTAACAAATCTGCATAGTCAAGCAGAGCAGATTCCTGCAATCTGATGTTCATGTTGCTTCTCAAGACATAGCTCTAGTCACAGTTCCTTCCAGAAGCCTTCATTGGCCTGAACAACACTGACCGTCTGCAGCAAATGGTTTGGCGCTTAGCGCAAATGCTCTGCTACTGCTCGGGAAAGTTCTCTAGCCATTAGAAGTCTATGTAGCCAGACTTGGGGCTTCCAGAGAGCATAGAGACTGTCTCCTTCTGCTGATTTTCTTCGCTGTGAGGCTGGGCAGAAGACTCACCACATGGAGAGGCTCAGTAAACAGGCATTGGTTGATGCAGGGACCAGGGTACTGGTAGAGCCCAGAGTGGCAGAACTCTTGGATGACCGTCTAGCACTGACATCTGCTTTCTAGGATTATCCATGGGATCTCTAGCATAACTCTCAGGGAGAGGGAGGGAGGGGAGGGCACCAGGGGGCAGGGTGTAGCTCAAGAATCCTCCTTTGCTGCTTTATTCTCCGATGTCCTTGTTCATCTCTTATTCTCCCATTTGTCCATTTCACACGTTGAAATCATGGGTCTCACTTTGTCTAGAATGGCTATTGTTAGAACATGGTACACTAATAATAACTGACATTTATCTAGTATTACAAACATTGTAAAGCACTTTATTTTCATTTGAGCCTCACAACAACTCTGAGATATGGGTACTCAGGTGTTATTGTCTCTGTTTCACAGATAAGGAAACTGAGTCCCACAGCTAGTAAGTGTCCAAGGCAAAATGTGAACCCAGATCTTGGCTCTGAGTCAAGCTCTCAGCAATGATGGAGTATACTAGACCATACTGAGCTTCAATACATATTACTGGACTGGGTCTGTATAAATCTTTCTTTTTTAAATTTTTAAACATTTTTATTTAAAGCTTTGAGTCCCAAATTCTATTCCTCCCTCCTCTTCTCCCCTCCCTGAGACAGTTAACAATCAGATATAGGTTATATATGTGCAATTATGTAAAACATTTCCATATATATCAATCTTTCTTAACCTGGGGACCATGGATTTGTTTTTTAAAAAATATTTTAACTGTATTTGATCTCCTTTATGACATTATGGGTTGTATACATTTAAGAACGTTATCCTGAGAAGGGGCTCATAGGTGATACTAGATATGCCAAAAGGGGTCTATGACCCAGAAAAGGATAAGAACCCCTATTGGAAATAGATTATGAGCTGAGCCCAAAATAACTAGGAAGAAGAGATGGGGCTAAAGGTTACCTTTGGGTAATGGCCCAGCATTTTTAATGATTCCAGGATCACAGATTTAGAGCTGGGTAAGACCATAAGAGTCATTGAGTCCACAAGAAACTGAGTCACAAAGAGGTCAATTGACTTGCCCAGAGTCACCTAGCTAACAAAAACCTGAGGGAGAATCTGCACTCAGTTCATACTGACTCTAATCTTCCATGCCATGCCACTATTGAATATGGGCACCTCTGATACCTGTATTCTCCAGGTGATGTCATTCAATGGTGGATCACAGAACACCATGCTCTTAGAAGAATTATGTTGGCTGGTGGGTTTAAGAGCAATGAAAAGGCAGGTGGTGAATATAAGCAGACATGAGAGGTCGCCAGTGATAACTTTCCCATAAGAAAGAATGTCAGAGACATGGGAAGGATCTATTTGACTGATGAAGAAGATAGCCCAATTGTAAAGGAAGAAAGAGGGTCAACAGGTGGACCACCCAATGGTTGTACCCACATCCACAAAATATTAAAAGACCTAGAGACAGGTCTCTGACTTCTTGGGTAGACCATTTATGGAAGACTTATGGAAAGACTAAGGAGAAGAAGGTGGAGATGAGTAGCAGTCTACACCAATGGAGGGACATTCCATACTGATGAAATCATGAACGCTGGGAAATATTTGAAGTTGGTTCTCTAATGGGAGTTAGGTCTCTGCATTGTCTTCCTGGCAAGCTCCCTGAGGTTGGAGCTGCCTCCACCTGGCTCCATCACAGCACAGTTCAAAACAGGGCTGGGCATCATTGGGCTAACGTGCCCTGCATACAAAACCAGACCTGGATTTGATACCAGCGCTGTTGTTTATTAGCTGTGTGACTTTGGGGAAGTCAATTACCCACTCTGGGCTGCTCTTTCTCCTTTGGAAAACGAGCTGGTTGAGAAGAGATGATCTCTAAATCCCCAGCTCACTCAAAACGCTATGATTCTTTGAGTCCATCATACATCCTCAATTAATAAGCAACCCTAGTGTCATGGCATTGCATTCCCAAACTTGAGCCTCGCGGCATAAAATCTTACTTTCCAGGGGACCCAGAGTTTACTTTCTGCTAGTTTTATGGCCCTCTTTTTTTCTAAAATGAAAATTGCTCTGTTTGTGAAGGGGGGGCTTGTGGCCCCCAAAAAGACCAGCTAAAGGAGAAGGCCAGGACGCTAGCTGGCGCCCCTGGGGTCTCTGCTGATCCGTCTCCAAATCAGAGTGGGACAAAGGGAGTTAACAAAATCCCCCCATAAGCCTGATACCATGAAAAACCTCTCGGTCATTAAAAATCCATCTCCTGCCTCTTTGAATGGCTGCTCAGGCAGCGGTCATCCCTGGCGTATTGTTTCTCTTTCTAAGGCTCTGTCATAGAGCTGGGGGAAGAAAAGGGGGAGGGGGCTGGAGCTGGGACGTGTTGAGGGGGGTCGATGTAAGAAGGAGATATTGGGAAAAAGGGGGAGACAAACATTTCACAATGCCAACATCCTCCCCCCGCCAAAAAAAATCAAACAGCCCTCGCCACTCTCTCAGGCCCAGAAACTGGGTAGGGTTTTTTTTTTTTTTTTATTACCCAAAGCACTCGACACCCAGCCCCAGCTGCCTTCAGCGGGGGCTGCTATTTCAACACAGCCGGCCAGTTCATTATCGTCTGTGTTTCTCTGTCCTCCTTTGTAAACCCACTTCAGCCCGGGATGGAGACATTCACAGACCTGCCGGGTCATTCTAGCTCATCTTTCCCATGACACTCGGGCTCCTTACCAGCCCTGGGCCCCCCTGCCCGGTTCCCCTAGTGAATGGAAGCATTACCCTCTCCTCCATCCCCACCCCCCTCTTTTTCTATTTGGCTCTAACAGCACAGTTTAAATACAGACAGTATGACAGATGCGTGGTGGCGTTCTCAAATAGAAGAATGCCTGGGACTGTGGGCGGAATGTTCAATGTGCCATACGCCGGCCCTTGGAAGGGGGGAGTTACAGAGAACAGCCCCAACATGCTTAGGGGACTTATACCAATGATTAATTTCTCCTGCTGGTCAAAGGTTCAGACCCTTATAATAGTTTCCCAAGGCGCGCTGACTGTGACAGATTTTTAAGAAACAACTCCAGAGGAAGAAGGAATTGGAAGCCTAAACTGAATTATAGTATGCTTGGCCGGCAGTTGCTAGGGAACCCCTGAAGTCGGGCAGAAAGTTCCTGGTGCCTTCTCAGGGTTTATTTGAAGACTGAGAAACTCCGGCCCCGGTGGAATGCAATTGAGTGGGGATGGGGACAGGGATGGGGGTGGGGGTGACAGGAGGAGAGGGGGCAGAGCCGCATGGAGCAGATATGACAAAGCAACTTGTTTGATTAAGTCATCCACCCCCTATGGCCGGGTCCTTCTTGGAAGGAGTCGGCAGATCACGGTGCATGCTTTTTGTCTTGGAGGAATTGCAGCCCATGCAGCTTTGCCCTAGTTTCTGAGCCAAAGGGAAGTTTGATTTTTGAACAGAGTGAACACCAGAGGTGTCCTGTTGAATCCGTGTCAGTAACAGGCCCCGGCAGAGATGGCTTCTAGCAATAAAGGACTCAATTATTGTGGAGATGGCCCAGTGCAAAAGTCCATTGAAGAAACACTCAGGGGATTGCAACTGGCCAACGCACAGATAGTCTGGCTTTTCCAGCTGCTGGCTGGCTGAGAGTCCCATAGGCACCTCAAATTTAACGTGTCATCATAGCTAACATTTATACAGAGCTTGTCATGATAAGTGCCCCCAAACTGAACTTTAACTGCTCCTTCTTCATTGCCTTTGGTTTTCCTGCTGAATGCCACAAGGTAGCACAGAGGATAGAGTGCCAAGCTTGGAGTCAGGAAGACCTCAGTTCAAATTCAGCTTCAGACACTACTAACTGTGTGACCCTGGGGAAGTCACTTAACCCTGTTTCTCTCAGTTTCTCATCTGTAAAATGACCTGGAGAGGGAAATGTCAGACCACTCCAGTATCTTTGCCAAGAAAAGCTCAAATGGGGTCATGAAAAGTTGGACATAACTCAAAAATATTGAAAAGCTGAAAGTCCCTTAAGTGTGCAGTATCCCTCCAGGTTCTCTCTTCTCCTCCATCTATTCTCTTTCTTGGTGTTCTTATTCACGGCCAGAGCTTCAATTACCTGCCCTGTACAGAGGTTCCCAAATCTCTATTTGCCACCACATTCTTTCTCTCGGGCTCCACTCCCCCTTCTCCAGCTCCACCTGTCTGCTGGACAGCTCCAACCAGATGTCTGGCCAGCATCTAAACTCAGCACATGCTGGAGGGACATCATCATCTTCCCCCTTAACCCACTTGTCCTCCAAATGGGATCACCACCATTTCAGGACATCCTCAAGCAGTCTCTCCAGTCACAAGGCATGCTATCTCTGGGTCCTGAAGAGAATTTTGCTCAAGCTAGGTGAAGTTGGATATGAAATTGGTTATAAAGATTCATGGGGAGGATCCCAAGAAGCAAAAGAATGGAAGGAGAGTATTGCAGCATGAAGAGATGAGCAAAGGTAGAGAGAGAGAAATGAGCACAGCATGTCTGAGTCTCATGTCCAAAGCCACACTGGAATATCTGAGAGACAGGGCACTAGACTCAGAGTCAGCAGCACCTGCATTCAACACTTACCAGCTGAGTGACCTCAGGCCAGGTGCTTAATTTCTCTGTGTGTCAGTTTTATCAACTGCAAAACATGTATGTTAGGGGAGGGAACTCAATGACCTCTAAAGTCACTTTTTCATCTCTAAATCTATAAGACTATGACCTGTCAGGGGCAGTTAGGTGGTGCAGTAGATAGAACACCAACCTAGTAGTCAGGAGAACCTGAGTTCAAATCTGGCCTCAGACAGTTAATAGCTGTGTGACCCTGGGCAAGTCACTTAACTATGACTGTCTCAAAAAAAAAGACTATGATCTGTCCAGGGAATAAAGCAAATAACATTTTCTCCTATATCCTCCATAGTGGAGCAGAATACATGGCTGGCTAGGTGCACAGCAAGACTGCTCATATACCATCTTATGTGGTTTTCTAATTGATTCATGTCATGATTATAGAACCATGGAATATCAATGTTAGAAGGGACCTTAGAACAAAGGACAGAGAATACTGACTCAAGTGACCCCTTCTTACATGACCCCTTTCCTGCTTTCCCACCCCACCCCCCAGCTGGGCCTTCCCTCCCCAAACTCCCTTGTGTTCATCTTGTATATATATCCTGTATATGCTTAAATATGTTCATGCTGAGTCCCCCATTAGAGTGTAAGCTCTTTGAAGGCAGCGGTGGGACTCATTTCTGTCCTTACATCCTCAGTACAGTAGTAGGTTTAGCTGCTTCATTAGAAACTTCCTCTCCATCAACCAGGAATCACAACCCCTTCCTCCTCCTGAAATACTGTGAGAATCAGGCATGGGGAGAGATGGAAGGTAGGGTGCCGTCTGTCATGAAATGATTAGGCGCCCTGGAGTCAGAGAGCTCTTGTTCAAAACTAGCTTCTTCCACTTCTTCTTTACCTTCCTGACCCTGTACAAGTCAATTAATTTTTCTGGGCCTAAGTTTCCTGGGTAAAATGAGGGAGTTGAACTGGGTGACCTCAGCGTCTAGCTCCAGATTTGTGATCTGTGATGTTGGGTCTATATTCTAAGTGCTATGGAAATATGAGGGAGGGATGGAGTGGCTACATTCAGTTGAGACTCAAGGAAGCCCTAACACACACACACACACACACACACACACACACACACACACACATCCCACACACACCATACCACATCACACCATGCCTCACCTCACTGGGGCACCAAGATAAAAAATATGGTCATAGAACTTCTGGGCCCAGAGCCCTCTCCCTTTCACAGGGACACTTAGAAAATGTTCCAGTGCCTTGATGTGTCCCAGCAGCCCTTTTTAAGTGAGGTCTCTGGTGGCCAAAAAGCCACATGAGTTGCCGTTCCTACACTTGGGGTTTGGGAATCTGTCTTGCCAGAGCTCAAACCCAATTGAAAGCAGGAGGCTTTGAGGTTGGGGATGCAGAGCGTGGGTTGGAAAGAGAACAAGGTAATTGGGAGACCTGGACTTCCAATCCACACTCAGTGACTAATGCACCGTGACCTTGAGCAAGTCACTTGGCCTTGGTTCCCTTCTCCTGCTCTAGCCAGTTTCTTAGAATTCCTTAGGATTAGGACCCTCTCTGTAGAGTCCTTTCTAACTTTGACATTAGGGAGTAGCAGATAAGGACCAGAGCCCTGACCTTGAAGCAGAAATCTAAGAACAAGGCCCAGCTGCGACGTTTGAGCAAGCTTCTTAGAGCTAGAAACTCAAACCCTAAAGTCACCTCTCTGCGGCTCTGCTTCCCGTGTGAAATAAAGGTAATAATACTCAGGATCATGGAATCATAGAGCAAGAGCTGGAAGGAAGCTCAGAAGACATATACAGATTGAGAAACTGAGTCTCAGGGAAGTTACATAATAATAGCAAAAGTTTGTGCTAGGCTCTGTGCTAAGCGCTTCACCATCATTATCTCATTTGATTCTCACAGCAACTCTAGGAAGGAGGTTCTGTTATCACCCCCTTTTTTCAGGTAAGGAAACTTAGAAAGACAAGAGGCCGAGGGACTTTCCCAGGGTCACATAGACAGTAAATATTTGAGGCTAAATTTGAACTCGGATCTTCCTAGCTCCAGACTCAGCGCTGTACCACCTAGCTGTCCTACATACCATATTAAGCACTTTATAAATATCATTCTCCTCCCTTCCCTTTCCCTGATTATGCCAACGAGTGGTCATCTAGCCTTTACTTGAAGACCATCAGTGGAGGGGAGAGGTTGGGCAGATACCCAGGAAGGTCCACTGCCTCCTGGGGCAGCCCTTTCTACTCTGACATAACTAATCACTGGTGAAAGTTCATCCTTATATGAAGCCTAAATGTGCTTTGCTGTCTTCATCCATTGCTTCTGGTTCTGGCCTCTGGAGCCAAGCAGAGGAAAAAGCCCTTCAGACCCTTGGATAGGGCTGCCCCATCTTCTCTGTCTCAGTCTTCTGCAGGCTAAAAGTCTCCAGTTTCTTCAACAGATTCTCTTTTGGCAAGAACTCAAGGTCCTTCCCCATCCCTCCTCTGGAAGGTCTCCAGCTGTTTTTTGACCAAATAGATCATCTGGTCAGAGCAATAGACTAAAGATTTAAAGGACCCTGGGTTTCCAGGGTGGTGGCCCACACCTGTAATCCCTGTCAGGGAGGCAGAGGCAAAGTGGTTTGCCATGGGTCACACAGCTAGTAAATGTCTTGATTTGAACCCAGGTCTTCCTGACTCAAGGATCTATCTACTGTGCTATCTTCTAGCTGTAGTAGACCAGCAGGCTGATCCAGATCAGGAAGACAGTGGACTGAAGCTTCTGTGCTGATCACAATGGGAATGGGCCCTTCTCCTTCCAGCCTGAGCAAGATAGGGAGATCCAGTCTTTAAAAAATTTTAAATGTAATATCCTCAGGTAGATACTGAGTTTCTGCAGAAATTTTTAATTTGGGTTCATATTGATTTGGTTAATCAGTATCTTTCTTAAAATATAAGGCCCAGAACTCAAGCCAGTAGCCTTAATGTGACTTCATAAGGGTCTAGTAAAGCAGGACCGTCACCTCCTATACACCATAGCCACAATAATAACACCTGCTTTTACATGTCTTATTGATCCCCTCTCTCTTAAAGTACCCAAGATTGCACTAGCTCTCTGGGACATTGTACCACACTGTGGGCTCATACAAAGCTTGAGGCCCACCCAGAGTCCTAGATGTTGTTATCTATTCACGGTTCCTCCATCCTCTATGCATCAAGTAACCATTTCAATCTAGGCTTACTAGTTCATTGTGGACTGTATTTCCTCATATTAGATATGACCCAATGTTCTCTGGATCCTGATCCTATCCTTCAGTGTGCCAGCTGTCCCTTATAGTTTTGTGTCAATAAATGTTTTAATGAAGACTTCTCCCCCCTTCTCTTTATCCAAGTCAAGTCCCCGTGGATTCCTGGAGCACTTGACTAACTGTTGTCATTCAATCATTTCAGTCATGACTCCATTTGGGGTTTTCTTGGCAGAGATACTGGAGTGGTTTGACATTTCCTTTTCCAGCTCATTTTATAGATGAAGAAATTGAGGCAAACAGGGTGAAGTGACTTGCCCAGGGTCACACAGCTAGTAAGTATCTGACGCTGGCTTTGAACTCGTGAAGTTGAGTCTTCCTGATTCTAAGCCCAGCGTTTCATTCCCTGCACCGTCTACCTGCCTGTCTGCTTACACCTCTTAAAGGCAGCAGAGGGCCAACCTCTGGGCCAGAATGCCTCCCTTAATTTGAAAATTTTTGCATTCTTGAATCCCATGGCTTTGACAGAAAAGCCCTAGTGTTCTCTTCTTGCACAAACAATTCTCTATTTCACAAGAACTCGGGGTTGTGGTTCATCAGAGTTGTTGCATTTTCTCCCAGTGCTCAGACTATGTTTCTCATACCACCCTCAGCACCTCTCGTTGAGTCTTATGGTTTGGAAGGACTCCCCTGTTCCAGCCCCTCTTGTCTTTCTCTCCACATCTTCCTCCAGGGCAGGTGCACAGGGTTACTCAAATTATCCCAGAGCTGCTGTTGTAGCAAAGATTTCCAAAGCTGAGCAGGACAGGAGAGTGACAGAGGCAGCTGCTCTCAACCTCAAGGCCAGTCTAGGATAAAAGGATTTGACACTCAACCTGCAAACAGGTAGCACCAGATGTCCTCAGAAGTCTTTTTCTAGCTCTGAGACTCCATGATTCTATGATCCTGAAATTGATATAAAGCATTTTGTAAGTCCTCCATCCCTATTGAAATGATAAGGATCTTTGTTCCAGGTAGGATCAAGATACCCAAATTCCCAGTGAGAACATCTGTTCCTTGCATCTGATGGAACCTGGGGCCAACCTGTCCATCTGTCCATTTAACAGCTCATCCTTTCTCAAATAAGGGGGAATTGCCATGTCTGCCTGGTTGGGGGAGTGGAGTAAGGAAGGGGCCTGGTTTGTGTTTGGAAAAGCCTTATTCTCCAGTCTTAAATAGAACTCAGCTTTATTTCATATGACTTGATGTGAGTTCAAACCCAGAGCAAGGATTCCCTGTGGCTCGTATTGGAGAGAAAGGGATGGAAAAGTACCCGCCAAAGAGTCCACCCACCTACCCCAGGGCCTTGCCTCAATCTGGGGTCTAAGGAGGCCACTCCCCAGCTGCATAATTCAATCCAGCACCCTCTGACCAGTGAGACTGGCAGCCGCCCCACCCACCCCTCCCAGCCTGGCTCTGCCACCAGGAAACAATTTTGAACATCAAACTAGCATCATAAGATTATTTTTTTCCTCTTGACTTAAAAATGAAAATAAAAACAGATCTTGCCATTTATTGCCCTTTTAATTGAGGCAAGGCTTGAAAAGCAAAGCAAGAGACAGAGAGGCAGGGGTAACTCTGGGGTCAGGCCCAGATACAGAATCGCAGTCGCCCTCCTAGGGCCTACAGTCCTTATTTACCTACAGACTCACAAATGTCTCCCTTAAAAGGACCCTTAGAACTTAGAATTTCAAATTTTTTGTTCATTTCTTTTTGCTTTTACATTCCTAACATTTCCTGCTGTACCTCTTCCCCTCCCTGCCTCCCCCAGAGTCATTCACTATAGCAAAGAATTAAAAATAGGCGAAAAATCATGCAAATTAATTTATCTAAAGAGTCTGACATGGTGCGTAGTGTTCTACATAGTGCCCCACCTTGCAACTAGCCTTTTCATCTCTCTTCATTGGGTCAAGTTTGGTCATTATAATTTCATGGCGCTGAGTTCTTATTGTTTTGTTGTTGTTGTTTTCATCTACATTATTATAGACGTGTTGTTTTCCTGGTTCTGCATCAGTTCATACATCTTCCCTCAATTCTCTGTATTCAACATAATCTTCATTTCTTGTGGCACAACAATGTTCTATTGCATCTATGTACCACAATTTGGCCACTGCCCACTGGATGGACGTGTACTTTATTTCCAATTCTTTGCTGTCGCAAAAAGTGCTGCTATAAACATTTTTTGTGTGTATGGGCCTTTCCTCATGTCATTGACTTCCTTGGGGTATAACCCGAGCAGTATAATCTCAGGGACAAAGGACATGGACATTTGAATGATTTTTTTTCACATCATTCCACATTGCTTTCGAGAATGGTAGGTCAAATTCACCAACTCCCCATGGCAAATATTAAGAGACGTGAACACCAACACAACCCTGTGGTTTCAACTCACACTCAGCAAAGATGACAAAAGATGGGAATAGTCAATGTTGGAGGAGTTGTGGAAAGATTGGCACACTAATACATTGTTGGTGAAACTGCAAACTGGGATATATGTTAGAGTCAGTGTATGTCAGAGGCAGGACTTGAATCTAGGTCTTTCTGACTCCAAATGCCAATCCCCTCTCCACTATCTCCTGCTGCTTATACACTGATATATTGAAATACTGGGTTAAGAGTTAAGAGAACCAGATTCTAGTCCCAGCTTCCCCACTAACTCTCTGAACTCCCTAGAGTATATGGTCCATGATCTTGAAGGCTTTAGGGTCCCTAGACTATTATCAGTACTCAAAGGTGACAGTGCCAACTGTTGTCACAATACTCCTAGGACAGATCTGGGGTAGGATGGAAGGAGGGGTGGGGTGGAAGGAGGGATGGGAACATTAATTCCAGTCCCAGGAAGTCACTGATGCTTCAGAAAAAGTCCAGAAAGCCAGCACTGGTCCTTGTGCCTGGGACTTAACAAACAAGATACCTACAACAGTTTTATTGTCTTATTTTTTAAAATAGTTGATGAAGGAAAGAAAAAAAATCATTGGCCAAATGTACCAATCAGGTCCAGGGATTTGCTAGGTGCTCTCCAAGGTGCCCCTACTAGCCAGGTCCTGGAACCTGCTGACAATGGGGTACCAGATGTGGACATACACATAAGTACAAGCCTGGCTAGCCTAGCAAAGTGGAGAGGTTTATAGTAGTCACAGCATCTCTCATTTTTATAGCAACTTGACAACACATTTTGATGTCTACTATGAGATTTCCAGGATGACTTTGGGGGAAAAGTTCAGCAAAGAGCCTGAAACACAGAACCAAGAGTCCTGAGATCATACCCAGGCTCTGTCACTTACTATCTGTGAGACCTATAACTCTTCCAGCCTTGCTTTACTCCTTTGTTAGAAGAGGGTGTTGGACTAGGAATCTCTAAAGACTGTCTCCTATTCTAAGTCCTAGGACACTATAGGCTACCTCTGTGACCCTGATGTCATAGAAAGAGCGCTGGATTTGAAGTCAACGGGCCTCAGTTAAAATTCTGCCACTGCCACTGACTACCTAGGTGGTAAGAGCACTGGATGTGAAGTCAAAAGATCTGGGTTCAAATCCGGCCTTTGATGCTTACTATACCTCTATGACCTTGGACCTCTAGATGCCCTGTGCTTCAATTTCCCCATCTGAGAAATCGGAGTATTGGCCTGGATAGTTTCTAAGGTCCCCTGAAAGATCTCGATCCCTGATCCTATGACCGACCCTGGCCAAATCATCTAACCACCCCGTGCCTCTGTTTCCTCAGCTTTAAAATAAGGACTAAAAGCCCTGCCCTGCCTCCCTTAGGGGGTTGTTATAAGAATGCAATGAGATGCTAGCTGAAGTTAAAAGCTCTGTGAACAGATGCGAAGGGCTAGTCTTCTCACTATTATTGCTGTTCTGAGATAAAGTTTGTTCTCTTTATCTAAATGTGGTTTCGTTATTGGTAGAATTGGGGCCCAGGCCAGGGGCTTGAAGCACTTTTCGAACAATGGACAATTTCATCTTTCCCAGGCTGTAACATGGATTGGGGTGCAGGGGAAGGGGATAAAGATGGAGTTTCAGGATTAGGCCTGAGCTTCCTGGGGCTTGTCAGTTAAGCTGGCACTTAATGTTATCCTGCCTATCCTGGCCTTTGTTTTAATTTCCTGTTACACATACTCATTCACCCTACCTCTCCTCCCTCCCTCCCCACTTTTGCTTGCTGATATCACAAGTTCTCCCTCTGGACTTTCTCTTTGTCCAGCTTGTCCTCCAGACCCATCACAGAACCTCTCCAAAATAGAGCTCAGCCTCCGATAGGTAAGACACAATTGTCCTCCTAGGGAGTTTAGCAGTGATCCAGTCACATCAGGGCCTACAGTCCTTATTTACCTACAGACTCACAAATGTCTCCCTTAAAAGGACCCTTAGAACTTAAAATTTTAAAATTTTTTGTTCATTTCTTTTTGCTTTTACATTACTAACATTTCCTGCTGTACCTCTTCACCTCCTTCCCTAGTCTGGTATAATACAGAGAACCCAGGACTGAGAATCACCTGAACAAGGTGAGCTCTAAAACCCCTCCTTCTGGCTCTTTTTTGCACTGGGCATGGTGCCTTACACTCAGTTGGTATCTAATAAAAGCCGAACTGAATTGGATTTTGAGAGTCTTTGACTACAGTTCTGAGGTTCACTGAGTACATAAGATTCTAGAATTCCATGATTCTAAGGACCATTCAACACTGGCTCTTGTAAAGTCTCAGGGAATGAGTCAGCCAGCCAGACAACTTTTCTGGGGAGTGGAAAGTTTCCCAAATCATGGAATATTAGAATCCAAAGAAACCTTGGAGGTCATCAGATCTAATCCTCCCTCTGCCCCAGGATCCCCTCCTCCTATTTCCAGATGACAAAATTGAGGCCCAGAGAGGAGGTGGTTCATCCAGGGTCAAACATGAGACAGCATGGTATACACAGAACTGGAACCACAAATGTTTAAATGTTGCCCGTGACACTCACTGTGTGGCTACGGGTAACTCACTAAATAAATTGATCAACACTTTTTAATTTACTGTTATGTACCAGGTTTTGTGCCAGTCAAGTGACGGAGACTCAAAGATGAAGCAGTCCCTGCCCTCTGAGAGCTTACATTCCATTGAAGAGACAATATGTACATACATAACTGTATACATAACATACATCAGCAAATACAAGGTGATTCGTGGGGGGCCATGCTGGTAGTTGGGGCCAAGGAGGAGCAGGAAAGGCCCAAGGTAGAAAGGGCCGAGGTAGAAGTAGACATCCCAGGAAGGTAAGGATCCTAAGGGGTAAAAATGAGGACAGAAAAGTGCATTCTAGACATGAGAGAGAGTCTGTGCAAGTCCTCTGAGTCTCAGTTTCCTCCTCTGTAAAAATGGAGATCATGACAACAGTTATGACCTTATGGTATTTTTGTGAGCATCAAATGAAATTATGTATGTAAAGTGCTTTGCAAATCTTTAGGCACCATGGGAATCTTAGCATTTTTCCACCTTTGGTCCAAATCAGTGATTTCATCCTCATAAGGATCTATTTGAAAAGGAAACACTCTCTGCCAATTCAGATTGCCAAATGTTTGGCATATAATCTACAGGAGTCGTCTGGGACACTGATTGATTCCAGAGTCCCAGAGCCAATATGTGTCAGGGCTGGGCTTTGAACCCAAATTTTCCTAGTTTCTAGGACGGATACTACAGAAGACTGCCTATTCAATGCCATCTATTAATAACTAGGAATTGAGCTGCTACTTGGACCCAGATCTCCTAATTGACACTTTGAAGTTTTCTCCACAATCCTTGAATTAATTTCTCTGATGACCTTTAGCCTGAGGGGAGGAGACTTGGGATGACTCAGTCCTGACAGGGGCTGGGAGGAGGATAGGTCTCATTCTCAACCTGAGGTCTCTAAACTTGTTTGTTAAAAAAAAAAATTGATAATTATTTCAATATGATGATTTCCTTTGTGATTCTATGCATTTTATTCTGTGCATTTAAAAATGTGATCCTAAAACAACACAAAAGTTAATGGATACACAAATACGTGAAGAGATAGATGGATGAATGAATGGAGATGTGAATAAATAAATAAATGGATAGAGAAGTGAATGAATGGAAAAGTAAATTAATAAAGATGAATGAATGGCTAGATAAATGAATAAACGAGTGGATAGAGAAGTGAATGAGTAAGTGAATGAGATAAAAGTTTAAAACATGACTTTGAGGCATCTGTAGGTTTCACCAAACTACCAAAGGGGTCTATGGCACAAAAAAGGTTGAGACCACCTGCCAAGGTAATAAAAGTAAAGATGGTGGTGGTGAGGAGGAAGATTTCCTGAGTCCTTCCTATGTGCCTCTGGTCTATGTTGAGCCCTATATAAAGGACCGAGAAGACAAAAGCACAGCCCCTGTCTGCAAGCCTTCCTCCCCTCCCCTTCCTCCTGATCCCCCCACAAATGAAAGCCTTTGTCTCAAGCACTGAGGCCTCAGCATCCCTGAGGCCTGTGCCAACAGGCTCCCTCCAGGGAGCCATTTGTCAGGATTGGGTAACTCCTCTAGTGTTAGGAGCTCATCAGGTCCATTTCTCAGACATCCAGAAAGAGCCAGAAGGCTTGGAGCCAGCTTCCTTCCCCTAGTTCAATTCAACAAACATTTATTATTTCTCCGCACCCATAAAATCTGACCCAGCCTCCCCTCATTAAACCCCTCTTGGGTAAGAGCAAGGGAACATCCAAGACCCCCTCCCCAGGGCCCCTGAGGTCTTTTTCCCAATACCCAACACAATTTTTTTTTCCTTCAGGAAAACAGCAGTCCTGTGGACAGTGTTTTTACCCAGGGGCGATGAGATTGGACTCAATTATCCAGTATTGCCAACATTAACACTACTGCTGGGCTACCATGTGAAGGCTCTCTATTGAGAATGGGAGGTTGGAGGGAGAACAGGGAGTGGGGGAGTGGGAGAAGGTGTGAACTTCAGAGCTGCTATCTCCCCTAGGATGTGGCAGGCTTAGAAGAGCTACTTAGATGATGCAAAGTAGTCAGATGAAGCCACTATGGGAAGAGGCATCTACCAGCTTCCTTGAAATGGCCCTTCACAAGTCTCAATGGTCACCCCTCCTCTGAACCTCCATAGTACTCAATGCCTGGCACTGACCATATGCCAAAATGATCAAGACAAGTCAAGAGCATTTATTAAGTACCCACTGCATTCAGGGAGCCGTATTAGGTTCCAGGAAGACAAAAATGAAAAACGACACAGTCCCTGCTCTTTAGAAGCTTATGGTCTTATAAGCTCATAATGAGAGGGATACAGTGTGTCTACAATTATATTTCCCACAAGGCAGTAGGGGAGCATGGGAATGGAAAGAGCAGCCCCTCCTTATCCACACCCCAAACTTTTCTCACTACCATGCATGTGAGCGCACATTAATTGTAGACAGTGCACAGAATCTATAGGACACACTTCGAATATGTGTGGAGCTACCCCTGGGCTCTCCTGGACTCTTCTGGTGATGTGTGCAGCTAGGGCTGGAGGATTTGTGCTGTGAGGTCATCAATCTGTCAGCTGTGCTGGGAGAGTAGGGAGACTGGAGTCAGGGAGGCCATTGGAATAGTCCAGGCAAGAAGAGATGATGGCGGTGTAGCTGTGAGAATAGAGAGCGGGAGGGTATATGAGAGACGCAGAAGAGTCAGGCCTTAATGGGCAACTGATTGGATAGAGGGAGTGAGGGAGACTCTGAAGGCAAAGATGGCTGGAAGGATGTGGGTGCCCTCCACATAAATAAGGAAGTTAGGACGAAAGGGGGGCTTTTTCAGGAGAGGAAATGAGTTCTGCATTTTACATATTGAGAAAAAAAAGAATGGAAATGGAAACCATCCATCAGGGCTTGGTCCAGGTGCCACCATCCTGACTCCTTCCCCTTTGGTGAGATATTATTCATTTCTCCCCCGACCTCTTAGAATTTGGTACTTGTCATAAGTCACATCACATTTTGATTTTTAATACATGTATCTTCCTTCTATTATACTGTGAACTTCTTAAGGATGGGAATTGTAGCTCAGCATAGAATCCCAGAATGTGAGAGCCAGGAACTGAATGGATCTAATGTGCCTTATACCAGAAATCATCTCCATGGGCTTTCTGATAAATAAATAATGGTCATCCCACCTCTTTTTTTTAAATACCTCCAGCTATAGGGTGCTCATAACCTACCAAGTAGGCCCATCTGGCTGTTGGATAGCACAGGTTATTCATGAAAAGCTCTTTTAAAGACCAAAATCTGCCTCTCTGTAGCTTTCCCCCACTGGTTCCAGTTCTACCTTCTTGGGCCAAGCAGGAAAAAAAATCATGTTATTCAAATATTCAATGACAGTGACCAGGTACCACAAAGTCTTCTCTCCCCCAGGCTAAATGCCCCTAGTCCCTTCAAGCAATCTTTGTAGAACCTCAGGACTGCTGTGCCCAATTATGATCACTACGTTTTGAGGACACTGGCAAGTTACACCATAGTCAAATGGTACTGAGATATCAAGGAGACTGAGGACCAGGCCCTGTCTCAGAAGGTCCTCAAGTAGAAGGAAGTTTTACAGGGGATTGTGGCTCACATACAGCTTGGAATAGATGGCCTCTGAGGTCCCTTCCAATCTGGAGGTTCTGTGATTCTCTGAAATGAAGAATTTAGCCCAAATTCCTCTTTTTCCTCCTCCAACCCTAACCAAAATGGCAGCCCTGTCTACCTCTAGCTTAGAACACAGGGTGTTGGGAAGTGGGGCAAGGGCACTGATAACTGCAGACATGTGGGGCTTGACTGGGGTGGGGATCAAGGAGATTCAGAAACTCTGGAAAATTAGTATCATCATTTCATAAGAAGGAAAGCACACTGAATACAGCCTGTCTAGAGGAAGGTACTAAAGTGATGGCAGGACTAGAGACAGTGCCATGGAAGAGCTACTGGAAGGAACTGGGAACATTTAGCTTGGAGAAGAAAAGATTTAGAAGGAGTGACATAGCTGCCTTCAATTATTTGAAAGGTTGCTATAGGAAAAGAGGAAGACCGGAACTAGGAGCAGAGGTATGGTATAGGAAGCAAAAGTCCCAAATTTGGAGTCAAAAGACCAGGGTTCAGTTTCTGACTCTGGATAAGTAATTTCCCTTTTGGGTGACTCAGTTTCCCCCTCTGGAAAATGGGTTCATTAACACAAGCACAATATATTTCACAGGTGTGTACCCCAACAGTCAGCCTAGAGCCTGGCATATAATAAAAATACTTAATTAAACATTTGGTGATTGATCGTAAGATTTAAAAGTGCTAGAGAAACATCAGTCCTGGCAATTAGTGATCTATATGGAGGTGTGTGAGAGTGAAAAGGGTTGTGGACATTGTCAGACACCTCTGTGCCTAGCCCCTTCCACAAAATGTTCTTTCATGAAGTTAAATGACAAGTGTCCAGCAGGCCACTGAACGTGCCTTTCATGAAGGCTCCACCTTGGCCCAGGAAAACACTCTCACTTAGGGTGCCTGAACTGACCGCAGGAAACCACTCCCTCTGCCAGGGAGTGCCCATGGGGCCTAGTCACGAAGCAATGCCCTGTTTTCTGCCTCACCCTCTGTGAGTTACACTTGTGTTTCTGCCCAGGGCCTCTGGGCCACCACAGGGGCATAAAGGTTCTCTGTTCATGGTGTCCCTGGAATGCCAAAGAAGTCGAAGCTGACGTGAGTATGGAGCTTTCCAGCCCAGGAACTGCCCCCTTGGTCCCTCAGGCCCCTCAATTCCTGAACGGGTCCTTCTTGTTCTCCCCTGAGGTGGGGTCAAAATTAGTGCTCAATGCCTGCCCTTTACATGTACCAGAGAATATGCTAAGAGAGCCAGGAGACCAAACTCTTCCTCTGGAGCATGCAAGTATTTCTAAAAAGACCCAGACCCAGAACACCCAGGGATAGCACGTCAGGCCTGACAGGGAACTAACTGGAAGAGTCCCTGGAAGTGGAAGACATGCCCCTGCCCTTAGACAGCTCACAGTCTGGGGAGACAAGGGTGGAGCAGACTCTGGCCGTGCTCTTAGCGAGCTCACTGCCTGATGGGGGAGATGAGATTTACATGCAGAAAGTTTGATAACAATATCAGGTAGCTCATATTAATAAAGCTTGTTATGGTTGTTTAGTCTTTCAGCCATGTCCAACTCTTCATGACCCCATGGACCCCAGCACACCAGTCCCTTCTATCCTCCACCATCTCTCAAAGTCTGTCCAAGCTCACGCTTGTGGCTTCCATGACACCATCTGTCCATCTCGTCCTCTGCCATCCCCATCTTCTTTTGCCTTCAATCTTTCCCAAAATCAGGGCCTTTTCCAATGAGCCCTGTCTTCTCATTACATGGTTTCAGTTTCAGTGTTTGTCCCTCCAATAAATAGAGTTAATTTCTTCAAGTCTTGATTTATTTGTTCCTAAGGTTTATAAAGCATTTAATTTACGTTATCTCCAGTTATCCTCATAAGAGGCCTGTGAGATAAATAGTGTAGCTTTAATTATTTCTATTTTACATATCAGAAAACCAAAAAATAAACAGATTTGCCCAAAGTAACACAGTCAGTAAGTGGCCAAAGGGAATTCAGGTTCTTTGACTAATTCCTCAGCTCCTTCTGCTCCTTCGGGGTGCTGCTACCAATGAGTAGGTACCCAAGGATTCTAAGAGCTCAGGGAAGGAAATATCCAGCTGGGGTTTCTCCTCTAAGGAAAGCTTTTTGGAGTAGCTGGGCCTTGAAAGCTAGGAAGGGTTTAGAAGGACTGCAGAATGGTTTCAAGGAATAAGCAATAGAAGCCATCTAGGCAAAAGAAAGAATGAGCAGTGGTTGTAAGAACCCCACCAACCATGTAGGTCAGAGGCAGAAGATCCATACTCTCACTGCTAACAGAAACTGTGTGGGACGTTTGGGGACATATCTAACCTTTGATGTAACATGTATGGTTAAGAGGGCTCCAGGAAAGATCGAGCAGGCTCCCAGCTCTCACCATATGTACTATAGCAAAGATCTAAAAATAGCACCAGGCCAAATAATGATCAAGAAACATGAAGAGAAACTACAGTAAATGCCTTTATTTACTCTAATACTGAATAAAAACCAAAGCGAGTTTTCAGGACCCTTTAGCCAACACTTGTACCAGAGACATTTTAGGAGCATCTGAAGCATCCAGTACTCCATACCAAAGGAAAGGAAGCCTGGAGTGAGCTCTGGAGGAAAGAACTGAAAGAAGAAAAAATAGCTTAGAACAGAATTTGGGAAATCTCCACTAAGCAATAGATTCCCTAAAAATTAGAATGGAGTAAACAGAATTTAATGTCTCCATGAGGCAACAAGGAACACTAGAACAAACTCAAAAAGACTGGAAAAAGAAAAGAAAAGGTGAGGTATCTGCTATCAAAAACATCTTTCCTGAAAAGGAAGTACAGGAGATATCAAGTAAGAATCAATGGTTCAAATAAAAAGTGCTTCAAAAAGCCAGAAAATCCATCTACCTTTCGGATGGCACAAGACTTGACAGGTTCTACAATTTATGAAGAGAAAATCCTGGAAAACATTATTCCAAAAAGCAAAAGATGAAGGCTTACAACCTAAAATAATTTGTTCTTCAGGACTAAGTGTAATCTTACAGATAGAAAATGAATTTTTAATGAAATAGACTTTTAAGCCTTCCTGGCAAAAATAGGTAGATATACCAATATCTACCAATAGGTAGATATTTTGAAATGCAAACACAGGAGGAAGGTAAATACACTTGAGCATTTAGAAGATGCTAAACAATGATAAAGTATTAATATTCTTTTTTTTTAGTAGAAAGCAAAATTTTATTTCTCTGAAACTTTTGAAACAAACATAAAAAAAAAGTTAGAGTATCAATTCAAAATTCTATAATCCATTACAATACCAAATCTCAATTCAGTAGCACCTTTCTAATTGGGGCTCCCACATTCTTGGTGTCCATGATGGTAGGTGACCTAAGCTTTGCTCATTTGGCACAGTCCCTGATGCTGGCATGTACTGAATTGTAGGTTCACCAGACCCTTCCTAGAGTCTGTATCACTTTCTCCCATCTGCTCTTACCTAGTGGTTCCAACACAGTATCGGGGGAAAGGAATCCCAATCCCCCAATGGATTCATTTTTACTAAAACACATACTAGAATTATCACAGGAACTCTGGAAACTAGAAGGGATCTCAGAGGCTTTCTTGTTCCAACCCACAGAGAAACAAGAATCCCATCTAAAGAAAACCTGACAAAGGGTCATCTTTGACTGAAGACTATTTGCCTCTTTCCTATCATCTGTTAACTCCTCATTCAAGAATTCTCTCAAAGTATTTACATTCTAATGGGAAACAAAATTCAAGTGTCCCTTCAGAATTCCAGTGTTTTCAAGGATCTCAGAGGGAGTTACATGAAACAGAGAAGTTGGGGTGGTTTTGTTCTATTTTGATGGTCTTAAGAAAGGAAAGAAAAGGGTGAGGGAAAGAAATTCACTGAAAAAGAAGTTAGAAAGAAAGGGGTGGAACTTATGATTTCTCATAACAGGGGTGCTTGAGAAGAAGAATATACAAACAGGGGTGAGGGGAGCAGGTATCATATGAAGCTCACTCTGAACCAGACAAAGGAGTATTGAACATAAATAGCCATAGATATTATGTGTGTGTATGTTTACTAAGGCTGAGAATGGTGTAAAAATGCATTAAATTAAGCAGTGAAAGAGGTAGAGAAAGAGAGGGAGGGGTCTCAGGGTGATGGTAGAGTTGAGGAGGAAATAGTCATAAGCAAAATAAACCAGTTTCAAAAGGTAGACCATAGGAGAATTAAAAGGAAAGAAAAGGCAAGAACCAGTGATTGCTGTCTGGGCAATAGGAAGAGAGGTAGAATACTCATATTGAAGAGATCATTTCAATTAGACATCACTGGTACTGATCACATTCTTTCTCTTTCATCATCCTTTTTTCTATAAAGAGGGATTGGAGAGAGTCAGAGAAAAGAAAACATATAAGAAGTCATGATGGAGGAAAATACAGAATTAACAATCATATCAACGAATGTAAATGGAATAAACGCACCCACAAAATGTCATAGGATAGCAGAATCAATTAGAAAATAGAATCCAATAATATGCATATATAACATATAAAAATAATATATATGAAGATTCTCACTGTTATAATAAATGAAGGACAAGAAGAACAATTTATACAATGACTGGGCCACTGTAAATAAAAACAGCTTTGAAAAACTTAAGAACTATGATCAATATAATGATCAACCACACCTCCAAAGGACTAATAATGATCCATGCTACCCACCTTCCAAAAAAGGGGATGAACTAGACATGAAGAATGAGACATATGTTTTCAAATATTGTCACAGGGTGTGTGGGTTTATTTTACTTCACTATGTTTATTTGTTAGAAGGGAAGGGTTGTGGGAGTTTTTTAATGGTGGAGGGGAATTGGAGAGGAAAGGGAGACTAGTAGAAGTGATGCCAAAAGAGAGAAAGAGAAAAAAATGGGTCATTGAAGCACTTGAAAAAATGCACCAAAGAGTACAGACAGTTCAAAGGGAAACAAAGATTAGCAGGACAGTTTTGAAACTAATGTGTTGAATTAATTATATACTTTTTTTTAATGCAAGCTGTATATAATAGATTCGTGATTTCATGCACAACTCTGTTGTCCTGTTCTTATTCATAAACGTAAATGGTTATGTACATTGCTGTTTGTCAAATTCAGAATAACAAAAAAATGAAATAGAAACTAGGGGGGAACTATCCTTTGAGGTTACATCAGAGAGGATGAATTTTCCCAAACCTTCCTTGGGTCACGAATCAGAGACAGAACCCTGAAGTGGCAAGGTTGGCCCTTGAGAGAAGGAATCAAATATTTCTGTACTCAATTGTTAATCCCAACAACTCTCTGTGCCTCTGATACACCAGGGCTCTCCTGCCTCCATGCCTTTGTTCATGCTGTTTCCTAGGCCTGAATGCCTTCCCTCCTTCTCTTCACCTGTCAAATTCCTGTCCATCTTTTGTAGGGATTGCCTTCTCCTTTTAACAGTCTGATATTCTTATCATGTCACAATGTATCTTAAAGTTTTCTGTATTCATGTCTCATTCCCCTCCCTGTGAATTCCAAATGGTGCTTTCTGCACAGAGTAGGCACTCAGTTTACTAAGTATTATCTCATATTTCCATAGCCCTCACAACAACTCTGTGAGGTAACTAATATTACCTATTAGTATTAATTAATCAGCTAATATGTTAATTAATATTAATAAGCTATTGACATTAATACTAGTAATGTTAATTAATAACCTCTTTTTATATATGAAGAAACCAAGGTTCAGACAAATTAATTTCCTTGTTTATAGTCAGGTACAGAAGCTGGGCCTTGAACTTGAATATTCTGAATCTGAATACAGTGCTTTTTCTATTAAACCACAATGTTTCTCTGAATGAATGAAGCAAACCTCTTTCTGTGTCTTCTCCCTAAAAACAGAGGGTGAAGCCTTCCTCAAGTATGAACTAATGGATCAGCCTGTTGTAAAGGCAGACTGAAGAGAAAATCAACTAGAGAGTTCCTGGGTTCTAATCATGGCCCTGACACTTATTACCTATATGCCCCTGGGAAACCCACGTAATGACTAGAGGGCCTCAGTTTCTTCAGAGTGGACAGAGCAGTAGACCTGGAATCAGGAGGGAATGAGCTCATGTCCCACCTCTGTAATCCTGGACATCTCATTGTTCTGAGCCTCAGTTTTCTCATACATAAAATGAAAGGGCTGTACTCTAGGGCTCCTTCCCAGCTCCAAGGCTATGATCCTGTGATTTAATAAACTTCTCTGTTGCCCTCAGTTCCCCCACCTGTAAAATAAATGAGTAAGTTGAGCTGGGGGATTTCTAAGAGCCCTCCTAGTACTCAATCCTATGACAATCTCTATATTCGGTTCTAATTTGGTGAAAACCAAGGTGAGCTTTAGTTGCTAAGAGAAGGACTTGTTGGTCCCACTTAGACTCGTCATGGGTCTGTTTGGAACAAGATCATTCTTGTTTGCCCAGTGCAGAACGTGCTTGAGACCTGGAAGTGGGAAGCACTCAATAGCTTTTTGAAAGCCTAGAGTATTGAATCATCCCTGATGAACAACATTTGAGGGTTTATGTCAGGACGAATTAGCCAAAACATGTTGATTCAATTTCCATCAGGTTATGCCCACTTTCAAAACTGACTGTGTAAAGTTCATGGTGAAATATATTTGGGGGATTCAGTTGCACCAACTATAATGAATTGGTGGGGGTTGCGAGAAGGGGGATGAGTAATTTGGCTGCTGCTTAGCCAATCCTGGCTCTAATTAGTCCGTCAACAATAATGACTGGAAGTGGGTCAACCAAGGTGGGTTCCCCTGGCCAAAGAGCACAGGTACCTGCTGCTGATAGAACATGCCCTTTGGAACTGAAGGCAGAAAGGGAAGAGGCACGTGGTGGGTCTCCTCTCCAGATTTCCCAATCTGTCTGCTTCAGGAGCATGATTTTCAGATAACAGTATGTCTCTCCATGGGAAGAGAAAATGAGGCTGGTGACCTTGCCCAGCCCTCCCTCACTCAAATCCAAGTCAATTGCTAGTCCTGTCATCATCTCCCTGATGTCGTGGTCCTCTTCGAGAAATAAGAACAAACCACACACACACACACACACACACACACACACACACACACACACACACACACACACACACATCTCTCCATGTGGTTTAGCAGGGTAAGGCTCAGATGGGAGGTTAGTTCTTGGTCACCAGACAGAATGGTGTAATGGATAGAGCAGTGGAGTCCCAAGTCAAAGGATCTGGGTTTAAATCCTGCCTCTACTCCCTATGACCTATGTGACTTTGAACAAATCATTTCCCTTCTCTGGCCCACAGTTTCCTCCTCTGTAAAGTGAGGGGATTCAGCTAGATAATTACCAACGTTCCTCCAAGTTCTAATATCCAGTATATCTGTAAGACTGTGATCTCACCTTAGAAGCTCACCATGCTTGCTTTGGCAGCACGAATACTAAAATTGGAAGGACACAGAGAAGATTAGCATGACCCCTGTACAAGGATAACACACAAACTTGGGGAGTGTTCCATATTTTATATCTCAAGGCAGCCATTGATGGGAAGAAAGTTCCCTTATGTTCCAAAATATTCGTAACAGCATCTTTTGTGATGCCTAAGAATTGGAAACAAATCAGATGTCCCTCAATCGGTGAATGTCTAAACAAATTGTGGTACATGAATATAATGGAATATTACTGTGCTGTAAGAAGTGATGGGTGTGATGAATACAGAGAAGCCTGGAAAGATCTATATGAACTGATGCAGAGTGAAGTAAGCAGAGCTAAGAGAATAACACACACAGTAACTACCTCAGTGTAAGTGGAAAGAACAATGATGCACCAAAATTTCAAAAATGCATGGAACCAAATTATAATGATCAAGTAGGACTTGAATGAAGACATATGAGAATACATTCTGCAACTCACGCCTTCATGGAGGTCTGAAGAAGAAGAAGAAGAAGAAGAAGAAGAAGAAGAAGAAGAAGAAGAAGAAGAAGAAGAAAATCATCTGAGTCAAATGGAAAATTTTAGAGAAACAAGCAGTCCCTATACCATGAGGCTATATTTCCAACATTTCTCTCCTGGGTCATTCAAAGGGTACCCTCCAAAAGTCCCTAAGGGTCTTCATCATTGTCTCACTTCACCTTCTTTGTGATTCTCCTTTTCACTCCTCAGCTTATAGTAGTCACACATCTGCTCAAAATCCTTCCTTAGGTTCCCATTACCTACTGGATAAAATACTCGCTCCTTCAAATGCTCTGCAGAAAGTTGCTCCAATTCTCCTTTCCAGCCCTATTGCATATGCCTCCCCCCATGCATTTTACCACACAGCCAAATAGCTTCTCATAGTTCCCTGATCTTACCCTATCTTTTCTCACCTCTGTGCATTCATGTAGGTCATTCTCTATGCCTGGAACCCACTCCTTCAACTCAGATATGAAATTCTTCAAGGCTACCCCTTGACTCTTACGCCTTTCTGGATGCCTGGAGGTGAAGGTGGTCTCTCCATCCTCCAAGTGGTTTCCGGCACTTGTTGGCATCTCCCTTGTGCCCTAGTTATCTGTGCACATGCCACACCCAATGTGGTAGACAGGAAGTCTTGAAAAGGAAAGTTCTTGTCTGAGGTCCTTGGCACTGTCAGGGAGTTCAACATCAGAAATGGAGAAGGTTTTATCAGTAGATAAAAGAAGATGCACTGCCGTCTGCTTTGCTGCAGCCCCACAAGTGCCATGGGGGCTTTCCATCTGATTTTCAGATGGAAACCTCTTGTATATGTTCTATTCAATTACATTCTTATACCATAATTTGTTCAGAAATGCCCCAAATTATAGGCATTCATTTTATGTCCAGTTCTTTATCACCAAAAAAGTGCTGCTATAAATATTTTTGTACAGATGGGTCCTTTTCCTCTTCCTTTGATCTGTTCAGGGTATAGACCTAGTACTAACATCACTGTGCCGAAGGGTATACATAGTTTAGTAACTTTGGGGACATAGTTCCAAATTGCTTTCTAGCACGGCTAGACCAATTCACAGTTCCACCTGTAATAGTGCATCATTGTTCCTTTTTTCACACAGTACTTCGACATTTAGCATTCTCTTTGTTGTTATTATTGTTGTTGTCAATTTTTCCAATCTGATGGATATAAAGTAGAACCTCAGAATTTCTTTAACTTGTGTTTTCTAAGTATTAAGTGATTTACAGCATTATCACTGACTTGGAGCTCTTCCTTAGAAAACTATGTATTCATATCTTACCTTTATTTCTTAATATATTCGTCCCTTTTCCACACTACCCCAACAAAAAAGAAAAATTTAAGAGATTAAAAGTAGAGTAAAACTAATCGACACAATGAATACATCCAGTAGTGTATGCAATGTTCCACATCCATAGTGCCTCCCTCACCTCTGCAAAGAACAAAGGAAAAGTAGAGCATGTAACTTTTAAAATGTCCACAAGGGAATTACTGAGAAGACACAGAAAGAACAGAAGTACAAAAACATCACCCTAAACTGGCACACCCCCTACCACTACCATGATCCCCGTGGAGAATGGACTCCCAACTTAGAGTGACCGCTCATTATTCCTTCTACCAAGTTCACTCTTGAACAAGTCTCTCCCTTGTACAATACCTGTCTTTATCTCCATTATACAGATGATAAAACTGAAGCTCAGAGAAATAAGATTATTTACCCATGAACATACTCTAATTTGAACTTATGTAGGAATCAAGATGGAAGAATGATGGGCAGGTAGAGTGGAGGGAAGGAATGAAAGAATAAAATGTTAAGTAATTTGGGTCATTTTTGTCACTTTCAAGGAAGGACACTGCACAAATCTAAGGTTTCCTTGTGGTATTCTTTTGTAGAAAAAGATAGAATGAACTAGGATTTAGCATTGACAGGCTTTAGATTTCTTGAATGTATTTCTTCCTCAAGGAGGGTCCCTCCTTGTAACAGTGGAACGTCAGAGATGAAATAGCCTCCAGAAATCATATTGCCTAGACCTTTCATTTTATATAGGAGGAAACTGAGTCTCAGAGAAGGAAATGAAAGAGCTAGGTCTCTCTTATTCTAGGAAGCTGGTGGAACAGTTACCTGGTCTTTATTACTCTTCCTCCTACAAAGCAAGAGACATCAATACTAAACAGAAATAGAATTAAAACATCATAAATTTAGATTCCACTAATCTCTCTGAGTGGAAACAAGATTAGAAAAGGGAACTCTTTGAGGAACTGGGATTTCATCTGTATGCACACTCCCCTCCACACGTTAGGAGGTTGTCTTTATGACAAAAGATTCAATACTGGAACAGAACCTGGACAAAGGCAAGACCTTATTGGACCAATCCCCTCTCTCCTCTATCCCCAACCCCCAACATCTATTTGGTCTTGGAGGGGAAGAAAAGGGATCCCCAGCTTCATTCCCGCCCCCATTCCCTGAAGTTCCAACCAACAACCTTGTCTTGAAGGGACCTGCCTTTGTTGAAAAGCAGATGAAAAATGGTGGGAAGGTGGCAGAATAATAGAATAGGGAATGTGGATGAAGCCATCCATCTTCTTTCTCTGGTGTGTTTTAATTAAAATACAGGGAAGGGGGGAGGGGACCCTATCCCAGTGATTAGTCATGAAGTTGGGAGAACCCAAACTGACCTGGAGATAGGAAGGAAAAGCCTCTGTGTGAAAAATAATGAAGAGGATTGTTTGCAGCCGGGCATGGTGGGAGATGCCAAACTGTGGTTTTAGAGCAAATGCCAGTTTCTGAGGGCTTCATGCCAATCCCTTACGCAGCTGTGGTTTCTCCCTTGTTTTCTCCCCTCACCTTCTCTTCACATCTGGACCAGCTTCCTGTCTGATAGTTCTATCTCCTCCCCTGGGGCAGCCTTCCCTTGGTCTCAAGGCTCCCTGACCTCTCTGGACCTGAAACACTTATACCATAACTCCTTCTAGAGGCTGCTAGGTATCATGGTGGGTAGAGTGTTGGGTCTGGATTCAGGAAGACCTGAGTTCAAATCTGACCTCAGACACTTACTAGCTGTGCAACCCTGGGCAAGTCACTTAACCCTGTTTGCCTCAGTTTCCTCATCTGTAAAATGAATTGGAGAAGGAAATGGCAAACCACTCCAGTATCTTTGCCAAGAAAACCCCAAATGGGGTCTTGAAGAGTCAGAAATGACTAAACAACAACAAAATGGAAATAGCCATGCCTGAGATTCCAGGGATGTTGAGAGGGCTACTGCAAGAAGAGTTTTGTAAACCTTAGGACACTGTAGAAATGGGAGCTAGTAACTATGTCAAATTGAACAAGTCACTTAATTTTTTTGATCATCAGTTTCTTCCTCTGTAAAATGAGCATAATAATATTTAAATAGCTTACATCACAGGGTCGTTGTAAGGAAACTGGAAAGCTTGTAGATATGCAGGTAATTATTTACCTCTCTTGTATCAATGAAGAGATAAAACAGGAGGAAAAAAATGAAATGGGAGCTAGTGTTGCTATTACTATTATTTCTCCACTGTCTCTTCTGTGCCAAACTGTGACATGGAGGAGATACAGGCTCCAGAAGGATCAGGTAATCCTAGCTCTAAAGGTTGGAAAGAACCCCAGAGACCAGTTCATCCTACCTCCCACATATTATAGATAGACTGTAAGCTCCCTGAGGGCAGGAGCTGGACCTTAGTTATCTTTACTTCTGTCCCCAGGAGACACTGAGAAAATATTTGATGAATGAATGAACCAGTAATGACTGAACACCAATGAGATAGGTTTAAAAGTGAAACAAACACAAGAAAAAAAAAACAAAAAATAAAGCTTACTAACACAGCCAGAGATGAGGACAGGCTAGCAGACTGAAAGCCCTCTGAAAATTTCCAGCGTGGAGAGATTCCTCCATTCCTCAATAAGCACCAGGGATATCAAGAAGCTGGGGGAGATCCAGGTTGACTTTGGCCTACTGATCCTAGATCAAAATCTTGGGAATAAGTTATTAATCCCTATGGGAGCATCACCCCATAAAAATGGAATCTCATGTTATCTGGTGCCCTGGCTCTACAGATGCACTAATCTTTCCCACCATATTTACCTAAGAAATATCTGTGAACCTTAAAGCAGCCCTGGCTAGTCCTCATACAGGTGCTAGAATGTAAGCACCATATGACAAAGCAAGAAATATAGCCCATTTCCGTCAGAGAATTTATTTCAGGGCCTGGAAAATGGAAAGAATTGGGAGGCTGGAAGCCTGGGTTCTAATCCTGATGTTACCTTGCTGTGTGATTTTGGACAAATCACCTTCCTTCCCTGTGCCTTTATGTGCATACCTGTAAAATAGTGATGGCAACACCTATTTTACCAATCACATAAGGGTGTCATGAGGCTCAAATAAAAATTGTAGGATATCAGAACTGAGAGGGCCCATTAGAACAAAATTGTCAGAGCTAGATGGAAATTTAGGATACAAAATGTCAGAACTGAAAGGGATGTTCCAAATGTCTTTTCTTTTTATTAATTGTATCCTTAGCACAGAGCCTGAAACATAGTAGGCATTTTACAAACGTTTTTTGGATTGTATTGGACCTGAGAACATAAACTGGCAGAGCTGGAGGGGTCCTAGAAATCACTTTGTGTGACCTTCTAAATTTACAGGCAGAAGTTAAGACCAGGATTAGGGAAGAATCCTGTCCAAAGTCAGGAGGCATGGTAGTGGCAGATTTGTCACATGTGATTTTTCTGGATACCAGACTACCTACTCAGAACCTAGGATGCCAAGGCACCAGGGTATTCTCCTGACCTTTCAAAATTCCCAAGATCAGAGTCTCCAGTCCCTTCGCCCAAAGCAGAAAAAGACAAATGCAAAATCCAAAGACCTGCATCCTTTCACAAAAGCCACGTGGCCTCAGAGGAGTCCCTTACAAAACCATCTTTCATCAGATGCCATGAGCAAAGGAGCCACAGAGATTCCCCAATGGTGCTGAGACCAAAAAGACTGGACAAAAATGGCTGATTCCAGCCATTTGAAAACTGTCCCCAGTTCTAACTAGAGTCAACTGAAAAAAAATTTTTACTCATCATGGTTAACAGACCAGAAGCAATTCTAAAATGCCTATTCACATTCTCCAGTGTCTGTCTTTATAACCCTATGCACCCCAAATCCAAATATGGTTCTAAGGTCTAAATCACCCCCAATAATTCCCTCAATCATTGGTGAATCCATAGCTTGTCCCTGTGTGGATAGTTCTAGCTCCAACTCCATGGTTTCAGCCTTTAACTGATGGCTACTGTCTTCTTTGTCACATATTTTTCAAATCCTTCCAAAGCCACATGGTTTCACCAGTGTGGAGGCTCCCTCCACCCTCACAAAATGCAACACCTCCACATCACCGTGAGCTACTGTGGGCAAAGAAGAAGGACTTTTCACAGAAGATGGAAAATGCACATTTTACTTCTTTAAGACTATTTCCTCTTCTGCAAAATGGAAATAAATATTTGTGCACTGTATAACTCTCAGGGCTATGGTGGAAATAAAAAGAGGTGTGGATGTGACATTTCAATTCATAAAGGATCCATAACATCTTTGGTTCAGTCCATCAATTTCTTTAGTCACTTCTGCTGAGAGACCCTGAATGGATCTTTAATACCCTTAACGGGTATTTTTAGTCACACCCTAAGCTGTCTGGAATTCCACCTATCAGACCAACGATACCCTCTCTCTAATGGTTCTTTAGCCCAGAGCTGCTCTCCCACCTCCTCACCCACCCAGCCACACCGCAACTAGTGTGTCCATATCCAGCTGGCCCATTTTAGGAAGGCAAACATCAAAGTATCCAGAAGAGGACAGTGAAAGGCCTAAAAGTCACATTATAATGAAGTTGATGCAGGGGACTTTTTGTTGTCAGTCATTTCAGTCGTGTCTGACTCTTAGTGACCCCATTTGGGTTTTTTTTGGCAAAGATACAGGAGTAGTTTGCCATTTCCTTCTCCAGCTCATTTTACAGATGAGGAAACTGAGGAAAACTGGGTTAAGTGACTTGACCAGGGCCATATAGCTAGAAAGTATCTGAGGCCAGATTTGAATTTAGGAAGATGAGTCTTCCTTACTCCAGGCCCAGGGCTCTATGCACTGCACCACCTAGCTGCCCTCTAGGAGCTAACATTGTGTCAGGGAAGCCAACCTGCACATTGATATGTTGAGACCAAAAAACATTTTTTTTAATTTTTTCACCCAGGTCTGTGATTTCATCAGCACAGGGAATGCCCAGAAAGGAACCTCTGATAATACAGATGAGCAACTACTCTGCCTTAGAGCAGGGGTCAAGGCCCTGGAGATAGATTTCAGAGCCTCCTTGAACTTGGCTAGATAAAAAATGACATCTTTGTTTCCAGATGGCTGGTTTGCTCATATCCTATATTTTTTACATTATTCATTTAAAACCATGGCTCTGATAAGGGGTTCTTGGGCTTTACCAGACTGCCAAAGGGGTCTTTGATTGAAAAAAAAAATTTAAAGTCCCAGTTTAGAGGGTTGACTGGGGCCCAGAGGGGTTGAGTGGTCTAAGGTCATATAGCCAATAGGGGTGATATGCAGCCTGTCTCCATGGCCAGCTCTCTATTCTTTATGCCACACTGCCAAAAGACATAGAAGAATATGGTGCTTGAAGTGAGCCTTGAAGGAAGCCAGGAATTCTAAGGGGTGAGAAGGGAATGGATTCTAGGCATGGGGAATGGCCAGTACAAAGCCATGGAGACTAAAGATAGAGCACCATATTGGAGGAACAGCTGAAGGACAATTTGCCCAGCGAGTGAAGGAAAGTTCTGTATAAATTGAGTTGGAAAGGTGCATTGAAGTCAGGCCATGACAGGCTTTGAAAGTCAAACAGAGGAGTGTGTGTTTGACCCTAATAAGGTTAATAAGGGGCCACTGTAGTTTACTGAGTAGAGGAGTGGCCTAGGCAGATCCATGCTTTAGGAAAATCACTTTGGCAGCTGTTAGATCAGAGAGGGGAAGGGCTCACAGCAGGGGGGACCAGTTAGGAATTACCAGATCGAAGCATTGAAAGGAGCTGGAGAAGCCATGGAGCCCAACACGGGTCTGAGCAGGGCTCTCCCCTGCAGCATCTCCCCCTTAACCGCCTGCAGCAGGGGGAGCTCTGGCCCTCTGTCCTTCCTTCCATGGCCATTGTCTGCCTCTCTATGGCTCTCTGACTTCTTTTCTCACTATATCTCTTTTGTTGCCTCTGTGTGTGTGTGTGTGTGTGTGTGT
>CM053583.1:56817079-56857043 GCA_028627135.1 Pseudochirops cupreus | reverse complement strand
CCCCCCCCCCCCCCCATGTCTTTCCTTCTTCTCCAACCTGTCTCTTTGTCTGTTTGAGTCTTTATCTCTCCGGCTCTCTTTCCTCTCTCTCATTTCTGGGCCTACTCTCGTGGGTTCCATTTTCTCAAGGGGATAAAGTCTCCCTGGCCTGCAATGAGCCCTCTCACTATCGATTTTAAAAAGAAAGTTGCCTGAAGGTAGCTTCTCTTAATCCCTCCCCACAATTCTCGGGACTTTCTCTGAGGCAACAATTTACTCAGATGTCATCATTCATTTCACTCCTTAAACATACATAAACACCCCAGCCACACCGGGCTAGAAATCTGAACCACTGGGTTTTCCAATTAAACGAATGTCATTAAATTCAGGTGGGTGACAATATATGGCCACCTGATGACAGATGAAATAGTCCTAAACACAGCAGGTTATTTTCCTGTTTCTTTCTCATACCAGCAAAAAGTCAGTCAGTCAACAAAGAGAAATTTAAGTTTCAGGAGAAACTGAAGCTGCCACCACCAGGAAAAACCAATTCTCCTTTGGCTCCAGGTGACTGTGGTAGAGCTGATGTAAACTGACAAATTCATCACCGCTCAGCCCGACGAGACACATGAGGGAAAATCATGAGGTGAAAAGTAGGATACTTTGGGGAGAGGAGAAGGCAGCAGCATGTGGGCTGGGGGAGAGGAAATCGAAGGATGCTTCATGTCGAGGGTGACAGTTAAGTCTTACAGAAAACTTGGGCATCTGAGAGGCAGAGGTGAGGAAGGAAAGCATTCTATGCACAGGGAAAGACCAGGGCAAAGACGAAGCATTTAAGGTGTAAGACTTGGAATAGAAGAACTGAAAAACAGAAAGAAGGCCAGTATGGCTAGGCCATAGGATATGGGGCATAATGGATAATAAGTCTGGAAAGATAAGTTGGGGCACGTTGTGAAGAGCTGTGAATGTCGAAGAGAAGAGTTTATGGTTAATCCCAGAGGTGATAGGAAACCACTGAAGTATAGTAAGTACGAGAGTGAGGGTCCGATCTGGGCTTTAGGAAAATCCCTTTGGCAACTTCATGGAGGATGGATTAGAAGAGGGTGAAGAGCAGAAGCTTGGTGGCACAGTGAACAGAGCCTGGGAGTCAGGAGGACCTGAATTCAAATCCAGCCTCAGACATTTAACACTTACTAGCTGAGTGACCTTGGGCAAATCACTTAACTCCAATTTCCCTGTCTTCCCCTCTCCAAAAAGAAAAAAAAAGAAAAGGGTGAAGAAGCCAATTAGGAGGCAATTACAGTACTCTAGGAGAAAGGTGACAGATAAAGGACTGAAGCAAGTGGTGGTAATGTGAGTGGAGAGAAGGGAACAGTTGTGAAAAATGTGCAGAGGCAGAGACGGCACCATTCAGAAACTAATTGGCTTGTGGGGCAAGTGAGCAGTCAAGGATAACACCTGGATTTGGAACCTGGTTGACTGGGATGATAGTACCCTTAGAGAAATTTGGAAGAGAAGAGGGTTTGGAGATGGGAGTGGATGATGAGTTCTCTTTGGGACTCGGGGAGTTTGAGGGTGAAAACAGCATGAGAGCGCTGCACTCACTGACCTCCAAGGATCCTTTCAGGGTGAAATCCTGTGAATACTTGTACTATCTCTTCCCTCAGAGTCAAGAAAAAAGGGGGTTTGAGATGTGCTGGAGAGCTGGGAGCATTCTTCTGGCCACTATCTGGAGTCTCCAGTCTCAAGCTCCCTATGGATCTCATGAAGGAACCAATTGGGAGACTCATAGTGATGGATTTCAAAATGCTGAGCTAAAGGTCTGAAAGCCATTTGTCAGAGACCCCCTCCTAGGAACTAAAAGGAGGAACTGGAGCCTCTGCCCTCCACTTAAACCCTCCTCAGACCAGCTGGCAATTATCATTAGGAAATGTTGTCTTCATTACAAATGACTTCAGGAAATGTCCTGCATGGCTCTGTGTCTCCCACCCACCCGGGAATGAGGCGTCGATGGGGGCTTCTGTTCCCAGCTCCCCCGGGACTGAGGAGGACTGATTACACATACACACACACACACACACACACACACACTCATGCACACATACGCACACATGCACATACCACACACACATGCATATACACACACCACATACCACACACATATGCCTATACACACACCACATACCACACACATATGCATATACACATACCACATGCCACACATACAAACAGCACACACACACACACCATACAAACACACCACACACACATACCCTGGAGTAGAAGGGAGTGTTGCGAGAAGTTGATTCAGACTAAACCCATCTAGACTCTTTAAAGCTAATCTCCATCTCTCATTCCTTCTTCTCTGCTCCTTATCTATTTCAAAATGAAAACCCTTTACCTGTTGAAATAGGGACTGCCAGGGTTGGATCAGGGCAATGCTAAGAGAAAAGCCCTATGGGAGTCAGAAGACCTGAGTACTAGCTCTGACACCAGCTCTGCAGTTTTGGGTATATCATGCCTCTCTCTTGTCCTCAGTTTCCCCATCTGCAAAATGAAGATGATATTTAAACATAGTGAGTTGTAATCCCTTTCATCAGGGAGGTTGGGGTGAGTGGGGAGCAGCTACCTTCACAGTGAGGGAAGTTGGATTAAAGCAGAGGTGGGCAACGTGGGGCCTCGAGGCCACATGTGACCCTCTAGATCCTCAAGTGTGGCCCTTGGACTGAATCAAGCTTGGATTCCATCAAAGAGCAGCCCTTTAGGACCTGGAGGACCACAGGTTGCCCACCCCTGGACTAGATGCTCCCTGAGGGCCCTTCCAGGCCAGAAAAGCTCAGATTCTATAACTTTCAGTGCAATCATAATAATAATAATATTATAATAATATATTATATAAATATATGTTATAATACAATAATTATAATAATGATAATGATAATTCATATACATAACCCGTACTATGTGCCGGGCACTTGGCTAAGCAGTTTATAATTATTATCTCATTTGATCCTCACAATAACCCTGAGGAGCAGGAGCTATTATTATCCTCACCTTACAGATGAGACAAGCAAGGCAAACAGAGGTTAAGGGACTTGCCCAGGGTCACATACCTAGTAAGTATCTGAGGTCAGATTTGAACTCAGATCTTCTGATTCCCAGAGTTCTGTCCACCGTACCACAGTGCACTTCTCTCAGGCTCCAGGGCAGACTCGACCTCGACGCCCGGCGTGGGAGCTCACACACCTGAAACACTTTCAGACATTGTTTTTGGTTCTAGTGCTAACTTTGATGCTAAGCTGCTGAATGGCTTGGGCAAGTCCTTTCCAATGGTTCTCGAAGCTCTCTTCCAGCCCTGGCATCCTGTGTTCTATGTTCTAAGGCCCCTCCCAGTTCTAGATCCCATTTTCTTAATGGTAACTATTAGAGTGGTAATCATGGGTGCTTGGATGATGAGGCCTGACAGCCTACAGTTTGGGCCTGACAGGTCACAGGTGCTGAGGCTGAGTCTCAGGCCTGACCGTAGGCTACTCCCCACCCCCATAATCACATGCTTACAATAACCCACAATTACCTTTCCTCACCAGGCTCATCCGACAGCCTAATGATGCCTGAGGGGCTTATAAAATTATTTGCTGCATATATTGCAATAAGGAGGCCCCGGGATTCATTTCCTCCAGGCTGTAACCTTTGATTTTCTCTCTAATGAATCAGGATTAAGGCTTCAGGCAAAAAGGAAGGCAGAGTGGGAGAAATCCGCTGTTCCCTCCTCCATCTTTTCTGGCCAGAGAGACAATAGCTTCATTTGGGGAACCATGGGCCGGTTCGAAAAGAATCATTCACCTTTTTTTTTGCTCTCTTGGTTGGCATTCCCTCAATCCCTCCTGCCTAGGAGTTGTCTCTGAAAGGGTCAACAAGAGATTCTTTGGGGGAAGGTCTCTATGGCATATACAAAGATGAACAAGACTGACCTTGGATGTGGCTAAGCTCACCTAGCCTTAGTTTCCTTATCTGTAAAATGTAGTATAATAATCACACCTGCCTCCCAGGGTTGTTGTGGCAATTAAATAAGCCTTAAAACCCTATGTGAATTATTTTTGTTGTTGAATCATTATTGCTATTTTAATTTCCCAGCACTGCCTCTAAGTACTTGAGGTCTTCCTTCCCCTGACCCGGTGAAACCAGTTCTTCAAAAAGTGCTTCATAAAAGCCTGCTCAGTGTCAGGAACTGGGCTGGCCAAGGAGGCACCTTGCTAGCTCAAAAGTGAGCTCTCCCCACCTAAAATTTCTTCTTTGCGTCATAGTTGTGTGTCCGGGTGTGCATGCGCGTGCGTGCACACACATGCACGTGCACTTCTGACTTTTGCCTCTCAGATTTTGTGTTCCCTGAAGCCAAGGCCAGTCAACAAGTAATTTTTAAGGGTTTCCCTTGTGCCAGGCACAAAGCTAAATGCCAGCTAATGCTGATGCCATCCTTCTACGGAGGAGAGTGCTCTATTCTCAGTGTGGCCTCACAGACTCAGAGAGCATCAGGACGCTGTACAGCAGCCCTTATTCTTCATGCAAGAAAAGACAACACCGCCTCTCTTGGCCAGGGTCACACAGCTAGTAAGTGTCTGAGGCCAGATCTGAACTCGGATTTTCCTGCCTCCAAGTCTAGTACTCTATCTACTGCACAATCTACCTGCTTGTACATGGGAGAGGTATCCAAAAGGAATGGAAATCCCTAAGAACTCTCTCCAAGGTGCCCTTCCTAGCTCCCCTCTGCACTAATTTCTAAGCCTTTGCTCTGTCTTCCTTACTGTCTTTCGACAGTAAGGATTATTAGCCGGTTTATTGTTCTCATTCTACTCATCCAACACTTAATAGACACAAATCACTGTGACAGAAAGAAAAATGCAATGTTCCCTGCCCTTGGGGAGCTTACATTCACACAGTACAAGGTTCTGTAGCCAGAAGACCTGGGTTCCAATCCTGTCTCTGACATTTACTATCCATGTGACCTGAGGTAAATCACTTGACATCTCACATTCTCAGTTTCCTCATCCGTAAGGTGAGGAGGTTAGACTACATGGACTTCTCGATCTAAATCTATGACTTGGTTCTAGCATTGAGAAACATCTTGACTGAATCCACAGGGAATGGGGTCACCTACTCTTCCTCTCTCTGTACCCAGACATGCAGTTTGGATGGGGATCAATAATGTAAAACATGACCTTTGTTGAGATCCTTTGTCTCACATTCATTGACTCTTCAAGTCAACCACCCAGGTTAGCAAGGGAAGGATTTTTACTTTTTCTAGGATCTCCCCAAAATGTGAAGTGGTGATGGTAGGAGGGAGTACAAAGGTTCCCAATGTACAATATGAATTGGGTATGGTGCAGGTAACTTATTTCTGTACACAAAAAGGTTGGCTACATATAAGGAAATACAGCGTTCATTAACAGAATTAGCTATTTTAATGGGATTGAGTAACTTAATTTATAATTACAGATATAATCCTCTAGGATTCTAATATTTAACCCTCATCAGAACACAGAGCAGTGTATAGAATTGCTAAGTAGGCATTTTACACTTCCCCTTATCTGGACACTGTCCAAACCACTCCTAGACTATATGTGAAGGTAAAAAAACAAAACAAAACCAATCCAGGTCTGGATAACTCTTCTTCCCATGACCATGCTAGATGATTCAAAAGCTACTCCTTCTGCCAGGAACCCAGCACCTTTCCAACTCACAAGGTCATTTCTCATTCTATATAGTAGAGGGTACTTGTCCGCCCAAGACCAGGAAAGAGGAAACATAAAGAAGAAGAGGTAGGTGAGAGTCCCATGGCAAACCCACCTACTAATGGCTACTGTCCTCATAAGAAAGGGTCACCATGATACCCTTCACTGGTGTCACATCATGACATCAGCCAAGAGCGCAACTAGAAAGGAAGGTAGAGAGGGGAACAGGAGATAGGTTTTGTACATCCTTTCAGTCATCAGCTCTTCCAGACTCACAATTAAAGGACTCCATCATCTCAGTGTGCCAGCCCTTAAGCTCTGAGTCATATCTAGCCAGAGGAAGTACTCCACCGCCACCACCCCACCCTTCCTTAAGCTTCCATGTGGTTACTTGGAATCAGAACTAGTGATTGAGTATGCCCCACAGAGACTGGGATTCAAGAAGACTCATCTTCTTGAGTTCAAATCTGGCCTCAGACACTTACTAGCTGTATGACCCTGAGCAAGCCACTTCACTCTGTTTGCCTCAGTTTCCTCATCGGTAAAATGAGCCAGAGAAAGAAATGTCAAGCCACTCCACTATCTATGCCAAGAAAATCCCAAATGAGGTCATGAAGAGTCAGACACAACCGAAATAATTCAAGGGCAAATGATCCACTCAGGGAACTACTCGATCATCCTAGGAAATTAAGGAATCATGGAACCTCAGAATTGGAAGAGACCTTAGAAGTCTTCAGCCCATTACAGGAATCTGTCCTAAAATAGCGCTTGTAAGTGGTTAGTTTGGCAGGACTTGTTTTGAGTGGTCCCCATGCCGCCTCCTAATGATTCCATGACCCATCTTTTCAGCTATCTGCTCCAGAATCTTGCTGAGGAAGAACACCAACCTCACCCTTCTGTAACTCGAGGTATCTCTTCCTCTCCCCCTCTTTACATAAATCAAGATATCATCATTTAACTAGTTCCCACATATGAGTCCAGTTCCCCTAACCAGACCTTGTATTCTTCAGGGAAAGCACCGACATCTGCTTCTCTTCAGTCCCCTGCCCCAGACTTGGAACTCCCTAGGACAAAACAGAACTGTGCATTGACTCCTCCAAACTTTGAGCTCCCTGTGGGCAGGGAAGCTCTTTTCCCTCTCAGTTGTTCCATTTTAAAATTCTAAGTGAAGATTCTGGGTGAAAGATTCTTCAAGGGTTTTCCAGCCCTATGAAGACCCTCAAAGACAACTTGGAAAGTCGTGAGCCACAGGGTAACTCAAGACTCTCTGCCTTGCATTGAAAACCCCCAATCACTCTTCAGAATAGATTGCAGTAGGTCCCATGCATGGCCAACCTTTGATGTCCAAAACCTCTGCGTCTCCCCCAAGTATTGGGCCCAGCCACATGAGGGGTTTGTTGGCTCTTGATGGAAGAGTCGTTGCCAGGGGCTGTGGGTTTGCTCTGCCTTCTGTTGCTGGCTGGGAAGCTGAGAGTTGAGGGCAGGAGAAGGGGTCTGGCTCTTCCCCAAGAGGCCACCACATGAAGGGGAGCCACAGAGGGCCATGCTCAGGCTGCAAGCTGTGATTGGGGCTGATGCTACAGGGCAGGAGCCAAATAATACTTTTCCAATGAACATTCTGGAAGAGGCCTCCTCTCTCTGATTTCTGTGCTTTATCCCAAACTCTGGTGAGATGGAGCTTCTCAATGCAATTCACAAGATCATGGTTCTAGAACAAAAAGGGGCCTTTGAGTCCAGATAGACCCACCCTCACATTTTACAGTTGAGAAAACTGAGATTCAGTGAAGTTGAGAAATTTGCCTAAATTCACACAAGTAGAAAGGGACAAAACCAGGATTCAAACCTGGATCCTTTCAAGAAATGTGTGTTCAAGTCCCTGCTGTGTGCAAAGTCCTGTGCCCCAAACTGTCAGTTCTCCCCTGAGGTTCTTTATGAAGGACTGGAAAGGCAGGGTGGTGCCAGATTGTGGGGAGCCTTGACTACCAGGCTAAGAAGAAAAGGGAAGCCACTGATGGTTTCTTCTCTTCTCTCCTTTCCTCTCCTCTTGTCTCCTTTCCTCTTCCTTCTCATCCTTTCCCCCAGGTTAGGCTGTGCAGACAGACAAAAAAAGAACCCTTAGCCAGAGCTTGGCAGCCTGGAGCTGACCAGAGGGAAGGAAGGAGACTTAAAACCCCGAGCACCGATTCCTCCCATACAAGATGTTGCCTTTGCCCAACGAAATGTCCCATCTTTTACTTCCATTTCAAAATGCCCTGTGTTCACTGAGCTGGATTCACCTTCTTGATGGGGGAAGGGTCTGATAGAGAGAGAAGTTCAACTAGTTCCTAGAGCTGAGGAACGCATCAGGGGACATGATGTTTGTGAAAATAACAACTCTAACATTTTCTTCCCAAGATTCTGGAAACCACTTGAAGGGTTGCAAACTCATGAGACTGGCATTATATTGTTATCACATTTTAGACATGAGGAAACTGAGGCTTAGAGGGCTTAAATGCCAGTATGGGTAAACATCTTAGACAAATTCTAAGTGAGGCCCTGGAAATAGTAATGACTGACATTTCTGAGCTACTTCTGCTTCTTTGGACTGAACAAGAGATTCATTGATACAAAGGACATAGGGAATCATTGATACAGAGACATATCAGAACTTACACAACAATCAATGGTCTTAGAGACTTACCTGGAGCAATCAATCAATCAATCAATCAATATTTATTAAGCACCTACTATGTGCTGGGGACTGGGCTAAACACTGGTGATACAACAAGAGGCAAAAGACAGTCCCTGTCCTCAAAGAGCTTAAAATCTAATGGGGGAAACAACATTCGAACAAATACAACGCTTTGTGAGGTTTATGCAGGATAAATAGGCACTAATTAAAGGAGGGAAGACACTGGAATTAAGAGGAGTTGGAGAAGGCTCCCTGTAGAAGGCGAAATTTTGGATGGGACTGAAAGCCAGGGAAACCAGTAAAATTAAGGAGAGAGAACAATCCAAGCATGGGGACAGAAAATGCCTGGAGCTGAAAGACAGAGCACTGAGAGGTTATGGGACTGACTCTGGATCACACAGCCAATGTGTCTCTTGTCCGATCACCAGTCACATGTTGCCCAACCCCAGCCCTGGATTGCTTCTTCAGTATGTCTCCTTCTCTCCTATTCCCACACTGCCGAATGGAGCTGGAGGAGATCATGCATCCTTACTGATTAGGTCCAATACTGGACTAGGTTCAATGGGTCTAATGTGTTGTCTGATCTCACCTGAGCCCTCATTATAACAAAACAATCAATCATTTTGCTCCTCCCAAATGGATTTTCTACCTCACCACAATGGCTGACTCCTGTAATGGATGAAGAGGTGGCCCTTCTAGCCAAGGCCAAACCTTCTATTTATACTCTTGATCCTATCCCCTTTGGTCTTTTTGAATAGTTTGGTCTCCCATTATCATACACTCTTTGCCTCTGTTCTCTTTCTCCGTGGTTGCTACCTCCTTCCCTGCTACCTTTAGACATACCCAAGTTTCTACCATTCTTAAAACAAACCTCATGACTATCCTTGAGGGCTCTTGTCCCTCTCACTTCAAGCAAAGCCTGAATGACCATTTATAAGTAGAAGTTGGACACTATGGCCTCTGAGGTCCTTCCCTGCTCTGAGATTTCAGCTTTCTAGAACAACATTCCTATCAATCATAAATTAGCTAATGAACTCATTAACCTCCTTAAGAAGCAGGTCCCTGATTCTTCCTCTAGGGAGAAGGAAAATCATTTGTTTATTGAAAACTCTACTGGTAGGATAAGAAAGAAAATGGTCAAATGAAGAAAAATCTTTGTATCAAGTTTCTTTGATAATGGCTCGCTATCTAAGATATATAAACTGTTTGCATTTACATATACACGTATCTGTATATCAGTGTCTAATAGCTAATCCCCAGTAAATAAATTGTCAAAGGACATGATCAAACATTTCTCAAAAGAGTAATTGCAAAGTATTCACAACCACGCAGAGGAAAGATGCTACAAATCACTAATAATGAGAGAAATGCAAATCGGAACACAGACAAGTTTTACCGTACACCCTACAAATTAGCAAAGACAAAAAATGTCAGCACCTAATGTTGGAGGGACTCTGAAAGGAGAGGCATGATAATATATTGTTGGTGGAACTATGAAGTGGTAGAACCATTTTAGAATTACACAAAGTGACTAAAATGTCTAAACCCTTTGACCCAGAGATTTCACTACTGAACTTATAACCAAAGTGATTGATAAGGGAAAAAGTCCCCCTCCCCTCCAAAACGTTTTTAGCAGTATTTTTGTGATGGCTAAAAATTGGAAACAAAGTAGGTGCCCGTTGCTTGGGGATTAGCTACACAAATTGTGGTACATGAAAGTGATAGGATATTACTGAAGAAATGATGTGTATTATGAATACAAAAAAGACATGGAAAGATCTATCTGAACTAATACAGAGTGAAGTAAGCAGAACCAAGAAAACAACATACATAAGAACTGCAACAACATAAATTGAAAGGACGCCACACCAAAAAATCAAGAATAAACGCAACAAAATTATAAAGGTCAAGGGGGACTCATGAAGAGACATGGGAAGACATCCCCCACCTACCCCCTGTGGAGGTGGGAGGCCCACAAGTGTTACACAATGGACAGTGGACAATTTTTCCAGACTTTTTCAATGCATCAATCAGTTGTTCTGACTTTTCTCCCTCTTTTTCTTCTCTAAAAATTGCATCTGTCATTTAGGAAAACTCTCTGGAAGGGACACATTGCATAAGCTAGTGATAAAAATTTATTTTAAAAAGGGAAAAAGACAATTCTGCTGGAGTAGAGGTGTGTGTCTATAATCCCTGCTACTGAGGAAGGCTGAGGATGGTGGATCATTTTAGCTCGAGTTCTAAACTGTAGTGGGTTGAACCAGTCAGGTTTCTGCACTAAACCTGGCACAGTCTGATGACCCCCCAGGACAAGGGGACCACCAAGCCACATAGGAGGAAAGAGTTGGGGAACAAACGGGCAAACTGGCCCGGGTCAGAAACAGAGCCCGTCAAACTTTCCATGCTGGTCAGCTTGGGAGAGAAAGGGAGACCCAGTGAGAAAGAGAACTCGGGTCTTTCTGGCTCCAGGTTCAGCGCCATATCTATCATGCTCCCTAGGTAAGTGAGTCCCATTCCAGACCACACTCTGCTTTGACTCAGCACCTTCTTTCCCTCCCCCTGGCCTCAGTTTACCCATCTGTAAAGTGAGGGGGGTTGGATTAGCTGGTCTCTAGCAATCTCTCCCAGCTATGACATCGTGTCCTCAGTTCTCCCTTGGCTCTAACATCCCCTCGTTTTACCAAAGTAGGTAACTTGTGGTCCTTGAAGGCCATCACACACATGATCCCCTAATGTGGATTGCTTGGATCTCAGTTTGTGGGACACAAGTCTATATGTCAGCATGGACAAAGGAAGCTGGAACTGGAATGTAGGGCAGCCATAAACAGCCAGCCTCATGCCCCGAGCCAGGGGCCGAGGTATCTATAATAAGCCAGAGAGAGGCCGCATAGGCAGCTTCCAGCAAAGTGAGGGTTTGGGGGTTGGCTTTCACTCCAGTTGAGACTGTTTTACCGGGGCCAGCTCTTCTGGTGCTAAGCAGGGCTGAGATGGAAATAATTCATAGCTAAAGAGAGGCAGATAGCCACGCCCTTCATCCCAGGCCGCAAGGTTACTTGGGGTGGTTAGAAAAAGGAGTACCTTAAACATCTCCCCTTGGCATTCAAGGTCCTCGACTATCCCCTAAATCCTAGCTCCCCAACAAGGACTCTCTTCTTCAGACAGGCCCATCTCCTCTCTGCCCTTAGCACGTGAAATCTCCAAGATATCTTCCCCCATTTCACTAGTTAATAACGACAGTCCCCCAGGACCTTATATGAGACTTGTTTCACATGTTTATAATACACATGATAAAGAACTCTGGCCTTGGAATGAGAAGAACCCTGTGGTCAAATCATCCCTCTGACACAATCTGGCTGTGTTATCCTAAGCAAGTCATTGACCCTTAGACTGCCCCAGGCAACTTTCTAAGACTGTAAATTGCAGGTCAGGTGCCTATCTGCATCAGAGGAGGGAATTTCTTCCTCTGGGAGTTCTCTGAGCCAATGAAATAATAAGTCCCAGCCCACCCCAAGCCACAGCTCACTTTTCATGTAAAATTCTATGTTAGGGCTCGTAGAATCACAGACTTAGAGCTGAAAGTGTCACTAGAGGCCACCTAATCCAACCCCTCATATTTTACAGATTGGGAAATTTAGCCAACATCACCCAAGCAACTGGAATTCAAACCCAAGTCAGTCGATTCCTAATCCAATGCTCCTTCTATTAGGTATGCTGCCCCCTGCCTGTATTTGTGTCCTCTCATCCCCCCTAAATTGAGACCTCCGTGAGCACAGGAACCGCCCTTTAGCTCAAAGATTTATGCCCCACAGCACCAAGTGCTTAATACATTTTTATTAAATGAAGAAATGAACAACTGACTCATTACCCCTTCCTGACCTTTGCTCCTGCTGATAGTAGATACGTGGTTGCTGTGACTGACCCCAGACCATCCCAGGGAGGCTAGAGAGGTGAGGGGGCCACAGGGGAATAGTGGTGAGGAATTTCACTCATTCCATAAACTGGCAAGAACTACTCTCCAGTCACATTGGTTAAGGGGCTGAGATGTTAACCCTTTACTGTCTTGAATCAGTTACTATCTTGAATAAAGACACTTGGTTTCTCTGAGAACAGGACTAAGGGTTAATCCTTTTCTGTCTCCTCAGCAAAGCTCAAGAAGGATCTGGGTGCATAGAGGTAGGGGTAGGACCCTCAGGAAAGACTCACTGAACTAAATCAAATTCCTAGAAGAGCTTGTCCTGGCAGACAGAAATTAGGCTACATGCTCAAGGTCACACAACTAGATCTCTGAGGCTGGATTTGAACTCAGGTGTCCCTGATTCCAAGCCCACCTCTCTTATCCACTACACCACCAGTTGAGCATCTGGATCAAGGGTGGAGAGGAAAAAGCAGAAGTCCTGGTACTGGTACATCATGGGCCCAGGCCTCCCCAGAAAGGAGAAGGTAAGGGCTTTCTTGACTGAGCTCCCCTGCTGGGGGATCTATGCTTTCACCCAAACGTCCATGGCCGCTGAGGAAAGCCAGAGGTGGGGAGAGAAAGGCAGAAGCTCTGGTTCCTGGCTAGATTTGCATGTTGAGTTAGACAAATTCTCTCTGCTTCTTCTCTAGTGGTGGGAGGGGTTTTATTAGAAGTAGTTAAGGGCTCGGAGAGGTAACAGCGTTATATTTGAATTCCTTAGAATTTGCCTCCCAGAAGTGGTGATCAAAAGGAATTGTTAGCAAGCACCAGCTTGCTAAGGAGGACCTAGAATGCCCGACCCTCCTCACCTCTCCCTCTTACTTTCTCTAAGAGTCACTTTCCCTCCTCTCACCTCTTCTGAGATCACTCCCACGGACTTAGTCCTTTGCTTTGTGTCTCCCTCATTAAAATGTAAGCTCCTTGAGGTCTGGGACTATACTTTCTTTGCGCCCCAGGGCTTAGCGCATCACCAGAACTTAAAGATCCTCAGTTGGCCGTCAGCAAAGTCACTTCTGAGCTTCTATAAAGATGCTTCCGGTTACTACCTGTTCCTGGATGTCCAGGGGGACGGCCTACACTGGCCGTGTTGGAGGAGCCTTGTTTGTGCTCTCAGCCTGGGTCTTGGAATAGGAGTGGAGGAGAAGATTCTGGCTCCTAGATCCAAGAGATCCCAGATTTAGGGCTAGAAGACATCTGAGAGGTCATTTAGTCCAATTCTTCCTTTTTCTTTTTCTTTCTCTCTCTCTCTCTCCCTCTCTCTCTCTCTCTCTCTCTCTCTCTCTCTCTCTCTCTCTCTCTCTCTCTCTTTTTTTTTTACCCACGAGAAGTCTGTGGCCCAATATGATCAAGTACTTGGCCCGGGTTCTCATAGATAATAAGTAATATAGAGCCAAGTTCACAGTTAGGCCTGATGCCAAATTCAGCACTCTTTCCACTATGCTTTGGGTTCCAGTCCCCTGGCCAACCACTGATGTACCAGTATTCATGAATAACACATATGAGGCACGACCCATACCCTGACACTCCCATTCCTGCCCCCTGGACCTTCTAAGGTCCCGGATGTGTCACAGCTGAGGTCTTCCTCCCTGATTGAGCCCTGAACTTCCCTAAAGGGTCCAATGGCTCTTCTTGCTGCTATGGTAAATCAGTGGGGCACCAATTCCTAAAGCAGGCTTTACAATCCCCTAGGTGCCATTGAAACAGCAGTGACCTTCAGAGTCAGTTTTCTGGGCTTGGGGGAGTGGGTCATACAGCCCAGTGGAAAGTACCCAGGGACTGGGAACCAGGAACTCAGGGCTCTCTGCTACTGGGACATCCCACCTCACTGGCTGATTTGAGCAAATCCCTTTCTCTCTCTGAACCTTAGATTTCTCTTCTATGAAATTAAAATAACATTTCACATTTCTGGGTTGCTTTGGCTCCAAGAGAGAAAGGAAATTCCCCAAGATCACAAATGTAGTAAATTTTAAGAGCCAGCATTGGAACCCAGGTCTAACCATTGCTCCCATATCTCATGTTTGGGTGTTTTTTGAGATGGGATCTTATCCCACCCAGGCTCACCATTCACATACCCAGTTCCGCTATTGATCAACCCAAAAGTTTGAACCTATTTGGTTTTCAACCCAACGTGGCTTACCCTTCTAGACAACCAGGTGGCCCTCCAACTCTGGGGGCTCACTATATTGGTTTCAGCCTAAGTGGCAACAACCAGATAGTTCAGAATTGCTCTAGTGGAGTGGCTAGGTGGCGCAATGAATAGAGCACCAGCCCTGGAGTCAGGAGATCCTAAGTTCAAATCTATCCTCAGACACTTGACACTTACTAGCCTCATGACCTTGGGCAAGTCACTTAACTTCAATTGCCCTTCAAAAAAAAGAACTGCTCTAGTTCAAGAGATTCAGCCACCAGCCTCTGTCTCTTCCAAAGAAAGGATTACAGTTGTTCCTTCAAGTCCATTTCTGTCTCTTTACGCCTTATCATAAGCCTTGTGAGACAGGTAGTATAAGGATTATGATCATCCCAATTTCACAGAGAAGGAAACTGAGGCACAAATATATCTGGTGACATCCAAGGACAGTGCTCTTTCCACTGCAGCACTCCTTTCCATGCTGCCTCCTAGGGTTTAGACTCAGTGACCCTTGAGTCCTCTGTCTCTAACAACCTACTATTCTAATTTCTGGGATTTTTTAGGAATTCACCAAAACATAGTCTAATATCAAGTATACAGTCAGTTCCTAGAAACAGTTGCTCAAAATTCTGAACTTTCTGTGTCTTAGTTTCCTCATGAAATGGAGATGATGGTCATCCTTACACTGTCTACCTCACAATGACTATTTTGAGAAGAAAAACAACTTTGTAACCCCGGAGAGCCATAGAAATAGGGGTAATTATTCCTAGTCAAGAGACCTGGATTCCAATTTTGACCTATGAGATCCTAGGTAAGTTCCTTTGCTCTCTGAGCCAAAGCCCATAGAAATATGAGTCATTGTTCATATTCACAAAAAGGAAACTGAGGCCCATAGAGGGGAAGGGAGCTTCTATCAAACCTCAGAGCTCTCAGTTTCAGTCTTGGTACATTTCTGTGAGAGACAATCTGGGAGCTGAAGCCAAGCCTCTAAGCATGGGGCCAGAGAGGGGAAGGAGCTATTGTTTACTAGAGTAGTTTAGCTTTCTTTCTCTGTTATGCTCCAAGCTTCCCTGGATTCAGCTCTTGGGAACTCAAACCCCAGAGCCCCACTGGGGAGCAAGGCACAACTTGGACATGCTACTGGGTTCTCAGGGCGATTTGATACTGGGGAGTGATCGAAGACCCCCTGCCCCCTCAAATCATTCCACCACCACCCCCTGCTGCCTACAACTGGGAATCTCTTCTCCACAGTCCTTGAAAGGATAGACTTTCTCTTTCAGATCTGAAATCAGAAGACTGGGTCCTAATCCCAACCTTGCAATTTATTATCTGGGTGTTCTTGTTCAAATTACTATGAGCCTCAGTTTCCCCATTTGTGAAATTGGGGCAATTGAGCTGGAATCAAGGATTCTTAACCTGGGGTCTACAAACATTTATTTTTTGCTATTTTGATCATTACATTTCACCATAATTGGTTTTCTTTGTAACTCTATGTATTTTGTTTTTATGCATTTAAAAAACATGATTCTGAGCAGGGAGCCATAGGCTTTCTCGGACCACTAAGGGAGCCCAGGATACACACACACACACACACACACACACACACACACACACACACACACACACACACAAGATTAAGAACTCTTCATCAAAATGCTCTCTAAATTTCCTGCCACCTCAAAATTCTGATTGCTATAATGAGTTCTTCCCTAAGGAGCTCAGTCTGAGTTCCCACAAAGCTTCAGAGAGAGAAAAGCAGGTGTAGTGGAAAGCATTTTGGGCAGGGGGTCAGAAACCCTAGATTCAAGATCTGATCGTTCCATGCAAATTGATTTGCCACCTTGAGCTTCAGTCTCCTCATTTGTAAAATGGGACCTATGTCATCCATGTAATTGCTTTGTGAGAGTAAAAGCATTAACCATGTAAGACTCTGGGGTCTCTTTTGACTGCTCAACCCACAGATACTGATGGGAGCACCTTGCTCTCTCTCCACCTCTTACCCCACTTCCCACTCACCGCCACCCTTATTCCCCCTCTCGGCAAGCTTTTAGTAGATGATTTAAAATGTAAGCACCTTGAGGGTAGGGGCTGCATTGTTTTTGCTTTTGCATCACTTGTGAGAATGTAGTCTCTACAGAAGTAGCTTAATAAATGCTTTTCGTTCATTCATCTATTCATTCATTCAGTCCTTCATGAACTCTTATGACCAGATAGAGCACTGGACCTGGGACAGGAAGACTGGAGTTTGAATTCAATGTCAGACACTTACTAGCTGTGACCCTGGACAAGTCACTTAATCCATTTGCCTCAGGTTCCTCATCTGTAAAAGAGAAATAATAATAATAGCACTTAACTTACAGAGTTTTTGTGAGGATCAAATGAGATAATACTTGTAAAGTGTTAGCACAGTGCCCAGCACACAGAAGGGGCTCTAAAAATGTTGGCCCCCTTTCCTTCCCTTTTCTCTTTCTTCTCTTCTTACTCTAGGTCTCAGTTTCAAGACAACTCAGCAGTGATCCTTTGCAGATTGTCCCCCACCCCACTCCAAATACCTCCTACAAACACACACACACAAACAGATGTACACACACAAACACACATGTATACACACACACATACACACAAACACACATATACACAAACACACATATACACACAAACACACACATAAAACACATGCAGACACACACAAAACACACATGTATACACAAACACACAAACACACATAAAACACATGCAGACATGCACACATGTATACACACAAACACATATAAAACACATGCAGACACACATATACACACAAATACACATACACACAAACACACACGTATACACACAAACACACATAAAACACATGCAGACATACACAAACACACATAAAACACATGCAGACACACACAAACACACATGTATACACGCACGCACACACACTACCCTTTTCCAAATCTTTACTGGAAGACTGATCTTATCTCCCTCTCTCAGGCACCATTTCCTTCTAATTAGTGGGTGGCTGGGGTTTTCATTCCCTCAGATGCAAAAAAAAAAAATCTTCATGGCTGAGGACTCTGAACCATATGGAAATGATTTTGCTTTATGGCCATCAAAGTTATAATTAAAATATATTGGTTTTTATACTGATCATTGACCAAAGCTGAATCCAGGCTGGTTATGGAATGAGACGATTTGAAGCAAACCCCCATGTGCTGCCAGGGGCTGGCTGGGGCCAGACTGGGAAGGGTGAAGATAGGGGCTGGGGTGCGGGGGTGAGGACTGAGGGTGAGTAGCCCTCAGAGGCAGAAGCTGATGTGGATGGGCTCCTCCTGGAGTTAGCTCCTCCCCACAAGAACCCAAAAGCCCCATCCAAATTTCCAGTGCCGAATAGGGACCTTACGACAGAGAATGTTGGAGCAGAAATGGGGGAGGAAAGGGAGACAGGAATAAGGCATTTATATGGTGCCAGCTATGTGCCTAACATTGTGCTAAGTGCTTTTTATAAATATCATTTCATTTTATCCTAACAACAGCCTTGAGAAGCAGGTGCTATTGTTTCAATTTTACAATGAGAGAACTAAGGCAAAGAGAAGTAAGTGACTTATGTGTGGGGGGATAGGGTTGACAGATAAATGTGTTGGCTCTGCCTTACTGGAAGAACTCAATGTAAAGTCCCTTTCAGAATCTTCCACTCACCACCACCACCTCCAATTCTCTTCAAAAAATGGTTTTGTCATTTTTCATCCAAATATGCTGTTATCTTATAGCCACTGCCCAAGTGAGCTGGAGAAATCATTCACTAACTCAGTCATTCAGCAAATATTTACTGAGCCTATGCTATGCTCCCTGCCCTGTGCTAGGTACTGAGGGAAGTAATACAGAGATTTTACTATTTTAGCCTGGGGTTCAAGAGAGAATCCTGAATTAGAAATGTAAAATCAAGGTTCTCTTCTTGAATTTGCCACTATGTGACCTTGGACAACTCCCTTCCTTACTGAGTTCAGTGCCCCATATGTAGGATCTTTTCCAGCTCTTAGTTTTAAAGAAGTGAGTCCTGGCACTATGTACTTAGGTCCTGGTAGCACCTTCTATTTGCCAGTCTCTTTGCACACATTCCCATCTTTTCTTATAGTTGGTCCTGAGAGGTCTCATGGAGATGGGGGAATTTCAGAACTTAATCTATCTTTCCAGGAACTAAGAGGCTTCTTTCTGTTTGGATTAAGCTCAGAATTAGTTTGAAAAAAAAATGAACCAAAGGGAATAAAAAATCCCCCAATAGTTAGAATAATAAAAATACCAAACGTTGGACGTATTGAGGACAAATGTTTGAGGAGAATTTTGTGGCTAAGCTCCCACTTTCTAGATGGGCATTGCTTTGGTGGAGGAATGTCTTGAATGGATGGATAAAAAATCATCCATTAAGTGTCTATAGACTGACAGGCACTGTGTTCATCTTCTTGTATCTTGTCTTCTGAGTATCTTGAATTGCCCTGAGGCCCCTCTTGACCCTTTTCTTAGGTTAGAATAAGGTCCTGACATTAGATTAAAGCCCCTCCAGCTCTGATTTTCTATGTTCTAAGGTCCCCAACTGCTCTGAAATCCAATGTTCTTTCATTAAAAAAAAGTTAATAAGCATTTTCTCTTCCTCCCACCACCTTTACTTTTGGGGGAAAAGAAGAAATTTTTTAGAAGCCTTATAACAAATATGCACAGTCAAGTAAAACAAATGTCTACATCAGCTATGTGCAAAAATGTATGTTTCATTCTGCCCCCGGAGTCCACCACCTCTCTGTCAGAGTAGCATGATTCATCATTAGTCCTTAGGATCATAGTTGGTCATAGCACTGGATATCTTATGCTCTAAAGTCTCTCCTGGTTCTAATATTCTATGCTTTAAGACCCCTTCCAGGTATTACCCTCCATGTTTTAAGGTTATTAACAGATCTAACTTTCTATGATTTATAGTTTAAGGTCTGAACATCCTATGTTCTGTGTTGTAAGGGCTCTTCTCAGCTCTGACTTTCTATGTACTGTATTCTAAGATTCCCTCCTTGCTATAATATTCTTTTTCATGACCCTACATTTTCCTAACTCCAAACTTGTTTATCCATCCCTCTGGATGGGGAATTCCTTCCAGGATCTCCTCTCATTCAGGTCCTACCTCTTCAGGTCCTACCCACCCTTCCAGGTTCAACTCAAATGCAACCCACCTCTTCCTGGAAGCCTTTCCTATCTCATCTATAAAAAGAAGGGGTTGAATTAGATGAACTCCAAGGTTCACAAGGATCTTCAAGCTCTGAATCCCATAACTCTCCAAGAGAGAATAGTTTGTTCAATACTTCTTTTACAGTAATACAACTGCATTAGAGGGTTTTTTGGTCTATATCTTAACAACGCCCCACTTGAAGACTAATCTATGCAAGCAAATATTTTGCATCTCATTAATTTCAAAATACTCCAAAGAGTCCAGCATAGAGTAGATGCACAGTAAATGTTGGATAGATAAATGGATGGATAGATGGATGGATGAATGGATGGATGGATGGATGGATGAATGGATGGATGGCCACTACTAATTCCCAAAAGCTTAGTGTAGAATGAATGAAATGAATGTAGGGGGAAAAAAACATTTATTAAGAATTATGTTGGGGCAGCTAGGTGGCACAGTGAATAGAGTACCAGCCCTGGAGTCAGGAGGACCTGAGTTCAAATCCAGCCTCAGACACTTAACACTTACTAGCTGTGTGACCTTGAGCAAGTCACTTAACCCCAATTGCCCTGCCCTCCCCCTCTAAAAAAAAAGGCAAAAAAAAAAAAAGAATTTGTGTTAAGCATTATCCTAAATTCTGGGGATACTAATTCAAAAGTGAGGTAGTTCCCACCTTTAAGGAAGTTATAATCTAATCAGGGGAAACAACATATAATAGGGGAATGGTGTCCATGAAGGGATTTTTTGGTCTGGGAAAGAGAGAGGTGACATTTTTGCAGCAGCAGGGTGGATGGCAAGTTCTGTGTTGGTGGGAGTGGAGTGGGAAGGTCTGAATGGCTATATAGTCTGGTGGTCTGAGGATGGTTACATAAGATGGTCTACATGAGTTTTTGCTTGTTCACTTACCAAACAGGACAGTGTGGCCCTAGGACCAAGGTCCATGATACTCAAAAGACAAGATACAAGAAGATAAATAGTGTCTATTATAGTGTAGACACTTAATGGAGGCTTTCTATCCATCCATTCAAGACATTCCTCCACTGAAGCAATGCCCACTTAGAAAGTGGGAGCTTGGCCATGAAATTCTCTTCAAAACATCTTTCCTCAATATATCCAAGGTTTGGTATTTTTATTATTCTAACTGTTGGGGGGGATTTTTTTTCCTTTGTCTTGTCTTTTCAAATTAATTCTGAGCTTAATCCAAATAGAAAGAAATCTCTTAATTCCTGGAAAGATAGATTAAGTTCTGAAATTCCCCTATCTCTATGAAACCTTTCAGCACCAATTACAAGAAAAGATGGGATGTGTGCAAAGACAGAGGTAAACATAAGGTGCTATAAAAATTTGGGCTCCAGTTTCACCAGCACAGATTGGTGCTCTATTAACATAGATGGCAAATCATCCATGTTTTAGTAAATTGTCTTCATGAGCTACTATGGCCAAGAGAATGGTAGTGACCAGCCAGTCCTCAGATGGTGAGATTCTTTGGATTTGCCTGGGCTAGTTCTCTGCCAAAGGAACTGGTCCATCTCTGGGCCTGTCCATCCTGGCAGGACTTTCCTCTGCCATCTCTGCCAACTCTGGTGGAATCATCTCCACACCAGCAGAAGCCTTTGGTGGAAGGTTAGAAGATTATTTCTGTTAACCCTATCCCTTCCACCTTCTCCTCCAACACCTTGTCCCATCATAGAAGTCCTACCCCTAGGCCCCTTTTCCACACTCATCCTTCCCCACTAAGATACTTGGTGATACCTAATGCAATGTCTTTATACTATTTTGTTTTAGCATAAATGTCTGTGCATTTATCTGCCTATCCACCCTTAGTCTCTGTTCTAAGAGAGACCTGATGAAGTACAAATTAGCCATTCAAAAGCATGGGGAAGATCTCTCCTTTCTTTGCAGAGATGAGGGGTATGAATATGGAACAATGCATTTATTATGTCAGAGTTTTTCCATTCACCCATTAGTTTTGCTAAATGTGTTTCCTCCTTTTTCATTCTTTGCTATAATAGATGTCTCTCTGGGAGGAGAGAAGGGAAGAAGTACATAGGAAATGTTAAAATATAGCAATAAATGTTTTTATTTTGAAAAAGGATAAGTTTGAGTGAAGTAGCAGGGCAGGATTGGGAAGTGCACTGATGTTTTGATTGGATAAACCTGCCATAGAGGCTGATTCCTGTCCTGGGAGAAATGTAGAACAAGATGCCCTCTGAAGGTTCTCCCATTCCAGAGCCTCTATTAGACAGTAAATAAGCAGTCTGCTGACAGCAGCCAATACCTCAGAACAGAGAATATCTTCAGCTTCATATCATCAGTTGCCTATTGGACATTTCAAGCCGGGTGTCCACAAGATTGCTTTATCTTTCTGGATCCTGGACCACTTCCCTTGGGTTCTACTTAGACTATCACACACACTCCCACTTTTTCCCACCAGTGACCTGAGCTATGTCCCTGAGTCCCTCAGATCTGAGAGCTCAGCCTCTGCCTTATCTTTCACATGTCCCTTTTTAATCCTTCTTTATGTATATTATTATTTTGTGCATCCCTTCCATTAGAATGTAAGCTCCTTGAGGTCAAGGGATGTCTTGCTTGTTTATTACATATATAATAAATATTCCTCATACTTAGCATAGTGCCTTACATAGCAAGCACTTAATAAATGCTCTATTCACCTATCCATCCATCCATCATCTATCAATCTATCCATCCACCCATTCATCATCTATCACCTGTCTGTCTTCTATTGATCTATCCAGCTATTCACCATCTATCATTTAGCTATCTGTCATTTATCTATATTTCCATTTATCCATCATCCATCTATATATCATTTATCTAGCTAGCTAGACAACTACCTATCTCCCTAGCACCTGGGACAGAGCCTTGCAGATAGCAGGTGTCCCAATAAATACTTGCTGATGTTAATGATGAACTGGGAACCACTCTAGAGCAGAGAATATAGAGTGTGAGAATTAGAAAGGACCTTAGGACAGAAAATGTCAGCACATTAGGAGGGCTTTTAGAACAACAACAAAGTCAGAGCTAAGAGGGACCCTTGGAGAGAGTGTCAGAACTGAAATGTAGAACATAGAATATCAGACCTGAAGAGACCTGAGAACATGAACTGTTAAAGCTAAGAGACACTTTAGAGATCATCTAGTACAACTCCCCCATTTTACAGAAGAGGAAACTAGTCTCAGAGGAGGCAAAATTTTGCCCAAGGTAACAGAATTATGGTGGCAGAGCTGGGACATGAAATCTAGTCTTCTGATGCCATCACTGGCTCATTATATGGCTCCATTCTCTTTCATGGTGCAGGGATGAGGGAGATAGGTTAGGGAAGGCTTCCTGAAGGAGGCAGACTATAAGCCAGGCCTTTAAAAAGATACAAATTTTAACAGGTCTGGAGAAGGAGGTGGCCACAGGGACTCCAGGTGATAATAAGAGTGTGGGCAAAAGTTCAATTCAATTCACTTCCACAAACATTTCACTGAATCCCTATCTCCAGGTCCCTTACAGCTCTGAGGGAATCCTGGGTCCCTATGTTCTAGGCTGAAGGACACAGGAGTGAAAACCAAGTTCAAAACCATGCTGTGTTCCAGAAGTGTACAGTCAATCAGTCCCCTGTGAGGCTATGGAATGGACAGAGTTAAATATGGCCCAAGGTAGAATGTGAAAGGCACAAAGAACAAACAACTCTAGGAAAACATTCTGAGGGAGAAGACACTCTCAGCTGGAAGAATCAAGGAGGGCTTCAGAGAGGAGGTGGGATGTGAACCCAGCAGATTTGGGCTAATGGGGAAAAGAAGGATTTCAAGCATGGGAGAAACAACTAGAGTCCAAGTTAGATAAAATACAGACTATATGAAGAAGAGTCATGTAAACTAAGGTGAAAAGGAAAGATGGGCTATAATTCCCCCCTCTCTGGTCCTCAGTTTCCTGATCTGCAAAATGGGGGAGGTAGGCAAAGATACTTTCCACCTTTTCTTATGATTCCAAGATTCTAAAATCTTATGAATTCTTCTTAGAATCCCTATCTAACCTGGCATCTCCCTTGTGGGGGGCTTCAGACTCTCTAAACTTCCATTTTGTCCTAGAAGCCATAGGGAGACCATGAAGGGTTTTGAACAAGAGAGAATCATAGTCAGAATTATCCATTAACATGATAGTGTTATAGCTGTGTAAAGGGTGGAGTTAAAGTGGAAAAAACTGAAGGCAAGGACACATTGGAGGTATCCAACATCTTATACAACACCTTCTACAACCAGGCAGATCACTATCACTCAAGGCAATCCACTCCTTTGTAAGACAGATGTCATGGCGGAGATCTTTATGTTGAACTAAGATCCACCTCCCTCCAATTTCCACCCTTTGTTCTTAGTCTTATCTGCTAGGGACAGGCTGAATGAGTTTAATCCCTCTTCCCTAAAGCAGCTACTCAGATTCTTGAAGGCAAGTATCACTTCCCGAGAAAGTGTTCTCCAGGCTAAAACATCCAGAGTCCCTTTCATTTGTCTCTGCATAGTGTGATGTCCAGTACCCTTCGTATGCTGGACATATTTCAGTTTGCTAACATCCCTTTGACAATGTGGTGAACACAAGAAGTGAACATAATATTCTAGCAACAGACCAGGGCAAAAGACATACTGCACCTGTCACCTTTCTCATTCTCAGCCCTTGGGGCAGCAAGGTAGCACGGTGGAGTTCTGGGTCTGGAATCAGGAAGACCTGAGTTCAAATCTGGCCTAGGATGCTTAACTAGCTCTATGACCCTGGGTAAGTCATTTAACCTCTGTATGGCCTCAGTTTCCTCAACTGTATTATGGAGATAATAATGGCATCTACTCCACAGGATTGTTGTAAGAGCCTGGAACACAGCAAGTGCTTTATAAAGGCACTTTCCTTCCCCTAGTGGATAAAGCCTGGGGTCAGGACCTGTATCTACCATTGACTTGGCTGGTGATGCTGGCAAGTGTCTCCCAGCTCTGAACTTCTCACTTCTGTGTTCTTAGATGTCCTCAGGTCCTGATATTCTATGTGCTAAGAGTCCTTTCAGTTCCATGAAACTGCATGCTTAAGCTTCTATTAATATGGGCAAGTGTGACTTTGGGCATTGCAGGGAGATGGACTTTCTATACATATCAAGATTTGTAAGTCAAGCTATAGCAATTTGATTTTTTTCCATCATTCATTTTTCCTAGGAAATCTTTGAGCTATATGTGCGTGCACAAATGTTTAAATTTACTCCCACAGATTTTGTTGTGCATGTATCTCTTCTTCAAGGATCCATAGGACTGGCCACTGATTGGTGTCTGATATCCTTCTGATACCACCCTGGATCTGCACATCCATCCCCCTGCCTCAGAGCACAATGGGCCCTGAAATCAACTGAGGTGGGTGTAGGCTAGGCAGATTCTCCTGGAACTCCACAAGAAAATGGGATTTCTCAAAAGACTCCTCCTCTGGGCAGCAAAGAAGCCAGGCTTTACAGGAACAATATTTCTTGTATACTTTGGGCCTGCAAGAACTCAGTGTTTCACCGGGTCTCAGAGGTCCGCCAGACCTCAGCCTTCTTGGGAGCTATTGGATGAAGCCCTCCCCTGGGAAGGGAAGAGGAAGAGGAAGAACCCTTTTGACCATTGCTTTGAATTATTTGTTTGTCTTGGAGGTGCTGACCATCAGTACTCATTTTACTAGAATGAGGCCTGCCCCTGAAGTCCAAAGTGAATGTTCCCATCCAAGGCTGGCAGCACTTTTATGAGAAGCAGATGGATAGGGAGCAGTGTTAATGGGAAGGTAAGATAGTTCATTCCAACACTCACATTTACCAAACTTAGTGACTTCTTTTGTGCGTTACACCACACACACACACACACACACACACACACCGATGGACACACTTTCAGAGGCACAAGCACACCATCTTCCCCAAATAAGGAAATCTACTCTGCCATTATCTTCCTTGAAAGCTATAGTTTCTCCCTCCCTGGTCCTCAGTTTCCTGACCTGGAAAATGGGGAAGGTAGGTGAAGACACTTTCTACCTTTTCTTATGATTCCAAGATTCTAAAATCTTATGAATTCTTCTTAGAATCCCTAACCAACCTGTCATTTCCCCCAGCACCTAACAAAGTTACCCACTGTAGATGTCTAGTAAGTGCTTGTTAGAAGCCACTGCCCACAGTGTCATGACCCTTTGCAGTGTAAATCTCAGCTCTGAATGTCAGGGCCCAGAGGAACCTTGGAGATCATCAAATTCAACCCTGTCATTTTACAAATAAGCCCTAAAATGGGCAGGACTTACCCAGATAGGTAGCAAATGTCATAGCTGGGATTCATACCCAAGTCTTCTGACTACCACTCCTTATCCAGTACTGTATCCCCCACTATTTAATAAGACACACACACAGACAGACAGACACACACACACACACACACACACACACACACACAAATGCACGCATTCTAAAGCGAGGTCAGAGACAATCCAATTACATTTCCCAACCATATCCTGTTTATCTTTTCATTTCACAGTTATTTGATTTATTTTCCTTAATTATTATTTTAGGGAAGAACCAGAAAGTCTCCAAGATACTTGGAAAGTTAACGGGAATGCACAAAGCAAGGGAAATGTATCCTTATTTCTGAATCCTTTATTCAGGCCAGAGAGCTAGAGGGCAGACTCAGGGTGCTTCTGCTGCCAATGACCTTTGGGGCCCCTTCAGAGCTGTCCTCCTTCCCTCTCAGTCCTCTCCACCCTCTAAAGCCCAGGTATCCCTCAGGTGCCCATGGAAGCTTAGACTAAAGGGGAATCTTGAGGAAATCATGCCCCTGGCTTGGTCTCAGTTTCCTGGGCACTGTTCTCACAGAGCTCAGCCTCATCTAATTTCTCTAATTCAAATATTGTGGGAAAGAGGATCATAGACAGAGCTGGAAGGGGGCCTCAGAGACCATCTCACCCAATCCCTCTATTATAGGGGAGGAAACTGAGGCCCAGGGTTCCAGTTCCCAGGTTCACAGCAAGCTACCCAGGCTTCATAGGCAGGTTGGTAGAGAGAGGAGGGCAGACCCTTAAGGGCTCCCAAACTTCTGTGTGACTTTGGACATGTTACTTTCTCAGTTTCTTCCTCTATAGAGTGAAAAATTGCTGTTGAGTCTCAACAGACCAGCATCCTGTCTCCAATCCAGTCCAGTAGGCATGTGGTAAGTAAGCTCTCCAAACCAGCTGCCACAAGACAGAGAGCCGAAGGAGGTGGGGGACTAATTCTCCATCTCCTGAAGGAATCATAAAAAGTAATCATAGCACTTTAGGGCTGGGATGGGACCTTGAGCCCAAAGAATCCAAATTCTCCATATTACAAGGGCAGAAATGGAGGCCTAAAGAAAAGGAAGGATTTTCATGAGGATTATGAGACCCATTTTACAGTTGAGGACATTAAGGCCCAGAAACGTTGAGTGATTTTCTCAAGATTGCAGAGCTACTGTATTAAGTGATGAAGTCAGAACTTCAGGGCCTAACAATTCCCAGTCCAGGATTCTTTCTACCAAAACTTACTGAATCTGCATAACCTAAGCTTAGCTTCAATCAGCTTGTTGGGAGAAAGTGCCCCAAATAACCAGATGCAGGGAAAAAGCAGAAAGTTCAATGGGAAAGGCGCTGACTTTGGAGTAAAAGGACATGGGTTTGAATCTCACTTCTGACACCTACTGCGTGACTTTGGGAAAGTCACTGAGCTTCCCCATACCTCAGTTTCCTCATGTCAATGAAAGGGGATGGACCAGATGCCTCCATGCTTCCTCCCAGCTCTAGATCCCTGATTCTGTGATCTTCGTATCCAGTGAGATCAGTTCTTTGATACTTAAATTTCTACCCCCAAAACCTTGACCAGTTTATGACAAATATTCATTCAGTCAGCTCATTCTCTTGAGGCTATGACTTCTAGGGGTGGTTTGTGCCATCACCTTGGGAAGTCTCCTTCCTTTTTCTAATCCTCAGCTTCCTCTTTGGTAAAACGAAGAGATCAGACCAGGTGATCCCTAAGACATTGAGGCAGAGATAGAAGTGTGTCTGTGGAGAGAGTTAGAGACAGACGTATGAATGTGGATGTTCAAGAGAGAGAGAGAGAGAGAGAGAGACAGAGTCACAGAGAGAGAGAGAGACAGAGAGGGAGAGAGAGAGACAGAGTCACAGAGAGAGAGAGAGACAGAGAGGGAGAGAGAGAGACAGAGAGAGAGAGAGAGAATAAGAGAGAGACAGAGAGAGAGAGAAAGAGAGGGACAGAGAGACAGACAGAAAGACAGAGAGAGAGAGAGACAGAGAGAGTAAGAGAGAGGACATAGCATTTCTCCACTCCTACCCAAAGGAAGCTCCTGCAGCCTTCTTGGCCCTGCAGGCAAACATCTGGAGGCCATCTTTGAGCACAGGGCTTCCTATGCAGTAGCTGACCAAGAAATGCTGATCAGTGTGCTGCTGAGTATATCTGTATCTGTATCTATGTAGATGTGTGTGTGTGTGTGTATATATACACTCACATATGGACATATAGGTGTACATACATACACATGTGTTTGCACACTCTGTAAGTAGATATGGACATGTCTATATGTACATAACATACATGGACATATGCATACACATGCTTACACCCTCTATAAGTCTATGTGAACATGTGGACATACGCATATGTACACTATATATGTGTGTGTATACACCCATATGGACGTATGTGCACAAAATATTTATACAAGATGTGTCTGTGGACATGTGTGCGTACACTGTCCTTACATGTATGTGTCTGCATACTTGTATGTACATGTGTACGCATACATACATATGTAGTGGACAGCTAGCGGTATGGGAGATAGACACCAGACTATAAAGAAAATTTTAGTTCAAATCTGATCTCAGACGATTACCAGCTGTGTGACCCTGGACAAGTCACTTAACTGCTTTTTGCCTCAGTTCCTCATCTATAAAATGGGATAGTGGAGGTGTAGCTATTTCAAACTCCCATTGTAATGTCTCTGTCAAGATCCTAGACATTTCTGCTTACTATTTTAAGGTCCTGTACTTAAAATGCAAAAGATGTCAGAGAGAATTGAGAATTGCACTAGAGAAGGAAACGGCAAACCACTCCAGTATTTTTGCCAAGAAAACTCCACACACAAAAGTCCATGGGGTCACACAGAGTCAGATATGACTGAGTAACTGGACAACAATACATACATACATACATACATACACGCATACATGCATACATACACATATATATGGACCTGTGATTTCCCTGTGGGGGTCTATCTTCCTCCCTCCACCAATACAGACTCCAGCTTATTGCATGATAGATCTGGAGGCTGGAAGGGCCCTCAGAGGCATCTGCTCCAGCCCCTCATTTCACAGAAGAGAAAGCTGAAGTCAGGAAGTTCAGGTGGCTTGTGAGGCAGTGAGCCTCAGGAGGCAGCAGTTGAATCTAGTTCCTCCAATTGCAGAGACAGTGTTCTTTCCACTCTACCACCCTGCCTGTGACACAGGGAGATCAGGTGCCCAAGCAAGGAGGGAGCGAGCATTTATTAAATGCCTGTGGTATGCCAGGTCCTGGGCTAAGCGCTTTATAAATATTACCTCATTTGATCCTCACAACAACCCTGTGAGATAGATGCTGTCATCCCCATTTCACAGTTGAGGAAACTAAGGCAGACAGAGGTGAAGTGCCCTGCCCCAGGGTCAGTCAGGCAGTGAATGTCTGAGGCTGGGTGGGAATTCAGGGTTACACAGCATGTCTCAGACATAGTAGGTCTTTCCGATTCTAAGGTCAATTCTCTATCCACTATGCCAAGCCCCCTCATCCTATAGTTATGAAGCATTGCAAAAGATCTCAAAGTAATGACGACCCTAGTAGAAAACATCCTGACCTCAGAATCAAAAGACATGGGTTCTTGGCCTGGCCCTGATGCCAAGTCAATCTTGATTACCCTCCATCCCCTCTGTTCCTCAGTCTTCTCATCCCTAAAATGGGGAGGCTCATCCCTGCCACGCCTCCCTCAGAAGCCCAAAGAAGAAACAGCCAGTGTAAACTCAAGGTTGCAGAACAAAAATCCTCCCCAGAGGCTTTACGGGGATACAATCACTTGTACCCAAGTGGTCTCCCTGCCCGCCCAGTGCAGGCCGCCGGCCTCTTTTATGAGCTTATATTTCTAGTTATTAATCAAAGCACTAACATTTGGAATGTGGCTGTTGACCTCCCTTGGCCCCATTCTATGGAAACAATTTTCCCAGTGAACCATAAATCCTTCAGACTCTCCAGATAGCTTTATAGACTCCCATTTTGAGACTCGCACCTTGATCTCTGACATGGTCCTTTCACTAGGAGGCCCTGATCAAAGAGAGGGAAAGACCTTCAGATAAAGCTGTTCCCTTTAAACTGGAGAGAAGAGGGATAGGTTCTGAGGCCCTGGGGCATGGGCAAAACTTGGAGGGTACCATTTGGGACTTAACAAAATGCACACAATATAGAATACATATTTCATGGAGGCAGGAAGGCTGAGAACAGCTGAGAACAGCACCAGGATCTATAGGTTATAGGTAGCAGATAAGAGTGGGGAAGGCCTGGAGTCTTGGGGCTAACATTCTAGGCCAGCACTTGTCTTGGGTGGCGATGGGGGGTCGATAACGGGGGTAGTGGCTATGCATAAAACCAAGTACATTTGGCAGAGGAGAACAGGAGCCGGACAGAACCTAGGAGAGTCTTGCTGCTCTGGGGAACCTGGTCTCCTGGGAGGCTTTCCCTGTGAGCCTATCTGTGTCCCCATGGGATATGTATGTGGCCCTGGAGAAGCCTTGAGCATCGGAGGTAAGCCACCTCTAAGCCTTCAGCTGTGAGAATCCAAAAGAACTAGGTGACTCTTTGTCACCAAGTCAGTGATGACTACCCTTCTGCCAGCTTGGAAGCCTGAGGGCCTGGGTTCTAATCTTGGCTCTGCTACTTCCTGACTGTTACCCTTGACAAATATTTTCCCTTTTCTGGACCTCAACTCCCTCCCTCTCCTGTGCCCCCTCCGCCCTCCAGAATATGACGGGATGGGACTAGGTGACGTTTAAGAGGGTGCCTTCTGGGTCTAGATCAGGATCTCTGAACTACTTTGGCATTGTTGGACCCCTTTGGCAGATTGGTGAAGTGAATACTCCTGCAGTCCATTCCCTATATTGCTAATTGAAGGAAATGCCCAATTTCAGTCAAAGGTTAGTGAAAACAAAGGCAGAATATTTCTCCCATCCAAGTTTACCCAGAAAATATATGTATGGATCCTTTGGAAAACCGTAAGGCTTTGCTCTAGATCCTAGGGCTTATTTTCTTTTTTTTAATTAACTTTTTTCCCCAATTAACAAGCATTTCTTTTCTCTATTCTCTCTCCCTGGTACACCCTCTCTTCCCTCCAGCATTTGATAGGATGGGACTAGGTGACTCTTAGGAGGATGTTCCCTAGTTTCTTGGGCACTGATGTGTCAGGGGTTGAAACCCCACTGCTGACCCGGCATGTCCTGGTCAGCTGTACACAGAAAGCCCTGGGCTCAGATTGTGCCTCCGGCCATGAAGCCTCCCAGCTTAGCTAGGGACACAGGCCATCTGGACTTGTCACGCTGCCCTGCAGGGCCGAGATGAGGCTCACAGGAGCTTAGAACAGTGCTGGACACGTAGGAGGTGCTTAATAAATGTGTATCAATTGAGTGCAATTGTGGGAAAGCTGGTTAACATCAGTTCTCTCATCTTCAATGTGGAGATAACATTAACTATCACTTGTCTAGTGCTTAGGTTTGTAAATCACTTTACAAATGTTATTTCATTTGATCCTCACTACAACCCTGAGAGGTGGGTGCTATTGCTATCCCCCATTTACAGGTGAAGAAACTGAAGCGTACAGAGGTTAAGTGACTCACCCAAGGTCACACAGCTAGTAAATATCTGAGGCTAGATTTGAACTCAGTTCTTCCTGACTTCCAGGTCTGGCACTCTTTACATTGCACCACCTATTATTTGGGGGAGATGAGTGGAAAAACTTGGACAATATCAAAGTGCTATATACAGCTGCTAGCTTTTATTACTATGGTCAGGAAAGATTTCTTGGAGGAGAGATGCCTTTAAATGCTCTAAAATGGTTTAAGTGTTCTAGTACTTAAAGACAGCTATTTCATAGTTAACACTGTGGATAGAGTCCTGGACCTGGAGTCAGGAAGACCTGAGTTCAAATCTGGCCTCAGACACTAGCTGTGTGACCCTGGGCAAGTCACTTAACCTTGTTTGCCTCAGTTTCCTCATCTGTCAAATGAGCTGAAAAGGGAAACAGCAAAGCACTTCAGCATCTTTCCCAAGAAAACCCCAAATGGGGTCAAGAAGAATCGGACACGACTGATAAATGACCAAACAGCAACAACCAACAAACTCAAAAAAAAAAGTTCCCCAATCACAGCATTCCAGGATGAACTTTGATTAAATAGGCTAATTGGAAAAGACCAAGTCTTTTTGTTATGGTCTGTAATGGAACCCATTCTGCTGAATGAAGGTCTTATGAGGCGTTCTGTGTATGGGTCTTTAGAGGCTGAGACCAAAGGTAGAGATGGAAAAGGTCAAAGAGATTAGAGTGAGCATGAATTGTCCCTGTGCCCTGCCCCAGGGAGCTCAGCACTGTGGTGCAGTGGAAAGAGCTCTGATGTGGACTCAGAGGGCCTGAGTTCAAATTCTGCCTTAGCAGCTCCCTGAGTGACCTTAGGCAGATCATTTCATCTATGAAATGAGGAACAGTTGGGCTAAATGGCATTGAAGGTCCTTGCAGCTCTAAGTCTATGGACCTGGGGGAGGTAAAGGAGGAGAGACCCCTCTGCATGAAGTTGGAATTCTTTGGTGTGAGAATGGAGGCGTCTTGACCCCAACCTACTTCACCTCTCATCTCCCACAACCCCTAGATCTCCTACTGAACTTAGGCTGATCTCCCCAAGTTTGCCCCTCATTTTCTTAACTCTTCCCCTCTGTCCATGCCATGGATTTGGCCTGGCGTGCCTTTCCTTTCCATCTATTCATCTTGAAATACACTTTAGGGGCCCAGCTAAAATGCCACCTCCTCCAAGAAGAATTCCTTAGGATCTCCTCAGCCACCCAGGCAAAAGTAATGTCTCCTCCTCTGAGCTCTCCTAGGCTTCTGCTTCTCTTTCTCTCTGTCTCTCTGTCTCTCTCTGTGTGTCTAGTGTGTGTGTGTGTGTCTATCTCTCTCCATGTGTGTCTCTCTCTGTCTCTCTCTCTCTCTTCCCTCCTCCCTTTCTCTGCCTCTGTCTATCTCTGCCTCTTTCTCTCTCTGTCCCTGTCTCTCTCTTCTTATCACATCATACTTTATATTGCAGTTATTTAGGCATGTCTTATTTCCGCTATAAGCTCCTTTCTTCAAGATGGGGACTATATATAATTATCCCCATTTTATACATAAGGAGGTTCAGATTCAATAGATAAGTGATTTCCTCAAGGTCCCACAGCTAGGGACTCAAATCCAAGTCTTGTGATTCCAAATCCAGTATTTTTCTACTCACCCACTGTTGCCTTCATAAAGAAAAGCTCAAAGGGTTTTTCTATATATATATATGAACTTGGAAATAAATAAATATAGCCCATGTACCATTCAGTTCTAAACTCCATACAGACTTTCAGCCCAGCCATACTCCCAACAGCCTCTGATTACATAAATAAATAGTATATTTTGAAAATAGCAGATGACAGTCAGCAATCAGGCTATGATTGTATATATGTGTATGTGTACATATATATTATATATATTCATATATAATATATACACACATATGTATATGTGTGTATATAGATGTAGATAGACATAGATATAAAATGCTCAGAGGCAGCACTGATGTGTCTAAATTCCAAGACTCTGATTTTATTATTATTGCACTAGATGGGTCTAGGCATTGTCCAGATTCTAAATTCTTTTTTTTTTTAATCTGGACCTGTTATATAATTTGTGTTATTTCATTAACTTATTCTCTAGAACTTTGAGAGATTAAGTGACTTGCCCATGGTCACAGAGCTAAGATACGATTGAGTCTGGACCTGAATCTGCATCTTCTGTCCCCAAGGCCAGCCCGCTAGCTGCCATGTCACAATGTTCTCTTCTCTATGGATGGTCAAAGCAGTCTTTGGAGCCAAAGGACCTGAGTTGAATCCTCAGTCCAGACCTCCTTAGACGCATAACCTCAAACAGGAAGCCTACACTTCTTCAGCCTCTTTTTCCTCCTCTTTACAATTTGGAGATGGAGCAAGCTAAGCCCTCGGGTCCTATCTACCTATAAATTCTATACTCTTTGTTGAGAGGTTTCGTGTGTGTGTGTGTGTGTGTGTGTGTGTGTGTGTGTGTGTGTGTGTTTTAAACAAGGAAACATGAGCCCCAGCCATCAGCATTTCTCTTAAAAAGTATCAGATTTAGGGACTGACATAACCCCGAAGACACAAACATATGCTCCGGGTTGGTGAGTGGAAACTCTATCCAGTGTCAATCCTGGGTGATCAGGGAGTCTGCTAGCCTAAAAACTTAGGCTCATAAAATTGCCCATTGATTCTGGCCCGTGATGCTCTGAGGAAAAGTCAATAGAAATGCTGTGATTCCAACACTCATGAGTGTTGGGTCAGTGTCCACTCAAGAGGGCACAGTGGAAAGGCTGGGCCCAGAGTCAGGCATCTTGGGTTCAAGCCCCAGGTGGCACATTTACTAACTGTATGATTTCAGAAAATTCACTTTTTTCTGAGTTTAGTTTCAGTTTCTGTAAAATGCGAATTATGACATGTGTACAATTCCCCGGCCCCAATTGTTTTGTTAATAGAGTATTTGGGGTAGCTTAAAATCCAAATTAGAAGTGACTAAAAGCTTAGACCAGAGAGGAGCGTGGACTAGGAAGGAGTCTGGGAATGGCAAGAAGTGGGTCACTGAGGCAGGAGAGACAGAATGTTTCACTGTGGCATGGACCAGAATGGTCAGAGAACTGGGAATCAGGAGACCTGAGTTTAAGTCCTGACCAGGACATTTATTTTTCTATGTACAAGACTTCCTCCAATACCTTGTCAGGATGTGGAGGGTAAGTCTGACTTTTCAAACGCTCTGGCAATAGTGACAAAGTCTGACCATGGACTGGAATGACTTTGAGGATAAGCCAAGTAAAACAGGATATCTGTTGTCCAAGGACTGGCCTGGCTAACTGGAGAAGACTGTGGGATTGTTGCTTGGGGTCCCTTAAGATCTTTTTCCTTTCTTCATGCAACCTGCAATCCTGTGAGGTCTTTTGGTTGTTGTGTCACACTGAGTAGGGCTTTCGTACCCTTCAAAAACCCCAGAAGCTCATTGGGACAAAAGTGTTCTTCTGTATACCTTTAAATGCTATAGAGATGGCAGTGGGGATGACTCACCACAGAATGGGGTCTGATGATCAAAAACTCCCAAATCTCAACTGCTCCTGCCCCAATTTTGAACTTTCCCCAAAATGGCAGCCCCAAGCCCTCAATCCTAGGCTACTTCAATAGCCTGCTGGTGGGTCTGCCTGCCTCAAGTCATTGCCCCACTCCAATCCTTTTTTCTAAAGCTCAGTTTGGACCATAGCACCCTCTACTCAATAAACTCCAGTGGTTTCCTATCACCTCCAGAATCAAATACAAAATCTTCTGTTTGCTATTCAAAGCCCTTCCTAACCTAGCCTCCTCTTATCACTCCAGTGTTCTTATACCTTCCTCCTCCTCAGGAACCCTTCAGTCCAATGATCCCTGGCCTCTACAAACAAGACACCCCCTCTCAGCTCTAGGCCTTTCTCTAGTTTGGCTGCAACTGTAATGGTTATGGGATTTGAAGATCTTCCATGCCCCTTGAATTTGCCGACGTAGCAGGAAAGAGTGGGGCAGGAGGAAGCCAGAGCCGAGCTGGAGCCAGCATGGTGACTGGAAGTGGCGGCAGTGGCGGCAGTGGCATGAACTCTTTTTTTTTTTTTTTGAGCCAACCAGAATTTCTGCTGAGGACTGCCAGGGACAGGAACTGTGGGGTGGCCAGAGATGCTGGGAGTGAGCTGCATGCTTGCTGAGCAGTTGCCAAGAGTGAGGAGAAGAGGATCTTTGCCTGAGGTAGCCTGTACTGTTTTGAAGGCTTGGGAATGTGGGTGTTTACTGCATTAACTATGTGTGCCAACTCCATAGCTACTGTGATAGCTTTGGTTCTCTGGTTTTGGGACCCAGTTTTCTGGTATTTGAATAAATGTTCTAGTTTTGTCCCCCATGTAGAGATCCTGTTATATTTTGTGATTAATACCCATATCAGCATATTTATAGTTACCATAGGCATTGTGAATACTGCATTGTTGGTACAGCAACACTCTGCCTCCCTGCTTCCCTGGCTTCCTTTCAGTCCCAGCTACAATCCCACTTCCCCAGGAAGCCTTCCCCAAGCTCATCTTCATTCTAGTGCCTTCTCTCTCAATGATCTCCCATTTATCTCATATATAATGTGTGTGTGCATATTCATTTGCTTGTTGTCTCTTCCATTAGACTGTGAGCTCCTTGAGAGCAGGGACTGTCTTTTGCCTCTTTGTGTACCTCCAGTGGTTAGTGCAGTTTCTGGCATGTTTTGTTGTTGTTGTTGTTGTTGTTGTTGCTCAGTCATTTCTCAATCATGTTCAACTCTTCATGATCCTATTTGGGATTTTCTTGGCAAAGATACTGAAGCAGTTTGTCATTTCCTTCTCCAGCTCATTTTACAGATGAGGAAACTGAAGCAAACAGGGTGAAGTGACTTGCCCAGGGTCACACAGCTACAGAGTGTCTAAGGCTGAATTTGGGCTCAGGTCTTCCCAGATCCAGGCTTAGTGCTCTATCCACTGCACCACCTAGCTGCTAGAAGGTGTTTAATAAATATTTTTTGACTGACGGTTATCATGGGGTCACAAATCTGATGCTGGAAGAGACCTCAGGGGCCATCTAGTCCAACCCCCTCAATGTGCAGACAAGGAAGTTGAGACACAGAGAGGGTTGAGGAGAGGAGAGGTTACCAAAGGTCACATGAGTAGCAAGCATCAGAGGGGGAATTGGAACCCAGATCTTCTGACTACAGAACCAGGGCTCTTCCCATCCCTCACCAACAAATGACTTAAGTCCTCTGATGATTAAGTCCTGTTCACCCAGCACTTCACAAACTCTGGTTCTTTGGTCTTGTAAAAAGCCTGGGCAGTGGGTAGTTTTTTCATCATTGTGCTGCATTTAAGGTGTACAAGATATTTTTATTATCCCAGCTGAGAGAGAGAGACAGAGACAGAGAGTGAGAGACAGACAGAGACATAAAGAGACAGAGGGGGAAAAAAGGAGAAGGGGGGAGAGAGACAGAGACAGACAGACAGAAGAAAGGATACCTTTCTTCCATCATGTAGCAAGTCAGGGGCAGGGCCTGGACTAGAACCCAGGTCTCCTGATCCACAGCCTCAGGCTCTTTCCATTTGCATCATTACAAGCCAGGTGCTTCTGTGTCTCCTCAAGGGAGGGTAGCTGGCAGGAAGCTGGGCATCAGAACTCCCTGGCACTGGGCTGATGGAATCCCCTCAGTCCTGGGGCTTGTTCTGAGAATGAACAAGAGAAGGCTTCTGATGATTCCTTTGCCTGAGGGATGTTGAACTCCTATTGTTCCCTCCTTGGCCCTGCCTCAGGAGGAGCTGAGGCAGGGACCTTGTGCAAGGTTCCCAGTGAACTCAGGGTCAGAGATGAGAAAACAGGCCTAGGATCCAGCCTCAGGATAAGGGCCGGGACTGGCAGACAAGGAGAACAGGCCAAAACAAGGCTTTCCATTCCAATCTGGCAGGACTACATAAACCACAGCGCTCAAGCCAGGACCCCAAGGCAGCTGGGCAGTTAATCAGAAAGTCAAGGTCAGTTGGAACAGACCCAGAAGCAATCCATCCAAATCAGGTGTCTTACTCACACCTTTATGGTTTCTGGAGCCCTCTTATATCATGATGTTGTTGGATCCTTACATCAACCTCAGGAGGGCATCAAGCATTCTTATCCCCATTTGACGGATGAGAAAACTGAGGCTGATAGAGTCTTCTCCTTTACATGTTTGTGTGAATGTCAATTCCCCTGACAGAGTGTAAGTTCCTTAAAGGCAGAGCACAGAACTTGGCACATAGTAGGCTCTTAATAAATATTTGCTGAATTGTTGCTGAGAAAAGAGAATTAACATACCCAGAGCTACATAACAAGTCAGTAGCAGAACTTAGAGCCAAATGTCCTCAGGCATCTCAAGCCCAGGGTTCTTCCTACTGTACTTTGAAGAAACAGAGAAGTAAAGCAAAGAACCGGGACTTGTTACCTCATCTCCTGATAGGTTGGATCTTCACCCAACTCACTGGGTTTTAAAAATAGTAAAGTACACAGGGACCAAGGACAGTTCACCACTAGGGACTTTCATCTAAGTTGATGTGGTGCCATTAACTTATTCAATCAGCTTGGAGTAGACCCCATTGTACCATCCTCTGATCAACAAGGATGAGACATTGTCAAATGCTTGGATGAAATTCCTGGTATCTGGTGTTTACAGAAGTTCCTTTTATCTATAGATCTAAGAACTCTGCCAAAAAATGTGAAATGAGGTTATTCTGATAGATAAAATCCTCAGTAATTGCTGTGTTCCTTTCTAAATGATTACAAGCTACCCTTTAATAATATGGTCTAGAGAATCTTGTCAGAAATTGAAATCAGATTGACTGACCTCTAATTCAAAAGGAAATCTACCTTTTCTGTCTTTTTTTTCTTTTTTCTTTTCTTTTTTTTTTAATTGTGAAAAAGCTACCTGTCCCAAGCTCTGGGTTGATCTCTATCTGACTCTCTCAGCATGGAAAGTTCTGACTCATTGAAAGTGTACAAAGCAGCAGGCCCTTTCCCACCCCTAGGGCAACAGAAAGAAACCTGGCCTAGGAAGCAGGGAACTTGGGAGTCAGGCTCAGTTTTCAGTTATTTTGCTGGGTGACTTTGGCAAATCCCTTTTCTTTTTCCTTCAGTTTCTACCTCCTGTAAAGTAAAGGCATTTGGACTCAGTGGTCTTTAGAAGCATTGAGGAAAGAGAGCTGGACTTGGCATCAAGTGGGCTGACTTTGAATCCTGGTCCTAACACTTAGGAGCCTCACCTTTCAAGACTCAGTTTCCTCATCTGTGATGTGAACCCCTTGAACACTGCCTCACCAGGTCCTTGGCGGGGGGGGGGGGGGAAGGGGCACTCTATAAACTTTATTAAGGCCCTGTAGAAATGCCAGCTCTTACTGTAGGATGACAGAGTCAATAAACGGAGAAAATTGTGCGCAGTTTCTCAACTTCATCATTTCCCACATTTAATGAGGAGACAGGGTATTGCTGGTGGTAAGAGGCATTTCCGGATGAGCACTGAGCAACAGCTGGGTCATTGGAGAGCTTTGGAGCCTCTAGAAGCTGGGACACAGCTTGTCTTGCTCTCCCTGACCCCACCCAGGCTCCTTATCCCTGACCCCCCAGATCCCTCATACCTCCCCCCAGTTCCCTTATCCCTGCCCCCCCCAGACCCTTGTCCTTTCATGGGCACAGAATCAGAAGCTTGCCGCCCTCTCATCTTCCAACTCCACATCCACATATACACACCCTCACAACACTTGTTCACACACACACTTATTCACACACTTATCTGCACATGCACTTACACATTCATGCACTCATACACACACATTCATATACATATACACACATTAGTGAATATACCCCCTTATATACATATTCACAAACTCACACACACTCTCACTCATACTCACATGCACACACATACTCACATACATACAGATACGCATACACACATTCACATACACACATGCACATTCACACTCATATACTTACACACATACATATATACACTCACATGCACATACATTCAGGAATACACTCATATACACATTCACACACCCATATACACACAGAAATACACACTCTCACAACTCACACTTACATACACATACATATTAACATACACACATTAGCATACACCCATGGACATTCACACTCATCTACTTACACTCTCACATACACACTCACATACACACACTCACATACACACACTCACACATACACACACTCATCTACTTACACTCTCACATACACACACTCACATACACACACTCACACATACACACACTCATCTACTTACACTCTCACACACACTCACATACACACACTCATCTACTTACACTCTCACATACACACTCACATACACAC
>CM053583.1:56736069-56816579 GCA_028627135.1 Pseudochirops cupreus | reverse complement strand
ACATACACACACTCACATACACACACTCATCTACTTATACTCTCACATACACACTCACATACACACACTCACACATACACACACTCATCTACTTATACTCTCACACACACATTCACATACACACTCTCACATACACACACTCATCTACTTACACTCTCACATACACACTCACATACACACACTCACATACACACACTCATCTACTTATACTCTCACATACACACTCACTTACACACACTCACACATACACACACTCATCTACTTACACTCTCACATACACTCACATACACACACTCACACATACACACTCACATACACACTCACATACACACACTCACACATACACACTCACACATACACACTCACACATACACACTCACACATACACACACTCACATACACACAGTCTCACATACACACTCACACATACGCACACTCCCCAAAACCTGGTCGTACTAGATGAGGCAAAAGTGGCCACAAAATGTCCATGACCTATGACAGCCCCGTTGTAACTGCAGAGACTTAGGGACTCCCACAGTGACAGGAATGAGAGGGCCCTTCGAAGACAGAGCACAGAATACAAGACATAGCCTACAATAGCAGAGCTCTAAAGGACCGTAGAACATAAAATACAACAAGAGGAGGCACATTGACTTAGTTTTAAATGTAATATCATCTATGTCCTATTGTATTCATATTTGTTTTCTGCAACATTTTCCTTTTACACTGTAATGTTACCTGGGAGTGTTGTGGACTGCCTACCTTTTGCTTAACACCTCTGGTGCATTAAATAGGGAGGGCTGGTTTTGGAGTCAAGAAAACTGGAGTTCAAAGCCTTCCTCCAACACTTATGTGCTGTGTGACCCTGAGCAAGTCGCTTAACCTCCTCTCTCTTCCTCAGTTTCCCCATTTGTAAAATAAGAGTTTTGGACTCACTGGCCTCTACGATTCCTTCCAATGCTAAATGTAGCAAAAAAGCAGGGATCAAAAGCCAGGTTTTCTTCCTCGGGACACCCTGCTCAGTCAGCTTCACTGTAGCTTTCTCCCTTTGCCTTCTCTGGTGAGTCAGAACTCAACTCTACTCAAATACGTAGGGGATGAGCAAACAGCACCAAGAAGAGCTAACATTTGTGTAGCTCTGTAAAGTCTGCAAAACACTTTGCATATATTATCTCAGCCATCAGTCAGTCAACAGACATTTAATAAGCCTTTCAGTGTGCCAGGAGCTAATCGAAATGATAGGGATACAAAAAACAAACAAACAAACAAACAAAAACACCAGTCCCTGAGTCTAGTGGAAGAAAAAGGCCTTGGACCAGGACTCCCTAGTCGGGTGGGTTCTCTCGCTAGATGGCTGTGTGACCTTGGGAAAGTCCCTTTCCCTCTCCATGCCTCAGTTTCCTCCTCTGTAAAATGAGGGACTTGGGCCAGAAGGTGTCTAAGCTTTCTCCCAACTATACTCAGGACCCTTTGCCAGCTCTGATACTCTGAGTCTAACATGGGGAGTGTGTTCAAACAGGGTTCCTCTTCATTCCAATTTAGAATGAATAAATATAGAATTAAAAAGAAGCCTTTAATAAGACAGACTCTACTTAAGAAATAATTGCATCCAAGCCCTCAGTAAATACTTGCTCAGTTGCCGGACTGAGCAGGCTAAGAGCCTGAGGGAAGCAGGCTGGACCCAAGCCCCAGCTCTGGCAGGTGGCACAGAGGGGTGGCTCAGCAGACACTGTCCCTGCCAGGCACCACCTGTGGTCACCTTGTATCTTCCCCAGCACACGGGAAGCATTTAATAAGTGTTAGTTGTTGCTGTCACTTCCCCTGAGGCCAACCCTGGGCCTGACGCTGAAACTGTGTAGATCCTCAGCTCAGCTCTGAGGGCCCATCCCTGCCCCCGTCCTGCTCCCTAGTGGAATAAAAGTCTTTCTTCTGTGGCACATTTCATCAGCCTCCTCAGCTGCCCCAGCCTCCATCTCTACTCTGCCTCCCGCATCCACAAGGGAGATCATTATTACCCCCCAACAGCACTTCTCAGCTGCCCAACTCACCCATGGCTTCACTTCAAAAACTACTCTGTATTCTCATGGAAACCTCTAGGCCTCTAACGCTCTCTGCTCAATCAGTCAATTAACCAACAAGCTAAGTCTAGTCAAAAGCATTTATTAAGCCCCTACTGCATTCCAGACAGTGTGCTAAGCTCTGGGGATACAAAGAAAAGAGGAAAAAAGTCTCTTTATTTTTTATTTTTTTTTTATTTTTATTTTTTTTATTAAATTAAATTAAATTAAAAATTAAAATATATTTATTTTATATTTTATTTTATTAGCTCCCAGGCTAATAGGGAAGACAAGAACCAAGCAAGGAGGAGCTCTGGAGGCTGAGGACTTGGGTCATATCCTGTACCTGGTGCTTATTCCCTATGTGATCTCAAAATCACCGGTCCTCCCTGTACCTCTGTATCCTCATCTGTACAATAAGGGGATCACAGTAAATGACTCCTTCTGCTCCAGACCATGGATCCAAGGATCCACTGATATGTATGTCTACAAATGGAAGGCATACAAAGTCAGCCAGTTGGTGCTTGGGAGAGATACACTGCTACACTAAGCCCCTGGGGTATCAGTGAGAGTTGGGCTTGGATCTAACCTGACACCTTCAAGGGACTTAATCTATTCAAAACCAAAAGTGAAACTGTTCCTGCTATCCAGGGATTTCAGGTTTACTTTCAATCCTATGGATGAATTAGGTAAATGTTTCACTTAGGTAAAAGCGGGAATCAAGAGAGGCTTCATGGAAGAGGTGGTTCTTTCACTGAGCTTTAAAGGAAGGAGAGGGTGTGGTGAGGAGTCAGAATATAGCAGGCATTGAGGGAGGCAGCCAGTGCAAAGTGAGATGGGAGATTGGAGGATCATGTGTTAGGAAGAGCAAGTCTAGTATAGCTGGGCCAGATAGTGAATGGAGGGGAGTAATATGTTGGAGTGGTTCAAGGTTGAAAAGGTCAAGCTGGATCAGATTATTCAATATGGTCATTTTTCAGTCATGTCTGACTCTTTGTGACCCCATTTGGGGTTTTCTTGACAAAGATACTGGAATGGTTTGCCATTTTTCCCCCAGCTCATTTTACAGATGAGAAAACTGAGGCAAGCAGGGTTAAATGGCTTGTCCAGGGTCACACAGCTAGTAAATGTCTGATGAGTCTTCCCGATTCCAGATCTCATACTCTAAGTGCCAACGGAATCAGATTGTAAAAGGCTTTAAATACCAAGCAGAGGAGTTTACACTTGATCCTAGAGGCAACTACAGTGATGGCCAAGTGCCCGCCTAGCAGTTAGGAATCTCCACAGTCTGCTTCCAGCCTCATTTCAAGCTTTATTTCACATTTTGAATCTCCTGGCGTTGTCATTAGCTGTTCCCCACCCCCTCCCTTGCCTGGAATTCTCTCCCTCTTCATCTCTGTCTCCTGTCTTGACTAGCATTCTTCAAGTCCCAGGTAAAATCCAACCAGCCTCGAGAAACCTTTTCCCAATTCCCCTTAATTCTAGTGCCTTCCCTCTGTTAACTACATATTGTTTCTTCTGCATATAACTTGTTTGCACACTATTGTTTTCATATTGTCTCCTCCATTCGACTTCATATGAACTTCTTAAGAGAAGGATGTCTTTTGTCTCTCTTTGCAACCCTAGAATTTAGCACAGTGCTTGGTAATGCTTGTTGAGTGAATGAATAATAAATGAAGGTCCTTGAAGACAGCAAATGTTTCACTTTTGTCTTTGTATCCAAAACGCCAAATACAGTGTCTTGATGCACATTTATTGAATTTGTTTCTTTTTCCCTTTGTGGCCTCTGACAAATTGTTTCTCCTCTCTGAGCTTGTTTCCTTATCTGGAAGACGCGGGTAATGGTCATAGAACACAGGATGGTGGTGGATTTGAAGAAGAAAAAGAAAGATACTGAACATGACCCAACTCTTTTTTAAAGTTGTCTCTGAACAAAAGGTAATATTGTTTGTTCCCTTCTCTTTTGATGCTTTTTCCCTTGATGATTTCATCCACTCCTGAGGGCTCAGCTCTTACTTCCATGCAGGTGACTCTCAAATGTATCTCCCCAGCCCTGACTTATCTCCAGTTGCCTACAGGACATGGATAGAGTAAACCAATAGGTGTCCAACCAAGCCAATCACTGTCTCTCTTCCAACTCCTCTATTTCTGTTCATATCATTGCCGTGATTTCAGTCACACAAGGCTCTGAGTGTCAGGATTAACTCTGACTCTTTCCAAGGTGGTGTAGGATAGGGCCTCCCTGGAGAGAGCTCTCTGTCCCTGAAGGTCTTCAAGAGAAGGCTGGATCTACTCATTGTGGAGATTCCAATAGAGAGACAGGTTGGAAAAGATGGCCTCAGAGGTCTCCTCAAGCTCCAAGATTCTGTGATTTTGTGGATAGAATTCCCAAGGAAAAAGGGTAACAAAATCCAGGCCCTGGGGAGAAGCCCATAGCCTGCCCTGAATGCTGAAATCATGGCAGGATACATTTCATGGTTTGAATTAACTGTACCAGGGGCAGTGTGGAAGGGGGCCGGGGGAGAAAGCTAGCCCTGAACACGGATTTCCAATGTCATAGGGAGATATTTTTCTTTTAATAACAATGTTTGCATAAGGAGTTTATTCCCCTTCCTACTCACTCTCTCTCCCGCTCTCCAAAGTGAACCCTTCATTATGAATTTTTTCTCCAGCGTTTAGAAGTTTCTGTTCTTTGTGGCCTGGGTCTGTCTGCTGCCCTCATTCTGTGGAGGGAATGCTGGCTCCAAGCTGTGTTATTTTGATAATTACCACTTTCATTGAAATAGTTCTGGGTAATCCACAAATACCTTCAAGTATTCAGTCATATGCCCTGAACTTTAGAGTAATGGCTTGAGCTTGGGGGATGGGGAGAGTGGGGAGAGGTAAAGACAGGGATGGGAGGGTAGGCACTGACAAGGAGCCAAGGAATTTTTTAAAATCCCTATACCCTGCTTTAATTTGCTTCTTCCCCCTGACTGCATCCCCCTCCCCAGCAGGCCCAGTCATCACAGCTGTCAAGGAGCAACAGTGATTGTTGGGGCCACCAGGGGAGCACCTCCTGCCTTGGGAGACTCAAAAACCCCTGGAAGAAGAGATGGCCAGCTAAAAGTCCATGAATTCAAATCCTGGCTCTGATACCACCCTTGTGACCTCGGCTCAGTCCCTTCCACACAGGTCTTACTGCTCAGGAAACTCCTGACCTTTAGGAGCAAAAAAGAGAATCCTCTGTTTGACTATTAAAGCCCTTTCCAGGCTTCTTACCCTCCAATCCGCTCCACAAGCCAGCAGCATTGGCCTTCTTGTGCTGCTCACTCTACATCTCTGGTCTCAGCTGGCTCCTGTCCAGCCATGCCCACCCTCCCCACCTCTACTCTCAGAGGTGGGGATTACCTTGTCTATAGTTTCTATGCATATGGTTGTCTCTTCCCTTTCCCTTCTCCTTCCCCTTTAGAATGTGACCTCCTTGAGGGCTCACATGGACAGTGTTTTTACCTGGTTTTGTATCCCTCAGTCCTTAGCACCGCCTCTGGAATATAAAAGTCACTTAAAAGGAGGCATTGGGGAGGGACATGGGGAATCAAATGATCTATCCCTAGAGTCTCATTTAGCTCGAAATCTTACAGTGGCCTTCCTGTGAACCCCTTCATTTGACTGAACTGAGACCCCTAGTGGGAAAGTCTTGGCCAAGGTCACAGAGCAAATCTGTGATAAACCCCAGACTCTGACTACCAATGCTGCTCCATCATCTTCGCCAACATCTATCTTCTTTTAGCCTCACAACATCTTTTGAGCAACTTAGGTGCTAACCCATTTTACAAATTGGGAAACAGGAATAGATAAATTGCTGTTTATCTATAGTCACACAGTGGCAGCTAGGTGGTGAAGTGAATAGAGTGCTGAGCCTAGAGTCAGGCAAATTTGAGTTCAAATCCAGTCTCAGACACTTACTAGCCATGTGACCTTCAGCAAGTCACTTAACCCCTATTTGCCTCAGTTCCTCATCAGCAAAAGGGGGACACACTGGAGAAGAAAATGGCAAATCTCTAGGATGTCTTTGCCAAGAAGACCCCAGATGGGGTCATGAAGAGTCAGGCATTACTAAACAACCAAATGACAACAATGGTCCCTCTGCCAGTCAACATCCATTGCAGAATTGGAACCTGCATCTCTCAAGTCTCAGCCTAACACTTTTTCACTGTTCCTAAAACAATTTCTGTAAACCAAGACCCACCTTTATGGCTGAATCTGCTAATCTATGAACCATGATAACTTACAAATAAATTAAAGGAAGCCAGAGTTCAATTAGCAAGAAGACAATTCGAATCTTCAGTGCAAAGGACAATACTTGCCATGGACAGGGACTTAATAAATGCTTGTTGAAAGCTCCAACACTTAATGGAAAGAGTACAGGATATAGGGCTGGGAGCAAGGACACCTGGGTCTGAGTCCTGGCTCTGCCACTAACTTCCCACATGACCATTTCCTGGAAAGTCATATAGTGCAGTACAAAAAATGTCAAATTAAATTACAGGGGACCTGAATTCAAATCCTAGCCTGTCATACTACCTGTATGACCTTGAACAAGTCACTCTACCACAACAGGGCTTAGTCTCTTTATCTGTGAAACAGAGTGTAGTTGGCCTTGATGCCCCCCCTAAAGTCTCTTCCAAATCTGGAGCTATGGTCTTTCCATTCTTTCTCTGGGCCTCAGTTTCCTGACCCATAAAATGAGAAGAATGGGTCTAGATGATTTGGGGGGAAGGCAATTGGGGTTAAGTGACTTGCCCAGGGTCACACAGATGTTAAGTGTCTGAGGTCAGACTTGAACTCAGGTCCTCTTGACTCCAGGGCCAGTGCTCTATCCATTGTGCCACGCAGCTGCCCCTCTGGATGATTTTTAAGATCTACTTTAGCTCTAACATAAGCCTAGTATTCTCTTCCTTATGAGTCCTTCAGACAAATACTTGAAAATCCCTGTCATATCCCTGCCCCCCTCAAGTCTTCTCTAATCCAAACTAAACATCCCCATTTCTTTTCACTGGTCCTTTTATGGTGTTCCTTAGAGTTCCTCACTCACCATCCATGGTTTCCAGATTCTGCTTTTAAAAAAAAGAAGATGGCATAGAGATTTGGTATGTCATGGAGAAACTGAAAACCTATGCCAGACTAGTACAGTAGAGTCAGTAGATGTGGGGTCTTGTCCCATCTCTGCCACTACTTCACTATGTGAATCCACCGTGCATCTCTAGGCCTTGATCTTCCTCTAAAGTAAAAGGGTTAGACTAGGCGATCTCTAAACACCCCTTCCAGGTCTGATGTTCTATGATCAAATCAGATAACATATATAAGGCACTTTGCAAAATTTGTTGGCTATTACCATGATAAGGTCTTGCCCCACTCTGATGTTCTATGTTCTAAGGTCTCTCCAGGTCCAACTTTCTATGTTCTAGGATCTCTCCAGGGCTGACTTTCTATGTTCTAAGGGCCTGCCCAGATCTGATGTTCTACTTTCTAAAGTAGCTCCCATTTCCAAACTTGCAAATTGTACATATTTCCTAAATCTAACATTCCATGTTCCTAGGTCTTTCCTAGCTCTGACATTCTATGGTCAAAGTTTCCTTTCAGCTCTTTTTTCTAAGGGTTAAAACATAAAGAGTTGGTAGGGGTTCCCTTCAGTTCCCCAATCCCCAGGTCTTCCCAGGTGCTTAGCTTCCTCAGGCCTGGCCTCAGGACAGACAGAATTCCAGGAGAAATTCTGTATGTCAGCCTGTCCTAGGGAGTGGAAGCTGGGTCACCTCTGGATGACCCCAAGGCTATCTGAGAAGCCCAGAAAGTCCCTACGCCGCCAGGTCTGTATTCAATCACTCCATCATTTATTACCGCCAACGAAACAGCCCAACCATAAACTGGGGGTGAACAAATGTGGCTTCTGTTGAGCGTCAGCTAATCCTTCACGTAAACCCAGCCTGGCTGAGCCAGGGAATACTTGGCTTGCTCCAGCCTCGGCCTCTGCTCTCTTCTGTGCTGGGATCTGCCCTTGAACACTCCCAGATCCCTGTTTCAGCTGCTCTATATAAAGGGAAAGCCCAGAGGTTGGTGACAAAGGCCTTACCCTAGAAGCTCCCCTAGGGACCCACTGAGGCCTTAGGGTACTGAAATAAGGACTCCTTTGAGAGCAGAGTGCTAACTAGGGTAGGGCGAAAAGGACTTTGATTCACGGTACTAAAATCTAGGTGACTCTGGCAGTGCTTGTACTTCTTCAACGCGTATAAACAATTTCATTTGGCATCTAGTTAGTTAAGAAAAACTAGTTACATTAGTAAGCTCCCCGATGGCACTCTTCTTCCAACTTCCTCCCTTCTATGGCTATCTCCTAGGTAAAGCTCCTTCTTAGCCTGGCACTTCCCTACTTCTTCCCCAGGGATAATTTTTAATAAATCAACAATGAATTTAAAAGCATCTTTCAAGCATTCCCTATTATGTGGTAGCCACTGTTCCCAGTAATGGCTTCTTCTGTCCTAGGGTTTCTGTCTCTCTCCCATGTCCTGATATCCAAGGCCTCTCCCCAAGGCCTCCCCTGCCCAGCTGAATTTGTCTCAAAAAGTCCATTTGAAAACACCTTTCATGCTGCTTGTCCAAGAGTGTGATGGATGGTATTTGCCCCAGGTACCAAAATAACCCCATTCAAGAGGACTTTGAGCAAATCATCACCTTCTCTGGGTGTAATGGAAAGAATCCTAGACCAGAATCTAGGAATACAGAGACCTAGTCTCAGATCGCTGACTGAGTGTATGACTTTAGATAAGTCACTTCCTCCCTCTGGTATAGTTACTTGTTTGGAAAAATGAGGGTGTTGGACCAAGTGTACTCTAAAATCTCTCCTAAACCTGAGTTCCATGTTCTAAGTTCCTTCCCAACTCTGACATTCTATGTTCAATGCTCTAAGGTCCTAACACTAATTCATTAATTCTGAATTCCATGTTTTCAGTTCCTTTCCAACTCTGCCATTTCATGTTTGGTGTTCTAAGGTCCCTCCCAGCTCTGACAATCTGTGTTTCCTATCTTGTAAGATTTCTTCCAGCTCTAATATTCAGCATTTTAAGGTCCCTTCCAACTCTGGCATTCTTTGTTCTCAAGCCCCTTCCACTTTTAACATTCTGTGTTCTAAGATTCCTTCCATCTCTGAAAGTCTGTATCCTATATTCAAAGGTCCCTCATTTCTGGTGATTCTGAGGTTCTATGAAAGCATCTAGAGGGCCTCTCTGCTGTCCTGACCCAAAAGTAATCCAGGAGAAACTCTGAGCAGTTAACACTCCTGCTCCTGTGGGGCAAACTAGTACTAATGTTCCAATTGTTCCTTTTATCCCAGCTCTAAATGCCTACCCTGATGGGTTTTGTTCCTTGTGTAACACTACCCCTGGGCTCACTCCCCTAATCAGCGCTGGTAGCTTGGTTTCACAAAGGGGAAACTGTTACTATTTTTTTAGGTTCTAGTGGTAACCCTGTAGGTAGCTATCCAGCAGATCTGCAGTTCACAAGCCCCCAACCAGTATGCTTTCCCTTAACAATCTGACAGCAGACTTAGTTCTTTAGAAAAGGCATTTGCTCAAATGGCATAGGAAGAACAGTAGTTGCAAAGCATTCCCCCCCCCCCCCCGCCCCAAACTAGGAGCATACTCTCCTACAAATATACACAAAGTCCCCGAAGGAGAAGAATGGGCACAAATTTAAAATACAATGGCAATGAAACACACATGTAAGAAGCACCCACAGCCCCAAGGTAGCTTACAACTCTGAAACCACAAAGCCCTGATGTCCTTTCTTTTTGTGGGAAGGTGCCTATGAAGTTTACTGTTACATAGTATCAATGAAGAATGAGTTGCTCTGAGGATCAGCTGTGGTGCCTCCTCAAAGGCACAGCATCTCTGCTAGATAAGCAACTCAGCCAGGCTTGCTTCTCATAGGGTTAACAGATCCGGCTGTTGCTGGGGGCATCAAGCAGGTCCTTACCAGGCTCAGGTATTGTTGTGCTAAAACAGAGAGGTTGCTCATCTACTAGGCACCTGCTCCTGGACGTGGCAAGGCATGGACTTCCTGGGCTTACACCTCAATAGGCAACTGAAGTCTTTGGCTAGCTTCAGCCACTGGTTTGGCTGGATGATACTGTACTCTCTTTTGCTAGAGCGTTACAGTGTTCTTTTCATCTGGAGTACTACCGGTGCTTTTTCAGCAACACTAACAGCCCTTAGCTTACGATTATAAAAAACCTATCTTTCGGCTATTTTTCACCTCCATGATGGAAAATCCAGGACCATCTCCAGTTGTCCTGATCTATATCTTGCCACTGAACCCAGATGGCTCTGGAGGAGAGTGAGGCTGGTGACCTTGCATGCCCTCCCTCACTCAAATCCAATTCACTTGCATGTGGTAGCATCACCTTCCTGATGTCATGGTCCTCCTCAAGAATAAAGGACAAACAACAACAACCACGCAGGAAACAGGAGAGCTCTAGCCTCTTCTGTTCAGCTGTCCTTCCCTATCCAAAGCAAGATACTTCAGTAAGCCACTCTCTCTACCTTTGGTTATGGTGATCAGGTTTGATCATCCAGTTAGACTTCCCAGACTGCCCTTGGTGTCTTATGCAAATGAGTGGCTAGGGACAAAGCAATGAACGCACTCTGTACTTTAGAGGCCACTTCGTTGTCTTGCTTGGTCTCTTCATAAACAAATGAATTGTCAAAACCTCATACTCTTTCTAAGACAGAATTTTCCCTTTATAGCTACAGGCCTTTCCCTTTACATTTCACTATCTCTGTCTTTTTTCTCTTCCAACCTTCAGCCTTTCTGAAAAACAAATGGAGAAACAGCACTTGTCTTATGGTTTGTGACATCTTCTTGAATCTAACCTGTTTTTAAGTGAATCTAAAATTTAATTCAACTAAAATTAATTAATTGGTATAATTAATTAGAAATCAGAGAATGTTAGAAGGGAAGGGGCCTTAGAGATTAGCCCATCTAACCATCTACTTTTACAAGATTAAATCCTTGAGAACCAGAGAGAAGTGACTTGCCTAAGGTTACCCAATGAGTTAGTTGTAGGGCCACACAAGTGTACTGGCTTACAGTTTGATTCAATTTGATTCAATAAACATTTACTAAATGAACATTATTATATTCAAAGCCCTGTGCTGGGTGCTGGGGACACAAAGACAAAACCAAAACTGGTCCCGCCCTGCCCTCAAAAAGCTTTCCTTCTAATGGGGAGCCCATTCCAGGGATCTTTCCACTAGACACTCCTCTCTAGTCTATATTTTTTTTGGTTTGGTTTTTTTTTTGAGAGGGGAAGGTAGGGCAATTGGGGTTAAGTGACTTGCCCAAGGTCATACAGCTAGTTTTTTTGTGTGTATGTTAAGTGTCTGAGGTCACATTTGAACTCAGGTCCTCCTGACTCCAAGTCTGGTGCTCTATTTACTGCACCACCTAACCATGCCTCTAGTCTATATTTTGAAATCTGGGACATCATTTCCCAATTTCCATTGAGAGAACTAGCAGTGTTGATGTTCTTAAAATCAGAACAGGCAATTACTGAATTAATGCGAAACCTTGATCAAGTCCCTTCCCCCTTTCTAGGCCTCAGTTTCCTCATTATGGAATGTAAAGTGCATACAAATACTTGCATATTAGCATAATAGGAATAATTATTATTGTTCAGAACATTAACTTAACCCATCATGGAGACAATAACCTGACATCTTCTGGTCTCCAGTTACTTTCCCTCCCATCTTTTCCTTTGTTACCTCTTAGGGCTGCCAAGGAGATATAGATGCTGGAGATGTACATCAGATGAGCAGGATGGAGATATCCCAGCATGCCACTCCTTGGCAACTCTACTGGCAGGCTTTCCACCTTCCCAGGCAATCAGAGTCAGCTAGAGAAGACCAGCAACTCTGGTCTGCTCAGAAATCTTCACAGCCTCCCTGATTAAAGCCCTCACTCTCCCCTCCATCACCAGATTTAGAGGGTGCAGATCTGATCATTTGTCTTTCAAACAGGGGAAGGAAGACGTAGAGTTTGAATTTCCAAAAGTGTTGGGTAAAGTTTTCTCAGCACACAGGCTCCGTCCCACTGTCCCACACACTCTGAGAGTATTCCCTGCTTCCAGCCCTTCCTCCTCCCTTACAAAAATTCTTCCAGTTCTGGGTCTAGATCCACAGTTCTCTCCTTCCCCTCCCCCAAGCCTTCATGGACCACCACCATCTCCCTTCCCATAAGGATCCCCTTCATCAGCCCTCTTACACTTACTGTGTCTCTTCTTCTCTTGGTCTTCTGCACACATAGCACAGGATCATCAAAGTGTGTCTGCTCTGATCTCTGTAAAAATCTTGCCCCCAACTCCACCCCCAAACTGGGAACTTCCTGAGGGCTGGCCCAGGTCTTTTCCTCTTCTTGAGCTTCCCAAGGGCAGAAAACAAGCCTACTCCTCCTCTGTCTCCTCAACACAGGATTAGATGCCTTTTTTTTTGAAAGGCAATCCTGGTAAAGTGACTTGTCCAGGGTCACATAGCTAGTAAGTGTCAAGTGTCTGAGGCTGGATTTGAACTCAGATCCTCCCGACTGCAGGGCCAATTTTCTATCCGCTGTGCCACCTAGCTGCCCCAGGATTAGATACCCTTAATGGTTCCAGAAAGACTCCATTGAACTGAATTGTTGGAAAGCTTATTAAACACCTTATTTTTTTTTCTACTAATGACACTTACATGAGAGGCAATGTGCTGCAAAGATTGGTCAGCCTGCAATGGAGTCTAGAAGAGTTAGACTGAGTCCTTCCATGCTGAGGACGTAACCCTGAGCAGTTACTAAACCTTCCATGCCCTAGACAATTCTCTAAGGCTATAAGCTGTAAAGAAGGTGCCTATCTGCATTGTAGAGGAAATTTCTTGTTGTGAGACCTCTCTACAATAATAAAATCACAAATCCAATAATTAAAAAATAAGGATCCTAATATGACCTTGTATTTACACAGCATCTTTTCTCCTCAGAACTCAAAGTGCCCTCTCATCTGTTGGCTTCTTTATCTTCCTACAAACTTTTGGAGCTCTCAGAAAAGGCATGTGATTTCATTAAGTTTCCAGGATCCAAGGGTTTACAGTAGCTAGTCAGAAGACCTGGGTTCAGATCCTGGTTCTGTCACTCACTGTGTAACCTTATGTAAGCCACTTAACCTCTCTGAGCCTCAATGTTCTCATCTGTGAAATGAGGAAGGTTGGAGGAGAGGATTTCTGAGGTCCCGCTTGGGTCTAAGTCTTTGATCCTCTGATTCTCTGAAAAACAAAACCCAGAAGTCAGTTCTCTCCCACTGAGGGAAGACTCTCATGACCCAGGCACATTCCGACACATTCAAAGTTGGAGCAGCAGCATCAAGGTCACATATCCCATTACCAGCCCCTCCATTCACCCACCCCAGAGGCTCTCCCACAGGGGCTCTGTTTAGTCAGCTCGAATAAGAGTCTCAAGGCTCCTGTGGGCACCAATGACAGCCCAGTGCCTGTGTGGCCAGCCAGCTGCTCCCCTGCTTTCCCCTGCCTCCAGAGGCTGCAAAACGAAGACCATATGCAGCCTGAAAGGAAACACAATACTACCATCATGTAAATTGCATTCAGCTTCCCCAACACTGGCTCCCCGGCCCCATTAATGTTCCAACTCTGCCATTGTTAGTTATGTGACCTTCAACTAGTCTCAGCCTCAGTTTCCTCCCATACAAAATTAAGGGGCTGGACTAAATGGTCCCCTTCCCACCAGCTCTAAATGGCTGTAATCCTAGACATTAATGGAGAAGTGCTTGGACCAGAGTGGCAACAGGGTTGTCTACCTTGTAGGACTGGGTCCCATCCTATACTAATAACATAAAGAAACCTTTCAGGAGAGACCTTCTGGTGGGATGGAAAGAACCCTAGAAGAGGGGTCAAGAGACCTTCTTCCTTTGAAGCAACGATTGATTCTTTACATTTGTACCCTGAATGCTAGGGATTCTTGGAAGGAAAGAAAGACTCTAGGAAGAAACTGACATGTTGAAATGGTGGCACTTCCATCATGTCCCTTCCTATTGCCACACTAGAGATTTCAGGACATTTCCCCTTGGGTGAGGTCCGAGACTCTCTTTGTGGAGCTGAATTATCTCACTCCCAATGGGAGACTGCATTTACGCTGTGTATTGTGTGCTATATATTCATTCTCCTATGTATACACTTTCTGATTTCTGTTTGCTATCAGTTCGGACAAGTGGATTTATTTGCTATTTCCTATATGTATTTGTTATAGAACTGGAATTTGGTTGGAAGGAGTCAAGCCTTTTCATATATAATTTGGAGCACTCCCTCCCTATTAAGGGACAGTGATCAGGAGGACAACATGAGTCTAAAAATTATTTCTCCTAGACAGAATATTTAAGGAAGTAGATGGATAAAATTCTATCCATGTAGCTCTTCTCTCTGAGGAGAGCAGAGTGGCCAGCCTCTGGCCCCAATCTTCTCCTTCCTCTCCTGGCAAGAATCAAGGTCTCCCTTAGAGAAGAATTGGGGGGGAGAGGAAACTCTAATCTATTCTTGCCTCTCTTTGAGACCCCTCTAGACCTATGTAGACATGCACAACTTGCAGGGGCAACATACCACATCCCTACATGTGTAATCTTTTAATCTGTAAAAGATTAATTAATTTATTAATTAATTAATTTGAGTTAATGAATTCAAATTTTACAAATGTGAATCTGTAAAAGTGACCAAAGTCTAGGCTGAAGGGGGAAGGGAATGGAGAGTCCCAGATCTACAGGGAGGATGTGTTGTTGTTGGACGAGGTGGGGGTAACAATGAACAAAAACCACAGCAGCGTCTTATATTCTCTATACCTTTCAATCAATTGCGTGACTATGAGATTATGATCTTGCTAAAGAAAATTGGCTATAAAAGTACACCAGGTCAAAAATGGGGTGATTTGGTTACTACTTTGTTAATTTCTTTTAAAAACTGGGTTTGTGATCTCATTATTATAAGGAGCTCCCAGTGAAGAAGATCTTCTACCAATGTAGAATTTCCTCATGCATCTTCTCTGCAACAGTATAGTCTTAGGGAGTTTCCTGGGGTACTGAGGGGGTAAGTGACTTGTTCAAGGTCACTTAGACCAAAACTCAGGTCTTCCTGTCTCCAAAGCCAGCTCTTTATCTGCTACTCAACAAACTGTATAAATCATAAGTTCAAAGTTATATATACAATAAGGGGGAAAGAGAGGGAGAGGGGGGGAGGGGAGTAGAAGGAATAATATGACCTCAGAAAAGTTGCTTTCTCCTTAGACCTCTTTCTGGAACTGTAAACATATTTTGATATTTGAATAGCCCACAATCTCATGTTCATGGTCAATCCTTTTGCTGACATTTGTGTGAAGATTACAACCCATCCACATCTAACATTCTTGTCCATATGCTCCCCCTTGTCCTCCATAGAGAATCTGCCCAACTGATATATACTATGTACTAGTCTATAAAACAAGGGTTAAAATCTGTCACAAAAGATTCCTTCCTACATTGCCTGAGTCTAAGTCTGAGATGCTGTTGGGAGCAGAGAGAACTCAGAGATCAGAAACGAAAATGAAATCTACTGTTACAGTAGAAGGAGATTAACGACACAGGAGAAGGCTCTCGGCCATAATAACGTCCACGGTATGGAGGCTCTGTATGAAATATAGCATGGAGATATATTTTAGACACCAGATCCTAAAAGGAAATTCAGCATCAAGTTAATTAAGTTTTAACAAGAAACAACTCATACAAATATATAAACTCAGGGCTGCTAATGGGACTGAAATCTAATTCAAAAAAAGGATGCTCTGAAGGTTGAGCTAATTGGCTCTAGCTGGCTCTGGATGTTGGATGTGGGAAGGGGGAGCCACCTCAGGGAGGCCCTAACCACAAGGTTCAATGCCAGGCTGGGAATACTGACTAACAGTATGGCTAAAGGTACCTGGGCTGTCCACCAATGAGGGTCTTACTAGTAATTCTGGTGCCCAAGGTAAGCACCCCAAACTACCTGAGGCAAGCACAAAATGTGTCCTAAAGTCAAAACAAATTTAACTGGGTAATGAAGAGACCTTGGAGAAAGAGCTCAGACTTTGGGACACAAGGCCTAGAGGGGAAAGAACTTGGGGCACCTCAAAACCACTTCTGGGGAGACCAGGCCTGGAGGGAGGAGCAGGGCTGGGCAGAGGAAGAGCTCCCTAGTGTATTGGGAGACCTCCAGATCCCACCTCAGTGAGACAGCAAAACTGGGTTCTGAGCCCCTTCTAGAGGGCATGTTAGACTCCTCAGGCCTTGTTTCAGGACAGACAGAGAAGGTATCAGCAACTTCCCACCCCACTTCTGGCCCAGCCTCCAGCTAGTTACAGCCTCCACACTGGCCCTTGGAAAGGAAGCCACCTTGATGCCAACTCAATAACTAATGAGTCCCTCCCTGGAACTATCATATCATAAGAAAGACCAGTCATAATTCTCACTCTCCATTTCCTCCTTACTCTCCCAGCTGCCCCACCTCTACAGTGACTGATTATTCTAGGGGAGGTTCCCATATGCACCCTCCCTCTCTTTCCAGCTTCCCTTTACTTTTTTTCTTCCCCTCGTTTAATATAAGCTCCTTGAGAACAGGGACTAGCTTGTGTTCTGGCTTTTCTTTCTATCCATCTATCTATCTATCTATCTATCTATCTACCTATGTATCTATCTATCATCTATCTATCCATCCACCCATCCATCTATCTATCTATCTATCTATCTATCTATCTATCTATCTATCTATCTATCTATCTAATTTGTCTATGTACCTATATATCTATTGCCACCCTGGGGTCCTCTGGGAAGATAGAGTCTGACCTTGAGACCCAGTGGTCAGGGCACACTAAGATCAGTCTATCCCAGCTCCTGGGCTCCCCATGATCACTCCAGTGGCTCCCTTGTTTGATCCAAAGGAAAGGGGACTTTCTCATCTTAAAAAATCCCCAAGGCTCTGCCCCAAGTCAGAAAACATTGAAAGAAATACCAGGATTCATGCTGAATCTGCCAACTCCAGAGTTTTTCTCTCCAGAGGATTCCAAAGATTCCTTTTCCTCCAGAAATGGGCTTGATCCCAGAGGACTGTTTGTGATTCTGATTGGGGGGGGAGGGAGTTGACTGACAGCATCTTGGGTCTCCCTAAGCTCCTGTTTTAGGATGCAGTAGGCAAACCTCTTCTCCAACCCTGTCCTCCAACTCAAGAAAAATGTTACCTAAGGTCAGAGGAATCTCTCAATAATTATAGTAATAGCTCCAATTTCTATAACATTTTAAGATTCATGATAACCACAAAAATATAAAGGAAAGCTTTGAAAGGCCTCAGAATTCTCCTCCATGCATGACCAGTGGTGACTCTAGAGGACTGGCAGGGGAGCTGGGCTCCTGACTCTGGACAGAGAAGGGGTGGAGAGAAAGAATTGGCTCTAGGAGAGAAATCCAACATGGCCCATGTTCAGACATGGCCTATGTATTGACTCACTTTGCTAGACTGCACTGACTTGTTCCAAGGGAGGATTCTATGGAGTTGGTTGGTGGGAGTCACTGGGAGGTGATAGTGCCTGGAACATAGTAGGTGTTTCATAAGTACTCTTGAGTGACTGACTATAAAAAAAGAAAAAGAAGACTACATCAATAGAATATTTGAAATAAAATTTTTTTAAACACCTGAAGGTTTATAATGAGCTTTTTTTATACCAGCTCTGTGAGGCAGGCTGAGCAAGTATTTATTCTCCCCCATTTTACAGATGAGGAGATTCAATATCAGAGAGGGTAAACGACTTGTCTATGATTGTCCAGTCAATGTCAGAGTCAGATCCCAACCTTAGATTTAGAGTTTAAAGGAGCTTTAGACATCATAGAGTTCTCATTTTTTCAGATAAGGAAACTGAGGCCCCTTAGATTCTTGGTCAAGTGATTTGCCCAAGGTCATACAGCTAGTATCTGAGGCAGGATTTGAACCTAGGTCTTCCTGACTTCAAGACCACCACTCTATCTATTCCACCACCTTGCCTTCAGAGCCTTCAAGTCCAGGGTTCTTTCAACTGCATTGAATCATAAGGTCATAGATCTGATGACCTAAGAGGTTATCTCTTTCAACCTGCTCATCTGATGCTTGTTGAGTCCTCAGCCCCTTAACCTGGCCACACCAGCCTCTCTCCTGGTGTAGAAGTTCTCAAGCCTCTGTACCAGGAAGCAGAAAGATGCACATACTAAAACCAGCTTATAAAGTCACTTTTATTTTCACTAACTCATCCAATAGTAGCTTCCATTTTTAAAGATCTTGAACATTTGAAAGCGTTTTCCTCCCAACAACTGGGAGGTAAGCAGGGTGATTATTGTTATCCCCATTTCACAGGGCAAGAAAACTGAATCTCAGAAGGGGAAGATGACCTTGCTTCAAGGCATACACCAACTCAATGGCAGAACCCCTGCTAGAAACCATGTCTCCTGACTCGATCTGATGTGTGCTGTCCACTACAATTAGTGTTGAAAACAAGCTTACTTATAGTAATGTTACATTCATGTAACATGCAATAGACTCACTACTGCCTCCATGCATTTGCTCAGACTCTTTCACCTGCCTGGACCCCCTCCCTCCTCTTCCCTGTTTCTTCATATCTTCCTTATCATTCAAAGACCAATAGCAATCCACCTCTTCCAGGAAATGTTTCATCTCTTCAATTCGAACTGATCTTTCTGTTCTCTAACCCCCCACAGGCCTCACAGGCTGAATTTAGCATTTGATCTTATCCAGGGCCCTCCCCCGCCCCCCACTGGTATAGTGAAAAGTCTTGGGCTTGGAGTCTGGAGATCAGGGTTGAGATCCTGGCAATCTCACTCACTTAGATGGGTGACCCTCAGCAAAGGACTCCATTTTTTCCCTTGTATAATAGGTAATTGGACTAAAAGTTCTACCATCCAGCTCTACTTTCTATGTTCTAAGGTTCTATTCAGCTCTGACAAATGAGTTTTTGTAAAGTGCTTGATGTTGTGCTTAATAAGATATATACACACAGTAGGTGCTTAATAAATTTTTGTTCTCTTCTTATTCTCTATGTTCTAAGGTCCCATCCAGCTCCATCATTCTATATTCTAAGGTCCTTCCCAGAACTGACATTCTATATATTCTGTATTTCTAGTTCTAACATTCTATGTTGTGTATTCAAAGGTCCCTCAAGCTCTGACATTCCATGATTTATGTGCTAAGTTTCTTTTGGGCTGTGAAATTCTAAGATCTACCCCAGCTTTCACATTCCATGTTCTAGTGTCTTTCCCAGTTCTCACTTTCTGTGTTCTAAGGTCCCTCCCAACTCTAACAGTCTGTCTTTAAGGATCCTTCTAATGCTGATATTTTCTGTTCTGTGTTCTAGGGTTGCTTATAGGTCTGACATTCTGTTCTATTTCCTAAGGTCCCTCCTGGTGCAGACATCCTTTGATCTCTGCTGTAAAGTCTCTTCGTTCCTTGAATAAATAGGTCTAGGGAAGTGACAAGAGGCAGTAAGTGGGGGCATTATATAATGTATGATTTCATTTTTCATTCAGACCGATGTTGTTGAAAGCTATCAGTGTGTGTGGAGCAGAACCTGTACAGACACGACCTGACCCCAGTTAAAGCCAGACAGGGGGTGGAAAGTTAGGGTGAGGGTGGGGGGAGGGGGATAGTTTTCCTTTCTGAAATCAAGTTTGCTGGAATCTGAGCAAATTGCCCAGAACACATTGTGGTGAGTCAGTGTTTATTGGAAGCCAACTTTTTATCACAACAGTCTGCTTGAGGTTGAGGATTAGAGGGATGGGGAAGAGGGGAATTGCTGGGGCTGAGATTTCAGGAAGACATCTCTGATAGGACCAAATCAGAAAGAAATCACAATCACACTCATGACAAATCAACACCCCCCCCCCCCGCCCGCAAAGAGACTCATTTGGGTCCCTTCCTCCCTATCTCCCTCTCCCCACCTCCAGTCAGTCTGGGCATGAAGCAGCTATACAGCAGCAGCAATTAGAAGTCACTGAGATTAAATGTATCATGAGCTCTCTCTCTCTCTCTCTCTCTCTCTCTCTCTCTCTCTCTCTCTCTCTCTCTCTCTCTCTCTTTCTCTCTCTCTCTCAACCATTTGTGAAATAAGTCACGTCAACATACACAGTTCCAGGAACTGGGGACTCAGGTGAATTCCTTGGCCAAACCCTTTGCAAAAATAGGCATTATCATGGCAAATACTGCCAGCTCTCTCTGGGACACCTTGAGGCTTATTCTCTTCAAAGAACAATCCTGTGAGAGAAAAGATAAGTGTTTGGCAAATGAAGAAACTGAGGCTTAAGAAAGTTAAAATGACTTCCCCATGACCATTCAGCTAGTAAATGGCAATGCTGGGATTTGAACCTGCCTCTCCAAACTCCAGGTCTGACAGTTTTTCTGTTCTTTGAGTCCCAGTCATACAATTCAAATACTTCTCTCCATGAAAACTCTTCAAGTACTTAAGGTTACTGTAATGTCCACTAAGTTTTATCATCTCTAAATTAGACATCTCTAATGCCTTCATGTGATATTCCTATGGCATGGCCTCTAATCTTCTGCCAGTCTGGGTCACCCACTTCTAGAAACACTCTGGTTGGTCAATATCTTTCCTAAAACACAGTTCTCAGCAATATTCCAAATGTGCTATGACTAGGCCAGAAGATGGTGAAACAAACCATCAGTCCCTCAATGTGGACACTAGGCCTCTCTTAAAATATTCCTTCCACATCACAGAGGTTAGGGGCACAGCATCCCCACAATCTGAAAAAGGCGCATAAAATTTTGGGCCCTCCCTTCGTACCAGAGAAGAAGTCTGAATTTTTTCTTTTTCCTTTATGGAGTATTTACAGAACCTTATTGTAAAATCTGAGTTGATATTGTACAATACCATACATGTATTTTATGCATTTCTGAGATTGTAAATTTTTTCTGTCACCTGTTGACTTTCATATGTTGTCTGTGTCTTCCACAAAACTTTCCAAAAATTCCTATTTAATTTCTTATGCTGACCCATGATATATCAAAACTACAATGGAAAAAGTCACGATGTGGAAGGGATAAACTGTACATCCTAAGATTACATTAACTTTTTGCCCATATCACACCACGTATGCCTATTAAGATCACAGTCTCCTTAAGTTCCCAGATCAGTCTTTTTGTGGCTGATTCTTTGAACCTAAGTATAAGACTTCATGGTATTCAGGTTCAACATCTTGGCCTTTAAGATCTTTTTGGATCCCAACCATCCTATAACACATTAGCTAATATTGCCTGTGCTTTATGCAAATCTTCTAAGCCTGCCATCTATACATTCACCAAGCCCTGGATGAAAGTGTGCCAAAGGTCAAGGGCAAACCTTGAGGCATTCCACTAGATTAAACTAGATCACAAGTTGACACTGATGTATTATTGACAACTCTTTCATCCCAGCCCTTCCTCAGTCCTAAATCCACCCATCCATCCTATAAACTAATCTACAACTCTACATCTTGTCCTCCAATAATAGTATTAAAAACTTTGGTCAAATACTTGGCTGAAATCTAAGTAAACTATTTTTACAAAATTCTCCTGATCAGTCTAATAACCTTGTCAAAATGAGGTCAGAGAAAATATGTTGTTGGTGAACCCTTGTTGGTTCTTAATAATCACTGCTTTCTTTTCCAAATGTTCACAAACAATTCATTTAATGTGGTCTAGAATTTTGCCAGAGAAGTTAAGTCAAGCTCACCAGCCCATAGTTTGCAATTTATACTTCTTCCCTTTTTGGAAAATCAAGACAGCATTCACCATTTTCTAGTCCAAAGGCATTTCTTCCCTTCCCCATTATCCCTAGTGATAGCTCAGCAGTCAAATCTGCAGTTGCCCTAGAATGTAGTTCTTGGGGGCTAATCAACTCAAACTCAACAAGGGGAGGTACTCTCTTTACTCTTTCTTTACTTATCTTAAGCTACACAGGTGGAGCCAGGACTCAAAAGTAGTTTTCTTCAAGTTTTTGCAGAATTATTATCTAGAAGAGGGATGAGATTTTTTTTCTGCTTGACCCCACAGGACAGGACTAGGAATAAGTCCAAGTAGCAAAAGGGGCAAATTTAGGCTAAATTTAAGGAAACATTTCTAACTATTAGGGTTTTTTAAAATAAAATGGGCTACCTCATATATAGTGGGTTCTTCCTCATTAGAGGTCTTCAAGCAAAAGCTGGATCAGTGCTTCTCAGGGATGTGGTAGAGGGGATCCTTTTTCTGACCTCAGGTGGACTAGATGGTTAATTGAATGGAATTAATTTGCCTTGTACTCTGAGACCCCATAATTCTGTCTGTTGGCTATATGGCCACATCACTATACTGATTCAGCCTCATTTTACAGAGGAAACTGACAAAAAAAATGATTTGTCCAAGGTCACAAAGTAATTCTTTTTTAGAACTCCAACCGTAACCCAAATCTTCTGACTCAGTCCAGTGCTCTTTCTACCACACTTCTATGACCTCAAGAGAACTTTGGGCATAATCACCTTCATGTGATGTGAGGGTCTCTAGGAAAAGGTTCCCCATTGCCTCAAGTGATCTTCCCAGAGGTCCTTAAGATAATGACTGACATTCCACTGTTAAAGAGAATCATATCTCTCTTATAAACATCCTCCCTCTGAATTTTCCCAGTGGGGTGAGTGGGACCGATGAAGATGTTTTTATCCCCTGGGGGAAGCTGACATCAGAGCAGGTCTAAATCATTATCATTACTGAAGAGTTGAACCAAGGAGCCAGAAGAAAAATTTAGAAGGACTTGTGTATAAATCCAACTCTGCTACTTACTAGCAGTATCTCCCCAAAAAATAAGCTTTCATTAAGTCACTACTATGTACCAGCCATTCTTCAACTATAAAATGAAATCAATGATACATGATCTTGGAGTTTACTTCCAGCTCCCAATTCTATCATCCTAAGAAAATAAATTCATTCCAAAAAATGTCATTAATTTCATTCAATGCACCAAGCATTGATTGAATGCCTGCTAGACAATGGGCACAGTATTAAGCATGGAAGATACAAAGACAAAAATAAAACAGACTATGACTACAAAGAAATTTACATTCTATTGGTAGGGAGGGTGAGAGAGATACATGTCAATAGATACACAGATACAAATAGCATTGATTAAGTTCCCATTGTATACAAGGTCTTATATACAAGGAGCTAGGAATCTGAGTGCACTAGGACAATAGAGGCATTAGAGAGCATAAAAGAAGAGAGACAGCACTCCATACTGAGAATAAGGAGATCTGAGTTTTGATTCTAGATGTGTCACCAAAAAAAAAATGGCTACAACTTGGACAAGTCATCATCCCTCACTGAGTTTAAGTGTCTTTGTCTGTAAAATGAAGGCATTAGATTAAATAATCCCCGAGGTAAATCTCAAGGTCTATGAGTCTATGAGATCACAACCTGCCCTAAAAGAGTGCCTGGGGCCATTAGTTATCTAAGGATGAGTAAATTTGCTAGAGCTCTACCCAGAAAAGCTACTCACTATGCTTTTCTCCACTGCCTCATGAGTCACTTGAGACTTTGATTCTTTAAAGATTGAAATGTTCCAAGATTTTCAACCAAATAGTTTCACTGAGAGAACATTTGTGTTTAAAAAAAAAGGTGAGTTTTTGTGTTGGGAAGCATATACATGAAGACTCTTTACACCTTCTAAAAATACTTTAAAATAATCCCCAGTTCTCTTCTTTTTTTAATCCTGTCTCTGAAGAGGTGGCCCTTCTCTTTGTCAAATTCAGCCTTTCTGTATGAACTCTGGATTCAGTCCCTCCTCCATCCAGGTTTCTCCAAGAGATTACCCCATCAATTAATCCCTCCCTCTAATCTTCTGTTCCTAGCAGTGTCTTCTCTGAGCTTGAATACAGTGAAATGGTAGAAGAGGTACACAATTTATGACCAGAAGAATATAGTCACAGAGGTAGAAGGGACCTCAGAACCCATTTAGGGCAAGCTCTACCTCAACAAAGATTTCTTCTACAACATGCCCAAATGGTCACCTGGCCTTTGCTTAAAGACCTCCAGTGAGGAGCAAACCACCACCTTCAATTCCTTATATAGAACTTAAGTCTGTCTATCCCAGCCATTGTTGGGGTTAGTCCAAATGATAGCCCTTTAAATAATGGAAGTCAGGGGTGGCTAGGTGGTGCAGTGAATAGAGCACCAGCCAGGGAGTCAGGAGGACCTGAGTTCAAATTGGGCTTCAGACACTTAACACAAAACTAGTTGTGTGACCTTGGGCAAGTCACTTAACCCAATTGCCCTGCCCTCCCACCTCCAAAAAAGCATAAACAAATAAATGAATAAATAAATAAATAATGGAAGTCTATTATTGTGCCTTCTTTAAATCTTCTCTTCTCTAAACTTTTTGTTTGTCCAGTTCATGTCTGACCTTTATGACCCCATGGACCACAGCATACCAGGTTCTTCTATCCTCCCCTATCCTTAAAGTCTGTCCAAGTTCATGTTGATTTTTTCCATGACACTATCTAACCATCTCAGAACCATAAAGTTCAAACTCTTCCCTTTACAGGGGAGAAAGTTAAGAAGATTGACCGAGGCTGTTTGGAGAATAAGTGGCAGGGTTTGTCCTCTGACTCCAAATTCCAGGATTCTTTCCAATGAATCAAAGTGATCTGGGATCAGTCTCTTTAGAGTAATTTATCCCCACTAAAGAGACAGCCCCAAAATGTAACAGAAGTATAGAAAAAGGGATAAAATCATCCTTGGTTTTACAGTAATAAAAATAAAACATTGACTTTATCCACTAAAACAAGATGTATAAGGATTTTTTGTGGGCTTTTGTTGTTCTAACAGCAAGAACAAAACAACTTAACAGACAACAAACATACCAAGAAGGGAGAAAAGAAATATTTTCCCAGAACCAAGCTGATTTTCCTCATCCTAGCTCTATTTGATCACCATTGGCAGCTTAGTTAAATACATATATGTTTGTGCATGTGTGTGTGTGTATACACACATACAAATTTGCATGCACATACACCTGTTATTTTATGTACAATAAAGGAATTGGGAATAAAAGGACACAATCAAAGAAAAAAGAAGACTATACTTTGGTAGTTGGGATATGAACAAATCAAATCTCAGTTTTCTCACTGTGAATATATTATTTGCCTTGGGAGCACAGTTCTGGAGTCTGAGGGAAGGTTGTCTTTTTTTAAGCAGACACCTCCCTTTGACCACTGGAACACATCGATTGCCTCTTCATTCTCTGTACCCAACTGTGCATGTGTCCATTGCATTGACTGACTGCTCATCAAACTGGAATCAGATCTGTCCCATTGACAGATCTAGTTGTTTGGGCAAGATAGCAGCTTAGCCACTTTCTCCAGGGCCCTTTAAACTCTTCAGCCCTCAATTAAAAGAAGGTTGGGGGGCAGGATTTATGCACCAGATACAGAGTGATTATAAAAGAATTCACAAAGAAGCTAGAACTTAGACAACTCAATCTCCAATCTTGTGATCCTAAGAGATAGGAAAAGAGTACATGATGTGGTTTAGTGGAAAAAGGAGTGGAGGTGGAGTCCAGAGTACAGTGGAAAGAGAGCTAGGTCTGGAGGGAGGGAGACCTGAGTTCAAATCCAGACTCAGATACTTATTGCTGTGTGACCTTGGGTATGTCAGTTAGCCTCTGTTTGCCTCCGTTTTCTCAATTACAAAGTGGGGATCATAATAACAAGTAACTCTTTGGGTTGTTGTGAGGATCAAATGAAAAAATAATTGTAAAGTACTTAACATAGTGCCTGATATATAGTAAGCACTTTATAAATATTACTTATTGTTATCATTATTATATGAGATAATATTTGTAAAAAGTGCTTAGCAAAGTGCCTGGAACATAGTAAGCACAATATTGGGGTTGTCGTTCAGTTATTTTCAGTCATGTCTGACTCTTTGTGACCCCACTCAGGGTTTTCTTGGCAGAGATACTGGAGTGATTTGCCATTTCCTTCTCCAACTCGTTTTACAGATGAGGAAACCAAGGCAAACAGGATTAGGTGACCTGCCCAGAGTCACAAGCAAGTAAGTCTCTGAGGTCAGATTTGAACTGAGCTAATTCCAGGCCCAGCGCTCTATCCACTGCACCACTTAGCCTTCCTAGGCATTATATAAATGTTACTTATTATTTTAATTAAATGAGATAATATTTGCTTAAAAAAATGCTTCACATATAAATGCTTATTCCCTTCCCCTCCATTCCATCCTTGTGCTGCTACTTATTACACAATTCACTTAACCTCTCTGGGGGCCTCAGTTTCACCATCTGTAAAGTGAAGGAGTTGTACTGGATAGCCTCCCAGACCTTCCAGCTCTGAAACTGTGAGCCTATGAAAGAGCCAGAGCCAGATGGAGAAGAGACAAGAAGCAGGGAGGACAGAGCTAAGGATAGGGAAGGGGTGGGGAGGGAAGAGGATGGGCAGGAAGGGTGCAGGGGAGAGAGAAGAAGAGGGAAAGAAAAGTTAAAAATGAGAAGACAAAAAGATTGATGAGCCCTGAAAGCCTGGAAGAGTAGAGGACCCTGTCCTGATGAGAGTGTAATGAGATATGACTAACAGTAGGATTAGCTAAGATTCACTATGTTCCGGGCACCATGCAAAGAGCTTTTCAATGATCTCATTTCATCCCCAGAACATGGAAGGAAGAGTCACAAATGACCTAGCACACCAAACTCTTGGGAGGTAAGCACGTTAGCAGCCCTAACATGCTACAGAAACACAGAGTCCAGCCCTCTCTGGGTCCAGCAGGGAAGACCTGGACCTGAGGGAAGGAGACAAACACACGGCCAGGCATGTAGTAGGCCAGGAAGAAAGCTGATTATGAACCCAGGCACCAGCGCCAAACCTCTCTCCACCCACTCACACAAGCAGCCATTTTTTAGAACATTGGATGTTATTTAACCTTGTAGGAAGAAAAACATCCCTTAGGGAAGGAATGCTGTTTAAGTCACCCTGGATGAGCCACTGCCACCTCCTCAGTCACTCCATGGGTGTTTACCGATAAGGGTAATGTCAGGAACAGGTTCTGCCCTCAGTCTGAGGGAAAGAGAAGAGGGAGGACCTACTCCCTCTAAGTCACCCTCCTCAGTCTGTGAGCTCCCTGAGGGCAGAGCTTAGATCTGCTCCTTCTGTCTTCTCTAGACTTTGAGCCATCTCAGGATGGGACTCAAGAACATTGCTTCAATGCACTACATTTGTTGTTGTTACAGAGTCGTTCCAGCCATGTCCAACTCTTTGTGACCCTATTTGGGATTTTCTTGGCAATGATACTAAAGTGGTTTGCCGTTTTCTTCTCTAGCTCATTTTGTGGATGGGGAAACTGAGGCAAAAAGGGTTAAGAGACCTGCCCATGGTCACACAGCTAGTAAGTGTCTGAAGCCAGATTTGAACTCAGGTCCTTCTGACTCCAGGGCCAATGCCACCTATCTGTCCAATGTATGAAATTAGGTAAGAATTAAATGGCATAGAGGGTAGCTAGGTAGCTCAGTGGATAGAGTGCTGAGCCTGCAGTTGGAAAAACCTGAGTTCAAATCCAATTTCAAAGACTTCCTAGTTGTGTGACTCTGGGCAAGTCACTTAACCCTATTTGCCTCAGTTTCCTGATCTGTAAAATTATCTGGAGAAAGAAATAGCAAACTACTCCAGTAGTTTTACCAAGGCTTTACCCCAAATGGAGTCACAGAGAGTTGGACAGGACTGAAGCAACTCACCAACAGCAAAGTAAAAGATTCTGGACATAGAGGGTGGCTGCTGAGATCATCAGCTTATGCTTCTAATGAGAGACCCCAAAATAGCACAGAGTACAGCAGCCAGAAAGGAAAGAGAAATAATCAAGCTTTCTGGGGATTGTAGGCGGGGGGGCATGCGCAGAAATAATCTCAAAAAGAGTGGTCATGGAGAATGGGCACAGGAGCTGGGTGCCCCACTGGGGCTCTGGGGCATATGGAGCAAAATGCCCTTTCCCAACAAGTCAAGTCTGGTGGGTTTTATTAGGCTATTATCTGGATCTGGCAGAACCAGGCACTGGAGGAAGGGAACAAGGAGCCTGGGCCTGGGGACTGGTGCCGATCTGCACTATCATGGGGAGAGAAGACTCCTGGGGAATTGACAGCAAGATTAGATTCAAACTCCCTGCTGGCCTCAGGAGAAGGGGCTTCAGGCCATGATTGCTAGTTTTGCTATGACAAGGTAACTCAGAGATTTTGAGCTTCTCTGGGGCTGGGGGCAGAGGCTATTGCTGGGGTCATTATAGGTCATCTAGTCCAATGCTGTCATTATATAGATGAGGAAACTGAGGCCAAGGGAGGTGAATTGATTGACCCAGTGTCACTCAGGTCCTCTAACTGCAGAACCAATGGTCTTTCTTTCCATCTTGGCCATTGTCTTGCCCCATCCTTTTTCTTCAAACCCCAGGTCCAAGGCCCACTCCCTCCCCTTCCTCTACCCTCTGGTTCCCTGAATGCCTTTCACTGTAGTCAATGGGTGGGCTTGGGCCCTGGCGAAAGCCCAACCCCTCACCCACATGCAGGTGGCTACCTTCTGCCTGGTTCAGTGCCCAGTGCCTCCTCCCTCCTGTACCCCTACCAAGTCCCCAGATTCAACTCTCTCTTGTACAACATGGACTCTGACTCTAATCTCTGGAGAAGCTTTGGAGGGGGAAGGCAGAGAAGGGGAGAAGTATCTCAGGATGGCTGGGTCAGGGGTGGGGGGAACAGAGCTGAAGAGAAGAGAGTGAGAGAAAAGGAACTCTCCACCATTGAAAACCGTCAGCCATCAACTCCCTGCAGGCAGTGGGAGCCCAGTTCTTTCCAGCTGGGCCCCCAAAGAACAGAATGACAAGAGCCTTTTATTAGAACTGCCCAAGTCTGGTGTTTCGGATCCTGGACTTTGCCAACATTTGCTTACTCTCCAAGCCCCCCTTTGAACAGAGTCCAAACACTTTGGCCAGGCCTTATTTAGCCTTCATTGAAACTCTGCCTGCCTCTGGGTGCCAGCTCCTGTGTCCCCTTCCCCTGCAGGTGGTAGGTTAGTGGGAGGGGGAGGGAGCCCTGGGCAGAACAGACCCAAGGAAAGAACAGGAGAGTGAAGGAAGCCAACGGCCACTGGACAAGGCATTTTCTCCCAGGGAGAAACATGGATCCCAGAGACCCATCTGGCACATGAGCTCAGAGGGGCTTCTGTGCCCTGGGCATAGCAGTTAAGGGTGGGCTGGAGAGTGGCCTAGGGGAGGCCATTTGAATGTGTGGCCAAACCCCACTTTGGAAAAGACACCGATTGTTCAGTCTTTTCACTAAGGTTTGTTCATTTTCCCTGTCTTTAAACTCTGGAACATTTTTCCCCATGGGGAGGGAGGGAACAAGGGCGGGAGGAAGAAAGGGTCAGTTACTTCCTTGGCTTCCATCTGTCTGGAATGGCTACCCTGAGAGGGACCTCACTAAAGTGCCTCTTGGCTGATCTGGCCAACACACCACCTCCTCATCCAGGGCAGGCCCTACCGCCTTGGCAAGACCAGAGAATAACAAAACACACAACGGACCGAGAACAGTAAGGACAATCATAACATATTTCTATTGAGCTTTAAGGTTTACAAAACACTTTCCTGAAGGTTCTAATTGGAGAAAACCCCTGAGGCAATCTGGGTCATAAGATTATAGAGTGTGAAGCTGGAAGGGACCACACTTCACAGATGAGAAAACCCAGGCCCATGGAAGTTAAGTGACTTACCCAATATCACAAATAGAGTCAGACGAACTAGAATAAGTAACAGAACCAGGACTGTGACCCAGGTGTTCTGATTTCCAGGCCAAGAGAACAAATGATCTACGCTATACTGCCTTCTCTGGGAGCCCCCAGAGACCCCTCCCCATTGAATTTCCTGTACATACAAGGCTGAACATTAGCAGGTCATCTGCACTATTTGCTAAATGTTTTCTGCATGGATCTTGTCCCTCCCCAATCAGAAGGCATGGCCTGAGTCTACTCTTCCTCTGCCTCCTTCATGCTCTGATCTCCTTGAGGACACTCTTCTGTGTCCCCCAGACTATCAGCTCCCTGAGGGCAGGGCCTAGCTGGTCTCCTCTTCTATCTCCCCCTGCTCAGAGTGGAAGCTCCCTAAGAGCAGGACTTCAGTCTCCCCTTCCTTTGCTCCTACCTCCAGGTAATGAATTTTCTACACGAAGTTGGGCTCACAATGGGGGCAGCCAGACGGGCTCAGGAATTACTGGTATAGGCACTGATTACACGGAACCCAAGACTGATTGCTGTTTAGGATTTTATAAAGAAGGAATGAACCCAGGCTCTGTCCTCAGGAAGGGCACAGTCTTACAGAAGGTGGATTGATTTTGTCTCAAAAGGAGAACATTTGTCTCTCCACATCTCCTGACTAGAGACCCACAATGCCACCCCACCCCACCCCCCGCCTACACACACACACACACACACACACACACACACACACACACACACACACACACACACACACACACACACACACACACACTCACACACACACATCCTCCTTAATCCCACAATTCCAGTTGCTCTTCCAGGACAGCAGGTAAGCTGGCCTCGATTACCCACCAGCTGGCAATGGCCAGGCCCATCTCTTGAGCTCCCGTCCTTTGGCGTCCAGACCTGGGCTTTGCTTTTAGCCTCCTGGCTGATGAAGGATTTATGGGGTGATGAGAGAGGAGGAGAGAAGAGGAGGTGAGGGTTTTGCAAGGAGGCTGTTTTGTTTGGCTCTGCTTTCTTTTCTTTTAATGACTTGGGCTGTACCTGCTCCAGGGAACAGAAGACCAAGAGAAGTCTGGGAACAACTGCATAACATAACAATTAACAGCCCCCCACTTCTGCTGCATTGTAGTTCACGAAGAGCTCTCTGGCCCAAGAGACAGCTGTTGCAAGAATCATTCTCCCCACTTACAAAAGAGGAAACAAACTTGCCCGAAGTCTAGGAGGCAGTAACTAATGTAGCCAGGCTAGGGAACATCTCGTCTATCTATTGCTTTCCCTTGCATCACCCTCTCCCTCTCCAGTTGAGAATTCACTTCTCTCTGTAACCTTCAGTGTCTCACTGCTACCTCTAAGAAAATAGACATCTCTCAGCCTAGCACTGAACACCCTCAGCAATCTGGCTCCTACCCACCTTTCTAGCTCCCATGATTCCCCTTCACCCACTTTCTATGCTAGCCATACTGGGTTACACCCCTGCTCCCAGAGTTTAGCAATCCAGCTCCCTCTTCCATGGATTCTTACAAGGCATTTCCCTCCTCTCTCTTCTCTGCCTCTAAGAATCTTTGTCTTCCTTCAAGTCTCAGCTCAATCACCACCTACTCCAGGAACCCTTTCCTGACAACTAGCGCCTGCTGGTAGAGCACTGTCTCCCTTCTCTGATGACCTCGTTTGATTTCTCTGTGAACATGTTGTATGTTCCCAATCAACTATAAACTCCTGAGGGAAAGGACTTTTTCTTTTCCTTTTTTGTCCTTATATCCCCAGGACCTGGCACAAGGCTTTTGTACATAGAAAGTGCTTGCTAAACACATATTCACTGAATTGAATTGGTGAAATTAACTTTAAACCTACTCTGTTCAGTGTTGTTAGGGATGATGAGCCAGATTTCTCTGGAGCACTTCTCCCTATGGGGAGGGGGGACAAAGGGAGAGAGAGCTGAGTTATACTTGGTCCAGAATCAATTTCTATCCAGAATACACACACACACACACACACACACATATTTATGTATTAAATATAATACATATACATACATACATAACCACTATACACAAGCATATATGTATCTCCACTTAACTACTCTGGCCTTAGTTTCTTCATGTGTAAAACAGGAGGGGGGGGCTAAATAACCTCTGAGGTTCCCGAAAGTTCTTGATTTATGATCCTGCTCAGCAAATATTTGTAAGTATCTCTAATGTGCCTAGACCCCAGGCTCTGACCTGAAAACCACCAGATAAATCTCAGATAAATGATTAAAATGGATTTTGCTCTGAGCGGGGACAGAAATAAATAAATACAGTGAATAGCACTGAATAACATGGGGGGGTGGCAGGTACTTGGACTCTTGGGAGCTTGGGCTAAGGGCAGGAGTCCTGGAGAGGGGACCCTCCCAAGGTGGGGAGACTTTTTCAGGAGAGAGAGGTTAGAGTGCCCTAAGCCTTACCCCTTGGAAGCCTTAATGGATTGCTCACTCCCTTTGTCCCTCACTGTCTCCACTATATAATTAGCACCTCATTATAGTACCAGCCTCTAATTGTCTGTACTGAACTCGTTAGTACTTCATTAAATCAGGGTATTATGTATTACACTGGCTGGATGACTGCTCCCTAATTCACTAACTGTCCATCTGGGTGTGTGAGTCCGGCACCCAGCCAACCTCCTGGGTGCTCCTTCTGCAGCTTAGATACAATGCCCTTTAGCACCTAGCTAAATGAATTAAAACAGGAAGTTGCCAGATGGCTTGTACCCTCTGTGGGTTCCCCCAAGGCCTGCCTAGCCCCTCCTGCAGCAGGCTCAAAGGGTTCACCTTACCACCACCCCTCCCCCCAATTAAATTACTCCAGGTGCCAAAATTGCTAGGTTGTGGTGAGTTCTCTCTCCCTGATTGTGAGTTCTCTGAGGACGAGGCCTGGATCTATTTCTCTCAGATCATGAGGCTAGCTGGTGGATAGTCATGAGGAGTGGGGAGTAGAGGATGGAGAAGTCTCTTTCTCCAAGACTTGAGGAAAGGGGTTGGGGCTCTCCTCCTGTTTCTATTACTAGCTTGGGAAAGACGTTGACTTTGGGCTGAGCCCATGAACAGTCAATAAAGACAATAAATTGAATAGAATCAGATGGTTCCAGCTAGTTTAACTGAGGCCCCATTTAAATAGCAACAACACCCCTTGGAAGGCTCCTACCTGGGGATTAGTCACCAACTAGTTATCATGGTAATTATCAATTAACTTCTTAGCAGGAAGAAGCTGACGGCCAGCTAAGCAGCAAAGTGGGATTGAGAATGGCAAAGCAGGAAAAAGAGGCCAGCCAAATTGGGCCTGGCAGGGCTGGGTTGGGCTGGGAAGCACCTGGAATAAAGGGTGGAGGGAAGGGTGTGAAAGACAGACTGTATTTCCCAAATTTTGCAGTTTGGTGGTGGGCAGAGCCTAGTGATTTTTTTAATCACTACATCACAGAATATCAAAGGGGGAGAGGAGGAAGATCTTAGAAGTTCTCAACCATTTTTGTGTCCCAGAATCCTCTGGAATTCTTAGATCACTTCTCAGAATTATGTTTTTAAACACATAAAATAAAATACATAGAATTGTAAATGAAACTAATTACATTGAAATACAATTATTTTTTAAAAGTTGAATAAGTTCATGGACCCAATTTAGGAAGCCTTGTCTTAGAGATCATCTAATCCAAAACCCTCATTAAACCGGTAAGGACACTGGAGCTCATGATTCAATGGCTTCCCAATGGCAAGGTCAGGTCTTTAGCCTCTGTTATGTTGTTTGCTTTAGTATGACATTAACCCCCTGTTTCTTCTTTTGTCTGTTTCCTAAGAGACAGCTTGGGGCTGTAGCAAGTGAAAGCCAGCCTCAAAACCACGAAACCTTGAGTTGAGTCCCATCTCCAACACATGCACTGGTCGTGCGATTCTGGACAAGACAGCCTTGTCAACACTCTCAGCTACTCTCAAAGGTCAGAAAGGGTCAACTTGCCTTGGGAAAGAAAGGATTTTCACCTGTGAGTTCCCTATACAAACGAAATCACAGGACTGGTCCCTCTGCCAACCCCATCTCCTGGCATGGTGCCTGGTGCATGAAAATGCTTGCTGACTGATTGATTCTCAGGCCAATGTTCTTTTCCCTTTATCACACTGAAGCCAACTGGAAATGATTGATCATAGTCCGAAAGCCTTTCCTGGAGCAGGGCTGTGTCTCACTCTTGGCAATATGAAGATTTCCTCCTATATCCAAATTGCCTCCCACCCCTTCTCTCACTGGCTTCCATCCTCTCTTCCTACAAGGTGAACCTTCCTCTTTCACGGGCTAGGATTATAGGATTTGAAGCTGCAAGGACATTTGTGATCACCTCTTCCAACCCTTTCACTTTATAAATAGGGAATTTGAGACCCAGAGAGAGGAAGACACTTGTCTAAAGTCACAAAGCTTAAGAGAACCAGGATTTGACACCACCAAGGACCTTTGGTTCCAAATCCAATTAATTGACAGCACTCCCAGGAGAATGCAATTCAAAACAAATCTTTTCCAACCAATTTTGTTTGTTTTTATTGAGCCTTTCAGTCGTTTCTGATTCTTCATGATCCCATTTGGTATTTTTTGGGAGGGGCAAAGTTCATTTTACAGATGAGGAAATTGAAGCAAACAGGGTTAAATGACTTGACCAGAGTCACACCTTTGTTTACTACAACATTTAATGTGAGAGCTCCCCCCCTTTTTTTCAGAAGGGAACTTGGATTACAGTCTTTCCTTCTTTTAAGTTTGATTAATTTTACTACTGATGTATAAATCTATTTTTTAAAAAGGTCTTGTCTTCCAAGACTTGAAGTCACAAACTCAAGGATGTTTCAGGTGGGAGCTAACCAGTCACCTAGTGACCAAACAGAAAAGTGTAGTCCAGCTCCATTAGATATTCACAGACTCATAGGTTATATTGGAGATCAAAGGATCTCAAAGCTCACTGTAGTCCAACCCTCTCACTTTCCAGATAGGGAAACTGATGCCAGAAAGTGATGTGACCAAAGTAAGTACTGAGGAGAAGGAAAAGAACCACTTTATTGGAAGCGCCAGTGTGAAATCAGGAAATGCCCAAATGAGAGGGACAGCTCTATAATTTGGGGGTGGGAAGGAGTAGGAGTCCATGGCAGAAGGCAGATTCATGAGTCCGAAGACTGTAGATGTACACTGCAGAAAACACAATAAAGGGTAGCTCATTCTGAGATGCAAAGTTTGTCTCATAAAGCTTGAAGTCTAGAAAGGTGGATGCTTACTGTGCATCAAACCCTGGGCTAAACACCAGGATCGAATAGGAGGAAGAGAGCAGGCTGGGTTATATTAAGGAAATTTGAACCACTCTGCTACAAAAGATCATCTTTTCAATACTAACATTGTCCCCACATCCACACCCAGAGAAAGAACTATGGAGCCTGAATGCACAGCAAAGCAAACTATTTTGTTTTGTTTTGTTTTGTTTTGTTTTGTTTTTCTTACTCACGGTTTCTCCCATTCGTTATAATTCTTCTACACAACACAACCAATGTGAAAATAGGAAGGTTTAATAGGAATGTATACGTAGAGTCTATATCAGATTGCATGCCATCTGGGGGAGGGAGAAGGGGAGGGAGAGGGAGAAAATTTTAAATTTATGGAAGTGAATGTTGAAATAAACAAACTTTTTTTTAAACCCTAATATTGTCCCCACGATGCTATAAGGCACAGCACAATCTCACAATCACGTATGAGTGAACAAATTTATCTCTTAAAAGCATTTACTATGTGTCAGGCACTCTGCTAAGCTCCAGAGGTACAAATACAAAAGGAAAGACAGTGCACCTGCCCTCAGGGAACTTGCATTCTAACGGAAGAAACAACATACATACAGGAGTGGTGTATGACAAGAAGGCCAGTGGAAGATGCATCATGGGTTTAAGTCAATAGCAGAATTTAACAATGAAGATGCTTGTTCAGTAAGTAGCATCAAAGTCATCATCAGAGACATGGATGACCAGAAGAGGAGGTTGGCTGCTAGCATATCTTCAATGATCATCTCTATGTAGACACCTCCTAGATCTTTTTGTCCAGCTCTCATCTTTTTCCTGAGCTCCAGTCTCACATCGCCAGTTGCCTACTGCACATTTCAAACTGGACTACCCTTCATCTGGACTATTACAATAGGTTCCTATTTGGTCTCCCTGCCCAAGTCTCTCCCTTCTCTAACCTATCTTCCACATAGCAACCAAAGCGATTTTCCTAAATCTAACCATGTCACTCTCCTACTCTATTTAGTGACTTCCTTTTGTCTCTAGCTCCAAACTCCAAACCTTCTCAACTTCAAAGCTCTTCACAACCCAGCCCCTTCCTGACTCTCTGGTACTCGTATATATGACTCTCCTTTACACGCTTTCCAATCCAATCCTACCAGCCTATTAGCTCTTCTATACACACACAAATGTTTGTCTCCAGTCTCCACACCTTTGCACATTCTCCTAACCTCTCTCTTTTGGCATCTTGGGTTTCCTTAACAATTAAGCTCAAGTAGCACCTTTTACATGATATGTTTCTCAACCCTCTCCTACCCCCTTCAGCTCCTACCTCTCAAAACTACCTTGTATTCATTTTGTATATGTTTTGTACATCATCATACAGTGTGTCCCAAATGTCTTAGTGTGGTTTAAATTTTTAGTCTCTTAAAACCACACTAAGATTTTGGGACACTCTGAATAGGTATATATTGTCTCCTACATTCAATTATAAACTCCTTGGATGCAAAAACTGTCTCAAGTATTAATTGAATATAGTGCTGGGCCATTGCCACTCATTTTGACTTAAGTGTTGTCAATGGATTCTGATGACTCTGGAGGAGAGAGTTAAGGCTCAGTCAAATCCAATTCACTCTTAAGTCAAGACATCATTATATCATTGGTCCTCTTTGAGAACAACAACAACAAAACAGTGCCTGACACATACTTAATAAGGGTTCATAGAGGGATAGATGGATGGATGGATGGATGGATCAAGTGAGAGAAAACAGACGGACAGCTAGCTAATGGTCTATCCCCACAAAATATTCAAAGAATGAAAAGGCCTTCAGACTTCCATGATGAGATCACAGACTCATCAAAGGAGGAAAGCAATTCTTCCTAGAATATATGTTGCTCTAATTGAATGAAGGGGAGTCCTTTCTGCCCAGAAAATTCCTGATTCTCATTAGTGGCAAATCAACTCTTTTTTTGAGAAAACTTCTAAACAACCCACTCCAAGGCTTGGTCTTGTCCATGAGCAAAATATGTGGCCACCTAGCTAGTGTAATGGATGGAACACTGAAAAAAAAGAGGGGAACACTTTAAACGCCTCAGATATCTTCCCTGTGTGCCCATGATGGCCCCTGAGATCCCACCACTAGGCTCACCCCTTTGAGTTAAAGACAGCAAGCCCAAAAGGAATGACTTCTTGACAATGAGAGGTGTCCACTAACCAAAAAGGCCAAAGAGAAGATTCCTTCACTGGGTGGGAGATTGGACTAAATGCCCTGGGAAGGTGATTTCCATCCCTGAGATTCTAAGCTTCCAAGCTTAGAGCTCTTAGAACACCTGAAACTCTTAAACACAGCCTTAGAAGGATAGGGTGGAGTCTCAAATCGCTTTAAAAGATATGCAGCCTAGTCACACACTCATCCTTCCAGTAATTTGACCTCCTGCTCCAGGTCAGATACAAAGCACAGGAGAAAGGCATGAGACTCTTGGAGAAGCAAACAGACCACAATTGCACCCAATAGTATTCCCAGAGCATCACCGGCCAATATAAAAATATCTAAAATGGGGAAGACTCTCCTTCTGTTACTCACACAGGGCAAATGTAACTTATCATGTGTGCTGTCGTTGTTCAGTCACTCAGTCATGTGACTCTTTGTGACCCCATGGACATGCCAGGCTCTTGTATCCTCCACTATCTCTCAAAGTCTGACCAATTTCATGTTCATTGCTTCCATGGCATTATCTGTCCATCTCATTCTCTACCATTCTCTTCTTCTTTTGTCTTCAATCTTTTCCAAAATCAGTCTTTTCCAGTGAATCCTATCTTCTCATTATGTGACCAAAGCATTTAAGCTTCAGCTTGAATATTTGACCTTCCAGTGAGTAGCCTGAATTCATTTCTTTAACTTATTTTATCTCTTTGCTGTCTAAGGGATTCTCAAAAGTCTTCTTCAACACCACAATTTATAAAGCATTGATTCTGTGGTGCTTAGCTTTCCTTATAGTCCAAGTCTCTCAGCCATACATTGCTACCAGAAACACTGCTGCTTAGACTATACAGGCCTTTGTCGGCAAGGTGATGTCTCTGCTTTTTAGTACACTGATCAGACTTGCCACAGCTTTTCTGCCCAGGAGCAAGCAAATTTCCTGGATGCAATCACTGTCTGCAGTGATCTTTGAGTCCAAGAACATAAAATTTGACACAGCTTCCATTTCTTCTCTCTATATTTCCCAGAAAGTGATGGGACCAGTTGCCAAGCTCTTAGCTGTTTTGGTTTTTTTATGTTAAGCTTCAGGTCAACTTTTGCACTCTCCTCTTTCACCACCATCAAGAAGCTTCTTAATTCTTCTTCACTTTCATGTGTACTGAACCTTTACTGGGGCCAATCTTTCTCTCCTAAAATTCTTCCCAAAAGCAGTAGGACTAGGGCCAGCCCTACAACCTGTACCCATTCTCTCTTCTTAAATGTCCCAGCTAAACCCTGCCTCCAAACCCTAACCCTACCCAATTACTAACAATACACTTTAACTGCTTCTTTTCCTTCCATGATTGGTTGGCTTTCCCAAATGACCATGCTAAGGCCAAGATTCAGAGGTCCTCTGACTCTAAGCCCTGTCAGATGTATACATGTTCCCTGAAAGAGGAAGTAACAGTAATTAATACCTTATCATACATTAACATGGTAGAGCAGATGAACCTCTCAATTTGGAGTCAGGAAAATAGGGGTTCAAAACACTACCTCAGATATCTGCTTGCTTCATGACCCTGGGAAAACCTTGATTTGATTCCATTTCCTCATCTGTAAAATGACAGGATTGTGCTTAATAACCTCCCAGGTCCATAACAGCTTTAAATCTATGATCCTAAGACCTGGTTCAAATCCTCTCTGATGCTTATTGGCATGTGACTTCTCAGGCCATCATTTATTAAATGAAGAAGTTGGATACGATGGCTTCTGAGATGGGTATGAAGTTCCTTCCAGCTCTAAATCTGTAACCCTATGAACATATCCCTGAATTAGTTTACCTTTCTTGTATAATAAAAGTCAAGTTAAATGGGGGAGAAGGATCTAGCTTTGAAGTGACTACTTGGGTCTGGTGCCATGGAGGGGGTCTAGGCCATGATAGGAGGAACAGCAAGTGTAGGAACCCTTAGAGATATGAGGATGAGAAAGAGGGGGATATCAAAAGGGGAGAGAGAAGCCCTAAAAGCCTGAAGGGGTCCCTACAGACCCCTTGATTATCTCCCCAAATGAGCCTTGGGTCCCCTTTGCTAACAGTAATAGAATTACTCCTGTAGGATTTTTTTAATGAGCACACACCCTCTGAGGAGCATCTGGAGGGATCCAGGGCCCCAACATGTCTGGGCACAGAGGAAAGGGTGCATTCCTCACAGGGCTGGGGCCCAGAAGGAACCTGTTCCCATGCTGTTCAGGATGTCCAGGCAGGGTGGGGGAAAATCTCCCCAAGGAAGGGCCATCAGTGGGGGGAGCTGAGAGGATAGATGGAAGCAGGCAGAAGATAGGTATTCAGAAGACAACACCCTGTACTTTACATTCTCAGAATCTCCTGTTTCATAAACAGGAATCAGTCCAGAACCCGGAAGAATGGATAGATTTGAGGATGACAGGGGACTAAAGAGAGCCAGACAATTGCCAAGGAGCCTGTGCTCCCTTGTTTAGATGGTGTTCTTGTCCTGCCATCAATGGGACATACACATGGAGTTATGTCCCCAGCAGAAGGGATGGACTGTGTCAAATCATCCACACTCATTCATGGTCCTTTTGTAATCAAGAGAACTAGAAAAGAGTTACATTGACAACCCAAATTAAATTTTCCTAGAGAGACTTCTGGGAAGGGGCAAACAAAAGTGATATGCATTACTATTTAGAGCAGCGGTTCTCAACCTGTGGGTTATGTTCAATTTGTAACAAAGAAAATACATCTTGCATATCAGATATTTACATTACGATTCATAACAGTAGCAAAATTACATTTATGAAATAGCAATGAAAATAATTTTATGGTTGGGGGTCACCACAACATGAGAAACTGTATTAAAGGGTCACGGCATTAGGAAGGTTGAGAACCACTGATTTACAGGATCTCAACAAGAATAAATCCAACAACCTACCAAGAAGAGAGGGATCTAGGAACCCCATCTGACACACTGGTTACCTTCAGGGGCATGCCAGAGCCAGCACAAACATCTCAGGAGAGCCTATTGTTAAATTTTCAGCATAAGCATTTATACCTGAAAATCAGTAAACATCAGGGCTTGATTTAGTCTTTTGTTGATTATATAGACCTAAGAGAATAATGGAGAAAAAGTTTTAAAATGCAGATTGAACTTAAAAGTATATGGTAGGTAGTCTTTCCCCCAGAGAGCCGGTTGTGAAACACTTACCAGCATGTTTCTGGAATAATAACAACAGTAAACACATTTATAGAGAACTTCACACTTTACAAAGTACTATCCTCATACCACTCTTGTGAGGTAGGTGCAACAAGTTTGGGGGATTTCATTATTGGACTATACCTTAGATTTCCTTGGTATGGTGAACTCCCAATGAAGAAACGCCCTTTGCTAATGCAGATTATCACCTACTGTGCCATTAAGCCTTAGAGTTGTTTAGAGCACTGACTGAGAAAGTAGATGACCTGCCCAGGGGTCACACAGTTAACTTGTGAAAGAGGCAAGACTCTGACCCATGTATGCCTGATTTGAAAGCCAGCTCTGTATCTATGAAGCCACAGCTGGGCTAAATTGTATTATCTTAATTTTGCAGATTATGAAACTAAGGTTGAGAGAGTGTTACTGCCTTACTCAAGGCCACACAGAGACTAAGTGACAGAGCTGGACCCTGAATGCAAGCCTCCTGACTGCAACTTGCTGCCTCTAATAATATGTTTTAACAAAACCCCACAATCAGTTCTCTTGGTACTATCTTTACCTTATTGCCTTATAGGTAGATTGAATAGTCAGTAATGATATAACCTAGCAGTTGACCACAGTGGGCATTTCCTCCTGTAATCCCCAATCTGTCTACCATCATCGTATGGTTTCCAGCATGTACTTAAGCGTTCTTCCCATGAAATTGTAATATCCTGTCATCTAACGTGTTTTTGCAGAAACAATGGTCAATGTTTGGCCAACTCAGCCTTGAGTTAACAACCATCACTGTTACTGGTACCTAGAACAGTATGAATGAGTCATAAACCAATAGTGTAGGCTTCAAAAATTCAAGGTGAGGTGAGCCCAAGATTCAATTCTAATTTCAAAAGCCTTCTGATTGGACCAATCAGTCAGGGAGAGGATAGCCATACCAAATATGGTAGCCATATTTTCACAGTTTGGTTTCATTTTAGAGAGGGAAAAGGAAACATTTGCTGGTCCTCCCCTAGGTGGGATAAGGATAACCCAATTTGTAAAACAACCACTACTTGGCTTCAAGGAAGATTAGGGCCTTTGTCTTTTAGAAATTACCTTCAGAGCACAGGTTATAAGCCGAAGCCAACAGGGGCTACCATGCTTGGAGCAGACAACAGGCACCAAGGCTCACCTTTGGAGTTCAGATAAACCATCCACAACAGATGAAATTCAGTTCAACAAGCATGCATTCAGCATCTAAGTTCAAGGTCCTATGCTCTGCCAGGTGGAATGTGCGACCTGTTGAGGGATGGTGCATAAAACATGTACAAAGATAAATAAAACACAAGATTCATGATTTAATGAATAATTGTTAAATAGGATCTGACCCTATCACCCCTCCCCCCAACCCACACACCCATTCAATAAATTCCAGTGGCTGCTCCCTATCATCTCCAGGATCAAATATAAAATTCTGTGTTTGATGTTTAAAGCCCTTCATCACCTGCCCATCCATCTCCACCTTTCCTGTCTTCTTACACTCTACACTCCCCCCTCCTCCCACCATGTGCTTTTCTATCCAGCGACACTGGCTTCCTTGATGTGCCTCCAACAAGATGCTCCATCTCCCACCTTCGGGCATTGCCTGGAATGCTCTCCTTCCTCCTCTCCACCTTCTGGCTTCCCCAGTTTCCTTCAAGTCCCAAAGAAAATTCCACCTTCTAGAGGAAGTCTTTCCCAATTCCCTAATTCTAGCACCTTCCATCTGGTGATTGTCTCCAGTTTACCTAGTGTAGAACTCCCTTGTGCAAAGTTGTTTGCATGATGTCTCCCCTTGAGACCTTTGAAAGCAGGGACTTTCTTTTACCTTCTTCAAGGCTTAGCACAGTGACTGGTATGTATTAGGTGATTGTTATTTTTAGTTGTTTTTCAGCCATGTCCAACTCTTCTTGACCCCATTTGGAGTTTTCCTGGCAAAGATATTAGTTTGCCATTTCCTTCTCCAGCTCATTTTATAGATGAAAAAACTGACTTGCCCAGGGAGGGGGGGGGGAAGGAGAAGAAGGAGGAGGAAGAAGAGGAGAAGAAGAAGAAGAAGAGAATGAGAAAGAAAAGAGAGAAGAGAGAGAGGAAGGGATGGAGGGAAATAGAGACAGTCAAGTGACTTGCCCAAGGTCACACAGCAAATAGGTGTCTAAAGTCAAATCTGAACTCAGAAAGATGAATCTTCCTGACTCAAGGGACAGCTCATTGCACTAACTAGAAACCATAGTGGGTAATGAACGAGTACTTATTGGCTGATCAGCTATGATAATTCGTATTTCTCTAACATTTTAAGATTTACAAAACAACTTTCCTCCTAAAATTATCTAATGCAAATATTACTTCCCTCATTTAATAGATGAGGAAACCGAGGTTTATAGATTGTAAGTGATTTTTCTAGGCATGGTTTAATGGAAAGGACGCTGGATTTGGAGTTCTAGGTCTGGGCTCAGTTCTTAGCCCTAAATGAGGAGAAAGATTTCAATAGGCAGAGATCCATGGAAGAGGAGAGGGAGAGAGAGACGAAGGGAGTCCTTTCCAAGCCTGGAGAACCAATGACATGAGCAAAGACGCCAAGACTGGAGCGGGGCAGGTTATCTAAGAAGTTCAATAGAAGAAAAGTTATGGGTACTTAAAAGAGTCGACTGAGCTGTAGGCTCTTAAGAGTCTTGTAAATCTGTTTCTCTGAAGGGGATTCTATAATTGCATTTATTAAGAACTGGTTACAAAATTACATGGTTCGTTAATAAAGAGCTTGATTGGCTGGGAATGAGAGTCTGAGTCTTTGAACTGTTTTTCAAACAACCTCTTTGGAAGGAAAAAAGTTTCCTCAGATATGCTCTAGTTGCAGATTTTGTCTATTCTATGCCCACATCTCTTGCCCCCAGTCTTAGTCTCTACCCTGGTAAGACCCTCATCACCTCTGACCTAGACTAATGTAATAGTCTTCTAAGTGGCTTTCCAGGTTCCAGCTTCTGTAATATGTCCTTCACAGAGCTGCCAAATTTATATTCATGAGACACAGATCCAACAATGTCATTCCTCTCCTCAAAAATCTTCAATGGCTCCCTATTGCCTCTACAATAAAATACTAAATCTTTAGCCTATCTTTTAATATCCTCTACAATCTGACTCCCACCTACTTTCTCAGTAATATTCCATATTTTTCTCCTTCACAAACTCTCTATTATGACTAAGCTGCTCACTGATCCCTGTATAAAACATTTCATACCCTACCTGTACACAGCTTATTTCCCATGTCTAGGCTGTGTCTCCTCCTTACTTCTACCCCTTAGAATCCCTAGCTACCTTCAAAACACAGCTCATATGTGTCCTTTCCTGATCCCCCCAGTTATTAGATCTCTCTTAGATCTCTCTCTCTCTTTCTCTCTCTCTCTCTCTCTCTCTCTCTCTCTCTCTCTCTCTCTCTCTGTCCCTTCCTCCCTCCTCTCTCCCTCCCTGGCTCTGTCTGTCTTCTCTCTCTTCTTCTGTCTCTGTCTCTATCTCCCTCCATCCCTTCCTCTATCTCTTTCTCATTCTTCTCCTCCTCCACCCCCTCCTCTCTTCTGTCTTTGTCTCTCTCAATTGCTTTTGTACATTCTTCGTAATTACTTACTTACATGTGTCTATTTCCCCTTAGGAAAATGTAAGATCCTTGAAGGCAGGAATTATTTCACTTTTTTTGTCTTTACATGCCTAGAATCTAGCACAGGGACTCCCATGGTTTTGTTTTATTGGATCTATTATTTCATTAGTAAAGGGAATTCCCAATACAAAAACTCCCTTTTCCAATGCAAAAACAAGCAACCAAACTTGCTCAGCAACTAATCATCTTAAAGAGTTGCTCAAGGCACTGAGAGGTCAGGTCACTTACTTGAGGTCCCATTATCAGTACAGTCAGAGACAGGACTTAACCCAGAACTTCCTGTTGCTGTGTCTGGTCCTTTTTCCATTCTCCCATCATACCCTTACAACTGCTTCTTATTCCTTGCCCACTTAATAAATTCTTGTTGAATTTAATTGAAAAGTGAAAAAGGCATCAGACAGGAAAGCAGAAGACCTGGCTGGAGTCACAGAGCTACTACTGATTCTCTCTCTCTTCTCTCTCTCTCTCTCTCTCTCTCTTTCTCTCTCTCTGTCTCTCTCTCTCTCTGAAAACAAATATTAAAAAATTGTTTTTACATACAACTGGGAAATAAGATACACAGGCAATGGGGTATAGAAATCCATCTTGTCCTACTAGGAAGTAAGGGGGATAGGGGGATATAAGAGAGGGCAGAGTGAGGGAAGGGGTAATCAGTTTGCATGCCATCTTGGCGTTGGGGTAGGGGAGAGATGAGGAGAAAATTTGTAACTCAAAGTCTTGTGGAAATGAATGTTGAAAACCAAAAAATAAAAATAAATAAATTTTTTTAAAAGGAGGAGCTGCAATGGGTGACCCTTAAGGTCTCTTTGAGGTCCAATTTTTTTATTCTGTGACCATCTATTACAGTAGAGACTGTACACAACAAAGCTTCCCAAAGTAACTGGGGTTTTTTCCAGAGAGAAGCCCCCAGATGTGGAAGTTTTTACAACTCCTACTCTTCTGTGGTGCTAGAAGATGGTGACCATAAAACTGAGGTGATTAGATTTAGGACTAGAAGTAACTTTAAAGGTGATTTAATCTAGCCTCCACATTTGATACGTGGAATCACAGACATGGGACCCCAAAGAAATTTGTCATCTAGTCCAATCCCATCTTTTTACAGAAAAGGAAACTGAGGCTAAGAGGCAAAGTGGTGTGTCTAAGGTCACGGAGATAGTAAGGAGCAGAGCTGGGATTTGAACCCTAGTCCCCTAAATTCTAATTCAGCCTTCTTCCCACTGTACCATGGCTGATATGGAAACTGAGGCCCAGAGAGAAAAAGAAACCTACCCAAGGTCACCCAGCAGATCAGAAGCAGAGCTGAGACAAGGACCTAGTTCTCTTAACTCCCAGACTGGTTACTTCCATTATACCCAGAGAGTAAGCTCTTTAAGGCCAGGCCCACATTTTTATTCATCTCTATAACCTACAGCTCTACACACAGAACTGGGTATTCAGTAGTACAGAGAGATGGTGGCCACCAGGAGAGACATCCCAAGTCTGCAGTACTGAATCAGTGATACAAAGATGGGATCCAGACCCTGGAATGAGGCAGGTGGCCAGAGCAGACATGATCTGGAGATGAGGGGCCATCAGAGAAGAAAGCAGCTTGGGTACTTGGCTTGTGAGAATCAGTACGTCATGTTGCCCCTCAAAAACAAAAGAGGCCTCCAGACTGCAGCATCCATGAATGAATTAACTGCCATGAATATCTGGGAAATCTGGCCTGAGAGGCAGAACTATTGGGGAGCCAGCCCAGGGAGTAGAGAGAGATGGGGCTCATCGCTTTCCATCCCAAAAGGGTGGAGAGATGAGGAAGATGGCCTAGGATGGTGAGGAGGGGTAGTGCTTCTGATATGTTTCCTTGATACCACAAGCTTGTTATTTTAAGTAAATTGTTCTCATTCTTTACTACTGACATGAAAGTTTAAATGATTTGTTATCAAAATACTGAATCTGAGAGGAAATGGGGAGTGTCTAGTGGTATGGGAGCAAATGAATCAGTAAGAGTTTTCTAGAGCCTGGGAATAAATGTGGGAAACTGCCCTCCCCCCAATCAATAGAGAATGCATATGGAAGGAAGGAAGGAAGGAAGAGAGGGAGGGAGAGAGGGAGGAAGGAGGGGGGAAGAAAGAAAGGAGGAAAGAAGAAGAGAGAGATGTGGAAGAGGAAAAGGAAGGGAAGGGAAAGGAAAGGAATGGAAGGCAAGAGAAGACAAGGGAAGGGAAGAGAGGAAGGAGGGAGAGATTTGGAAGAACATAAAGGAAGACAATGCTTGGAAAGGGAAAACAAGGGAAATCAGGGAAAGGGAAGAAAAGAGAAGAGAGGAGAAAGGAAGGAAGGAAGGAAGGAGGAGGGATATGGAAGAGGAAGAAAAAGAAGGAAAGGGAAAGAAAGGGAAGACAGGAGAAGGGAAGGGAAGGCAAGTAAGGAACAGAAGAAGGATCTTTTCCATGTTTTCTGTCCTCTGGGGCTAGGGAGCATGACCAGGTCTATTTCTAGACAACTCCAGGTAGAACATTTCAGTTTCATTTGTCTTTCCAAAGTTGTGGGCCTTGTCTCCAGTTGCCATCCACCTCAATAGGGAAGGACTGACTGAGGAAGCCCCACAGTTGAGTCAAAACCCTTAGAAACAACCTATGTCCAGGGACCATCCAGAACTTCTGTGACTCCTTGAACATGTCCAGGATCTCCCTCTGCAGGCTCAACAAGATTGTGAACGTGGGTGTTTTGAGGGAATCAGTGAAGTTTCTTTGAATAGTTTGATGAGGCAAATGCCAACAGGATCCCAGGTAATATTCCAGCCAGTTGGTCAGGACAGACTCCCAGCTCTTCCCTTTGTGACACCCCCATTTCATTCATTCCAACTATGACTATGCCATCTTGTCTGCCTCTCTGACTGCCTCATGTGGCAGCCTTGCAGCCTTCCCAGACTGGAAGCTCCTGAGGATGAGTCCCTGGTCTGCTAGGGCAGGGCCTAGCCCTCTTCCTAGGGCAAGCACCTAGCTGGACCTAGAGCGAAAGACTTGTTGAATTGAAGAGGAAGCAAAAGATAACTGGAAAGTGATGGCATTTGGGGGCCATGCCCAGGGAAGAGGCGAAGGCAGGGAAGGGGTTGGTTGGCAGCCAGACAACAGGAGGTGCCCCTGGGCCTTGGAATAAGCACCGTGCCCCTCTCCATCACCAGGTGTTCCTACTACCAAACACTTCCTCTGGCTAGCCCCCAGAAGCCCTCCTCCTTGGCTCCTGGCACCAGCAGCTAGCTTTACCAAAGTGGTCACGTGCTCAGCTGTTCTCAAGTACCTCCACTCCCTCCTGTCCCCAGAGGGCTTCACGGAAGACGGGAGCTGCTGAACCCTCGGCCAAAAGAGAGTTCAGTGGGGAGGGTGGGATTAAACAAGCCTGGACCAGCCCACCAAGGCTCATAGAGAAGCAGGACCTCCCTTTCCTCATGGGGTGCATCTGGGAGTGCTGGGGAGGTGGTGAGGGGCCAGAGAGGGATGGGCTAGGAGGCAGCTCCAAAAGGCATTAGCTTTGCTTTGGACTGAGCAGGAGAAAGCTTTGAAGAACGACTCGGGATAGTTTTCTGATATTCAGGAAAAGTCATTCCCAAGCAGTGACAAGGGAGTCAGAGCATGGCCAGAGTCACAGGATGTTAAGGCTGGAAATGAACCTTAGGCTGACATCAAGCCCGACCTCTCCATTTTATAATGGAGGAAACTGAGATCCAAAGAGAAATGACCTACCCAAGATCACGCATCAAGTTGCTGGCAAAAAAGAGCCTGGAGAGTCAAGATATATTTTTTTTTCCATTGCACCAAACTACAGTCATATTTCCTTAAGGAAGAAGACCCAAGAATGCTGAATTTGTGTTGATACAATTTGAATATTCTCTTTGCACTATCTATCCAAAAAAGCAAGTGTGTAGGACAATGAAGACTGGCGGTGACAGGCAGGAGATGACTGATTTATCAATGTGGGAGTCATTTGTCAATCAACAGTCATGGAGCAGTCAGATTAGAGAATTTTTTTAAAAAAAAAAAGGTAAAATCAACACCAAATTAGAAAACTATGAAAAATAGAAAATAGATCAAAGTAAGACATTGTCTCTGGTTATCACTGTCTCTTAGGAAATTTTAACTGATGGAAAAAGGGGAGGATCACCACAAAGAAACTGAAAAAGCTTCTTTGGAAGGGAGGAGAAGACAGGGTGGTCTAATGGCATTGGACCTCATACAGGAGATGACCCTTGAGCTAGACCTTGAAAGGAGCTAGTGATGAGAAGGAGGAGCATTCCAGGAACAGGCCACGGCCTATGCAAAAGCATAGAGGCTGGACATGAACAAAGAAGGCATGTCTGAGCTGCAATCTTCATTGGTGAAGGGATTACCACATGTATGAAATAATAGATCCACTGACATATTAAAGTATAAGGGAAAACTTCCTAATAATTTAAGCTGTCACAGAGAGGAAAGAGCTCTCAAAAAGTAAAGAATCCCAGGCCTAACACTAAAGGTTAATGAGATGAGGTTACATGGCCCCATATCAGAAATATTGTAGACAGGATTCCCATTTGTGTGGAGATTGGACAAGAAGTGCTCTGAGATCTCTTCCAGCCCTTAAACTATATAATTCTGAATAAGAGGGTACATACAATAGGGTAAGCGCATAATAAGGCAAAGTATGGAAAGTATATAGGAAAGCCATAAAGGGAGGAGTTCTTTTGAGCTTGGGAGGGATAAGGAAGAGATAACATCTAGGTATTGTGATTTTATATTAGAAGTTTTTTTTGTTCTACAGAATGTTTTCAATGTTAAGATTGAATATGATGGCTATTTGTTTACAATAGTCAGTATTTGGCTTCTGGATCAATAAATCAATCTGTAAGACACCACCACCACCAGCCCAACACCAGCAACTCTCTCTAGCCCTTTCAACTCATTCTGACATTCAATATGCTTTAGACATTTTGCTAAGAAAAAACTCAAAACTTTGATTATATCTATTTTCTGGTCCTCTGGGAATTGTTAGAGGTAAATATCATCCATAAGATTTCTCCAGCAAAATGAGAAATTTATTTGTATTGAAGTGAAATGTGGCATTAAGCTATAAAATCCCATGCATTAAGGAAAGCCCCAGGCAAAATCTCAAGACCAGGGAATTTTTTAATGGCAAATTCAGCCTTAAAGTACCAGAAGGTCATAGACTATTAAAGCTGGGTGAAAACTGGAAGCATCAATCAAAGGATGTCAGAGCTAGAAGGGCCCTGAGAACACAGACTAGTAATTGTGTATAGAAAGCAATATATAAATGTCAGGAATCTTATCTGAGTCTCTCCATAACCTTTTTAAGATAGGTACTACTGGTATGATCTCTGTTTTATAGCTGAGCAAAGTGACTTCAGTTCAAACCTTGATCTCAGTTTTGACTACCTCTCTAACCTTAACCCTGACTCTGACCTCAATTCCAATGTAATCTATAACCCTATAACTGAAGTGAGCAGGAGATGATATAAGTGTACCATTGGCTTCCCAACCCCCTTCGAGCCCCCACCAGTGTAACCACAGAAATATATCCACTAGGAGAACTGGAGTATTAAGAACTTTACACCAACGAGAGTTTCTCCCTAAGTTTTTAGCATGTGTGCTGGGCACCCAGCTCTGCTCCCAGCATCTCTAGGTCACGGAGCTGTCAGCTACCACCAGCCTCCTGACAAGTCCCAGCAGATCCTCCTCTAGTTTTCTGCTCTTGCTCTTCCCTCTTATCTTTTGTGAGAAGTTGCCTGCAAGGCCCAAATATGTTTTCATATATGTCTATATTGTGTGGGTGTGTAAAAGCCATCATGGAACACGCACTGACAGCAGGTGTATACATGTGCAGTTACGTGATCAACACTGGATGCTTCACTCTGCGGAGCTGGGGAACATTTAGCTTAAGTTTCTGTGTAGACTCTCATCTCGTTTACAATTGAGTACAGGCTGGTGCTTGCCCAGAATATGCATCTAGGTCCATTATTCAAATTTGCACTATTAGGAGTTAGAATTATATGCCCCAAAAAAATTATCATTGGTTCTAGCCCCATGGAAATAGGCCCTATGAATTCAAATAATGCTACTACTTGGCAAGACTCATTCTCTAAAATTCAAGGGATTTTGAGAGTATCCTCAGAAGCTACTAGAAGTGTTTAGCTTGGAGAACATATAAGGGAAATGTGATTCTGATCTTCAAGTTTTGGAAAGGCTGTCTTGGGGAAAAGTAATTAGGTTTGCTCTGTGAATGCCCAGGAGACAGAGTTAGGAGTAGGAGATGGGATGGGTGAAGAAAGGTAGATACTTGTCTCTCTGGAAGCAAAAATGTCCTAAGGGTGAAAGGTAACCAAAAGCAAAATTATTTCAGGGAGTACTGAATTCTCCCTCAGCTGAGGTCTCCAGGCAGTGGCCAAATGATCATTTGTCATTCTTTGTTAGATGCAGGATGGCCCCCAAGGTTCCTTCCAATCCGAGGCTCTGCCTCTCTCCATCTGGCTCACAAGTCGATAGTGTGAAGCTATCCCCATATATTTGCAAGTGATCTCAGAGGGCTGAAAGCAAGAGCTCCTTCAGCAAGATCCCCCAAAGAGACGATACAATGTCTGCTGTAAGACCTCCAGTGACAGGGAACTCACTACGTTTCAAGGAGGTCTGTTCAACTTCTGGGCCCCTCTACACATTAGGAAGGTTTTTATAATGGGTCAAAATCTGCTACATTGTAACTTTCTCCCCTTTGCTTCTGGATTTGCCCCCTGGGGCTGAGAGGCATGACTTAATCCCTCCTTCTCAACAGTAATCACATCCATACTAAACCAGTAGCTCTTTCAATCCTCATACAACAGGTTCTCTCATTTCCCCTTCAATTCTAGTCACTCCCTCCTTGGTCAGTTTGTCCAGTGGCTCTTTTTTGGTCTCGGACCCACTCTGGCAGTCTGGTAAAGCTTATGGATCCCTTTCCAAGTATCCTGTTTGTAAATGCATGAAATAAGATGCATAGATAGGATTATAAAGGAAACCAGGGAAAGTGAAATATAGTCATAATTTTTTTAAAGCAAGTTTACGAACCCAAGGTGAGGAGCTACCAGGGGCAGGACATGTGGGTTCAAGTCCTGCCACAGAAACTTATTAGTTCTGACAGACTTAGTTTTCTCATAGATAAAGTGGGATTGATAGCACCTATCTCACCGTGAAGCATTTAAAGTGCTATGTAAACATAAAATGCTATTATCCTTGTTATTCCCATTCACAGAGTCACAGAATTTGAGAATTATAAAGGATTTCAGCAGGCATTTCATCCAACCCAGACCTAAGAGAAATCCTGACTTCAATATACATAGACCTCCAAGGAGAAGAAACTCACCACCTATCAATGCAACTCATTATTGAATAATGTCCTTCTCACCATGGAGTGCCCTTTCCCCTTTACTTCTCTGCCTCCAAATTCTACCCATCCTGCCTCCTCCGGGGAGCCTTCTCTAAATGCCCCCAGATTCATATCCATTTTTACTGACCTACCCCCCACTGAATTCTGGACCACTACACAGACGCTCCAGGTAATGGACAATTCCAGATAAGATATTAGCAGCAAATAAAAGTGTCTCTCCCCAGAGCATGCGTGTGAACAGAGGACAAGGCCTCCGCCCAAAGGAATGAGTGAAATAATGCAATGTCAGATTGGCAAGGAGAAAAATATTTAGGGGGGAGGGGTGCCTCTTCACCTTGGGTCTTAAAATCCACACACACCCTAACCTGCAAAGGGAGGAGGGAAGAGGCTCCTTCCTAGACCTGCAGATCTGGCCCTAAGGGGGCCGCTCTCTGGCCTCCACCAAAGCTGAGCTGGACCACAGCCAAGCCAGATGGTATCAGGCCTGTTCCTACCTGCATACCTGCCTGTCCTTGACACAGGAATGAACAGGAGCCTTCACTTTCTCATCCCCAAAAGGCACCGCCCAAGGAACATCTTGCACCCCCATGTTCCTGGGCTCCAGAAGCTCTGAACCTGTAAGCCAGACCCCAGAGTGCCTACAGGCAACAAGTAGCTACCCCATCTGCTCTCTTCTGGGGTAGTGCTGGCTGCCAGGGATCTCTGTCATATAGAACTCATGTCATTCACATTCATACTGTGCTTTAACATTAGCAAAGTGTTTTCCTCACAATAATCTTTTGAGGCAAGAAATAAAAGTATTATTACCCCTATTCTATACAGGAGAAAATTGGGGTGTGGACAACTTGAATATCTGAGCCAAGATCACATGCTCATTGATAAATATCAGAGTCCAACCTTCCCCTTCAACCATCCCTCTGCACTCCCCACACACCCATTTGAAACCAAGCCAAGACTTTGAACATCTTACCTGTCCCACCTTCTTCCACAGAAATCCTCTCATCCACTGGTACTCTGCCTAATCTCATTCCACAGTGGTTAGCAAACTCCCAAAACTACTTACTTTCCCAGTCCCTGAGATATTGAGTCTTTTACTGCCTAAGAGTTAATCCTCCTCAGTTCCCGCTGTCCACTCTCTCATCCCTATCCACCTCACCTTGTCCCACTCCAAATCTGGCTGCCCTTTCCACTGTACCCTCTGGAATTCCCATTCTATAATTAACAAATGACTCTTAACTGTGGACCTCCTTCTCTCATGCTCATTCTATCTTCTGGCATTCAGCAATACCTGGCTTGCCACAAGAATATGCTCCATACCTGGCCATTCTTTCCAGCCCTGATTACACCTTCCTTCATCTACCCAACTCTCCAGTCCCAAAAGGGAAGTCAGAATATGTTTGGTTCCCCATTGCCACTATCTCTTTAGCAACATCTCATTCTTTGAGCTTCACTCTATCCAAAGGGATCATCCATTCCAAATCTCAGTGGCTGTCATGTACCCACCCCCAAGACATTTTTCCTCCTTTCTCAATGAGTTTAGTGTCTGGTTCTAAGACTCCCTCTCCATTCCAATAGTTCCTGAACTTGTTACCAAGATTCTGATGACGAATTCCCTTTGCACCAAGAGTAGAGAGAGGCTTGAGAATGCAAGTCCTGTTCATTGATGGAGAGGAGTCAAGTTTGGTTGGCACAGAGATGGAATAGAAAGGACTACCACGAGGTAAGGTTGGGAATTTGACTTTACTCAACGAGCAAAGGAAGCTGCTAAAGAAACACCACACATTTCTCTCACACACAGAGGTATAACTAGGATGTGGCAATCAGGGTTTTGTCCCATGGCGTAGAACTTGAAAGGTACCAACAGAACTTTCAGTTCTTTGACAGCTGTTTAGTGCCTAGTTAGGAAGAATAATTAGCTAAAATGTGAAGTGACCAAATATTGGCCCCTTTTGAGACTGTCCTCTTCCTTGCTCTGCTTAACTGAAGGTAGCTTCAAGCTACTTAAACCTGCCATCGTCTGTGATACCTGACCGAGACACAAAATCTCCTAGTGACGACTCTGTATGCTCAGAATCACACAGAGTTGGAAAGGACCCCAGAAACTGTCTAGTGCAACCTGTATATGAACAGGAATCCCCCCTAGAATATCCCTGACAACTAGTCAACCTGACTCCACCTCTGTGAGAAAGCTCATTCCACTTTTGGACAGTTGTCATTGTGAGAAAGCACTTCCTCATATCAATCAAAAATCTACTTTACTGAAACTTTTACCCATTGTGCCTCATCTAGGGCCAAGAACAAATCAAATCTTTTGTCTACTCAATAGCCCTTAAAATACTTGAAAATAGCCATTGTTTTCCACTTAAGTCTTCTCTTCACTGACCCCTTAGAGTTTCCCAGGGGCCAGGCCCTTAGTAATAACTCCCATGAGTTAGGGTTTGCAACATGCTTTCTTCACAACAATCCTACAGGGCTGCTTTGGAAGGCACCTGAGGTTCAGAGCATGCAGTGACTTGTCCAGAGTCACAAAATTGATAAATAGGATTCAGAACCAGGTCTCCTGACTCCAGCATCCTCTTCCTCAGTCCTATCATGCTGGTGCTTCCCAAGTGTCTATCCTTGGGTCTCTTCTCTGCCATAAGATCAAATGATACACAGAGAGCATTTTCCCAACCTTAAAGTGCTAGATAAATGCTGCCTATAATTATCCTTATCCTTATCTATGCTCTCCTCCATTTGTGATCTCATCCACTCCCACAGCTCCAACTTTCCCCTTAATGAATGAGCTTCTAACCTCCTCTATAGCCCAGACCTCTAGAATCGATGGTCTAGAGACTGAGCTCCAGACCCAAATCTCCAGCCCAAGTTGTCCTCAGGATTTATCTCTTGGGATGCCCCATTGTCCATAACAGTCTAGCTCTAAATCTATGATTCTGTGTATAATTTGTTCAGTTGTTTTCAGTTGTGTTGATTCTCCATGACCCCATTTTAGGATTCTCTTGGCAAAGAGACTGAAGCACTTTTCCATTTCCTTCTCTAGCTCATTTAGGGTCACACAGCTGATAAGTGTCTGCAGCCAGATTTGAACTCACAAAGATCAGTCTTCCTGATCCCAAGTCCTGTACTCTATCCACTGTGCCACTTAGCTGCCGCTGTGTACAACAGTTACTAATAATAACACAGTTAGCCTTTATAAGGCTTTAAAGTTTTGCAAAATGCTTTACAGACTTCATCTCATTTGATCCTCACAACAACCCTGAGAGGCGCATAATTCTACTCTTCCATTGTACAGATGAGGACACTGAGGTTTATAGAGGACAAAGGACTTTTCTTGGAGGTCACACAACCAGGAAATGATCAAGGCAGAATTCAAACTGAGCTCCCCTTGACTCCAAGTGTGACATTCTACCCAGTGCATCACCAGCTGCCTATCATTTCTATGGAGCAGTTTAAGGTCTGCAAAATCCTTTACAAACACTATTTCTGTCCAAAACAGATCTTGGTATTTTCTCCCTTAATATGCCCCACCCCCATCCCACCCCATTTGATTTTGCTATTTCTGTCTGGTACCAGCAGTTCTTACCCTCTCCTACGTCTGAAACCCCAGGCTTGTCTTCAACTTTTATCCTCCCCCCCCCAATTCATTCATCATGTAATATTGTCTATGATAATTATCTATGTTACTATGTGCCTTGCCTCTTAACTAGGCTGTGGGCTACATCAGAGGAAGGGCCATTTTTTATATGCATTTTGTTCCAGCCCACCAGAGCCTAGCACAAACAACTGAAGAGAGTACTTAGGGAATATTTTTTTTTGCATCAACAAATGAATAAATAATCCCAGATAAGGAAAGGCAACCCTGATGCCAGCCGCCAGCCTCCAAGAAGCATTTTTGAAAAGGTGGGATCCCCTACCCCTGGTCCAAGATGGGAAGAGCCAGCTGTGGGGTCCTACAGTTCACCATTTCCTATAGGAACTTCCAAAAGATAACAAAAGACAAGCAGAAATTAGAAGCAAACAAAGCTGAGAGACCCTGCATGAAGGATGCCGAGGAATGCCAAGGCAGAGCCCAGACAATAGAGAATCAGGGGGTTTGTCTGGAAGGAACAATGCCCATAATTGCAGATTAACCCGCATAAAGGGTTGTCTCCATTCCAGCATCATCAACAGTGCATGGGTCCCTTGGAAAAATGAGAGCCTCCCAGGATGTGCTTGGCTTGTTATTCTAGACAAAGGGGCATGGAAATAATAATAAATAATAACAAGGCATCAATTAAAAATGCCTCAGTACTTCAAGCATCTGGAATTTCATCAGCACTGGTACTCCTTCCATTGACGCAGATCATGGCCCCTACAGGCCTTCTTACATGGTCTTTGAGGTAAAAAAAAAACTCCATCAGCTCATGGCCAACCCAATGATGAGCATCTCAAAAGTTACTCTGGTCTTTTTCCATGCCTATAGTCAAAGCCTTTCTAGCTTGCTAAGAGCTAAGGACCATCCATTCAGAACTAGAAGGAACCTTAGAGATAATTGGACCAGTCTTCCTCAGGTGAGGGAGAATGGGGCCCAGAGACATAAACTGATTTGCCCAAGGTCACACAGAATTAAGTGACTTGCTTAAGGTCACAAGTGACATGGTTGGGAATTGAACCCTCATCCTTTGACTTCAAATCTAGCATTCTTTCTGCTATGCCAGGTCAACCTGCCAAAGCTTGTGTTCCACTGGCACTCCTCCAGGAGATGCCAGGGCTACCTGCAGCACAGGAAGAAGCAATGAGTAGGACTTGAGTGGAGGAACATGGCAGCTAGGGGGTGCCATAGTGCTGGGCTTGGAATCAGGAAGACATCTTCTTGAGTTCAAATTTGACCTCAGACGCTTACTAGCTTCGTGATCTGGGCAAGTCACTTAACCCTCTTTGCTTCAATTTCTCATCTGTGAAATGAGCTGGAGAAGGAAATGGTAAACCACTCCAGTATCTTTGTCAAGAAAACCCTAAAAGGAGTCATGAGGAGACAGACATGACTGAAAAACAGAAACCTATATAGTGAGTATCAGAGCCAGGATCTGAATCCACATCCCCTGACTCCAAATCCAGAACTTCTCCCCCTACCCTGCTCTCCCCAATAAGGGGCCATGTAGCCTTAAGACCTCCAAAGAGGAGCAGCCTATTATGTCATTGAGGCAGCCCAGCTGGCTCTGAGACAGCTTAAATCATTACAACATTTTTCTTTCCATCAAGCCTAAGTCTTCTTCCCTGTAACTTTTCTTCATTAATCCTGGGTCTGCCCTCTGGGCCCAAGCAGAGCAGGCCTAATCCCTCTTCTCCATGACAGCCCTTGGTCTGTGTCCCAGCTCTGCCCCTCATCTGCTGTGCAGCTTTGGCCAAGTGTCTGTCCCTCTTTGGGTCTCAGTTCCCTCATTTGTAACACTGGAACAGATATGCCCCTGCTCCAGGTAGTGCTCCCACCAATGTTTGTTTGATGCTGTTTGTGCTTACAAAGAAGAGTCTCCATATGTTTCTAATTCTCATAGCCGACTCATGGAAATAGAGTTGTTTAAGGAGTCCTGCTGTCCAAAAAGCCTCCCACACTCTATGTTTAATGAGTTTTCTTCACGCCTTTATTTTGGGAGCAGGCCTAACCTCGTCTGCCAAAAACGAGGGCATTCCCAGTGCCCAAGGTTGAAGTTAGGATAGAAACAAGATTCCATATGGCACATTCTAGCACAGTGGAAAGAACAGTGGGTCCAGTATCAGAAGATCTGAGTTCTAGTCTTAGCTCTGCAACTAATTCACCAGGGATCCTGGGGAGAAGAGTGAGGACAGGTCCTTCCCCTCTTTGAGTGTCAGCTATAAAATGGAGGAGTTGAGTTAGATTATCTCCAAAACTTCTCCTTAAATCTTCTAAATCCTTGAATTTTATGTTATACCTGGGCTTCCTTTAACATATAGACACCTACAGAAGAACCAAGCCAGGTTTAAAGTACTCCCTTAGGTCAGTCCTTACTCAAAGCTATTGTAGTTCATGCTTATTAGCACCTACTGATGTGTTTACTTTCGTTAGACAGCCAGAGGACATTTAATCAAATAGCAATAGTGAATAAAGTTACAGGAAAAGATGCACACACCCTCTCCAAACACGCAGACATAAGGCATGCTCTCCTATGGGTTACCCTACTACGAGTAGAAGATGGCACAGGTATAGGAAACCTGTGGCTAAGGAACATGCATGAAAGGGCTCATATATGGAGCCCACATGGTCAGGGTCCATGTGGGGCATCCCCACTGGTCTTGTAATTTCTGAAATGTTCTCTGCTACCATCTGCTGAACTTTAGATATTTAGTTTCTTCAGGACAATCTGCTGCTTTCTTCTGTCAATCTACTGTGATGCAATGGTTAGGAAGCCTCTTTCTGCCAGGGGCAGCCTGACATTCTTTTGGTAAATATGAATCACTACTCCTATCCAAACAATAAACACAAGCTAGCAGAAGCCCAAGGCTAAAAATGTCTATTCTTTTTATTGACTTTTCTCCTGACTCAAGGTCCTTGGTACCAGACAACTATTTGACTTGGAGTTAGAAAATTGTTTTTAACTCCTCTTAAATCCTTATAAATCCATATCCCCAAAACCCATTTTGGGAACTTCTCCCCAAAAAATTCACCAAGTGAAGGATGAAGCCACATTCCTGCCTTTATTATTCCCACTACCAACAACAAAACTCCAACTTTTTACTGCATTCTGATCATCACCTTGTACCAGTTCCTATAATCCTATGATCTAAGGACAGCCTAGCTGACCAAAGGGATTGGTACCCTGCCAGCTGGTAAAGTCAACAGAGTATGTCTCCAGTGTCCCCAACCTCTTTCTGGACCTTTTCTCACCTTGATAGCACATACACGTACACATACACACACATACTCAAATCTGTGGTCTGTGATTTATATCAGTCCTCCAGGATCTCTCCAGTACCTCTTCTCATACCTGGTCTCCTACCTGGAACTTCTTAGTTCAAGTCACTCCCCTTCAGTGTGTCATGCTCTGAACTTCTTTCCCTTAAGTCACCATAATAATGTTCATCTTTAGTATGGTGGGAAGAATGCTGGACTTTGAGTCAGAAACTATCTAGCCTTTAAACCCAACTCAGATCTATGACCATGGGCAAGTTATTTCTCCAGACCTCTGAGAGCTTTAACTTCTTCCCTGATAGAATGATTTTGTTAATACTCACATTCAAAGTACTATTGAGAAAAAAGTGCTTTATAAACATAAAAACTCTTTAGAAATATGAGCTTCTTATTTTCTCCCTTCAATTTTAGCAGCCCACAAAGTTTAGATCCATCTTGGACCAAATCATAAGAACTATAGTACATTACACAAATAATTCTTTAAGATTTTAAAAATTATCTTCATATGTATTAATTTTAAAATTTTTTATTACTCATTTATTTTTAACATTCATTTTTGGGAAGGCAAGAAATGTGATATCAATTATATATATGAAATAATGAAAAGCATATTTCCATATTAGTCATGTTAAAAAACAAAACAAGAAAAATAAACCTTTAAAAGTAAGCTTCAATCTGTATTCAGACGCCAACAGTTCTTTCTCTGGAAGTGAATAGGATATTTCATCACAAGTCCTTCAGATTGTCGTGGGTCATTATATCAATTAGAATAGCTAAGCCATTCAGAGTTGATCATTTTACGATGTGCTGTTACTGTTTACAATGATCTCCTGGCTCTACTCACTTCACTTTGCATCAGTTCATGTAAATCTTCCCAGATTTTTCCAAAAGCATCCTGTTCATCATTTCTTATAGTGCAATAGTATTCCATCATAATCACATATAACAACTTGTTCAGCCATTCCCCAACTGATGGACATTCCCTCAATTTTTAATCCTTTACAACCTCAAAAAGATAAATATTTTTGTACATATAAGTCCTTTACCTTTTTCTTTGATCTCCTTGGGATACAGACCTAATAGTGGCATTGCTGGGTCAAAGATTATATATAGTTTGACAGCCTTCTGGGCATAGTTCCAGATGGCTTTCCAAAAAAGTTAAATCAGTCCATAACTCCACCAACAATTCATTAGTGCCCCAATTTTCCCACATTCCCTCCAACATTTGTCATTTTCCTTGCTGTCATATTAGCCAAACTGATAGATATGAGGTTGTTTTAATTTGCATTTCTCTAATCAATAGAAATGCTTTATTTCATTTGTTCTTCATAACAACATTGTAAGGTAGGTAGAGAGAGCATTATTATCCCCATTTTACAGATGAGCTGACTGAGCTTCAAAGAAACTCTTAGGAAATTACTTTCCCAAGGTCATACAACAAGGAAGTAGCAGAGCCAGCACATTTACTGAGTGTACAATACTACTGGCTATGCAATTTTGCCATCACTCAGGACTGTTCCACTCATAAGATATCAGATTCTGAAATCCTCTTCTCTGAAGGGTATCTGAAAAACCCAACCTCTATTCCACCTGTCCAAATTCCTCAATTCTCCTGAATCTGCTATCACCTTTCAACATGATCTATGGTCTCTTGACCCTTCCCTGTTCTTCTAGGGGTATCTGTCCATCCTTCAGTTTCTTTCCCTCCCAATGCAGTCCAGAGCCAATGGCCAGTCATTTTAACGATGCTCTCACTAAGACATTAGAATCACATTATCTCTTCTCCTTTCATCCCTGATCATCTGTTCTCCTTGTTCCCATTACTAGGGTTGCTGCATTTTCACTGAAGTCATCAAACAAGGCTGATGATGTCTGCTAAAAAGTTAAATTCAGGTGGGTGACAAGGGAGGAAGGGAAAGAATCTAGAATTTAAAGTTCTAAAATCAGATGTTAAAATATATATATTTATTATTATTTACATGCAACTGGGAAATAAGTTATGCAGGCACTGGGGTGGGGAGATCCATCTTGCTCCACCAGAAAGTCAGAAGGGTGATGGGGGAGGATGTAGGAGAGAGCAGATTGGGGGAGGGGTATACAGTGGAATCACTGTTTTGGGGGGATGGGTGGGGGAAAGACGGGGAGAAAATTTGTAACTCAAAATCTTGTGGAAATCTTTGATGTAAACACAAAATAAACAAAAGTTAATTAAAAATAAAAAATAAAATAAAAATTAAAAGTTAAATTCTTTTGTCCCAGAATTGCAGACTTAGATGGGAGGAAATCTAGTCTAACCTTTCTCCCAATTCAGGAATGACGTCTGCAATGTCCTAGCAAGTGGCCAAGTGGTCTCCCCTTAGCTCTCTAGTAACAAGGAAGAGGTCTGGTCTTTGTTCTCACTGTTAAGAAAATTTCCCCTTCTATTGAGTCTAAATCTACCTCCTTGTAACTCTTACCCATTGGACCAAATTTCATCCTCAAACCAGACCCTCTTTCCTCTTGGCAACCCATTCATCAGTCTTTAGTAAACTGATGCACCCTGTTGCAACTCATAATGGCCATTCCAAATGTCTTCCACTCGTCAAGTCCCCAACTCTAACCCCTTCTCATTTCCTTTTTACAAACTACCACTAACATGAATTTATCAAGCACCTACTAGGCACAACAAGACCATAAGCGTCTCCTGAACAGGGACTGTTTCCACCCCCTGGACAGTGCCTAAAATATAGCAGGGCTTAAGAAGTGTTTTTGATTCATTTGTTGCAAGGCCTTGTATTCTGTACTGAGGATAAAGAAATTAATTACATTGGAGTCCCTGCCCTCAGGGAGATTACAGTCTCAGAGAAGAATTTTTATATGTGAGACGAACAATAGACCTGTGAGGAAGAAGGCAGGCAAGTATTGTCATCCATTTTAAAGATGAGGAAACTGAGGCCAACAGAAATCGTTGATCTAAGGCTACCCTCCAAGTCCAAAATCCATAGCAAGAAGTGAACTATGTCAGAGGTCAGAGCTAGGCCATAGAATGCATTAGAGTACCAGACAAAAGAAAGCAGGGGTAGCAAGGGCTGTAATGAGGGATGTAATGAACTCCCCAGTCATTGGAGGTTTCTACCCAGAGGATCAATTATCCCCTCCCTTTTCAGGGAGGATGTAGAAGAGATCCATGTACTTGGAGGAGACATTGGCCCTTCCAACCCCGAGAGTCTAGATTCCTGTGATTTCATGGTTCTACCTCTGAGCAACACAGACAAAAGTTTGCTATGTTCTCACAGGCTCAAGGGAGAAGGGGGATGCAGGAAGGGAGCCTGCATCTCCAGTGTTTAAAAAGGTCATCCATTATTCACTTCCAGAATGAGCTGGGTCTGTCCAATTCCCCAACACAAACACTCTCTTCTATCCCTACTGGCCTTCCTCTGGGCCCCACCCAAGAGCTGTGTTCAAACCACCCCGCCACTGCATCTCTCCAGTCTCTTGGCAGACTCTGAGTAGCAGCAGACAGGTCTGGATGAGTCCAAACTCCCCATGAGGGAGGCCCATCCTGCACATGGTTCCAGTTTGCCTTTCTAACTGGGGTTATATTGGTCTCCACATCAACTTTTTTACTCTGACACTCTGCGTCTCAGCTTCTCTATTTGGAGAGTAAATAAAGTAAAAATCAGTTCCTATTTAAGCTCTCAAGCTTAAGGAGGGTATAACTGTCAGGGTCCTGGAACTTCTGATGCCCAGGGTCCTACAATCTGTGGAATGGGCCCACTTGGGAAAAGAGAGGAGGACTCAAAAGATGTCAAAAATGTATCTGGAACTGATGTCATGACTACATAGCCCTTGAGTGTTCTCTGTGCTTTAAACCTCTGGTGTCTTAAAGCATAGCTCCATACACTAAATTTTTCTTTTTCCATGGACACACAGAACATACAAAATCAAAAATATAGATGCATAGAGAAAGCCAGGTAGTAACTAGATTCTCTGCTACACAGAAGTCCACCTGGTTCCCTCAACCTCTCTTTCCTTCCTGCCAAATAGTCCACTTTGAAGTATGAGAAACATTCACCAAGCAAAATAGGCCACCTCTGATCTTATGAGGTAGCCCTAAGTTACCTCAAAGTGGGAAAGAGACTGGTAGCCTCAACAGGGTTATTGGCCACAGTTGCTACCCTCTCTGGTCCCACAAAGCAATTTCCTTCCTCGATGTGGTAACAACAATCCCCACTGGTCCTCATGACTCTGACCATTATAACTGCACTGTTAAACAAATGGTGCAGTTTTAGTGATATACATGTTGTTTGCGTATGCATATGATATATGTACATATCTTGATAAGACCCTATCCCACGATGCTCTGTGGTTTGTACTGCATCGAATTTGGGTTCTTGGTTTAACATACGTAAAGTTGTTTATGCTATTGATTGATTATATGCTATGTATCACATTCAGTTTAAACAAGACATGGGCCATGCCCTCATAGGAAGAGCATACTACCTTTGGAGTCAAAGGACCTGGACAAATTCTAGGATTTTGCTCATCTGTACAATGGACAGGTTAAATTTAATGACCTCTGGGATTCCTTCTAGCCCTAGGGCTGTAATCCTATGATCTCGGAGTTCACTAGAGAAGCAAAACAAAAACAAAAAAACAAAAAAACCCAAGTCTTCTGTGAGGTCTGGAGCAGAGGTGGTGGTGGAAGGAGGTTGTCACCAAAGGGTTGATTAGTGAAAATTTGTAGAGAAGGTATCATTTGAGTTGCAAAGACATGGTGATCCCCCCTACACACACACAGAACTTAATCACAAACTTTCTACAACTTGGGAGATGCTCTTTTTGACATGCTATGGACAAAACAACTTTACATCCTTATGGCTGACCCTCTGGCATGAACTTCTCCACACTTAGCTAGATTTGCTCTTGGTTGAGAGACACAAGATCTGTCACCAATCAATCAGTTAACAAGCATTTATTAATTTCAAAGACAAAATTGAAACAGTTCCTGCCTTCAAGGATCTTACATTCTACCACAGGAAGTAACATGCATGTGTGTATGTATATAAATATAACTATATGTATATAGTTATATTGGTATACATATATATGCATACATGTATATAGTTATTCATATGCTATAAAACCAATATAATATATCAATAACCAACATATCAAAGAGATACCTATATATCTATAAAATATTGCCATTTTATATCATTATATATACACATATGCATATATATGCACACATATATTGATATGAAACAGATACAAGGTGATTGGTGGGGGGGAAGCACCAAAAGGAGTAGCAGCATGGTATAGATCACTAGACTTGAAATCAGGGAATCCTGAATTTGAATTCCACCACCGCGTCCCAAGGACTGTGACCGTGGATAAATGATCTAACCACTCTGGGTCTCAGTTTCCTCATCTGTAAGATGAGGGAGATGAGAAGCCTCAAAACCATGCCATATAAGGCTCAGTTGAATGAATTGGGATCATTTTACCTGAAGAAGAGAAGACTTAGGGAGAACATGATCATTGTATTCAATTATGAAGAGTCATCTGTGGAGGCGTGGTTGGCCTTCTTCTTTTTGACCCTCAGAAGCAAACTAAAATAAGTAGGGCAAGATTATAGGAAGCTGGGTTTCAACTCACAGTGAACAAAAACCTTCCAATGACTTGTGCACTTATTCAGTCATTTCAGTTGTGTCTGAGTCTTCATGATCTCATTTGGGGTTTTCTTGGCAAAGATACCAGAGTGGTTTCTTTCATTTTACAAATCAGAAAACTGTACCTAGCTGCCCCTAATGACTACAGCATCCAAAAGCCATGGCTCCCTCTGGACAGTAATAGAGTTCTCCAACAAGAGACGTCTCCGGCAGAGACTGACTGATTGATTGCTGGTTGGAGGTATTGTAGAGGAGTCTCCTTGCTCAAGTACAATTTAGAAGAAGACCCTCTAAGGCAGGAGTGTTTTACATTTTGTGTCTGGGGCCCCCCTTTCCTCTGTTTTAGCAATCCGTCTGATGAAACTGATGGAACCCCTTCTCAGAATCACATTTTTCATTAATTGAAGGAAAAGCTAAATTTTATTAAGCATTAATAAAAATGAAGATATCATTTTTTCCTATCCAAGTTCATGGATCCTATGAAATCTATGCACAGATTCCCAGACCCCAGGCTCAGAACTCCTGATCTAAAGCCTTTTTCGGTTCTGAGATCTCTGCTTCTATGCATGAATAACTCCTGCCTCCAAGTCAAGAGAAGCAATTAGTTCTTTCTTCTACTTAGACATGTCTTTCATGAAGGTGTGGCCTTCATATCCCGTGACACAGAAACAAACCCATTCACATGTGCCTTCATGCTCAATCATTCACCATACTTTGGGTCCACTTATGCCATTCTCCGAGCCCCCACCTACCCACCCTTTCTAAGCCTTCTCTTCTGAGAAGAGATCACTGTGGTTCAGAACAACTCCCAAATAGATATCATGTCCATCAGGACTTTGTCATCATGCTAGAATTACTCCATGAGGCTCAGCACTAAAAACCCAAAATACACTCACTCAACCTCAGAGCTCAAAACACCTAAAACTGCCTCCACCTAACCTATTCTCCACATTTTCAAGCCCTGCAAGGGTCCACACCCAAGATCTCAGAACTTTCAAATTACTCCCCCCTCTCCCAGGGAGATCCTCACCCAAAGTCACGATCCCTCATTAATTAATCATCCTCTCTCAAAACGTAAGGCATGAATCACCTCAAGCCTGACATTCATGGTCGATCTCCTCTTGACTGTACAACTCTCAACACACTCCATCAACATCCACCCAAGGGCAGATTTCCAATACCACTAATTAATAGCATTAGAAGAACATCCTGATGCTCTCTTATAGCATCAAGAGTAATTAATTATTCTCTCCCTTGATGAATAACTGCAACTCCTTTAACAAATATCATCAGGTATTCTAGGATCTCGGGTAAAAGGGCCCTTGAAGGATGTTCAATCCATCTAGTGTCTATGCACCAGGTAAAGACTCTGGGTAGCAAAATGATTTTGAGATTTAGACTACAGAAAGGAAAGGAAGCTTGGTAGAAGTCACCTCTCTACCGGTCAGACCTTGAAGATATAGCTCCTGACCAGAAGCAAGGATGTCTGTAGAGAAAATAACTCTGTCTTTGGAATTGGGAAACCTAGGTTGGAAAAGTAGGTTGGAAACTTAACTATTTATTAGTTAAATCTAACTAATTAGATTTGGCTCAATGTTTGGAAAAACATCGTACTGATCATAGCTGCCCTAAGTGACCTCTCCTCTTTGGGCCTTGGTTTCCCCGTCTCTTAAATGGAGAGGTTGAATTAGATGAACTTCAAAGTGTTTTCCATCTCTGACACTCCATGAAAATAAAGCTTTAGTCTTAGAGTGTGTTGTGGCAAGGTCACCCAAAAGTGGATCACAGATCTAAAGCTAAAATGAACTGGAGAGGTCATTGGGTCCAACTCCCTTATTTTCTACATCAGGAAACTGGAGTTGAGAGAAATCAAGTGATGTCCAAAGTCATACGAATCATAAGTAGAGGAGCCAAGATTCAAAACTATGCCCCCTTACTCCAAATCTATCGCTCTTTAAGTGACCAGTGCAGAGCCCAGTGCCCGGTACATAGTTGGTGCTTATTAAATATTTGTTAACTTGAACTGATTTGTTGTAGAAGAGATTCTTATGTAGTCTGGACTATATAGTCTCTAACTTCCCTTCCAGCTCTGAAATTTTGGGGAGGAAGGAAGGAAGGAAGGAAGGAAAGAAGGAAGGAAGGGAGAGAGGGAGGAAGGAAGGAAACAGTTATTAAAAGTTTACTAGGTGCCATTCACTGTGCTCAGGGCTGGAGATACAAACACAAGTAAAAATTTAGAAAATTCCTTTCCTCGAAGAGCTTACATCATAATAAAGGATGACAAATACTCAAAGAGGAACAGAAAGGGGTGATAGGGGTGAGTGAGGAGATGAAGGTACCCAATAAGTGGGCATGATTTTGAAGTCTAGAAGCCAGTAACAGAGACAGGAAAAGAATGAAAGCAGCCTGGCCCCTTTACAAAACAGAGGGTCCAGGAAAAACTCACCAATCAGAGAAGGAGGCAATCCCTGCAGGGGGATATTCCAGGTTGAGAAGATAACTGGGTATTCCAAGGCACAACTGGATGGCTGTGGTTCCTTCCTGACTGTTGCCAGCACTAGCTGGGTCCTGGTGTAGCACCTTCCAGATCTTAGATCCCTAGGATCTCAGAGTTGGAAAGGAGGTCTGAGGGCAGCTCTCATCAGTACAATGTTTTTCCCACACATTGAGCCAAAATCTGACTCCTTGTGACTTCCACCTCTTAAAGATGAGGCTCTCACACACTTTGAAAGCAAGATAGAATCCTGGGCGCCCACGGAGGGCAAGGAATTCTGAGCAAGAAGGCAAGAACTTGGCCCCTTTCAGAATAGATGGTAACATCATCTCCAGACAGAGCCAGCAGGAAGGATTTGCTTTTCTATTTGTCTTTCTCTCCTACGATTCGTCTTGTGGTTTGGGTTTTTTTGTTTGTTTTGCCTTGTTTTTTCTTTTGTTTTCTGCTTTTTTGCAAGGAACAACTCCAGCAAATGAGCTTGGAAATCCAGCAAAGGCCATTCGTGCCTGTCCCAAGGCTGCTGTTTCTTTTCCTGCCCTTTAGCCAGGCCTGAAATCTGGACTCTTATTCTAGATCTGTCTCCAAATATATTGTGTGATCTTAGCCAAACCTATTGAATTCTCAAGGTCTCAGTGTCCCCTTCTATCCCATGGGGGAATTGGCCCAAATGCTTACTAAAGTCCCTTCTAACTCTTAAATTATATGTTCAATGTCCTAAAATCTCTTCTACTTTTGATGTTCCATGCTCGATGTTCAAAATTCCCTCCAAGCATTAACATTCCACGTTCCAAGGTCCCTTTTCAATGTTATAAGGCCCTTTCCCAGTTCTGACGTTCCACATGCTAAGTCTCCTTCCAGCTCCAGGTCATCATGCATGCTCTCTGGCCTTCATCATCATTGCTGTCCACCTGACCAGCAGACCTGTCTCTGCCTTGATCTTCCTGCGCCCAATATAACTTGTTAAAAGCTCATCTTCTCGACATTAGCATTTATAGCCAAGTCTCAACTCATTCTGAGTTTTATAGTTTCTGATACTATTCTTAGAGGCTCAGTTTTAAAATACCAAGTTGGTAGAAGTGTTCTCTATGCAAACCCAACGACTTCTTTAGACACTTCCCTGTTTTCTCACCCTCTGGAATAATTTGCTTCTGCAAATCTTTAGAATTTCATGCCTGATAGTTCTTCATTTCCCTTGAGCCAACTTCCTCTGTAGAATTTTAAGTCATAGGTCCCACTCTACTCTTTTCTAAACTCAGACTGTGAGATGGTACAGAACATAGAGTTTTCCAGTTAAAGTCAAGAAGAGCTGAGTTCCAATCCTGTCTCATATGTGAAATGTTAGCGTCTCAACAACTGTCTATCTCAGTTGTCTCGTCTCTAAAAGAAGAAAGTTTAAATGGATAACTTCTAAGGTCTAACTCTCTGATCATCATTGAAATCCATTCTCCAAAAATCCAGGGTCCATATTAGACACTGCCCTGGGTTCTACTCCTTTTCCAGTACAAATTATAAGATGAAACACTTTTCCTGAAGTTCCTTCCATTTCCACTTCAGCAACCAGTTTCTTCTGATAGGTCAGAATCATGTGGAGAATAGCAAGTCCCTTTATCACTTTCCCCATCTTTTGAATTCATGTAATTATCATTAAGGCAAATCAAGAAATTACCAGCTCACTACTCCTGACTAAAGGAGTTCCAGATAATGTCTGGATAATTAAACTCTCCCATCTCTATTCTCTTGCCAAATTTATGATTGTTTTCTAAACTTATTTATTTCTTCCTTCCATTCAGGTGGTCTCTAGCAGTGATGTCAAACTCAAATGGAAGAAAAACCAGTAAATACAGAGAAGGATCCCTGGAAGGTGCATATTGACTTAGAAAACCATATGTTCACATTATCTATACTTTACTGTATTTTTATTTATTTTGTTAATTATGTCCCAATTACATTTCAGTCTGGTTCAGGATGCACAAGTGAGTGTTGGGAGTCCAAGAGGACAGTGGCCTTTGATACCTCTGGTCTACAACATGCTCCCATGACAATATTGTTTCTTTTCCTTTCTCCACTGATACTCATCCATATGTTCTTCACCGTTAATCCCTACCCTACCATTCTGTTCATGATTTCTTCACATGAGTTTATGATCTTAATATAGGGTGAAACTTCAGTATACCCTTATCCTGTTGCTTTTAAATATGGCAGACCCTTTAAGGCAGTGGTTCTCAACCTTCCTAATGCCGCGACCCTTTAATACTCATATGTAGGCATATCTGCATGTGGGCAGACCCACCTGGAGACAGAGGAGCAGTGTCTCAGTTCCTAAGACAATCGGAAATATGTGTTTTCCCATGGTCTTAGGTGACCCCTGGGACCCCTGTGAAAGGGTCGTTCGACCCCCAAAGGGGTCCCCACCCACAGGTTGAGAACCGCTGCTTTAAGGTAATATTCCAGTCATGGGTCCCTTGGTGGAGACCAAGCACCAATGATATATATGAGAAACAGGTTCTCTAGTTCATCTGTTATACTCATTACCCATATTTTGTGCCTCTGCATATAGTCATCAGAGATCATAGGGTTTATTCCTGACTTTTTCGTGTGAATTAATGATTCTCTATCTACTAGCACCTTTCCTCTTCTGTTTTCTCTCTCAACAAAATTAACAGTTGACAATATGACATGGAGGGAGGGGATAGAAAAGCTAGAAAATCAACATGGACCTGTGTTCAATGATGTCAAATATCTTCTATTTAAGGAGACTGGTGGAGGGGAAGGGGTAAGAAAAGGAGAAGATGAATGCAATACATTTTAGAGAGATTTCCTTTTGAAATTATTTCTAAAGTTTTCTGCTTTGTCACTTAAAAGGCTGAGCTTCAGTAATGAGAAAATTTTACTTAGTAGAACAGGTTAAATTATATGGGGTCAAGTTGAAACATCAAAACAGACAGGCATGACTGCACTGAAGAATTTGGGGTGTGACTCTCCCTCCCTCCCTGATCCTTCTTGCTCAGTTGCCCCCAGATCTGGTTGGGTTTGTCCATCCTAGGGAAGTCTCTCCCTTTGTGAAGAGGTGGAGGGATAGAAAAAAGCAGGTGAGGCCAGAATGGTGCTACTCCCAGAATATCCCCTTTTACTATGGAGAAGAGAGGAGAGAGAGACAGAGACAGAGAGAGAGAGAGAAAGAGACAGAAAGAGAGAGAGACACAAAGAGAGTGAGAGATAGAGACAGAGAGACAGAAAGAGAGAGATGGAGAGAGAGAAACAGAGAGAGAGAGAGACAGAAAGAGACAGAGACAGAGAGAGACAGAGACAGAGACAGACAGACAGAGACAGACAGACAGACAGACAGACAGAGACAAAGAGATAGAGAGTAACTATTCTTTAGATTCACCTAAAATGTGACCTGGGCTAGAAGAGGCATTATGAGAACAGTTAAGGAGAGGGCCAGAATGGGATAGGATCCCTGTTCTCAGCAATAACAGCTCCCCCCTTCCAAAATGTCTCTCTGGTTACTTACTTTATAGATAAAAGAGCACAACAATGTTCTTTCCTCATGCTTCAGTAGGTCTGCATTATTTCTTGGGTTTAGTCATGTTTCCTTATTCTCCAGCTTAAGAAGGTCATTTTATAGATGGGGAGGGGAGGGGAGGAGACAGGGAGAAAGAAAAGAGGAGAGATGGAAGAAGAGAGAGGGAGAAAGGAGAGAGAGAAGAGTTAATGCGGGAAATCAAACCCCCTCCACTTGCCCTAGATTGGGCCAAAGACAATGGTCTAACTCTCCCATTGGAAGGAAGAAAGCTGAAGAACTATCCACACCTGACTTCTGAAGATCGCTCCTGGTGTGTACACTTTGGGGTCCTCATTCCTCAGCAGCATGCTTCTCTGTACAAGCTTCAGCTTTGTAACTTCTGGGTCTTGAAGATTTAAAGCGATCTTCCTCCTTGGCATTGCATCCCAGCAAAACTCATCAACTCAGACGTACTGTGAGCCGATTGAATTGGGGGGAGGGGTGCTAGCATTTATTAAATACCTACTATGTTCGGGGCCCTGTGCTAAGTGCTTTACAAATGTCTCATTTGATCCTCACAATAACCCTGGGAGTTAGGTGCTATTATTAGCCCTATTTTACAGAGGAGAAAACTGAGGCAAGCAGAGGTTAAAATGACTTGCCCAAGGTCACACAGTGTCTGAGACTAGATTTTGACTCAGGTTTTCCTGACTCCAAATCCAGCTTAGCTCTGTCTAAGTTAGCTCTCTATCATTAGGCACTAGGATTAGGCTATTTTTAATTTATTATTTATTATTATTATTATTATTATTATTATTAATTTAATTTATTAAATTTATTTTTTTTAATTTATTATTTTAAAATTATTTCTTTTGTTCAGTTTTTTTTCAGTCGTGTCCAGCTCACTGTGACCCCATGTGGGGTTTTCTTGGCAGAGATACTGGACTGGTTTGCCATTTCCTTCCCCAGTTCATTTTACAGGTGAGGAAACTGAGGCACACATGGTTAAGTGACTTGCCCAGGGTCAGACAGCTAGTCAGGGTCTGAGGTCAGATTTGAACCCAAGAAGATGTCTTCCTGACTACAGGCCCGACGCTCTACCCACTGTGCCACCTGGTTGCCACGAAGTTCTTTCAAAAACCTCATTTTTATCTGGGATGGTGAGCTCCCTGCCTGAGAGGAGGGTTCGTGCCTGTTCCTTTTCCATCTCCTCCAGAACATCAGCTTCAAGGACAGGGCCTAGCTTTCCAGAGTATGTTGGTAAATGTTTAAACACTAGCTCTCTGAAAAAATAGACTTCTAAAAAATTTTATCCACTATACACTTTTTAAAAATTTAACCATTTTTATTTAAAGTCTTGAGTTCCAAATTCTATCCCTCCATCCCCTCCCCCCTACCTGGGATGGTAAGCAATCAGATACAGGCTGTTCATGTGCAATTCTGCCATGCACTTTTAAGTATAATCTGAAGCATTAATATTTTTCTATCACCTTCTTAAGTATAGAAAATCAACAAAACCATAAATCATGCCCTGATTCATAGCATTTGTCATTGAAAATTCAACAATTGGCTCTTGAGTTGATCCAAATCAACTCCAACACAATACTTAGTGCCTTCCTGGCCCAGGTCTAGGGACACAGTAGAGACTCCCTTTGACAGTCTTGGCCTAGCATGACACCCTGCTGTCTCTCAGTACTACCAGGTGGTGGATGATTTTTAAGTTTCTAAGTCATGCTAACGGCAACAAAAGCCCTCTGGGACAGATGAGTAAATACTAGCCGTTCAGTAGGGCTCCTATGTCTAGTGAGTAAGAAGAGAGCCTGAAGACGGAAAGAAGGCACACAGAAGGTGGGTCGAGCTCCCTCCTCCCCACTCTGGCAGATGTCAGTAGCTACCGAGCGGCATGGTGCTTCCAGGAGGGGATTCCCTCCTAGACCTGACCCTCTAGGACATCCCTTTCCTCAATCCTGCTCAAGTCTCCCCAGTGACCAGAAATCGCCCCTGCCTGCTCCAGTCTCCTTGTGTCTGGCCAAGACTGTCAAAGGAAGGGAATGTAATTGGGGCACCTGAGAAGGCCAATGCCTGCATCAATCAGCCCCGAGCCTGGCACAGAAAGGGGGCCCTGTTGGAAGCAGGAGAACTTCCCCCTTTCTGCTTGTTTGTCTTTCTAACTCCATTAGGGGACATTTCCTTATAAGCTCCCTCTGCTGTCACTAGAATAGGAAGGGAAAAAGCATTTATACAGAACTCTTGTGCCAGGCACTGTGCTTAGCTCTTTACCAATATTATCTCATTTAATCTCATTTATTTATTTATAATCTCATTTAACAGGAATCCAGGAACCTTGCCCAGAAGGAAATTGGAAGGAACCAGGCCTTTCTGCACCCACGGAAAATCTGGAGAATTGTACCCACCTTCTCCTGTCCTGTGAGGAGGCAGCTGTGTTACAACAGAGAGAGCCTTGGATCATCTTGGTTCATTTCCCAGCTACTGAATGACTTTGGACAAGTCACATCCCTCTCTGGCCTTCATTCTCTCAACAGTAACATAGGCCTAATAATCCTTGCCCCACCTACTACACAGGACTTGCCAGTATGCTAAACTGTGAAGCTCTATAAAATGGTAGTTTTTATTATTAACCCCCTGGGCAGGCCCCACAGGTGTCCCATCATTTAGAGAGGCCCAGAGGTCGAGAAACTCAGTGGGAAACAGTGGGTGCCTACTCTGGGGGCTGCTGTGACCACACCACAGAGGAATGGGCTCCCTCTCTCCCAGCTGAACAGGGTCAAAGCTGAAGAGACCAATCGGGGTCCCCTGAATCACCTGCAGACCCCACCTCTAGGGCTGGAAGGGACCCAGCTCCCTCATCTTGTAGAGGGAGAAGGGACTCACCCATGGCATAAAGTAGCAAAGACAAATTGGACTCCAGACTCCAAATCCAGTTATTCCTTTAAAAAAAAAAAAAGACTTCTTTTGTATTTTTAGTTCTCTTGAATTTTTTTTTCCTCTGCAGGATTTGTCTGACCCAAGTCTTTGTCATGGTGCAAAGAGTTTGTTTGGGAAATATTAACAGATGTGAACTTTATTTAATTAAAAATCTGAACCTAGGTCTGACTCCAAAGAATAATGGTAGCAATGATAGCTTAATGTTGTCTCATTTGGTCATCACAACAACCCTCTAAGGCAAATGGCATTATCACCTCTGTGGTACAGATGAGGAAACTGAGGCTCAGAGAGGTTATATGATTTGCCTAGAGTTACACAGTCTGATGAGTGTCTAAGGCTGAATTTGAACTCAGATCTTCCTGATTTCAGTCCCAGATGACTACACATTGAGCCACCTGACCCTCCACCCTCAACCACCACTCTGCCTTCCTCAGAAAACATCCAGTCCAACTGAGGAAGCTATAACCATTATTACTGTTCTAGAAGGAAAAGGATTTGCCCAAGGTCAGTCAGGGAATAAGTAGCAGAAATAGGATTCTGCCTCCTGCCTCTGACTCCCAGCCCAGAATTCCTTCTGTGGGGCCCCTGGCTCTCTGCAAAAATGAGCAGCAGACACAGAAATGCCTGACCTCGTCTCCTGACATGGAGCAAGCTGAGGGTCCTCCCTGCCTCCGGCCAGACCCCGACCCTCTGCTGAGCACCGGGTAGAAGGAAGAGCTCAGGGATGGGAACCCAGGCCTCCCCTGTGTTTGTTACTCCCCCCGAGATGCTTTTGGACACGTCCTTTTTCCCTTCGCAGGGTTCTACTTTGGAACAGGTGGTCGCCAATAAGTTCTAAGGGAGGACCCCTCACACATCAGAGCAGCAAAAACCCACGGCTTTGCTCTCTCTCCTCCTGTTTGCAGGAGGGACCTTGAAACCTGAGCGGCTTCTTTGCTGAACTAAGGTGAGACAGAGAGTACGGGGTGCCAAGAACACGAGTCCTAAGTGCTTTCTATCTGCAGCTGGAAGGGACCCCATTTCCTACCAGCGACTCTGCTTTTGGACTTCTCGTCCCAGCCCTCTTTCCATTGTCCTTTTGTTTGTTGGCTTGCCCCATTAGACAGTAAACTCCTTGAGGGCAAAGACTACTTTTTGAAAATCATTTTATCCCTGATGCTTAGTGCATAGTGCACTTAATAAAAGTTGATTGATTGATCAGGAGGCACCCAGTACAATTACTTCATTTTATGGGTGAGAAAACTGAGGGTCAGGGACATTAAGCATCTTATGCAAGATAACATAGCAAGGAACTATCAGTCTGGATTCGAACCTGGGTCACTGGGTACAAACCCATTGTCCCTTCTATTCCACCACACACCACCCATTGTTCCTGGTTCTGCCCTCTAGGGCCAAGCAGAATAAATCTGATCTCTCTTCCTCATGGCATCCTTTCAAATAGTTAAAACCATATACCACATATGTGGTACTATATATAATATATATGGCTTGGGTGTGGGGATATAGGTGTGTGTGTATATCAAGTATTTTTGTCTTTGCTGCCCATTTTTGTGCATACAACACATAGATCGATCAATCGATCGAGAGACAGATATTAACCTGATATCATCCACTGACATATTTCAAGACAAGCCTCTTCACAGCCCTTGCCTCATGCCTTTGTATGTGTATGTTTGCATATGGAAAGCCACCTATTATCTATGTGTGTGTACATATCTGTGTTTGTGTTGCTTCCCTACTAGACTGCAAGCTTCATGAGGGCAAGAATTGGTACTGACCTCATTGCTATCTCCGATAGCACCCGGTTCAGGGTTTTGCACACATGCGCACTTGATGATGCTTATTGCAGGATAAACACAAGATAAATATTGGTTGAATCAGTGAATGAAGGAACTAAACAATTGAATGAAGAAATGAATGAAGGAAATGAATGAAGGAGCAGGAAGACTTGGGGTTTTGTTCTTGCTTCAGCAACACATACTGAAATTGGAATGGCACAAAGATTAGCAATATCATAATAGGTGAAGATAGGATTGTTGATATCCCTATCAGAGATGCTGATGGCAAGTCTGGAGCTAGAAACCAGAATGTAGCCCCTTTCCCACCTTACTCCCGTGCCTCCAGACCCAGCTATACCTTCCCTTCCAAAGTCCAGGTCTCTCTGAGCCCGACCAGCTACCCTCCATCCCCGTCCACCAAGCTTCAGGTTTATAAATTCGCAATGCCTTTAAATGCCTTCCCATCAGTCAACCAGGGCATTGGGGAAAGAGAGAGGGAGACCATGGTCCCCAAGACAACACTGCCACCTAGAGGAGATCCCAGCTCTGCTCCTTCTGAGTTCTCACTTATTTCAAGAATCCCAGACTTTACAAACCAGGGAAGAACCTTAGGGATCATCTGTTCTAACACCACTACTTAATGGACGGGGGGTTGATGACCAGAGAGGGAAAGGAACTGATCCAAGGTCAAATACCAGGCAGCACAGTATAGTGGAAAGAGAGATGAATTTGAAGTCTAAAGACCTAGATTCCAATACTCGTTTGGCTATTGACTACTTTTTGGTGCCTTATCTTGCTGCCCTTAAACTAAATTTATTCAGAGGATGATAGGAATTACTTTAGAGGAGAACCTTAAAAACAAGCCCCCTCATTTTATATAAGAAGAAATAAAGAAACCCACCCATACTCGTCCAAGGTCACACGGAGAACAGTAGCAAAGTCAGGATTTGAACTCGGGTCTTCCCATTCCAAATGCATTCTGCCTGCCATTGTCTAATGAGTTGTAGAAAATAAAGTAGTAGAAGCGGCCAGACTTTGGGTGTTTGTGGGGCCTGGTCTGTGGAAAAATTGTGAATGAAAGGGAAGTGTGTTTAAGGCAGGCTCCTGTCCCACCTTTCCACGTCTGAGTCCCAGAAACAAGGCTCTGTTTCAGAGTCAGAGTCTAATGTTAGGAAGGGACCTTATAGATCATTTAGTGTAATCTCTTCATTTTATGATTGAAAAAGTGAGGACCAGAGAGAAAAAATGGATTCTCAATAGATCACACAATTGTTACCTAAGACTGGAACCCAGTCCAGGGTTCTCTTCATTAGACAACACTGCCTTAATTGCCCAAGTCTCCAAATTATCTCCCCCACCAACTTGTATGTCACCAGATACTTCTTGACCAGGGAATTTCTTTCTCCTTTGTTAATAAACAGCAATAAGCTAAACCTTATCAGGCTTTTTCAATCCAATAGGTTGAGTGTTTTCAACTCTTCTAAGAGAGGAAAGAAGGGTGGGACCAAAGAGAGGAAGAGGAGAAGAAAGAAGCCCGTGTTCTGGTTTGGTTGACAGTTTTGTTATGGGATTAATTCTCCATGTTCTCATTGTCTCCAACAAAAGTTGGAAAGATTTCGTGAGTAAAATTTAATGGGGAGACTGGATGTCCTCATTAACGAGTGCCTATAAACAGCTACTTCGTTTTGCCATCACCTTTTCGAAATGACTTAGTATCCTGGAATATGAGTTAAGTCTTAGATGTAGAGCATTTTCGCAGATGAGGAAAATAAGGCCCATGTGACTTGCCCACAGTAAGAGAAGAAGCCTTTTGAGGGACTCCCCTCTTTCTGTTGTCAGTGCCTTCCCTCTGAGGTTACTCCCTGTCTACACCATACGTCACTTATATGTATGCTTTTTTTTTTCATGTTTTCTCAATAGCATGTGAGCTTCTTGGGGGCACATACCCTAGGGTTGGTTTTCTTGTGTACCCAGACCTTAGCACAGTGTCTGGAACATAGTAGGGGGCTTAATAAATGCTTGTTGACAGGTTTATTGACTAAGTGATAGAGTCAAAGTTCAAACCTGGGTCCTGTGATTCCAAGTCATTAGATTCGGTTTTTTTCCACATTTTCAACATTCATTCTGTTCTCAGGACCTTTGAAATAATTTAATCCAATCTCTGTTGTTCTATTTGAGAAATCTAAGACACAGAGAGAAAAAAATTGTCCAGACTCACACAGTGAGTCATTGAAAAATGAGTGTGGGTCTCCTGATTCATAGTCTAGCATGCTTTCTCTTTTACCAACTTACTCTAACAGTTGGCAAGGACCTTGGAGAACATCTAACCTCACTCCTTCAATTCAATTACACAGAGAAAACTGAGAACCAAGGAGAGGAAAGGACTTATTTGCCCAGTCATACTGATAATAGACATAACAAAGCCAGGATTTGAACCTAGGTCCTTTGATTCCAAATATCTTTCAATCACACATTTCTAAGAACCCACTTCAACTTAGACAAAAGTGAAACAGTCCCTACTTTTGTCTCTGTTTCTCTAGTGCTTAGCACAGAACCTTGCATCTTGTAGACACTTAATAATGGTTATTGATTGAATGGTGAAAATCAAGATGTTTCATTCATCTTTGTGTAAGGCATAAGTCAATAAGATGAAGTTTAATAGGTATAAATGTAATATAATGTAATAATATAATATAAATATATTATAATATATTATATTAATTATATTATATAATTGTATTATTAATTATTATGTATTATATATAATTATGTATTAATTATATATAATATTATAATTATAATGCCTCCAGTCTCCTTTAGTGGACCTTCACCAAGGTACCACTAAGGGTGGGTGTTCCTCAGAGTTCTGTCCTGCTCCTCTCTTCTTCTCCCAATTACTGGGTCACATAATGATTTCATTAACTCCCAGAGATTCAATAACCATCTCTATGCCAATGATTATAAGACTCCTTATTCAGCATCTCTCTTAACATTTTCATCTCCAATTACCTTCATTCAGTCAGTCCACAATCTGTGCTAAAAGTTGGAGATACAAAGAAAGACAAAAATAGCCCCCTGGCCTCAATCAATTCACATTCTAACGGGAGGAGGCAATAACCATGTACATACAAGATATATCCTTGAAAACAGAAAGTACAGTTATCCCTTCCACATCACAACTTTCCCCTTTGCACTTTCAATATATCACTGGTCGGCATAAGAAATTAAATTAGAATTAAAGATATCTATAAGCATAAGGAAAAATGCTCTAAATCACTATTGATTCGAGAAATGCAAATCAAAACAACTCTGAGGTTGTCAGATTGGCTAAGATGACAAAACAGGAAAATGATTAATGCTGGAGAGGATGTGGAAAAATTGGAACACTAATGCATTGTTGGTGGAGTTGTGAACTGATTCAACCATTCTGGAGAGCAATCTGGATCTATGCCCAAAGGGCTATAAGTAATTGCATACCCTCTGACCCAGTAATACCACTTCTAGGGTTGTATCCCAAAGAGATCATAGAAGTGGAAGAAAGACCAATATGTACAAAAACATTTATTGTGGCTTTTTTTGTGGTGGCAAAAAAAAATGGAAATTAAGGGGATGCCCATCAATTGAAGAATGGCTAAACAAGTTGTGGTATATGAATGTAATGGAATACTATTGTGCTATAAAAAATGAGGAGCAGATGGACTTCATATTTACCTGGAGAGGCTCATACGAACTAATGCCAAGTGAGAAGAGCAGAACCAGGAGAAATTTGTACATAATGACAGACACAACGTATGTGTGACGACCAACTTTGATAGACTAGACTCTTCTCAGCAACACAAGGTTATAAGACAATTCTAAAAGTCTTGGGATGGAAGGAGATGTCTACATTCAGAGAAAGAACTAGAAAGAACAGAGTTTAAATGCAGACTGAAGCAAACTATCTGCTCTCTTTCTTTTTCATGTTTGGTTTTGTTTCCTCTTTCCCATTGTTCATTCCATCAGTTACAACCCTTCTTTACAACCAGACCAATGTCTAATGTGAAGGTATTTGCAGATCCTATACTTGATTGCATGCTGCCATGATGGGGAGGAAGGGAAGGGAGGGGAGAAAATTTGAAACTCAAGGGATCGTGGAACTGAATCTTGCAGCCTAAAGGTAAACAGACAAATCAATTTTTTTTTAAAATGTTTAACTGGTTTCCATAAAAAAAAATTTTTTTAATTAAATTGGAATTCCACAGACAACATGCGAAGGCCAGTAGATGACACAGAAAAAGTTTAGAAACTCAAAAATGCATAAAATATATTGTATAATTATATTGTATAACATCAATATATTTTATCTTTTAATAACATAATAATTCAGTTTTCTTCTCTGGTATGAAGGGAGGGCCAAAAAATTTTACCCAGATTTTCCAGATTGAGAGGGCTCCACATGCCTAACACCCATAACGTGGAAGGAGTAACTGTAATCTCAGAAGGAAGGTCCTAAGGATGGGAGTAGGGGAGGGGTAGGGGATGGGAAGGGATTCCTGCAAGAGGTGGGATTTGAGCCGTCAATGTTTATGTAATTGAAGGGCTATCACATATAAAAAGGATTATACTTGTTCTGCTTGGCCCCAGACAAGAGAACTAGAAGCAAAGTTACAAAGAGACAGACTTGGGCTTTACACAGGGAAAACCTTCCCAGCACTTTGTGATGTTCAAAGGAGGGCTGGGTGGTCACATGCGGGCATCGCTATAGAGGTAAACCTGGAGAGCTTTGAGTTAGCCTAATTGTTATCTGAGGTCCCTCCCCGCTCTAAGATTATGTAAATTCTCCTGATTCCCAATCCGGGGTTCTCTAGATTGGTTCTACCCCAAAATATTTTCCCCAATAGACTGTCTGTCACCATTGCTGAAATCCCACCATCCAATCATTGAAGAACTGAGTACTATCTATTGGTGGAAGGTTGTCAAAGAGACCAAAAAACATCTCTCCTTATACTATGGAGTAGCAGAAAGAGTACCAACTGTGGGTCAAGGTGCGTGGATTTAAATCCTGACTCCACCACTTGCTACCTACTGGTGTGACTTTAGACAAGTCATTAAACCTCTCTACCTCAGTTTCCTTATCTGTAAAATGAAGAGTTTGAGGACCTCTGGCCAAGATGACTGCCTGAATAGACAATTCCCCCAAACTAACTCTAGCAAAAACCTGAAATTTGCATCAGACTGAACAATTATCAAGAATCCAACGAGAAACTTTAGTAAGTGACCTCTTCCACTCCAGAATTGCATAAAAAGTCAGCTAGCAAGCAGCCCAGAGGGCGGCCCATAGGAAAAGGGGTTCCCAGCAAAACCAAGGCCAGTGTAGGCAAGCAAGTCCATTGCCTCACCAGTCAGGTTAAAGAAAGACCCGAGATACCTGATATGGAAGGTGAGGGGAAGGGTAAAGGGAAAGGGAAAGGGAAAGGAAGGGGAAGGGGAAAGGAAAGGAAGGGGAAGGGGAAAGGAAAGGAAGGGGAAGGGGAAAGGGAAAGGGAAGGGAAGGGGAAAGAAAGGGGAAGGGGAAGGTAAGGGAAAGGGGAAGGGGAAG
>CM053583.1:56694340-56735569 GCA_028627135.1 Pseudochirops cupreus | reverse complement strand
CGCAGCTACTGCCTCTGACGCCGCTTCCAGTCTGCACCGCACGGAGACTAGCTTGGTTCTGGCGTTCTCTTGCTCCACTCCTTCCTGCTACATCAGCAAGCTCAAGGGGCGTGGAAGATCTTCAAATCCCAGTATCGTTACAACATCCAAGGTGTTACTAAGCATCTGCTGATTTTACCATTGCAGTTATCTCTGGAATCTGCTCTGACACTGCCACCACTCCTCCGATGTAGGCCCTCATCCACTTTTGTTGAGTCATGTCTGACTCTTCATGACCCCATTTGGGGTCTTCTTGGCAGAGATAATGCAGTGGTTTGCCATTTGCTTCTCCAGCTCATTTTACAGATGAGGAAACTGAGGTGAATGGGGTTAAGTGACTTTCCCAGGGTCACACAGCTAGGAAGTGTCTGATGCCCGATTTGAACTAATAAAGATGAGTCTTCCTGATTCAAAGCCCACTGCACCACCTTAGATTCATCACCTCATGGCTTGATTTATTGCAGTGACCTGCTGGTGGGTCTGCCTGCCTCAAATCTCCCCCTATTCCTATCCATTCTCCCTTCAGCCACTAAAGTGATTTTTCTAAAGTGCAGGTCTGACCTTCCTGCTCCCCTTCCCCCTACTTAATAAACTCCAGGGACTCCCTGTTGTCTCCAGGGTCAGATACAAAATGCTCTGTTTGGCATTTAAAGCTTTTCAGAATCTCTCTCTCCACCCCCAACCCTCCCATCTTACCTTTTCACTTTTCTTACACCTTACTCCTCAAGACATACTCTCTGATCCAGTCACCCCGGCCTTCCGGGGAGACACTGAGGACACTCAATGTCTCAGCTCCAGGCATTCTCTCTGGCTGTCTCCCATGCCTGGAACACTGCCCTTTGTTGGCTCTGACTACTGCCCTCCTGGGCTTCCTTTAAATCCCAACTAAAATCCCACCTTCTCCCGCGAAGCCTTCCCTAACCCCTCTTAATCCCGGCGCCTCCCCTCTGTTCATTATTTCCTATTTACCCTGTATATCACTTTGCTTTGTATCTATCTGTTTGCATGTGGTCTCCCTCGTTAGACTGTAAGCTTATTGAGGACAGGGACTGTCTTTTGTCTCTGATATCCCCAGTGCTTAGCACAGTACCCAGCACCACACAGTTGGGTGCTTAAGAAATGTTTGTTGATGATTGATATAGATGGATCCATTCACAGCTACGCTGAGTGAAACTGGTTCCTTACCAGCCGTAGCTACTATGGCTAGCACGGACTGTACTGGAACTCTGGTGGCTCTTTTGACTTCTCCAGGCTCCCAAGGCTGTAACCTTCCATCTCTGACATTCACCCGTTTAAGATCAGGAAAGGATGAACGCAACAGAGACAGAACTAGAGGCATCACCATGCATTCCCATCTAGCTGGCAACTCCTGCCACTATTGTTTCTCCCCACAACCCAGTGGCTTCCACCCTTCCTTGCTTCTCTTCACTTGAAAACTTGTGGAAGAGAAATCAAGTTAGTAAGACTAAGCCTTTCAGTTCCAGGACTTTCTGTGTCCATGCAGTAAACCAACATGAACCATAGACCTGCATGTGCGGTGAAGAAGAGAGGGGAAGGGCAGCTCCATCAGACACTTACAAAGCCAGGCTGACCAAGGACTGGGCCCTGCTGGCCAGACCTGCCATTACACCCCAAGACTTCAAGCCGCCATGATTTTTATCCCTGGGATGTTTACTCCATCAAAGTTTATGTGGCCATTTCACACCTTAATTTCAGGAGAGGCCAGAAAAATTCAATCCACAATGATAAATGTCTCCAAACTTAGCTAGGCTGGCTTCCAGATGACAGACATACAGAATATCCCCAAGAACCTGCCTGAGCGTCTCCTCCGCTATCATAACCTTGGAGAACCCAGGGTCACCTCCACACCATAGGGAAGTCCAGGAGGAGGCTGTCAGTGGAGGGAAATGGGAAAGAATTATCTACGACTTAGTTTTCCAACATTGGGGGCAGGGCACAAGACCCTCTGAGTAGAGTTTAGGGTATCACTAAACAACAGGGGATTTGTTTATGCATATTTGTTACAAGGGTTTCTTTTTCCCTTCTACTGGGTATTAGGGAGTAAACCAAATGCTTGGTTTAAAAATAATTCATTTCAAAAAGAACACATAAATGTAAAAATTAAATAATAGCAAAAACAAAGAAATAAGCAAAGGCCAACATTACTAGATATTTGAGAATACAACTCCTGCGAAAAATATATCCTTTTTTTTTTTATGAAGACAAAGTTGAAACAATCAACCAAAGCAATCGATCACAACAAATTCGCTCCTACTAACAATGAATGCAGTAAAGGTGTATACACATTCATAAGGACACACACACGTATACGTATACTACATAATATACATACATATGCATATCATACACTAATATATACATATATATATGCACATATATATGCATGTGTGCATATATATATACACATATATACATATATACGTATGTATGTATTACACAAAAGAAGTCAAATTTGAGTCATGGGACTTCTCCATCACATGTTCTCTCCTTCTTCCCTACCTTCTCCCCCCTTTTCTTTTCCTTGACTTTTTCACCACCACCCTCTTTTCAGCTTCCTTTTCTGTGTTTTCTTCCCCTCTTTGAGGGCAGAGACCATCTACTTTTTTTCCAGTTTGCTTGCTCAACACAGTACCAAACACATATTAGACACTTGATGAATGTTTGGTGACTGACTGGCTGACCTGACAGGCAGGGGTGATCTGCTGATGCTGCTCACAGAAGCCTGTGACACAGATGACTTGTGTCACTGTGATCCTTGCTGCATTACAGTGTGTGAAGAGAGTCAAGGCAAAGTGAAACCCTCTTTGTGTGGAAGTTAAAAGGACCGCCATATTTGTTTAATTTCACAAATGTCATCCATTTGGGCAAACACAGTAGAAGCTGGTTCCAAAGAAAACTCGCAATTTTAAAAAACTGAATTAGGAGTGAAAATGGGTAATTCTCTGAAATTTTCAACAATGACATTTAAATTTAATTGCATTGAATGTTTCATCATCTGTAATTTTTTTAAAAAATGAAATAATATTCTCCCCTAGTGGATACAAGAGGAAATCCAATGGAGCAGATGAACTAGTACAATCCAAGTTGATTAAAGACAGTTTGAATACTGAGTGTACATGCAAAGAATTTTTTTTCAGAGAAAATCAGACGCTTCTAATAAATAAAAACAATCTTTTTCAAAAGCCAAGTCTGTAACATGCAAAAGATTGCTTTGTTTCTTATATGGATGCCTACAGAATTGTTAAATATAAAAATATTCCCTCATTACACAGGGAAAATGTTGGTCCCATGGTAGGAGGTGAGTTGTATTGTTCCCTAATGTCTCCTGAAATTTGATTTATCTGATTAATAATTTTCAAAAAAAATTAGTGCTCTAAATAAATCAATAATCTACGATGGTACAGTGACTGGATTTATGAATAAGTTAATTAATTAATTAACTCTGGTTAATGAGTTGGCAAAATAGCATTTTGATATTGCTTCTCATTTTAAGAACTACATACCTCGCACAGAAAATAGAAGCAAATATATGTTTACTCATCATTTGACTCTATTTTCATTTTATTTTATTAAAAAAAATTTAAATAATATTCTACATTTTCCAATTGCATGTAAAGATAATTTTTGGCATGCGTTTTTGGGTTAACATTTGATTAACATTCAAATTTGGGTTCCAAATTTTCTCCTCCCCCTTCCTCTCTCCTCCTCCTTCCTAAGATGGTGAGAATTTTGATATAGGTTATATATGTGCAGTAGTTCTCATTTTATTTTAAAAACCTAGATATTTCTAAACATGAAGGAATAAGGAGTTCATCTACCATGAGCAAATATGATACATTTATTTGATCTGACTTCATCAGAACAAGTACAGTTAATTGACAACACAGTGCATTCAAACAAACATTTGAACTTAAAATTTTTGTGATTTTGGCTACCGTTGAATAAAGATTTTTCTGCTTTATCAAACGAAGCAATACACATTTTACCACAATTCAGAACTTATTTGTATGAAACATAGTTTCCTACTGTAGCTATTGTGAAGACAAAAATCTCAATTTTGAATGTCTGAGAAAGGAATTCTCAGTGGCATCACATTTTAAGAAGTTTTGCATAGAGAAACAAGGTCCTCCATCATATTAAAATATTGTCATGGTGATTATTTTTGTAAGTTATAAATATAAACATTACATATTTATGGATAAATAAATAAATGTTAAATTATATATATTTTTATTTTGGATTTGCATGTTTTGAAATTGTAATAAACTATCCATTTAAATAAAATCATTTACATGGATGATTTTTGTGTAAAGGGGGTATGTGTGTGTGAAAATTTTTTTGTAAAGAAGTATATATTGTTTTGGTTTTTTTGCTTTTTTTTGGAGGGGGAAGGTAGGGCAATTGGGGTAAAATGACTTGCCCAAGGTCACTAGGCTAGTTTTCATGATAAGTGCCTGAGGCTGGATTTGAACTCAGGTCCTCCTAACTCCAGGGCCTGTGCTCTACCCACTGCACCACCTAGCCACCCACAAAAGTATATATTGTTAACTAAAAACATGGGTAGTAACTTGATTTTGGGGGAGTTTGTTTTTGTTTTTTGCTTTTGGGAGAGGGGAATACAGGGCAAATGGGGTGAAGTGACTTGCCCACGATCACACTGCTACTAAATGTTATGTGTCTGAGGCCAAATTTGAATTCAGGGCTGGTGCTTTATTCGCTGCACCACCTAGCTGCCCCAACTTGATTTATTTACAAAGAGAAAGGCACATATATGTGAGAACTCCTAATACGTGTGTGCGTGTGTGTATGTGTGTGTATCATTGGTACACAGTGCTGTCTCCCTCATTATCCTGTGAAGTCCTTGAAGGCTGAGTTTATTGGGTTTTGTGGATTTTGGGTTTTTTTGGGTTTCTTCTGGTTTTTTTGCTTCTCTTTCTATCCTCAGGGCTGTTACAGTGACCGGCAGCTAACCATTGCTTAAGAAATGCTTGCTGATTGATCAGGCTCTCCTGTAACTTGGGAACTTTTGGCCTGGTGGTTTGTGAAGTTGATTTTTGGCTCTGTGAAAACTAAGGGGAGTATTTCTATGACACTGTTTTCACAACCAGCCTGGGAGTTATAGATAGAGTAGAAGTCTTCTTGTCCCCATTTTATAGATAAGGTGGACTGACTTGCCCAGCAACATTCAGTGAATAAGGCTAGAATTAGAATTTAGGTCTCCAATTCCATAATCAAATGAAACCGCTGAGAATGTGGATCCCTGAGAAGGAGAGGCCTGGGGAAGGATGGAGGTGGGGCTGGACTGGCTGGGTAGAAAGGCCTGCTTGTTGGGCCCCTGAGGGCAAGTCTGGGGGGGGGCAGTGAGCACAAGGAGGCACAGGCGGGGCAGACTTTAGCTCCGAGTAGCCTATAGATTCCTGTGGTCCAGAAGTGGAAGGAGTTGTCTTGGGAGCTGGAGAGGAGCCCCTGGGGAGGGGTGAAAGCTCAGGCCCAAGCATCACTTGGTGGCCATGCTCTAGAGGAGGCTGCTTCTTGGTCCAGGGCAGGCCAGAGCTCCAGGGCCATCCCAGCTCTGCTGCTTCTCAATGGGCTTTGCTCCAGGGCCAGGCCTCTCCAAGAAGCATCAGCTCCTTTGGCTGCTGGGTCAGCACACAGACTCGAGGAGTGTGTAGGCAGCCAAACAGTCACTGTTAGTTCTGCATAGCAAGTGATCCAAGGCATCTTCCTTCCTGGTTCTCCCAGATGAATGGGTGGATCATGCACTTATTAAGTGCTTACTGTATATAACACACAAATAGAAATAGAAGAGGGTCCCTGCCCTCAAAGAGCTCACATTCTAAAGGGGATGGGAGTGGGGCAAAGGTTTCACTGCAGGTCAGAAGGAAAGGTCCCATGGTCCTTAGCAAAGCAGAGGGTGATGGCTCTTCTTTAATGTCATTCCTGTTCTTAAAAGCACAGCAGTTTCCTGGTTTGGGGCCATTTGACACTGAAGCAGAAGCACCAACTGAGGGTCCTTGGCTGTCTCAATCCCAGAGTTGGCCACACAGTAGGTGCTTAATAGATGCTGATTATTGATTGATCTGGTGGTCAAGATGGTAGTGGTGTGTCCTGTCTGGGCCAGATGGCAGATTTTCATGCCTAGATCCCACGTGCAGTAAGTAGGCAAGAGGAAAGGAGGCTGCGCGGCTCAGGCCACTAGCATTCCACTCCCGCCATTAATTTGACTGTGTGACCTTGGGTAAGTAATTTCCCTCTGGGCATGAGTTTCCCATCGGTTAAATGAGACTGGATGGACGGTCTGTAAGTTATGATTTGGACATCTCTAAATGGGATACACTCAGGAGATCACTGGGTTTGGAATGGAACGGAGCTGAAGTGAATTGTGTCCTCTTATTCCATCCCTTCTCCCCACTCAGCCCTTCAAAAGATCGTTCTTTCCCTCGCTTCCCTGCCCGGAGATGACTGAGATTGATTCGGCCCAATCAGCAACGAGCTTGAGCCTTCATCTCTCCGTTTCCCCGCCCCCTTCGCTTCCCCGCCTTAATCTTCCCTCCCGACTTCAGAATTTCCCGCCAACACCCCTCCCCCAGCCCGCGCAGAAGTAGCCAATGAGAGCCTGCGGCGCGCTCATCTGCCTCCCGGACTCCTTCTGGGACAAACTAATTCGGAATTAGGGGGAAATTTTACTTGCGCCTTTCCTAAACCCCGCTGTGGGGGCTTGTTTTCTTTCCTAGACACCGGCCTTCCCTTTTGAATATTCTATTTTTATCCCGCCGTTTATTCGAAATTCCCTCGTCCTCTTTTCTGGATCGAGACTTAGAGCCCCCTTTTCCCGACTCCCCTCCTCCTCGAGTCCACGCTCCGATGGTTCGTCCCAGGCTCGCGAGAGGCGATGAAGGGGTTGGGGGGGGAGGGGGGACAGAAAGCTTATAAAAAGACGTTGGAGGACGTCGCCGCTCGCGCGCGAAATCAGTCTGCGCCGGTGCAGGATCCTTGCAGCATCTCCTCGGCTCGACGTTAGTGAAGCAAACCTCCAGACCCGGCTTCTCCTATTCCCGTCAGAGTTCGCCACTGCCTCCGCCTCACACCTTACCATGGATTGCCGGCAGCGGAGCGCTCACAGTACCGGGACGAGCCCGGGGAATAGCTGCTGGGGCGGCGACGGCGGGTAAGTGGGCTGAGGACCGGCGGGCCTGGGCCTTGCTGCGCCTGCGCGGCAGCCCGGGCTCCACCTTCCTGCCCCCCGGGATGCAGGTGGCGGGAAAAGACCCCAGTCAGCCTCCTTCACGCCGGGAAGGATGCGGGTTAGGAAGGGGCTGAAGGCGGGACTTGGGATGAGGAGTTTGGCTATTGCCCCCCTTCCCCCCCCGCAGTAAGAACTAGTACCCGAATGGGAACTTCTTGAGGTCCTCTTTGCAGCCCATTTTGTCGAGAGGCCACAGGTAACAAGGGGCCCTCCAGGCCCAGTGCTCTTGCCTTGGGAGGCTCGCGGAAGGGGAGGGGCTGGCTCCGGGACCCTAACCCTGGTCCGTAAAATGCTCTTATCCTTGTACTAAAATTGCCAGTAATAGCCCATTATAGGGCTGAGCCATTGAAATGCAAAGAGAGGAAACTCTTGATGTTGCCCATGAGGGTTAGGGACTGCCTTTCCCTCCCCCACCCCCAAGAAAATGGGTTTGGATTCGGGGAACCTGGGCTTTCTTACCAGCGACTCGACCTTGGGCCAGTCCCTTTTCTAGGCCTAGTTATTAGATTAGAGGGCAGAGCTAGAATAAGAGTCCCATGTTCCCGAAAATCTATTTTCCATTGTTCCAGTTGTGTTCTCTCGTCCCTAAGAGGAATAATTTTGATTAATTGGCATAGTTGGAATCAGAATTCTGTGTTCCTGAAGATAAGCCTCCTATTGCACCAGTCTGCTTCTCTCATTTGCCCCCACTCCCCATAAAGGGTGGAGGGTTTTTGTAATCAGCCATTTTACAGATGGGAAAGTGTGGGAGAGAGGAATGGTTTGCCCAAGGTTACCCAGCACTAGAGCAGCTAGAACCTGTGTCTCCTGACCTCTTTCCTCCTCCTAGCAAGTAGCTAAATGTTCTTAATGCTTTATCCACTTGATCAAGGTCCTGGGGTTGAAGGGGGATGTGTGAACATCTAGAAACCAAGAAGTAGCTTCTATCAAAAGGTTGTACTTCCATGTATGCCCCAAATTCAGTTATTAAGCCAAAAAGCCCAACTTCATAGAAATTTTGGGGTTGGAAGGGGTACTACTAATCTTCACTGATTTCCTTTATCTTAGAGAATGAGGAAACTGAAACCCAGAGCGGTGAATTGGCTATACTCAAAAGTAACACTGAGCCAGGATTAGAACCTTATTTTTCTGCCTCCTAGTTTTATACTTTTACTTTTGTCTAATTTCCAAAGCACCTCATAATTTAGAACAGGTTAACAAGTAAATCTAACTTTTTCTCTACATAGCACAGTTTCTCCATCACGGTGGTCTCTTGGACGCAAAAGACGATTGGAAGGAAGGCACAGAAAACCAGAAGATGTTGATTCATCTCTATATGTTGAAGATGAGACCAAATCTAGACAGGTGGAAGAAAACGAATGTCAAAATTCAGATAACAGGCTTGAAAGGTGCGATGTTTGGCAGAAACATACATTGCTATGGTGAAGTGGGGTTGGAGGAAGGGGACATTTCTTTGTGCAAGTTGCAACTGACAGAGTTTTGGGACAGTTATGTGGCCAGATCAAAATAATTTATTATTTGAGTACATTTTGGGGAAATGAGACACATAGAATGGTAGGCCAGTATGGCTGAAAGTGATAGCTGATAAGAGGAGGCATCCAGGCCATGGGGAAACTTTATATTTATTTTTTTTTTAACTAATTGGTCTTCATTTTATAAAAAATTTGTATGCCTTATTTAGTAGGCATATTCAGAACAAACTCTACTTTCTGTTGCCATTTCCTAGAGTATTTGCTTTGTGCTTTGGGAAAGGGTGGTCCTTGATTTGGGCTGTATGCTTGAACAGATCTGGTCCCAGTTGGAGTTTGAATCTTTATATATATTTGCATACTCTGAATATAGAGAGAGTTGGGATTTAAACTTGGTAAGAAGTGTTTGATCCCAATTCATAGAAACCTAGAGAGGTTGGGTCAAATTTACCCCTGTGGGAACACTAGTGAGACTGGATCCAGTAAGGGTCATTCTGACTTGAACACATTTTAAAATCCATGTTTCCTATCACCCTTGTCATATTTATAAGTAACCTTGACCTAATGAGGTAATTCACTAGATCATGGCATGTGTTTTTATATTCAGTGGATCTGTAATATGGATGTGGGTATTCCTGCCAGCAATGCATGTTGTATCACATCTCAGCCTGCCCTTTATGTGCAACTTCTGTACAGGTCTTTCCATAAGCTTGTCCTATTAGGACTTTTTAGCATTTTCAAAAATAGATATTTTTGACAAAACTTTTTTTAAAAAACCCTAAATTTAAATTGGTGCAGGAAAATGTCCAGTCACTTGATTAAGCATGAAAAAATATCTTGACATTTATGGGTTATGTTTTAGTTGATTAATAAATTTTGCCACCTAATGTAAGTTTTAACAAAAAGTACTTTGAAATTTAATATAGTTAGGAAAATGGGTACAGAGTCTTCCAGGTTTTAAAATGGTTGAACTTTCTGTTAATCCTATTTGAAGCTAATTAATTTGTATTGCTAAACCCAGAATTGCCTATTAAGAAGATACTATAGGTGCGGCTAGGTGGCTCAGTGAATAGAGCATTGGCCCTGGAGTCAGGAGAACCTGAGTTCAAATGCGGCCTCACACATGACACAAAAAAACTAGCTGTGTGACCTTGCGCAAGTCATTTAACTCCAATTGCTCTGCCATTCCCCCTCCAAAAAGCAGGAAAAAAAAGAATATACTGTAGACATTGAGACCAGTGATAAGATAGATTGATAAAACTGTGAGATTTGTGTTTGTGTCTGTGGTTTGGTTTTCAGTTAGCTTTTTAGAAGATGTGAATGTTTGCATCTCTAAGATTGAACCCTCGAATCTCAATATTTCAAGAAGTGTTTGAGATGAAATGCTGTTAAACCTGTTGGATAATAATAGCTTTTATTAGAGCTTTAAGATTTGCAGAGTACTTTGCAAATATAATTCATTTCATTTGATCCTCAGAATTAACCTGGGAGGTAGGTGCTGTTATTATCCCCATTTTACAGATGAGGAAACTGGGGCAGACTGAGATTAAGTGATTTGCCCAGGGTTACCTTGCTAGTAAAGTAACTAAGTGTCTGAGAACAGATTTGAACTCTGGTCTTCCTGACTCCATGCTGCTACCGCCTATCTACTCCTTCCACCTAGCTGCTTCTGTTTGAACTTATACTAACTACTTTCAACAAACAAAAAATTTTGGGCACTGTTAGACATCAGTATTAATTGTGTTAACGTCTTCATAAACTGGCATTGTAGTAGACTATGAGAAATTATTAATGGAAACAAATTTTTTTATGTTTCTTTTTAATATAGAGAAGAGGGTTGTACTGGTTATGATGTTATGATATGGTTGAGTCATTTATTAAGCATTACAGAAATTGGTAGAAATGGACTGCATAATTTAATTTACATTTTTGTTTTGTCTTTATACTATGTAACCAAAAATTATTGGGCTGATTTTTAAAAAAATGAATTAACAGTATCTTTAAATTATTTTCTAATTTCACACATTTGTTTATTCAGAAGAATTGAAGCTCCTCAATATCACAACCCAACTGATGGCATCTCTGAGAAAAAATTAATATTTTTCAGAATAGTCTGCTTGTTTGGAATCAAAACATACACTCACCCAAATCATTTACATAGGTCTTTATTTTGTCTTTAAGAAAATACAATTTTATTGATTTTTTTTTGTTTTTACATCATCCCCTTGTATCTCTTCCTCTTCCCCCTACCAGAGAGCCGTTTCTCCATATCACACATAGTGTTTTTAAAAAAAAAGGAAAAAAAATTAGCAAAACCAATCAATACATCAAGGTGGAAAAAGTCTGAAAATAATTGCTTTGCACAACACCTCTGTGTCTCCTACCTCTCTCTGCATTTATTAAATCCTTGCTTTGTGTGTAGTAATATCCTAAGTGCTGACAATAAGAAGAAAAAACAGCTGGTCCCTACCTTCAAAGAGCTTCCGTTCTAATCAAGGAGACAAACATAATTGATATCCACAAGATTAATTGAGAGTGAGAGGTTAGTAGCTTTAGAGGGGAAGGCACTAGCACCTGGGGGAACCAGGAAAGGCCTCTTGTCAGAGGGAGCTGAGTTTCGAAGAAAGCCAGAGATTTAGAAGGCCAAAGGGTAAGAGGGGAGACCTTTCTGGGTGTGGGAGAGGGTTTGAAGCCAAGAGAAGGGACATGTAGCAGCAAGTACATCAGTTTGGGTTGGCCATACCAGTATGTAGAGGGGAGTAATCTGTTAAAGGACAAGAAAAATAAGAAGAGAGGTTGGGAAGAACTTTAAATAAAACTAATCCTAGAGGTAATAAAGGGCTCCTGGATTTTGAATGAGGTGATAACATGGTCAGACCTATATCCCTTTATTTTCCAAATATATCTTTTCCTCTTTACCTTTAGAGATCCTTCCCTCTTAATAAAGTATAAGAAAAATAATAGTTCAGCAAAACATATCAAATAACTAACAATATATACATTAGTCTTCCACTTCTGCAAAGAAGGTTGGTGTTATGAAAACATAAAAAGAAAACCTAAAGGTAAAGAGGGAGGACTGTAAGCAACAACATTAAATGCGACAGATGGGTAGATAAAGATGTAGACTGAGAAATAACAAGATTTGTCCATTAAGAGATCATTGGAAACTTGGAGAGCCCTTTCAGTAGAGTAATGAAGTTGGAAGGCAAATTTCAAAGTGTTGAGGCACAAGAGGAAAGGAAGTAGAGGCAGTGAGTTTAAGCAGCTTTTTTGAAGAGTTTGGCTGGAAAGATGAATAAAGAGGACATTAATAACTTGGGGAATGGTGAGATTGAATGAAGGACATTTAAGGATAAAAGACAGTTGGGTATATTTAAAGACTTTACTGAAAGGAGCAGGGAAATATATTATTACAAGGTGCTTGTGGAAGGCAATCTGGTAGAGAATGAGGGCATGGGGGGATTTGAGAGCATAAGACCTTGGCTAGTACTCTTTAAGTTTTTCAGAGAAATAGTAGGGCTTATATGAAGTAGTGTAGAGAGAAGAGAGCAGAACCAGAAAAATAATACGATGACAGTATATAATGGAAAGATACCTAAACTGAACTCTGTGATTAATGACCAAGTTTATCACTGAAAAAAGATCAGAAAATGTTTTATTAATTCAAGATAATTGTTTCTTACTGTACACTTACTCCTTGACATTCATATTACACTAGCCATTCCCCACTTTTATTTTCAGTTTTTTGCTTAAAAGTGCTTCTACAAAATTTAGGTATATTGGGTACCTTTTTGTCTTGTCCTTGGGATGTATGTATAGCAGTGGGGTCTCTGTGAGCCCATGTTTTTAAAGCATGCATGCCCTCCTTTATACCACCTCTCTTTCATGGTTCCTTATTAACAGTGTATTGCAACATGTGCACATCTACCAATTACCTATGTGTAAATCCACAAATTGTTGCTAAAATTTCAAAATTCATTATTTTATCTACACTATAAATTTTAATTTTACTGAATTAGTTTTAAAAAGTAAATTGCATGGGGGTGGCTGGGTGGCTCAGTGAATAGAATACCAGCCCTGGAGTCAGGAGGACCTGAGTTAAAATCTGGCCTCAGATACTTAACACAAAACTAGCAGTGTGACCTTCGGCAAGTCACTTAGCTCCACTTGTCCTCCAAAAAAGCAAAAAAAAGGTAAATTGGAGGTATCTAAATGTATGAATTTTGGCAGTTTACTTTTTTCATTGAATTTTTTTTGCAGTTTTACAACACCAGAAGGCCCTAAACCTCATTCAAGATGTAAAGACTGGGGAAGTGCAGTTGAAGAGGATGAAATGAGAACCAAAGTGAATAAAGAAATTGCAAGGTACTTAATTATATAGACTTTAACTCTTTGCTTAGTAAATTGATCATCTACATTCTTCAAGCTGTTCATTTTTATTTTCTTTAGATGTATTCTAGGCTTTGCTTGTATGATAGTTTAACTTGAAAAAGTAACACATTTATAATATTCCTGACTAGAACATAGAATATTAGGTAGTTTTTTGAGGTGCAGAAGGGGGTATTCAAACTATTTATTTAAAATTATCCCAGAAAAAGTGTTTAAGTCTTGAATTTGTTGAAGTTTAGAGAAGCATTTGGATTTATTAGTCTTCTGTTTAAACATTATTCTGGGTACTATTTTGAACTCCTTAACCTTTAAAATTTTGGCTTAAATTTGCCATAGAATTTTGCTTCCTAAATTGATGCAAGTGTGGGTAGAGACTCTATATGAGATCTTGTTTATGATTATTAATAAATATTCATTTATGTGTTAAGAGCTCACCATGTTGGACAGATGAAGCATAAGTAGAAATATTTTGTTGAGCTTGTTAGATTATGCTTTGCTTCTTTGTTATAAAAGAAAATGGTCCTCCCTAGAAGTCAGGAAAACTAGATTTCTAACCTGGTTCAGTTCTGCAGCTTGAGCTATTAAACCTCTCTAGGCCTTATCTGTAAAGTCTGTTCTAACTCCAGAAATAAAATTAGGTTCGTAAAGGCTGAAGTATTTTTAATAACAATTATTTAATCAAATAATAATTAATAAAACTTTTTTGCTTTTTTTCTTTTTGGAGGGGGAGAAGGTAGGGCAATTGGGGTTAAGGGACTCACCCAAGGTCACATGGCTAATTTATGTGTTTAAGTGTCCGAGGCCAGATGTGAACTCAGGTCCTCCTAACTCCAGGGCTGGTCGATGTATTCACTGCGCCACCTAGTTGCCCCAGTAATTAAGAATTTTTAATATCACTTGAATAGTAAGTATAATATGAATTTCTTTTACAGATACAAAAGGAAACTTCTCATAAATGAATTTGGAAGAGAAAGAAAGTCATCTTCTGGAAGGTAACACTTAATATATTTAATTTTCTGTGTCTATTAAAGATACTCAAGAAAAACTAATACGTATGAATACTGTAAAGAAATCTTTATAGTTATGTTATGATTATTATGAAATTATGCAAAAGACTTAACGAAGAAAGTACATCATATCCACAGACTCTGTTTTGGGAATGAATGGAACAAATTGAGGGAGTTGATGGATATCTGAAGGGAGTGATTTGATAAGTTGAAATTTTATATGTTGAAATTCATTGAAATATAAATATTTTGAAAGCTAGGTTATTTGGCTCTTCTACTAGATTCTTCTATGGCTATTTGATTGCCATTTTCAGTGATCAGTAAAATTATGAAAATGTTAATATCTGTTATACTTTTTAATAACCTTTGGCATATCTGAAATATCTTTTTATTTTGTTTAGTTCTGATTCAAAAGAATCAACATCTACAGCACCAGCAGAACTAGAAACAGATGAAAACGTTCTGATGAGGAGACAAAAACAGATAAATTATGGAAAGAATACCATTGCCTATGATCGATATATTAAAGAAGTTCCAAGGTAGATTTTCATTTGTGTGAATGATAGGCCTTTAATTGAAATAATGTCTTTATAGGTAACTTCCTTTTATTAAAAAAAATCATTTATACCACTTACTTCTGAATATACATCCCCTGTCCCATCAATTAACATTTCTTTGTAGCAGAAAAAATAAAGCTTATGTTTTAGGAACATACTAAACTTTCAGAGAACTATTATCTAAGGACAGCTTGTACAGTTTATTGCCATTAGTAAGTACATGTTGATTTAGAGATTGTTGTAGGAATCTTCAAAATAATTGAGAAAGAAGTATTGCACCTTTGTTGGGGTGGTCCTCTGATGATGGCGGCAGATCAGCAGAAGATCTATTAGGAATTCTGGCAAATAGATTGGTATGGCAGTAATGACGGAAGTGGGGAAGGAGAATCTAGAGTCAAGATGAGAGGTGAAAGCTAGGACTTTTAATTTATGTTGGCCTGTTCTTGGGCACTAGGGTTGAAGAAAGTAGGAGGCTGAACAAAGAAAGTTATAGTAGAAACTTGAGCTAAAAATAGAATCTGAAAGTGACCAAAGAAGTCATGCCCTTGGGAGGACAAGGGGTAGGAGTATAGGGTACTAGCCAACTAGATTGAAGCCACTGGCTAATTTTCACCCAAAGAAAGGATCTCTGCTAGTGCAGTTTGTTTGGTCTGCTGTGGTTTTTAGAAGTGTACTGGCCCTTGTTGAACCAGTTGACTTCACTGTTATAAAAATGTAATTTTGTTTTTCAATAGTAGGGAATATCATTCTATAACTTGATATGTTAGGACTTGTTGTTTTTAATAGATTCCAAGGAATTTACATGCCTAATATAATCCAAAGAAATATCTGACTTAATTTTAAATATTACCAGCCTATGACAGCTTTTTAAATAAATTAAGCTAAATACCAGTTTTTGAAAACTCATCTCATTAAAATCTTAGATTTCATAATTATTAATGAGAATCATATAGAAATACAGGAGGTTTGATTCCTTAGACTAATGTGTGTACTCTTCCTAATATAGGCATCTTAGACAACCTGGAATTCATCCCAAGACTCCAAACAAATTTAAGAAGTATAGTAGGCGATCATGGGACCAGCAGATCAAACTGTGGAAGGTTGCTTTACATTTTTGGGATCCTCCTGCTGAGGAAGGCTGTAACTTACAAGAAATGTATGTATAAGTTCAGACTTCTTTTTTCTTTGTATTTTGTAAGTGTATGTTGCACAGGTAGACCATCTGTGCTTATTGGCATAAGTTGTGTTCCCGTAAGAACAATTCAGTGAATACTTACTGTCTTGATAGACAGGGAATGTAGCAGGTTTTCTTCTCCGTGGGAGCAGTCTAGAGTAACAACAACAAACTCTTAATTAATTAAGCTCTGTTCTACATAAAAATTGTCTCTGATAAGTAGACAGAACATACTAGTCTGGTGGAATCAGAGAATTTGTTAGTGAAGTCAAAGTTGTGGGTTATATTTTCTCTTCCCTGACTCCCCCCCCCCTTCTGCAATCAGGAAGGATTTTGCTTGAGCAGAATATATTATGCTTGTATTAAAATCTTAAGCCTGTGTCCTCATGTCCCATGTGCTTCCCTTAAAATGTGTTTCTCAAGTGAGAATACCACCTAACATTAAAGGACTGTTTTAATGTTCAGTTTTTTGTCCAACTATGCATGTTATTCGTGAAAGCTTCCCTGTATTAAAATGGTATTAAATTAGAAGTATCGAAATTCATTTCAAGCTTTGGAAAAGAACCAGTCCAGGTTTTTAAATGATATATAATAGTTCTCTTGTTTATAGCTTGGTCAGCCTGTGAGAAAGTGACATTGGACTGCTTTTAAAACTTCAAAACTTTTTCTTTCTCACAACAACCCCGGCACATTTACCATGGTACTTTGAGAGTTAGGGAGTAATTTACTTGCATCAACTCTGCACGTTAGGTTGTACAAGCATCATCTTCATTGTACAGATGAGGAGACTTGAGATGTGCAGCTTTCAAAGTTGTTTAGAATAATACTGGGCTGGAGGAATCTATAGAGATGTGTGATTTTCACTGAAGACACTCAGTAACCAGCAAGAGACTTGCCCAGTGTCAGATTTCTTTCAGCACTATGTTAAGCAAATTGTTGACATAATTTGCATGTTGCTTTATAATTTAATAGCCCTCCAGTAGATATTGGTGAAATGGAGATGGAATCTGCCGAAAGTAGTTCTGAATCACAAACGAGCTCTCAGGATACCTATGTGAGTACTGGGGTTTTGTATTTCTTTTCTACCTTTAAGATTTCTAATTCCTACTTAGCTCTTGGCAGTTTGGCATATTTTAGTTCTATTTTATTCTAATAAGTAGGCAGAACACAGCAATAATGTAAAATGTGCGTGGTTTGAGCTTGACACTAGAGAATAAGGACTCCAACATATCCATTAGTAAAATTTGAGTCTTAGTCCTGGGATTGGGTGTATTAAATCTTGTACTGACCATAATTTTGACATATAAAATATAGAGATATTATAAAGGAAAACAATGCAGTGACTATTTGAGTAACAACCTTCACTCCAGTCAGACTAGCCATACTTTTAACTGTTTCATAACTACTTTTTACTACATGTCTAAGTTACGTTCTGTGGCAGTGTTACCACAGAATATGTGGTATAATAAAAAGAGGATGTTGGTTCTAATCTTGGTTCTGTTGCTAGCTCTTTTAAATGACTTTTCAAAATCTTTTAACCTCTCAGTCTCTATTTCCCCATCTGAAAAATAAAAGGTTAGAAACTAGGTGACCTGAACACTGAGCCTATACTATAAATACAAACTTATTGGAAAATACAGAATTCAGCTTCGATTCACTGGATCATCCAACGATTTGTGAGGTGTGCAGGAATTTTTTGTGATTTGAAACAGTAAAAATAATAAGGATAATTTACATGAGCTCAAAGAAGGGTAGGATAGGAAAAGTGGGGACTGAGTCTTGGAAGAGCAGTTGAAAGAGGAAGCTTATGTTAGTGTGAGCAAAACTTAGTTTCAGAGGCTAAGTGCTGACTTAAGAGGGGAAAAGGAAATTGAATAGAGGAAAATAAAAGCATAGCAGTTAATAAACGTAAGTGTGAATGAATAAGGAGTCAAACCCCAACAGTGTCTGTATGTAGGAAACGCTTTGAAATAGTCACAGATGGAAATGAGGAGCTAGAACAAAACTTGCTCTGCATCGAGATATTTTTTAAACACGAACTAAAATTATTATATCAGACAAGGAAACAGATGTCAAGAAAAATAAACTGTTGCGCTGTCGCTGTGACCGTCTTAGATACTTTTGTGCCACAAATGGACAGGGCGCGACGTCATAAAGGAAGAGCCAGCCTTCTTGTAAAAAGACAGATAATAGGACAAGAACTACAGGGGATTTAATATTTCTTTCCAAGTTATTAGGATGAATTTAGGGAAAAAAAACAGTTGACTTGTAGAGACTGTTGGAAAAAACCAATTTGAAAGATTAAAGCATCTTTTGAATGAGAATATTGAATGTTCATATTAAACATCCTTTTCAGAACATAACTTAGTTAAAATAGTGATTAATACAGTGAATTGATCATGGTATAGATCATGGTACAGGTGGCACAGTGGCTAGAGTGCTTAGCCTAGAGTCAGGAAGATTCATCTTCCTGAGTCCAGATCCAGCCTCAGACAATTAGTAGCAGTGGGACCTGGGCAAATCACCTAACTCTGTTTGCCTCAATTTCCTCATCTGTAAAATGAACTAGAGAAGAAAATGGCAAACCACTCCAGTATCTCTGCCAAGAAAACTCCAAATGGGGTCACAAAGAGTCAATACTACTGCAATGACTAAACAGTAGTTGTAAGTGAACAATAAGTAACTTCCCAAATGAGTAAGGCAGAGAATGTTTCTTAAATGAACATTGATCATGTATTTTGATTTTTTTATATTGTCTAAATTTCTTTCTGTATCCTTTTAACTCTCTCCCTCCCCATTGAGAGCCATCACTTATAATAAAGAATTTAAAATTTAAAAAGAGGAAGAAGAAAAAACAGGCACAAATGATCCATATTGTGGGGAAAAAAAATTCTAACAGTATGTTAATGTTACATATTTATGGACTCTTTCCCCACATCTGTAAAGGAATGGTGGAAAGTAATGAATTAAAAATGGGTAAAATTGAAAATGAAGGCTAGAAATGATAAAATTAAGAACTGGATTTTTTAAGACTAAATGAGAAATCATTAGCTAATAGTTATAAAAAGAAAATAATTACCAAAATGAAACAAAAGGAGAATTCACATCAGGAAAAAAAAGAAATTGTTAGAAATGACTACATATGACTGTATTCCATCAAACTGAATTTAAGTAGGTAATTAATATGAAATAAACTAAATGAACAAAACAAATAGAAATCTTAACCTAAAAACAGATAAATAAATTGATCAAGTCATAAATAAGAGATAACACTGGTCTAGTTAGATTCAAAAGTGAATTTCTAGCCAATTTTCAAGAATAGATAATATTCATACTACAAAAATTATTTCCAGTAATACAGAACAAAGGCATTCTAAAACATCTTGATGAAGCAATGGTCCACATGCCTAAAGTATAGAAAACTGTTCACTTTGATTATGTTGAATTTGTTCCAGTGATTGAAGGATAACAACAATTTATGTAACCCTATTCTAGCCACCTTTCCTCTGCCAGTCAGAAGTAATAGGTAAATCCTGTGAAGTTTCCTGAGGTAGGAGAGAGATTAAGTGTTTTTCCCAGATTATTCATTTTCAGAGGTAGGATTTGAACTTTGTTCTTCCTAATTTAACTTTTAGCTCATTGCCTCTTAAAAAATATAATTCATTTTAGAGAGTTAATCATTTTTAAAACATTTTTGTCATGAGTTCTAAAACATGGGAATGAAAGGGGCCTTGCGATGAGATAAATCTATATCTAAAACCAGCAACTTGCATTGTTTACAGGGGAGTAACATGGGAAACTTTGTCTAGCAGATGTGTTGGATAAAACAGGATGTCCTCTTTCCCCAGCATTATTCAACTGGCAGTTTTATTGTTCATGTGTGGCCTTCACTTGTACATTAATGCTACTTCTACTGACTGGTTTATAGATGGAGGAGGCAGTGTAGACAAAGAAGAGAACCCTTAAACTTTGGTTTAAGTCCCATTTTACCACCATTGTAACCTTGAGCAAGTCATTGAACTTCCTCAGGCTCACCTCTCTTTCCAAAGATATGCTGTGGGACTAAATGTTATTCTCACTTCCCTTTGAGTCAAACTACCAAGGGGTTACTTTTTGTGACCTTTGTCAAACTGCTTGCCTTCTCAATGTGGGGTGAATGGGGGAAAAAATTTAAAACTCAAAACATTTTAGAAGGTTAAAATTGTTTTTACATGTAATTGGGGAAAAAATAAAGTAATAAAATTTTTTAGGAGAGTGTATGTCAACAAAATAATGAAGTCCAAACTTAGAGAAGCAGTTGGACACAGTATCCCAGTGTTTGATAAGCCCAAGAACATAAAGTACTTGGAGGAACTCTGTTCTACAAAACAAAAGTTCTTCCAAACCTGGAATTCAGTCCCCTTTATCCCCAGCTGCTGGTTAAAGTCTGATAGTTAAGTGGTAAGAAGATAGAAACAGTTTACAGAAGAATAGCTGTCAACAAATGTAGGACTTTAAAGAACTATCAATAGCTTTCTCAAAAATGACCCAAATCTCTCATGGAACCACAAATTAGCTTCACTTCACAAGCCAATAAAATTTGCAGAGATCATGAACTTTAAGAAATAGGGGGTGGGGGGCAGCTAGGTGGCCTAGTGAATAGAGCAGCAACCCTGGAACCAGGAGGACCTGAGTTCAAATGTGACCTCAGATACTTAGCACTTAATAGCTGTGTGACCTTGGGCAAATCACTTAACCGCAATTGCCCTGCCCTCCCCTCTCCAAAAAAAGAAATGTTGGAGGGACTGTGGGAAGGCAGGCAAGCTGTGAATTTGTTCAACCATTTTGGAAAATTTTTTGGAATTCCTGTGAAGAAAATCACTGAAGTGTAGAAACTATTGACTGGAGATATACCCCAAAGCATTCAAGGTCAAATTTTCTTGTCAAATTTTTCAAAATATAGCACTTTTAGGAGGAGCAAAACCAGGTACAAAGTGTAGGTGCTGGTACCTGCTCATTATGAACTAATTGGAGAAAGTATATAATGAAATATTGTTGTATTGTTAATGACAAATGTGAGGCATGGGAAGATTTCTGTGAACTGATGGAATGGGAACCAAGCAGAACCAAAATAAGGTACATAATGAGTACAATCATGAGTAAGTCAATCTGAAAAGCCACTGAAGTCTGATTGATTATAGCAAATTAGTCTTGGCCCAGGAGAACAGATAATGAAATATATTTCCCTCTTGAAAGTTAGGGAAGCATTGTGGGTGTCAATGTTGCATACATCATTAAGTACAAAGTTGACTTTGCTTATGTTATTTCTGTGTTTCAAGGGGAAAAGAAAGTTTGTTAGGGATAGGTAACTTTTTCCCTGTGAAAAAGATGAACCATAATTGAATCTCTTGGGATTCCTCAGAACAAACCTCCTGTTTGTTATTTTTATGTTTGACCGATGGTAATTCAATGTATACTGAGTCCTTATATTTGTTTCCTTCAGTATCACTGGATTGACTATGCTAAGTGGCTTTTAAAGCTCTCAACCATCTAGCCTCAACTTGCTGTTCCTCACATTTGGCTCTACATCTCTAATCTCCATCTTCTCCCTGGTTGTCCTTCTACATCTGGAGCATTGTCTCCTTAGGACTGAGAGTGGCACTTCAGCCTTTTCTTTTCCCTTTTAGATTATTGTGAGGCTGCTTCCCTTGAGACTGCTAGTTTCCATGGAGCCCTGGTTTGTCCTTTTTTGCTCTTTTTCTGACCTAATCTAGTCCTTTAGTAAGAGAGATGTGTAGAGTCTAATATCCTGGCTTCTAGAGTAAACTACGCCAGGACTAAGACACTGGACATCTTGGTGGCTCTTACTGTGCCATTACCAGCTTTTCATCTTCAGAACTGTTAGCATTAGGGCTGAATAGGTCCTCACTATGACCTCTTCAGCCCTTATTTGTAGCTTTTATTTAGTGTAGCTAGATAAATCTACTCCACAGTGAGACATTTCTTGTGGCATGGAGTTTAAGCTCTAGAGCTGGAAGGTACCTTTGAAGTCGTCTGGTCCATCCCACCTTACTTTACCAATGAGGAAATTGAGGTCTGGAGATGGTAAGTGAACCTTTGATTCCATAGTCACTGGTTTAGAAAGATATTCCATGTTGCAAGGTTGTGCCATTTTGGAAAGGCTTCCCATTTGAATCACCTGATGAATTGTCCCATCTTTGAAGAACTAGCCACATTAGGAGAGGTTCACCATTGGGTTTTCTGCAGGGTGATGCATACTTTAGAAGCTATGACAACTCTCTAAGGCTCTTTTAAATAGGTTTGACAGAGGAGTTGTTTGTATTAGGGGAGGAAGCAATTACTCAACAGTAAATTCCAGATCTTTAAAGAACTCAGTAATATATTTTTTAAAACACCTTTTTTGATGCTTTTTTGTTTTTACATTACTCATTTTTTGGAATACTTTTCAGTCTTAGCCCCAGAACTGATCCCATTCTTGTAACAAAGGAAAAAGTAAAAACACCTGATAGAGGCCAGTGCTGACAGTGTATACAACATTCCACCAGAGGGATAACAAGCCCCTCTGCCAAAATGTGGGGAGTAATATTTCATCCTACAGGACCATAGTTGGATTTTTAGTTAGTCAGCCTTAGATTCCTTGTAGGTGTTTTCATTTATGTTATTGTAGTGGTATATATTTTGATTTTGCTTATTTAGATTCTGTTCATACACACCTTCCCATGTTTCTCACAACTCATTATTTTGAATGTAATAATCCATTATATTTACATATGATAACCGACATATTGGGCAGCTTTTGAGCTGAATGGACACCCTTGGCCAGGCACTGGGTATTAGAGAAATATGAAGTATTCCATGCTATATAACTAACATAATGGAGAATGCAAAACATCAATACATAACTTTTATAGGGAAGCAGTAGGTAGTGACCTTTGAGCTTTGAAGGAAGGTAGGATTTCTAAAAGGCCAGAAGGAAGGAAGGGAGACCCAGGAATAGGAGATGGGTAGAAGTAGAGGAATGAGTAGTATGTCTGGGAAATAAAAGCTGGCACCAGATAATGAGGAACTTTAAAATGCCAAACTTGAGTTTGTATTTGGTCATAAGAGAATCAATGGTGACTTTTGAACAGGGGAGGCTATAGTCAGACCTGTGCTTTAGGAATAGCATGTTAGTGGTTGTCTTGATTAATAGCGTCAGGCTTAAATAGGAGTAGTTCCCTGTGGCCGGTATATTGACCTAGAAAACCACAAATTAACATTATCTATGTTATATGTTTTTAGCTTTGTTAAGACATTTCCCAGTTGTTTTAATCTGGTTTGGGCTGCAGTTTTGCTAGTGGTGAGTTTGACCTAGAAGCTGGATTGGAGATTGTAGAGACTGGGCAGGGAGACAATTGGGAGGTTGTTACTACAGCGCAGGCAAGAGGTGATGAGGTCTAGAACTAGAATGGCAGCCATGTGACTCTGGTTTTGAATCCGGGTAGCTGGAAGGTTGATGGCATCTTCACCATAAATAAGCAAGGGGAGGATAGCTAGGGCGGAAAGAGGAGTTAAAATGAATTTTGTTCGAGATGCTTAAGAGATATCTAATGGGAAAAGACCAGTAAGTGGTAGGCGGCAATGTAAACAGTTACTTCAGCAGATGCTAGAGTTGGATATATGTAGATATTGATCTTGGAGTCATCTGCATAAAATGATGGATGATTAGCCCCCATGCCCCCAAAAAATACCTGATTAGGTCATCAGGGATGTATAGAGGAGAGGACTGGAAAGGGCTCAGTAGAGAGACTTGGTGTACATCTTTGGTTTGGAGGGAACCAAGAGAGAAAGCCTTGTCACAAAAGTCCAGAGGGAAGAGAATATCCAGAAGGAGAAGCATGGTGAACAGTACTGCAGAGGTCAAGAAGGATGAGGACTGAGGAAAAGGTCATTAAGTTTGGTAAATTGAAATCATTGTCAACTTTAGAAATATCAAATTCACTTGTAAAGTTGGAAGTCCATTTCTGCAAAGGATTGAAAAGTGAGTGAGAGTAGAGGAGGGAGGGCAGACTGAGACCAGAGAAGTCCTTTCGGCAGTTTAGCTATGAAGAGAGTGAGAGGTATAGGACCATAAGGGATGTTTTTGTTATTTAAAGAATGGAGGAGGCCAGGACATGTTTGTAGGCATTGAGGAAGGAGCCCATAGACAGTGTACTTGAAGATTAGAAGGAGGCAAGACAATAGTTGTGGAAGGGAGGAACAGTTTGCAGGAGGATGAAGAAAGAAATGGGATGAAAGGTTGACTTTGGCAAGAAGAGCAGCCTTTTCAACAGACCGGAACCAAAGAGGAAAGGATGGGGAGTGATGTCGAGAAGTTTTTAGACATAGCAGAGAAGTTCCTTTACTCACCTAATTCCAAACTGATATCTGGACGAGTTAGGCTAACTTTTAACTCCCCCTAATGGCATATTAATTTCTCTCTATAGTCCCTTGTTACAACTTGCATCTTTGTCAGTTTGTAAGATATGAAGGAAAACTTTTAGTTTTATTTTGTGTTTATAGTTTGTTATTTAGAAGTATAATTTAAAAAGGCTTTCTATCAGTATACTGAAGTGCTGTAGCTGCTAACCTGGAAGTCATGAGATCACACAAAGTGGTACTATATGTAACTCAGTTATTTAAGATGAGAATTTTAGGATATGATATTCTTCTCCCTCCACTAAGAAAGGGTCTAGCAAATTCAATGCAAAGGGAAAACAACATTCGTCCTGTTCATTGTTGTATGTAGTGTGTTAGGAAAAAAAATTTTTTAGCTAAGTGAGATTTTCTTTATGCATTTGAATTAGTTAGCTAATAGATATGTGAACTATCTACCAATATCCCTGCCTGTATTAAGTTGGCAGAAAAGTGAAAAGTAAGTTTAGAAACACAAAGAATAAAATTTTTACCGCGGGATTAATAATTGCTTACCTACATTTCTTAATTTTGTGTGACTCACATTTTTGTTTTGTAGGATATGTATTCTGGCACGCCCACAAAAGTTAGACATGTTGATTATCAAGCAGGAGATGAATTTGACTTGGAGGCTTGTTTGACTGAACCATTGAAAGAATTCCCATCTGTGAGCTAAGGGTGCCACCTGGAGGCTATCTTGAGGAAGTGAATACTATTCTAAAATGACATGTTTAGGTGAAAATAATTCTGGTGAAATGTTGGCCAAGCTATGTTGTGCATTGATAACTGGATGTTTCCCTCCTGTTCATAGTTCATTGTTTCATGATATTGTTATTCTTGCCTCATTTTCTTATTTTTACGTAATTTTTTGTATATTGGATGGGTTTGCAAGTGTTAAATTATAGATTGTAACAACCTAAGAAAAGTGACATTGAAACAATTTAATTGTTCCATAGGTTTCTCTTCAAGTTAACTTGGCTGACAGAAATGGTTTTTTCCAGGTATAAAATGCCATATTGGTCTCTTAGTTTTATCATAGAACTACAATAAGGGGCCAGCATTTCTCTGTGTTTTGCCAGTGTACTTTGAGTTGGATGTGACTCCATTTTCCTTATTCTTGGCATCTTGTCAAGGTGTCAAGCATGTTAAGCTTTTCGTTTTATCTAGAGCACTGGAAAGTCACCATAGATACGGTGAATTATGTGAATACTGAGATTGAAGATTGCTGTATCCTTAGTTTGGTACTTGTAAATAGTCAGTGACAGCTCTTGGGATATTTGAAGAAGAGTTAAAGGAATACAAAGTACGTAGGGTAAAACATTGAAAATGCAACCAATTAATAAGCCATGTAAAATTGTAAATGATAACACTGTACAGATTTTCTGTTCAAGTATTCAATTGTAAACTTAATACAGTTAATGTTTTAATTGCTTTTGTATGGAATGTTCTTGCAAAAAAATAAAAGGAAAATATGGTATATAAGACTCATTAGGTTGTCAGATGCGAACTTTGTTACTCTGCTTCTCGATGAGCATCTCCTTGTGCATTCATTTTCAGAATTCATATACTTTCCCTTCAGAATAATAGAAATAACTATCCTATACATCTTTATACCTTCAGGTTTTGTTTTTATTAAAAAGATAGGCCATAGATGAGAGAGTACAGATATAAATTTATTGTTGTGGGTTGGTAGCTTGAAATTTATAGGTGTTCAATATACGTATTTGAATGAATAAAAATTGTTCAAAACTTGAATTTTGGGAAAATACCCATTAGTGACAAATGAAGTATTTCTTTTGGATTATTTCTCATTCCTAGTGAGTCCTATTTGGACTTCATTGCTAGGATTTAGTTGCCCTGGTTTTCTAGTAAAAACCTTTTGGTTGTTATGTAGTAAATGTTTCCTGGTTTGTACAACTGTTAGGGAAAAAAATTTAATTTTAGACATGTGGTTTGACTCACCTAGTCAGACGACATCTGAAGTATTGTTGCATTAATTTCTAAATGCCACGTCTTAGAAAGGTGGTTGTTGAACTGGGGCAGGTCAGGGCAATAAGGCTCTTTGAGGACAAATTGGAAAAATTAGGGAGAGTGAGGTTAGCCACTTGAAGGGAAAGCTGTATTACTCTAAATCTTTTATTCTGACCTTTGGATGACACTAGTAAAATGACAAAAAAAGGAGAGAGCCCAACAAAAAAATTGAGAGCAATTATCAGTTTCTATTGTTTAAAGATGTTGATGTTGCTAGGCCCTCTCTTAAACCGTTGTCAAACAGATTTAAAAGTGTGTGCAATTGCTGATTTCCAGCAAATGACGGACCAAATACTGCTAGACACTAGGAACACAGAGATAAATATGAAATAGTTCCCACCCTCAAGGAGCTTACATTCTGTCTAAAGGAGTATATATGTGTTTGTGTACATGTGGATCTGTAATTGAGGATCCGCACTAATAAAACGGATCTTTTGAAGGTCCTCTCCATGAGGATCACAATTCATTTTAGCAGAATGAGTATTCAAAAATGCTGCCATCCCTTTGTAGCTAAGTTTATGACTAGGATTTGCCCTACTAGAATATTCTGGCGGACTTTTTTGTTTTCTTTGATACTTTTGTACAAATAAGACTTGCATATCTTTTTGACACCTTAACTAGATATTTACAACCTTTAACAAAACAAAAATGATGAAAGAAAATGGCTGATTACTCTCCTGTGCTTTTATAGAAGTTTATACCATTATTCCCATACCTTCCCAGGTACAAAAATTTGATGAGGTAAGTCATCTTATCGTGAAACTTAAAATAAGTAAAAGGAAATAGTAAAATAAAAAGTTAGAGCCAAAGTTCAGAAGCAGAATAGTCATACAGTTTGGCTAGAATGTAGAGGGGCAGGGTAAAGTAATGCTGAATGTCACCGTAAATAGGATGATAATAGTAATGTACCAGGTTGTAAGGAGTGGAGATGTTACAATAGAATTATTTGTCTAGGATGGAGGAGACCTGAGATCTTGCATTATCTCACTTTGGGCAATATGGCGAGTATTTTTATAGCTCTAGGGCTGGAAGGTCATCTAGTCATCTGAATGGCCCCAGGGGGTGTTACTTGCCCAAGGTCACCCAGGTAGTAAATGTCAGAAAGGGGATTTGAACCCCTATTCTCTCCATTGCCAGTGCTCTTTCCACTGTACCAAACTGCTTCAGTTACTTAGCTTTTTGGGGCCTTAGTTTCTTCATCTGCAGAATTCAAGAGTTGGACCAAATTCTATGGAAGTAATAAAATGACCAAGAACAAAGAGGCATACATTCAGTAAATGGAGAGTAGTACAATTAGCTGGAATATAAGATACATGGAGACAAGTAGTGAGAGAAACCTGGAACAATAAGTTATTGGCAGATAATTCAGGTAAAAAGGTTAGAAAGACCTCAGTGAGAGTAGAAGACAAGCAGAGAGTTCTCAGATACAGAACTGACTATATGTAGAAGGCAAGAAGTCAAAGGTGGCAGAAGGGTTTTTTTTTTCTTGTTAATATCTACCCTCTCAAGCAAAACACTTCCACAATGACCATATCATAAAATGAATATGACAGAAGTTTTAAGCCTGGGTACTGGAAGGATCTTAGTACCATCCATAGAAAGAGAAACGCTGAGACAGGAGACAGGTTTTAGGGAGAGGATGAATTTTAAATGGTGAGTTTGTAGGAATTATTAAAAATCCATTGTACGTTTAAAGTTGATCATTGTTTCACCCCTTACCCTTCTCCAGGCCAAATTACTACAACTCTTCCTTAGGTCAGGCCCTTAAACACTTCTCATGAGGTCTGATAGCCTCTGAATTGCACTCCCTACCTTCTGTTCTCCCCTTTCCAATCCATCCTCACCAGTTATCTAAATAATCTTCCCAAGACCCAGACTGGGTCACTGTCCAAATTCCTGAGGGGCTCTGTTGATGCTCAAAGCATGAAGGCCAAACTTATATTTAAGCTAGCTCCTCTGTGATCTGCTCCAGTCTATCTCTCCAGCCTTATCTCCCCCTAATCTCTAGGTATGCTTATTTTCCAGCAAAATGGGACTACTTCTCGTTCTCCAAGTGCCCCATCTCTATCTCTGCTTCATACTGTTATTTTGCTGGAGATGTCCTGTCAGTTTGCCTTTTGAAACATCTCTAAAAATATCAGTGAATGAAACATTACAAGACAAGACAGCAGAAGCTCAGAAGAGAAATCAGACAAGCAAGGCAGTTTTGTTCCTTTTGCTTTAAGTTTAATGTACACTTAAACTATAAAAGAAATCCACAGTTTCATGGCACGATCCTTCCATTCTTCATATATTGATGTTTGTTTTTACTGATCATTGTCAGGTTCGTAATAAAGTTGAAACCATTCTCTTCCATCCATCCCCTTTTCATTCCCATGGATTGTGTGTGTGTGTGTGTGTGTGTGTGTGTGCGCGCGCGCACGTATGCGTGCACAAAATTCTTATTCTTTTCTCCTTCCCATGACCTGGTTCAATCCTCATGTCTCAACTATATTGTAATAATAGAGCTGCCTGAGCTCTCTGCTTTGTTTTTTCCCTCCTACAGTTTGTCTTCCACGTGCCAAAGTATGACTGCTGTTTTCTGTAAAACAGGTGGCTGCCTCTGGCCTAAGGATAAACTAGGAATTCCTCCTGGCATTCAAGGATGTGCACAATTTGGTGGCATCCTCCCTTTTCAACCTTATTTAATATTATCAAATCTTTCCCAGTCATAATATGTTCCCAACTAAACTGAACTATTAGCTTCTCCCTAATCTCGTTTTGCCCTATCCTGCCTCCAAGTCTTTGAGCACACTACTCAGAATGGACTTCACCTGTTGAAACATTTTCAGTCTTGTTTGCATTTCTCCCTCAATCAAACAAAGTCAATTAATTTCATGTCTGGAGTATTGTTAGGATCCCAAGACCTATGACAGAGCTATCTTTAGAATAGGGAAAGTACCAGAGGATGTAATCAAAGATGTGAATGTCACTGTCCTTGATGCAGAATCATCACTCAGCCTTTTTGACTGCTCTGTGCCCAAGATCTCAGTCAACTCTTAAGCATAGCCTTGCTTAGACATCTTTCCCAGGGGGGTATATGATACAAAGCAAGCTCTGAGGAGTGCCTGAGTTGCCATAAAGAGGTCTCACCTGACTCTCTTGTCCATGATCCTGTGGCTGATTCTTCTTCACCAGCCCAAGGCCCTCGGCTCACCTTGTATCTACTGCCTCCAAGGTAGGCTCAGAATGGGAAACAAACTGCTGTTCTCTTGAGGACTACTGGCAATAGTTAGTGCTTTCTCTCCCAACAGCTCAACAACTGTCTCCTGGACTGCTAACCAGGGCCATCCTTAGGAGTGGTGTAGGAAAAGGAATGTTAGCAACTTCTGAGTGATGTTAGAGTCAGAATAACATGGCAGCACTGGGATTTCCTACTTTGGGATGGAGATAATGCCATTGTTTACCAGATTTAGAGTCAAAAGGGTCACCTGGTCATATCCCTTACTTGACATAAGAGGAAACTGAGACCTAGTGAGGGAAAGGGATTTGCCCAAGGACATGGATCAAATTAGTGGTAGAGTCAGATTTCACTTAACTTGACAGATACTCATTTGGTGCAAAGCATTCTACTAGGTACTGGAAAAAACAACCCTTCAGTCAGGAGTTTAGGAGAAAAAAATCTAGGGTAGTTAGAAGAGTGGTGCATCTAGGGAAAGGGGAGATCTTAATGCTGAATTCTCTCTTGGACACTTTCTGTGTTACCAGGAGCAAGTGACCACCTCTCAAACTCAAATTTCCTCACCTGATACTTCTAGTACCTATCTGTAACAAGACCACATGAGGGATAGATAGATTACACTTCCCAGTATAGATTCATCTGTCAGCTCATCTGTTTTATTATATTTTAGACATTATATATAAATATGTTATTTCCATATAGCTATCTTGCTTATACATAGTTGTTTGCATGCTGTTTCCCCCATTAGATTGTAAACTCCTTAAGAGTAAGGACTATTTTTGCCTTCCATTGTATTTCCTGCCCTAAACTGCATGGTGATAATGGGTGCTTAATAAAAGTTTGTTGACTTGATGACTGTGGACCCAAATTGACTTTTAGAGACTAATTTCAAACAACATGGGGGTATAAAACAAAATTGCCCCAACATGCATGAACCTAAGTCTGCAAGGGGCTGGTGGCAGGTGCCATATTGTCAGTTTTCACAGAGTTATTGTGAGGAGTCATATATGTAAAGGTGCTTTATAATACTTCCATGCCAGAGAAAAGGTAAACTATTACATTCTTCTGGGCAGATATTGGAGGCTCACAAGATAATTTGGGAATGCAAAGAACAACATCTAGAGCAGTGGTTCTCAACCTGTGGGTTGCAACCCCTGTGGGGCTCAAAGAACCCTTTCACAGGGGTTGCCTAAGACTATCGGAAAACACATTTCTGATGGTCTTAGGAACCAAGACACTGCTCCTCTATCTGTCTCCAGGAGGGTCCACCCACATGAGTATTAAAGGGTCACGGCATTAGGAAGGTTGAGAACCACTGATCTAGAGGTAAAGCCTAAAGGAAGGCTTTTTACAAAGGAGGTAGCTCTCAAAGTGTGCCATGAAGGACACTGTACATACCAGACAGGCATGGGCACTGTAGCTGTTGAGTTTTGTGAACAGCACACCATTCAGTTTGACTGGACATGCATGAAGGATAGTCTTGGAAAGTGGAAAGGAAGGCTTGAGGTAGATTTTAGAGGCTAAGTTGAGGAGTCTATTTTATCCTAGAGACAATGGGAAGTCACTGCAGACTTTTAAGCAGGAAAGAGACATGTTCAGTTCTACATAAAGCAAGACTGTGCTGCATAGATATTTGGGAGAGGAAATCTTGGAAGCAGGAACTATTAAAGGAGCTGAGAAGATGAGGAGTTCCAAGGGCCTAAACTAGAGAGCCTGGAATGGATGCAAGAAATGTTATAAAGGTAGTATTGTTGACTTGCTTAAGTCCAAAATAATAACTCACACTCCAGCTCTGCCACTTACCGCTTGAGCAACCTTGAACAAATCACTTAAAATCTGTAAGGTGACAGGTTTGTACTGTGTAACTTCCAAGGTTCCTTCCACTTGAAATTTATGATCCTATAATCCCTCAAGTACAAACAGATCTCTGTCATGCCTGAACACTTTCCCTTCCAGTCCTGACTTCTTGGAATCCCTGGTTTACTTCAAAACTCACCTCAAATGCCTCTTTCTGCACAGGGTGTTTCCTGGCTCCCTCCACCCCAACCTACTAGCTGCTAGAACCTTCCCCACCAAAGTTCCTGTGTATCTGCTCTATGTGTGTCTTGTATAAACCTCATGGGTACATGTTGTGTCCCTGGGTGGAAAATAAGTTCCTTAAGGGCAGTATTTTGCTTTAGTCTGAATCTTAAGTGCCTCTCATACATAGTGCCTTGCACACAGTAGTTTCTTCAAAAGCCTGATCATGTCGTTCATTGATTTCCTGACTCTGGGTCCTAGGTGTTTTCTGCTATACTTTGCTATACTTTGCTTTGGGCAGCCCATGGCTCAGCCTGTGTTAGCCAGCATAATAGCCTTTTGGAAAAGATGGACCTTAAACAGATTTTGGAAGGGCAGGAGTTTGGCTTTGCCACAAACTCTGGAGTGGGAAATTCCATCAATGAAGGACCTTTGCAAAAATGCTCATAGCACAAAACAAAAACCAAAAATGACTCCTGACCATTAGAGATCTGTTTTTCTTTTTCTACAGCAAAACTGCTGGGTTACACACACACACACACACACACACACACACACACACACACACACACACACACACATTTTCAGAGTATAGTGGTTCCAGAAATGCCAAACTGTGCAGTCTCAGGCCTGAACCTCCAGCTTTGAGTTGGAAATAAAACCAATGATCAATTGGTACTGTAGAGGGCAGTCACAGAGCATTAGAGGTCTGAAAAACAGCCATCACTCACAGGCACACAAAAAATTTACAGCAACTCTTTTTGTAGTGGCAAAAACTGGAAACTGAGGGGGCTTCCCCATCAGCTGGGGAATGGCTGAACAAATTGTGGGGATGAATGTAATGGAATAAAATTGCCACGAGAAATGACAAGATTTCAGAGAAAATCTAGGAAAGCTTGTCTGAATCAATACAGGGCAGTATGAACAGAACCAAGAAAACAAGCTATATAATAAAAACATTGTAAGGGAAAAACAACTTTGAAAAACTTCAGAACTCTGAACAATCCAGTGATCCCAGAGGACTAATGAGTAAGTATGCTACCCACTATCTGGCAGAGAGACGATAGATTCAAGGTGCAGTCTGAGACAGATTTTTGGATGTGGCCAATGTGGGAAATTATGTTGCTTGACAATGCATCTTTGTTATAGCTTTATTTTTCTTTTGTTTTCTTCCAATGATGGAAAAGGAAGGGAAGTGGGGAAAAATAGAGCAGATTTTTGTTGATTGGAAAAGATTAAATTAAAAAAAAAACCAGCCACTAAATGCCCTACTTACAAATATGTAATTACTTATGAACAGTAACAAAAATGTTATTTGCAAATAAATTTTTATAGAAAGCCTTTATCCTACATATTATAAAAGTAATGAGTTATTCTTCCACTGTGCCCTTTCCATTGTCAGTTTGCTGAGCTAGGCATGTGTAGACCCACATGCACATTTTCCTTTTCTCAGTTGTTATTCTCTGATACTCTGTGCTGGTAGAAGGGACCCTGAGTTCTTTGAGACTATGGCAGTTAAGTATAGGCTGCAAAGCTTCCAGGGCAAGCCCAATAAAAGACCCTGAGTCCACAGGACTGTGGTCCATCTGAGGCTGCCTCCTTACTAGCTTTGTGACTTTGGTCACTGAGAGAAGTTATTTAACCAACATTGAGCCTCCGTATTTCTTATCTGTAAAATGGAGACAATGACATCAATAATGAGGTTGCTATAAAGTTGTCTGTCTTTGTAATGTTGTTGTAGTATAAATTGTTCTGGTTCTGTTCACTTCACTCTGCATTAATTCCCAGTTTTCTCTGAAACTGTCCCGTTCATAATTATTCTTAATACTCAAGTACTAAGTGAGAATTAATGCATTAATAACTGTCCCTTTCATAATTTCTCACAACATATTCATATGAAAGAATTTCTGTTCCTCCATTTCCAATTCTTTGCCACCACAAAAAGAGCTGCTATGAGTATTTTTGTACATCAAGGTCCTTTCTCTTCTTGATATCTTTAGGCTGTATAAAGTAATATGGAAATGTCATTTATTATTATTACTAAGTCATGAATGGCATGGCTTTGATTTGGAGCTAAGTCTTGCTAGTCAGAAGGAACCTGGGATAGACATAGTACTTAGAATAGAGGACATAGTCATTGAAAGGGATAGGAGGCATGAGGAAGAAGAGGAATTTTATGGATAATAATTGTATGTTACCAGTTATATATTGTATATCTGGGCAGTAAAGTGGTATTTTGTATTGGTAAGAACCAGATTCAGAAGAGAATTGCACCCTTGTTGTTTCTTCCATATTTTAAAAATTAATTTATATTTTATGTTTATATTATAATTAATTTTATTACTTATAACTACCAATATAAATACATAATCAAATGAACATTCAAAGCAAGGGGCAAAGATCTTACCCCAGACCCTTTCATTTTAATAAGAGAGAACAAAACAAATTAATAAGCAAAAGGAATGCTTTTATTATGTATCTCCTTCCTATCCTGCCTGAAATTTTGCCAATGTAAGGACTGTTTTCCTTCTTTAAGCATTTCTTTTCTCTTTTCTAGTAAAGTTGTGTGTAGTTAATATGTAGACAGTTTTGGTTGTTGGAAGCAGCCTTGTATAATGGATAGAGTGGTGGACGTCATGTCAGGAAGACCTCACTTCAGCTCTTTCCTCAGATACTTTACTAGGTGTGTGACCCTGAGAAAGTCATTTAAACCCATCCAGCCTCAGTTTCCTCATTGAAATAATAGTAGTACCTCCCTCATAGAGTTGTTATGAGAATGGCAAATGTAAAGTGTTTTGCAAACAAGATGTTCTATATAAATGTTCTCTATTATTATTCTGATAATTTCACACTTCATAATTTTATATAGGTTTTTCCATATTTGTGTATGTGTCATCTTTTTTTTTAAAAAAACAGCATCATAATATCTTATTGCTTTAACATAGCTTAAGTTAGTGGCCATTATTTAATTTTGGGCATATAGGTGAGTTGTTTTTTTTTAAGTTTCTTTTACTTTTTGAAGTTTGGAAATATCATTAAGGAAGGCAAGGCAAGAAACCATTAGCTGCTTTGCTCTTGTCAGAGAAAGAAAAGAAATCTGAGTAATGTCATGCCTCCCTTCTAGGCTTATCTTCTATTTCCCAAACTCCTCAGGTATTGCTTCCTTCTGTCTAGGTGGTATGTAGCATTCTGCTATGACAGTAGCAGCTCCTTTCTGCCTCTGTTTTGTTGATCTTCACCCATATGTTCCCTCCCATGCTTCTTTGCCCCGGCTCCTAGCAGAATTTCCTCACATGAGTATATCTTTTTTGGAAAATGTTATATATTTTTTCAATTAACAAGATCATATCTTCCTAATAGACAATAATACTTAGTGCCCCTACTCCTCCCTGGCCTTTTAATTATTTTGTTCCTTTTTAATAAGAAACTTTCAGAACCACATCCCCATCTTGGGTTCCATTTCATCAAGTCTCAGTAAAAACTTTGGGGTCAAGTTTGCCTCTTTGCATTAGGATCACTAGTTATGTTGTTCGTTACCTATATTTTGTGCATTTGTGTGTCTGAAGCCAGAGGTTTTATTTCCACCTCCTTTCTTGAATTTCCTCTCCTTCAACCTTCTCATCCCTTTCTTATCTCCAGAGCTGTTCCCACCTCCATTTTCTTCCCAAAATATCCTCAAATTCACTCTTGGGACCCTGTTCTCCTTTCTTGAGTTCCATTCTCCATAGTTTCCAGTTATAGGAAGGTCATGCTAAAGCGTTTAAACTATTCATAAGCATAAATCATAAGCATCAAAGTTAATGAATTTGGTCACTTGTAAAAAACTTCCATTTCAAGGCCCCAGTTTCTCTTTCAAGTCAGGATCAGGCAAATTCCCATTTGTACCTGCCAGGAGGAAGATCGCAGATGAAAATTTCTGAAAGTGGGAAAGGACTTTAGGGATCCTTTAGTGGAACTCATCATTTCGCAGTTTGGGAAATGAGACTCGGAGAAAGGAAGCCAACTTACCCAAAGTCACAAAGCCAAGACTGGTTTGCTCCACATATTAACAACACCTTAACCTGAAGGTAATTGCATCCACTTCTCTCCAGACCATGACATGCGTACTTGAAAGCCCTGAGAATATACAGCATCAATCCGAGACCAGACCCATGGCCAGGAAATTTAGGCCCCAGCATTCCATCTGGTCATTTTATCAAACCCACATGTGGTTCAGATAAGAAGAGCCATTGGGATGCAGTGAAGGATCAGGCCTGTTTCTCCTTTTGTCTTCTGGGAGGACAAAGGAGTTTTGGCATCCCAGATGGTAGCTAAAATGGTCATCATCCTTTCTCCCTCTGATTCATTTTTCAAACTGCTGAGAGACAACTTTTTTATATATACTTTCAGCTCTGTTGCTAAAACTCTAAAAATTGAAGAGGGCTCTCTGTTGGGTTCCAAAGAAAGTGGCCCTTGATAATCCAGCACTACCTCACCTTTCCAACCCTTATACATAACTCCAAAGAGTTCAGCCCAGCTATTCACATAGGAAAAACCAAGTGGATGAAAGAAGAATGCCTCTTGTCTAAGCTATGGCACCCAGTTGGAAAGATGGGCTGTAGAGTACTTGTATTTTGGACACACAGTACAGATGAACAATGAATGAACTGGGTGCAGAGCTAAATAGGAAGTCAGGAAGTCGTGTTATATTTGGACGTTTTACAGCACTTTTAGCTTCTCCAGGAATCAAAGGCCTATCTTTTTTAGCACCAATATACCTCTGGAATAGCTGTTAGCTCTGAAATGCCACAGCCCTGCTGGACTCTAAGGTGCATGAGGGCAGAGACAGTATCTTAGATGATTGTTATTCCCAACACTCGATGTACTCAATGGGCTTTTTGTTGAATTAAATCGAATCTCTCACTTAGTACTTGAGTAGAGGCAAGTCACAGCCTCTATGGTAGGGTTCCTAACCTGTGGTCTGACAACTTTTTTTTTTAACATGTTGATAACTATATCTCATTATAATTTGTTTTGTTAAAAAACATTATCATGAGAAGGGTTCATAGGCTAAGAACCTTTGTTCTATGGGCATCAGACTCCTCAGCTGTAAAATGTGGGATCTCTAAGGCCCCTTCTAGCTTAAGATCAACATTAGCCCGGGGACTTGGCTTAGCCAGTAAACCCTCCTTTCCAAAGAGTTCTAAATTTAGAGTCAGAGAACATGAGTTCTAATTCTGGCCCAGTCTAACCTCCCTGCCTCTTAGCTTCTTCATCTGTAAAAATAGAGGCATGGGAAATGGATATCTGACCTAGATGACTTGTAAGGTCCCTTCCGGCTCCAAATCTCTGTACCTTTTGATTCTATCTCATAGAATGCCTGGGCTGGAGAGGAATTTTAGAACAGAAAATGTCAGAATTACACAGGCCCAGGAAATTAGCTTCTCCATAGAGAGGAAAGGACATGCCCAGAGTCACACTAGGGGTTAGTGGCAGAGTTGGGACACAAACCTAACTCTCCTGACTCCCAAATCCAAGGCTCCCTTCACTAAGTAGCACTGTCCAGTGAGAAAACCCATCTTTCCTGTAGAAATCACTTAGGGAGAAATGGTCATTATGGGAATTCTGCCTGTCTCCCAAGAAGAGGCCACATGTACTTTGTTGTCTTGCTGTGATCTAAGGGCGTGGATGACTTAGCTAAATTCCTCTCCCAGGTACCACCCCCCAATTAAGAGCAGATGGGTGCTGCTTGACATGACCTGGGCAGCCCTAGGAAGTATGGAAAGGTTTCCAAGGCAGCTAAGGACCATAGCAGTGGACTGGTTGGATGTGAGCCAGGCTAAGGCTACCTTCTGTCTTTACCAGCAGAGTACTCCGCACATAGTAGGGACTTAATAATATGTTGAATAAAGTGGGAGGGAGAGAAGAAGAGAAAAGAAAGAAAGAGAAAAAAGAAGAGAAAAACAAGGAAAGAAAGGGGGGGGGGGGAGGAATTGAAAGACTTTCTTAATAAAAGAGCAGAGTGAGTTCAGAGAGTGTGGAATGAGAGCTGGGTCCAGCAGTTCTCTTTGGAGCGGGGGCTCCTAACCTGGGGTCCATGGACTCTGAAGGGGTTTTCAGCTAGACTTCAGTGGGTCTGTGAAAATGAATGGGGAAGAAAGAGTACATCTTACCTCTGACTGAAATTTATCATTTCTTTCCATTGCAAATATAAGCATCAAACATTGTCAGAGGACCAGATAACACAAAAGAGATTTGGAATTTTGATTTCGAGAGTCACATGATGAATACCAAGGATCTGGGAAGACCTCAGTGAATTAATTGATGAAAAATGAAGTAAGCAGAACCAGGAGAACACTAGCAAGGTAAACGGAAAGCATAACAGCCAAACAATTGACACGGAATGCTGTGAAATTATAAAGACCAAGCTCGGCCTGCAAGAGACGAGATTATGTAAGAAGGCACCTCCCTCTTTCTTTTGCAAAGGTGGGGAACTGTGGGTGTGTACCACTATTGATAAGGTCAGATGTTGTGAATGTGTTGGCAAGTTTTGAACTTTCCCCCCCTTTCTATTTTATTCTTTTTTTTATATGGGGTGTTTCTCTGGAAGGGGGGAAGGACTAGATGGAGAAGTGTCAAAATGAAAAAATATCACAAAAGTTTTATTTTCAAAAAACAGTCTTAAACTGTTCTCTTTGTTCAGGTATCTGAGTTCTGTCTCTCCTCGCTTTATAGGTTCCCCGAGGGCAGGGCCTCAGGCCACTTGTTTTCAGTCTTCTTGACCTTTGGTGGTTAATTGATAAGGTGAAGTTGGGACTTTGAGTTCTCTAGGTTACCCACCTCCTGACCGAAGGTGACGGACTCCAGATGCAGAATGAAACACATTTTTGGGCATGGCCAACGTGCCGATTTGTTTTGCTTGACTTCGCATGTTTCTTAGAGGGTTGTTTGGTTTTGGTCCCTCCCCCAATACACACACACACACACACACACACACACACACACACACAGAGTTGGGGTGGGAGAGTCAGAAAGAAAGAAAATAAATGCCTGTTAATAAATGCTTGAAAATTTTTTTTTCAACTTTGAAAAAAATTTGATTTCTTCTCCCTCACAACAATGGAATGGACTGTTCTCTGTAATGAGCTGCCTGTCAGTGGAGGTGTTTGGTTGGGGCTGAATGACACCCTGTCAAGGATGTTATGGATTCCTATCCTGGGGGAAGAGACAGGACTCATATATGTGAGCAAAAAGAACGAACAAGTTAAGAAAGCTTCTGAAGGCAAACTCGACGTCACTACCTTTCCAAAGCTGTCCAGCCTTGTGGTTAGAACCCCTCCTCAGGCAGAGGCAAATCAAAGACACACCTCAGATAGGGGAAAACCTCTGGGTTTCAGCCACCCAAACTTCAGCTGGCGTGGCCAGGAAATATCGCTGAGACTGGCAAAGCCAGGGCCAAGTTCTGAACACCGTGGGCTGGTGCATAGTTTGAGGTGGGAACCAGGAGGAACTGGTGCTCACTTTCTGAGTGGGCTCTGACCTCTTGAGTCAGAGAAGGTCAAAGACAGGTGGGCACAGGAACTACAACAAACCTGCCAACCAAGCCGGGTATGACACTGTCCTAGGCCCAGGCCCCCATGCTGGGGTCATTCTGTCTGGCCTGACTTTCCCTGGGGGTTTCTGGGGAGCTAAAGGCAAAGGCTCTCCCATCCTGGCTTCTGGAGCTCCAAATGATTTATAACTTTCCAAGTTTGAAGTCACCTGCTTGCAAATGGAAATTCAGTGTGTAAGGTTTGGAGGCAGATACTGGGGAGGGAATGGTATTTTTAATTCAGCCCTAGTCTCATCCTGGTCTTATCCCTGAAGGAGGCAGGTATTGTTAGGGGGACTCTGATATCACCTCCCTGGGTGCTCAGTTGTCCCTTGTGTAAAAGGAAAGGGTTGGACCAGATGGTAGACCTTTAAAGGTCACTTTCAGTTATATTTTCTCTGATCATAGAATCAGATCTAGGGCAGAAGGGACATTAGGGGTCGTGTAAATCAATACCTTCATTTTAGAGAGGAGAGAAGGAAGGGAGACTGTGTTGCTGGACTGATTTGTCTAAGGTCATACAGTAGTATTGGGGGGTGAGTTTGAACTCAGGTCTTCTGAGCCTCCTGGCTTACTCTGTGCCCTGCTTAAAAAGGAGCCGTTATCAGCCATCTTCATCTATGCAAGGCACATGTTCTTCTACAGCTATATTTCTCTGTTTCACAGTTCACAGCCACCAAGAAGTAGGTAGGTAGTACAGTCTCCTCTAATTTACAAATGAGGAAGCTAAAAGTCTGGGACCATGCTTTTCTTTGTATCCCCAGCTCTTAGCACTTAAAAATGGCTTGTTGATTGGTCAGTTAGAGAATTTAAGTGACTTGATTGCCTCAGGTCTCACATATGGTAAATGTCAGAGTCAACATTTGAACCCAGGACTCATGATGCCTGGCACCAGGCCGAAGTATTAGAGTCCTCTGAGGCCTCTCAGTTCTTTCCTGGTCATCTTAGACTCCAGGACTCCTCCTTCTTACCCACTTACTGCTTTATAGAAAGCTAGGTCTTCCTGCAAGCCTCTGTCTTTCCCAGCCTGTCTTTAGCCCCATGAGGTCTCGGTAAGAATTGCCAAACTGATGGGTAATAGCTTAATCCCTCTTCATTGAAGGTAGCATTCCGGGAAGCACTAACGTAGTGAGAAGATTAGTAAACCTGAAAACAGAAGCCATGCGTTTAAATGCAAATCTGCCATTTATTAATATGGTTACATTCGGGAAATCTAGCCTCTGAGTCTCAGTTTCCTCCTTCATTACATGGGGATCATAGCCCTGATTCCTAGGGCTGCCCTGATGAGAGGTGACTGATTTCTATTGCTGGTGGGCTGGGGAGAGAGGGCACAATAGTGTAGGAATATAGAAATGAGAGGCTGGGGTTGCCAAAGCCAGATTTGGATGACGGCACGAAGTGGAGGGTGGGCGGCCCTGCTCCCTGCTGGCCCCTCTCCTCGACGCCCTCTCTCTACTAATATTAGACCATGGCTGTGTCATCGGTACATGTGTGTGGGCCTGAGCCCACCAGGGCCTTCTGGTTGTGCTAGTGAGATCACAGCTGAATCAGGCCAAGCCAAGCCAAGTTGTCATGCATTTAGCCTGCTCCTTTCTCCATCACTCCATGTGAGGGGGAACCAAGGAGAGGAGATGGAGGGAAAGAGGGGGAACAGATGCTGCCTGGAAATGGCCCCCAGCTTCTCTTGTAGACCCCAGCCAACCCTGATCTGGTGACAGGTGGCTAGCCTAAGAGAGGCAGGAGCCTCTCGTGTAGTGAAGGGACTGATTGATGTATTATAGGCCTACTATGTGGTAAGTCCTTTACAGATGTTTGCACCTCACAAGCAGTGCCCCCATCCTATGACGCAGAGGTAATAAGTAGCAAAGTCAAGATTTGAACCAGGCATTTCGCTTCCAAGTGGGTGAAGACTGCCATCTTTATGCTAGCTCTAGGAAGTATGTGAGGTTTTCCAGGGCAGCTAGGCACTATGGGCGTGGAGGTGGGATATTTATTTATATCTACATATATAGATATGTATACCTATATAAATTTATATTTGTACATATGCATGT
>CM053583.1:56653581-56693840 GCA_028627135.1 Pseudochirops cupreus | reverse complement strand
ATGAATATATTTTTATCTCTTTATATATATATGTATATATATATATATATATATATATATATATGTATATATCTTGGCCAGACAGTGAAGTTGGACACTCAATTGGGATCCAGTTGGTAGCAGAATTAAATAGGAAGGAGGGAATGGGCTGGATTGCCTCCTGATGGTCTTCCTGCCTCCAGTCTCTGAGTACTCTAAGTTTTCCTCTATACAGCTATTAAAGTGGTTTTCACAAAGCACAAGTCTGACCATGTCACTCTCTTGCTCAGTAAATTCTAGTGCCTTCCTATTATGTCTAGGTTCTAATATAAGTTTCTGTTTGACATTTAAAACCCTTCACAATCTGGTTCCAACCTTATTATAGCCTTATTATACTTTACTTCCCTTTGCATACTCTGTGGTCCACCTAAACCAGTCTTCTCTCAGTTTCTCACACATTATACCCCATCTCCCACCTTTCCAACTTTGCACTGACCATTTCATATCTGAAATACACTCCTTCCTCCCCTCCCCTCTTAGAATGTCTAGTTTCCCTCAAGACTTGGCTCAGGCACTGCCAGTGCCTTCCCCTCCCTTTAAGCACCTTTTTTTTTTAAATTACACGTGATTTCTTCAATGTAGGGAACTCCCAGTGAGGAAATTCCCTCCACCAATGAAGATCAGCACCTACTCTGCAACTTAAAGTCTTAGAAAGTTGCTTGAGGCACTACAGGTTAAGTGACATTCTTAGAGACTCAAAACCTGGCTTAAGGTTTGTGGATTCATATCAGATGTTTATGTTGCACCAGGGTTATCTAAATGCAGCTTGTGGGGAGGCATGGTCTGATCTATCTGTGGAATCTTAGCCATCCCTTAGCCACCAGGAAGAAGCAGTCACAAAGCTTACCACTCTGTACTCCCTCTAGGAAGGGAGTAGAAGTACATCTTTCATCCTAAATACTGCTGGTCTAAGGATACAGTAGGTGAAAAACAAAAGCTGCTAGCTTCCCCGGTCACTGTCCCCTAAAGGGGAGATTTAGATATGGATCTTAGATTTGACCTCTTCCCACCTAATGCTAGCTACACAAAAGACCATCACAAATAGTGAATAGCAGGCAAACCCATTTAATCAAATAGCAAACAGAAATTGCAGAAGTGGTACAGGTTAGAATATACTAGAAAATTCCAAACCAACACATGTCCTCTGGAAGAAAAGCTTGAACAAGAAGGAAAAAAGCTAACAATGTCTCTTCTCTCCAAGTCTCTCATACCAACTCCTTTCCTCATAAAGTCACATTTATTGCATTGCATCAGCATTGTCTCTACCAGTTAGGTAAATCATGGCTTAGCTGGAAACCTGGCTATGTCAGAGCCAGGATTTGAATCCAGGCATTCCTAACTTCAAGGTCACCTTTCTATCATGCAGCCTCTTGTGTTTATTTTGTATACATCCTTAGATTTACATGTTGTTTTTCTTGGTGGAATGTAAGCTCCTTTGAGAGCAGGGACTGTTTTGTTTTATACCCAGCACTAGTGCTTGGTACATAACCAACACTTACTTAATCAGTGCTTGCTAAATGAATGAGGAAATTTCAAAATTCCTTTCATGAACCTAAACTTCTCCCCAAAATAATTTTAATATCAGTATTTTATTAGTGTTGTAGGACTTTGAGTTGTGGAATGCTTTAGTCTCTGAAAATTTTTTAAAATGAGTATTACTTAAGTGTCAGTGGAGAGATAGACAGTGGGTGTGAGCGGGCTGTGCCGTACAGCGTATTAGGAACTATTAAAAAAAAACAGAATAAAATATATCAGAGAAATTTATTATTGACACTGAGGCTTCACTTTCCACCCTTGTTTTTGGCACTAAAGTGATTTTCCTACAGTGCTAGTCTGATCATGTCATCCCTCTACTCAGTAAACTTCAGTGATTTCTTATTGCCTCCAGGAGCAAATACAAAATATTCTGTTTGGCATTCAAAGCCCTTTATAACCTATCCCCCTCCTCCCTTTCCTGTCTACTTCCTCCTTACTCCCCGATACCTGCTCCTTAATTCAGTGACACTGGCTGTACCAAGAAGACACTCCATTTCTCAGCTCCTGGCCCTTGCTCTGGCTGTCCCTCATGCCTAGAATGTTCCCCTTCCTCTAATCTGACTCCTGACCTCCCTGGCTTTAAGTCCCAGCTAAAATCTCACCAGGGATATATGGGGTGTGCAGGAAGGACTAGCACCTCTGGTGGGAGGGCTGCTGAGTCCCTTGTGGAATTTCTCGTCTACCTTTGGTATCCACTTGATTAACCCAAGGCTCACCTGTAGCTCCAAGAAGCTGTAGCCTGTGCAGTGGCCACACACCTCAGTAAAACCATCTTGGCAGATAGGCTAAACCAGGTTGAGGGTAACAGGCTTCCAACCTGTGAGTTAGGGGGGTGTCTACCCAAAGCATGTGAAGATTTCCACTAGCAGAATGGGTAGATGAGAACATTTTGTTCCAATGACCATGAAGGTGGCTGAAGCAGGCACAATGGAGCACTTAGAGTTTGGTCAGGCATCGAAGATGCCAGGGTCATCTTCTGCATCCTGCACTATAACCAGTTGTCTTGAATTTTGTCTTGCACTGGATTCAGTGACTCTGGAAGAGAGAGTGAGGCTAACGACCTGACTGCAATCCTGCCTCACTTAAATCCAGTTCATTCAAGAGTCAAGATATCACCCTGTGATGTCATTGGTCCCCTTCAAAATGAAGGACAAACAACAAAATCCCATCTTCTATGGGAAGCCTTCCCCAACTCCTCTTAACCCCATTGCCTTCTCTCTGTTAATTGGTTCCTGGATCTTCTGTTTGCTTTGAATATATTTATTTGCATGTTGTCTCTCCCCTTAGATTATAAATTCCTTGAGGGCAGGGACTGTCTTTTGCCTCTCTTTGTATCCTGTTTAACACAGTGCCTGGTACATTGTTGTTGTTCATTCGTTGAGTTGTGTACAGCTCTATGTCCATGGGTTTTTCTTGGCAAAGATATTGAATTCATTTGCCATTTCCTTCTCCATAGGAGGCACTTAACATGTGTTTAATTGATTAATTGATTGGCACAATTGACTACAGACAAAAATAATAAAGGTTGGAAAGGCTTGGGGACAAGGGCACAGTAATACACTCTGGGTAGAGATATGAATTGATCCAATCATTCTTCAAAAAAATTTGAAATTTAAATATTAAAGTGTGCATGCCCCTTGATCTGCTACTTGATATAATCTCTAAGAAGGTAAAAAACAGGGCAAGATCCCATTATGTATGAAAATATTGATATCAGCTCTTGCAGTGGCAAATACTATATAGTGGGGACCCATCAACTCAGGAATGGTTGAATGAATGAAATACTCTATGGATGTAATAGAATATTGTCGTATGTGAAGAATTCAGAGAAACCTAGGAAGACTTATGTGAGCCAAGTAAACATAACCAGAAATATGCTTTGTGAGGTTACTATAGCAGTGTAGAGCACCCAAGATGCTTAGCCAAAGGGGTGGCCACTTGTGACATCAGAAGAACCAGTGATGAATGAAGCTTCCTACTGTAGTGGAGAGATGGTAAGCTTTTAGATAAGGACATAGGGTACTTTTTCGGACAGGGCCAATGATTGATTTGTTTTACTTTAAATGTACCTATGTTACGAAGGAGGGTTCTGTGGTGGGGCAGTCATTGGGAAGTGCTGTGATTTTTTTTTTTAAGAGAAAAGTAATGAAACATTAAAACAAAAAGAAATGTCTGATTAGAGAAGATGGACTGGGCACACATTGAGCACAAAAGATGACCAGCCCACCTTCTTTACTGACATTTCTTTTTTGGTATCCTCTTGGTTAGGATAAGTCAAGGAAGGCCCCCCATCAATGGATGGACTTGTGAAGGAAAACCTGGATAAGAATCAGACAGGATGGCCAGGCATGGATAGTTTAGGCTCTGCTTTCAAGGAGGGAACATCCACACCTAGGATGTCCTAGATCCATTATTTGAGGGTTGGAGTATATTGACTCCAAGTTTAGGGTTCATTAGACTATACTTGAGCAAAGGTGAGGCAGGGAATTTTGCCCAGAGTAGTACAAAGGGACAGTCATGGGGCAGGGGTGAGGGGGTAGATTTGATTTTAACTAGTTCAGTGGTTTAGGTTCAGGATTGGAATGAAATGAGATAATTCTAGAGACACTTGTAAATCATCTTACAACTAGCAAAAAGAAATTAACTGTAGCATGGAAAGGATATTCAACAAGGCTACAGCATTGATTCATTTGGAAACAGCTTTTCTGCCTCTGTATTCATCCCTCTCTGAAGGAGGAGATCTTGATTCTTCCTATACTGGTTTTTGTACCAAGGCCATCAGGCGTCTTCATCAAAAGCCTTAGTCCCCTGGATTCAGGGATTGTTTGGGTACCTTTTAAGGAGAAATTGGCCTAGTCTGCCTTGGGTAGGGCCTTAGGAAAATCTAATCCAGCCTGCATGGTGATGGCTTTGCTAATTGTCGCTCCTACCACAGTTGGCAAGGGCTGTTTGTCCCATTGGAGAAATCAGCCCTGACATCTTCCCTTTCTGGCCAGCCTAGACACCCCGTGCCTGCTCTGCTACAGAGGCATAGTTGTGGACCTGGCCCCCTGGGATCTTGTGGGCTTCTGCTGCCTGTGGTCAGAAGAGGAGCCCCCAGGAAGGGAAGGGCCACCATGGCTGCCTTCCGCTCTGGGCTGAGGCCACTGTCAGGTAATAGGTAACAGGTAACAGGTAACAGATCTGGAATCCGAAGATGGGATTTTGATGTTACGTGACATATTCATTATCTTTGTATTTATTTTGCTGTAGAAGCAGTGGCTACAGAAGCAGCATCCAGGAAGACTTAGATCTGAGTTGAGCCTCTGGCACATCTTGGCTCTGTGGGCCCTCTGAGGCTGGAGGATGCAGAGGTAGCACCTGTGTTGGGAAATACCCTTAACTGGTGAAATCATAGAACGGGTTCCTGTCTCTGTCCCTCTGTAGTCTACTTATATCTGTCCTTGTAATCTCTCCCTTGGAAGGGCAGACTCCATAGAAGGTGGGATTATTCCAGTCTTCGTACTTTTATTTGCCATGTGTTGGACACCTGGGCTCATCATTTAATAAATACTTGTGGTTTTGTTGTTGTCTAATGACAAATGCATCAGAAAGGGGCAAATATACAGGGGATTTTTCTCCTGGAGTGGGATAAGGAAAGGATACTGGGAGAAATTTTGGCAATGTTAAAAAATAAGACATTGATAAAAAATTTACTTTAAAAAAAAGAAGAAAAATGCCAGCAGAGTGCTCTGTGATTTCAGAGGGGGAAGGTTGCTGTTGACTGGTGGAATCAGGAGCTTCCTGGGAGGAGATGACATTTCATTGAGTTAAAACTGTATAGAAAATCGGTAGGCAAAAAGATGGGGAAGGGAGAACATTCTGGGAATCAGAAGGAGCATGAGCAGAGCTTTGGATGTAGAAAAGTACCAGGCATTTCTGGATGGCAGTGAGTGATCCATTTTTGCTGGATGGTGGGATGTGTACAGAGGAGAATAGGAGACAAAACAGGAAAGGTGACCCTGGTGCCAGACTGTTGAGCCTTGAATGCTGGGAGGGGAATTTGAACTTTATCCCGCAGGTGATAGGGAGCTACTGAAGATTTTAGAATAGATGAATGGCAAAACTGTATCTATGAGAAAGATTGTTTTGGCAGTGGTATGAAGTATTGGTTCTGAGCTAGAAGGTAATTGAGAAATTAGTTCCATTCCTCTCATCTTATAGGTGAGAAAAAGGAGTCCCATATTGGTGTGAGAGACTTGCCAAGACCACACAAAAAGCCAGTGGCTAAGCAGGAACAAATTCATAGGCACTAAATTTTGGGTTTTCTTGGGAAACAGCAGGATTAAACCCCTTTGGGCCAACTAAGCAAGCTGCTGCTACTACAAATTCATTAGAGCTAGTCCATAAACTCTGATGACAACAGTTTCCAAGGACCTCCCTGAACCAGGTCCTGAAATGAGCATAAACCAAGGAAAACCATTAGATCTACAGAAATGTCCCTACTCTTTTTTTTGTTTGTTTTTTTTTTTTACTGTGGCTTGTTACAAGTAATTGCTTATAATAATATTAATAAGGACACTTCTCCCTGCTTGAGAGGTTATCTCTTCATCTATGATTCCAAGGGTTTGACATTACTACCTTCAAGAGTCTTGCTGGGCAGGATGGGCCCAGAACAGAGCACTTTTCCAGTGAGAGAAATAGAGAAGGCACATCTCCTGCCCCAGGTCACACAGCAAAGCAGAAGCAGAAAGTACAGCTGCTAGCAATTTACCTGGGACTTTGAACTCAGTCTAACACCTTTGAACTCAGTCTGTTCAACTGAGTCATGTATTCCTGTAGATTTTTATGTATTCTTGCACTCCAAAGACCATTTTCTTCTTGAAAGATTCTCTCAAACAGTTGTCTTGCGTGTGTGTGAAGAGCAGCGAGATGCAGGAAGAGCAGAAGGAGGGAAATAGTCAAAGACAGAGTCGAAAGGGACAGACAGAAACAGGGAGTCAGGACCTGAGAAGGGAGCAGAGACAGAGCCAAGAGGGTCAAAGACGGGGGTGAGAGGACCAGAAACAAAGGAAGAGAGGAGAGGGCCAAAGAATGTGCACAGGGGCCACAGAGAAAGGGAAAAGGGTAAGAAAGAAAGAAAAAGCAGATAGAACATTAGGATTTTAGAGTTTTGAGAGATGTTAGATGTTAGAGGTCCTCTGCGGGGGGGTCTTGACTGTTCTTGGTGTCATGGACCCTCTGGCAGTCTGGTGAAGCCTGTGGACCCCTTCTCAAAGTCATGTTTGTTGTCTGCATTCATTTTTTTCATTTGGTTTTTTCAATTAAAAATTTTATTTTCTCTCTCTCCCATTTCCTCTTCCCTCATTGCAAAAGAAAGAAAAGTTGTCGGGGAGACATCTCTATGTTGATGATTATCCATCCCTAACCTCTCTGCTGACCTCCAATCTTGTATCTCCAATTCCCTTTCATACATCTTAAACTGTATGTTTAGTTCCCTATGTCCAAAATTGAACTCATTACCTTTCCCTCTAAACCCCCTCTTCCCATTTCTACCTTCCCTGTTATTGTTGAGGGCAACACCATCCTCCCAGTCCCTCAGGCTCCCAACCTGGGATTCATCCTGGATTCCTCACTATCCCTCACCCCCACTCCCCCATATCCAAGCTGTTGCCAAGGCTCTGCAAATTTCACCTTTGCAAGATCTCTCGAATGTGCCCCTTTTTCTGTTCTGGCACTGCCACCATGCTGGTGCAGGGCCCACCTCACCTCACATCCTGATTACTGCGCTAGCCTGCCAGGGGGTCTGCCTGCCTAAAGTGTCTCCCTGCTCCAATCTACCCTCCATTCATCCACCAAAGTGATTTTCCCAAAGCTCAGGTCTGACCATGTCACTCCCCCCAACTCAGTAAACTCCAGTGGCTCCCTGTTGCCTCTAGGATAGAATAAAAAACACTATATTTGACATTCAAAGCCCTTCATTACCTAGCCCCCTCCTACTTTTCCTTTCTTCCTACCTTTAACCACCCCTTCCTCATGTTTAGTCTATGATCTTTCCATGTCTCCAGCAGGCATTTTCTCTGGCTGCTCCCCCTTTCAGATCCCAGCTAAAATCCCACCTTCTAAAGGCAGCCTTTCCCAGTCCCTCTTGATTCTAGAGCCTTCCTCCTGTGGCACGGAGCTTGTTTGTACATAGTCATCTGCACACTGTCTCCCCTGTTACACTGTGAGCTCTTTGAGGGCAGGGGCTGTCTTTTGTCTTTCTTTGTATCCCCAGGGCTTGGCACAGAGCCTGGCACCAGGCAGATAACTTCACTGAATGACAACCTGCAAACAAGGTGCATACAGGATAATTTAGGGAGACGGGAGGACGCATAGTTTGGACAACACTAAGGTTAAGAAGGACTGGGAAAGACTTCTTGCTGAAGGTGGGGCTTTAGATGAGACCTGAAGGAAGCCTGGGAAGCCAGGAGGGAGACATGAAGAGGGGGAGAGCTCCAGGCATGGCGGGCAGCCAGAGAAAGTATAGTGAAAGGGGGAGCAGACCCAGGCCCAGAGGTCTGGGGGAAAGGGAGGGAACAGGCCCGGGCTCCGACCTTTTCCGGGAGCGTTAGTACCCCCTCATGTCTTTGGGAGAAGGTTGTAGGAGGAGCAGGACAGAAGAGGACCTGAAAATAAACAAAGAGAAGAAAATCAGGTGATTTGGAGTTACCCAGAGGACTAGTTTGAACTAGTGAAGCAGATCAGAGGTTGCATTTGAGAGAAGAACCCCTTTGGGTTCTTCTGGCCCAGATACCGGTGCAGATTTTACTTCCTGCTCCTTAGGGAAATTAGGTGGAGGACAATTAGGAAGGATATAAAAAGATTATGGAGGATTAGGGAATAGAACCTGTAGGGGAAGACTGAAAATAAAGATAAGGGGGGAGGGAGTCACTCGAGGGAGAGGAAGTAAGAGGAATAATCCGAGGTTAAGCAAACCGATGGAGGGGATTGGTGGGCGGAGAAAACTAGAGAAAGCTTTGCAGATCCATCTTAGCCTAAAGGAGGGTTATTAAGACCTCGGGAAGGAATTTGAGTATTGTTAATATAATAAGAGCTAGCATTTACATAGACCTTTAAAGTTTGCAAAGCACTTTTAAAATATCTCTTTTTATCTTCACAGCCACCGCAGGAGGTATTATTATCCCCACTTGACAGATGTGGAAACTGAGTCCGGGAGAGGAAGCTGAGGAAGGTTTGAGAAGGGATGACAAAGTATGGAGGGGCTGCTGCTGTCAATTAGGGGTGGTGTAAAAGGATCACCTTGCGGCAGGGAGGGCCCACTTGGAAATTACATAGCACAATCTGTAGTAGACCCCAGTCAGCATGGTTTCATGGATTAGGATTTAAAGGACCAGTTTGGTTTGGAGAAGCAGGGCCAGAGAGGATGCTCCAGGAGGAGGGATGGATGTGAGTGGAGGAAGAGAAGTGGAAGCCAAGGATGCCAAGAAAATAGTGAAAACAGTGCCTGCCCTCAGAGAGCTTGCATTTTAATCAGTGACACCACTGGCCTTTTTTTTTTTAATTGTATTTGTGATTTGCTTGATATAGGAAGTTCTTGGTGTCAAAACTCCCTTTTCAAATGCAGATCAGCACTGCCTGCGGGGTGTGGTGTTGGAGAATTGCCCAGAGCACTGAGACATAGTGACCTACCCAGGACCACAAGGTCTTAAGGTGTCCCAGGCCAGCCTTGAATCCAGCTCTTCCTGTCTTTAACCACTGGACCCTACTGGAAAACACCCACACACCCACACCCCCCCCACACACACAGTAGAGACAAGATAACTCTAGACCGAGGGCACTCACAGCTGCAGATCTGAGGCTTGAAAGAAGCCCACTTTTAAGAAAGTGAGATGAGGAGAGAGTATTTCCAGCTCCGTGGGCAGCCAGTATAAAGGAAGTGGGGGAGTGGGGGGGTGGCTAGGTGGTACAATGAATAGAGCACCGGCCCTGGAATCAGGAGGACCTGAGTTCCAATCCAACCTCAGACACTTGACACATTTAACTAGCTGTGTGACCTTAGGCAAGTCACTTAACCCCAACTGCCTTGCCTTTCCCCCTCCAAAAAACAAAAAAAAAACCAAAGGAGGTGGACTCTTACTTGGGAGTCAACTGGGTGGTGGCCTGGAGGCTGAAAGACTTGAGTTCAAATCCAGCTTCAGATGCTTATTAGCTCTATGACCTTGAGCAAATCACTTAAACACTGTTTCCTTTGTTTTCTTCCATTGTAAAATGGGGATAATAACAGGGCCTACTTTCCAGGCTTGTTGTGAGGCCCAAATGAGACCTATAAATTTTGTGAAATGCTTAGTACAGTACCTGGCATATCCTTTGTTGTTCAGTCGTGTCCTACTCTTTATGACCCCATTTGGGGTTTTCTTGGCAAAGATACTGGAATGGTTTGCCATTTCCTTCTCCAGCTCATTCTATAGATGAGGAAACTGAGGCAAACAGGGTGAAGTGACTTACCTAGGGTCACACAGCTAGTGCATGCCTGAGGCTGGATTTGAACTTAGGTCTTCTTGACTCCAGACCTGGCCCTCTATCTGTTGCGCTACATAGCTGACAAAGTAGGTACTTAATAACTTGTTCCTTTCCTCCTTCCCTCTCTTCCTCCCTCCCTTTTATCCTTCCTTCCTTCCTCCCTCTCTCCCTCCCTTCCTTCTTTCCTTCCTCCCTCCCTTCCTCCTTCCTTTCCTTCCCTCCTTCCTTCCTTCCTTCCTTCCTTCCTTCCTTCCTTTCTCCCTCCCTTTCTCCCTTCCTTCCTTCCTTCCTTCCTTCTTTCCTTCAAGGAGAGACTTTTGTCTCTCTATGGGCATTTTTCTGCTAAAATTCATCTCTTCTCCCTTCTATGAGCGCAGATAATTGAGTTGCCTGTAAAAACAAAAAAGAGGCTGAATTAGAGTGTGTCCTTTCAGCCTATGGGTGGGCCCTGGCCTCCTATAGCCCCTCCTGCCCTGGTTCTCTTTCCTTGCATCCAGCTCCAGGGCTTGCCCTGCCTGGCTTGGCTTTGGACACTCTCCCATACATCCATTCCCATGCCATGTCTAGCCTTGGTCAGCAGGACCACACCTTTAAATTTAGTGTCTCTGTGAGATGACCAGAGCCAGCCCTGCCCTCCTAGCAGGAGAGTTCTGTAATGACAGATAACACACGCCTAGCATGTAAGTGCCTCCCATGAACAGAGCCCTGTATTTAATCCTGGAAATCCAGAAATGAAAAGCGAGCCAGTTCCTACCTCAAGAAGCTTATGGTCTCCTCATCTAATTTGACAGGGTTCCTCCATAAGAATTTGTAGCCCCAACCCCTCTACAAGCCAGGGGAAAGGGCTGAAGGTCCCACAGCAAACTTCCAGGGAGGGACTAACCAGCTGAGACATGTAATTTGCTTCTGAGGCAAAGGCATCTGGCAGGATTTGGGACTGCACTTTAAGAGATCTTGAAATAAGGAGGCATTCTGCAGAAGCCGTGACATCAGAGAGCCTGGGAGAGCAGGGCAAAACCTGTTTCGATGGGACTGAGAACAACTGGGCTCCCTCTGATTACTGCCCCAGCCACTTCCATATTCAAGGATATTAAGGGAGTAGTTCTCAGGAGAAAATAAATCCAGGCTATCAGCAGCCATATGAAAAGACATTCATTCTAAGCCACTAATATTTAAGAGAAATGAAAATTAAAGCAATTCCAAGGTTCTACCTCACACCCATCAGATGAACAAAGGTGACAGAAAAGAACAAGGGCAGTGCCACGTTGCTGGACTTTCACATGGTCCAACAGAGAGCAAAAGGGTAGAGGTGGGCCCAAACCTAGGTCCCCTGACTTCAAATCCAGTCCATGTTTTTTCCTTTATACCCGCGTCAAACTCAAATGGATCCTTGTGGGCCATTTCTTGACTCAGAAAACCACAAATTAACATTTTCTATGTTGTACTATATTTTAATTTCTTTTATCAAACATTTCCCAATTGCATTTAAATTTGGAAGTTTTGCATGCATCCAAGTGTGACACTTCTGCTTTGCTCCATGCTGCTTTCAGCATAGGCTATGGCAGCAAACTTTAGGTCAGTAGCCTGAAAGGTTTTGTTTAAATGTAAAGATTTTTCTAAACGTATAGCTTCAGCTACTTACCTAGAATCTACCACAGTCAGAGCCATAAGCAGCAGCTCTCGCATTGAATAGAATGTGAGCTCCCAGGAGGAATAGAAGGAGAAATTTAGGTGTTGAGATAACAGAAGAGATCAATAAATATTGAGATAACAGAAGAGATCACTAAATAAAAATGTATTTAAACAAACAAACAAGAAAGAATGTAAGTCCTTCGAGGGCAGGGTCAGTCGCATTTTTGTCTTAATATTCCCTGGCAAGATGCCCGGCCCATTTGTGACTAGCTGGCCTGCCTAGCACACAGTAGATTCTTAATAAATGCTTATGGATTGATGGGTTTCTGGGCAAGCACAACAAACCAAGTGCCCTAATGTCCACTTTGCAAGACAAATTCAAGTTGTGGGTAAGGAAGGACCTTAGACCTCATGTCATAAACTCCCACAAGGGAACGGATCTCACTTAGTACCGTGGAAAGACAGAGAACCCCAGGAGCAGATCTCTAGACAGGGGTCCAGGAATATGACAAGACATTGCTAAGGAAAATGTTTTGGGGGCAGGGTTCCTGACTCCCTGGTCAAGGCCTGTCCATTAGCCCTGCTGACTTTCATGGTCAGGCCTTAGGAAGGGGCAGCTAGGTGACGCAGTGGATAGAGCACTGGGCCTGGAGTCGGGAAGGCCTAGCCTCAGACACTGTGTGACCCTGGACAAGTCACTTCACCCTGTTTGCCTCAGTTTCCTCATCTGTAAAATGAGCTGGAGAAGGAAATGACAAACCCCTCTGGTATCTTTGCAAAGAAAACCCTCAAATGGGGTTCATGAAGAGTCAGATATGACTGAAAACAGGAGGGGGCTGGATAATCCTTTGTAGGAGATTCCTCTTGAGTTATAGGTTGAGGTAGATGTCCTCAGTTTCAGATAGATGGTGCAAACAGGGGGTTGTGGCCTACTGAGGCAGGGCAGACCTGAGTTCAAATCCAGCCACTATGTGACCCTTAACATCTCTGCTTCAGTTTTCTCTGTGAAATGGGAATTATAACTGCAACAGCCTCCCAGGGTTGTTGTGAGGATGAAGTGAGATAGTATTTGTCAAGTACTTTGTAAACCTTCAAGCTCTGTCCATTGGTTAGCTGTCATCATTATTAGCCATCATTCAGAGCTATAAGAGGCTGCAGCGAGGGTCCAATTCTGTCTGTCTCAGAGCGGCCTAGGTCTGGGGAAAGCCCCGGCTCCACCCTTGCTCTCGTCTCTTCCAAGATCTGCTCTGGTCTGTTTGCTCTGAGGTTCTGGCCCAGCCCTGGGGAAGGGCATGTAGGGCCAGTCCTGGAAAAACACTGGGAAGTAGGCCAGGGTGCTCCCCAGGCTCCCGGGGAGCCAAGCAGCTGACCAGCTCACCCTTCCCGAGGTTCACGGGAGCACAAGGTTCAGAGAGAAGAGTGACCCCAGAGATCATTCAGTTCTACCCCATCTTATTTCACTTTATCTTTTAAAAAAGTCTTATTGAGGTCTTTGCTTTTTGTATCACAGTCATTTCTAGAGAGAGTCTATCCCCACAATTGATAATATTGAAAAAAGATTGTATCTGAGTCCAAGGGCTTGGGTTCGAATCCTAACTCTGAGGAGGCAGGATGGTGAGGCAGACTGTGAGCTCCTCCCCGAGTCCTTGTGAGGACAGGGCTAGTGTTTTGCCTTTGTCTGCATCCTCACTTCTTAGCGTGGTCCCTTAGCATGGTAGGTACTTCATAAACAAATGTTTGTTGCCTGCCTGCCTGACTTACTACCTCTGTGATTTTAGGTAAATCATTTAATCTCATCAGACCTCCTTCAAGATAAAGAAGGACTAGATGGCCTCAGAGCCCCTTCTAATTCTAAATATAATCCATACATATTGGAGTCTGCCATAATGTAAACTTCCCCACGTGCCTTCCTGGACAATCCTTTAAGCAGGAAATGAGTATTTTTAAGTCCCTACTATGCTCCAGGAACACCTAGCTAGTAACTTCATCAGACAATAGAATTTAGAGTTGCGAGGGGCCTTCACCTCATCTTGGGAAAACAAGATCCAGAGAAATGGAGTGATTTGCAGAAGGTGGCAGAGGTGGGAACCCTGGCCTGTGGGGCCCAGATCTAATGACCTTTCTGCACCATGCCAGCACAAGGGGCTTAGACTAGATAACCTCAAAAGCTTCTTCCACAGCTCCTTTTCACACACCCCCTCATCCGGCACCCCGCCAACTCCATACCTCACTCCTTCTTTATTCCTTAAGACCCCACCCCATTAAACTCTGGCCTTCTTCCACCAAGAAATTAAGTACTAGTACAGATGAGGAGGAGGAGACTTTTAGCTTTGGCAGGGGTGTGTGTATGTGTGTGTGGGGGTGCCCACAGATTCCCAGGCGTAGCCGGTGGCCTCTTCCCTGGCAGCCAAATTGGCAAAGATGAAACCCACTGGCTCTTTCCCCAACTGCTCTAGTCCCGAGATCTCCCACCACCCATCTCTAATGGGAACAAAAGCAAACTGACAGGCATAGCACTTTGGGGGTAATTTCCCTAATCAATCAATCAACAGGTAATCATTAGTTCGTGGGAAAACATTTCTGAAGAGGAATGAGCAAACGCTATCAGCTTTTGGCTTCCAGACAGGAGGCTGTAGGACAACCTTTATCCAGAAGGTGGAAGAGGGGGAGCTCTGGGTGATGTCTGAACCAGGGCAATTGAAGCAGAACAAAACAAAAAAACAACCTACATGGGTCCCATCCAAGTGCTTTAGGGAGCTGTGACCTTCCACTCCACAGAGTTCAGTTCAACCAATGTTTCTCACTGCCCATTATGGGCAGAGCCTTATGCACCGAACTGGGGAAAATAGAGTAGAAAGTGGAATGCTTCTGTCAGCACTGAAGAGCCTCTGGGCTGGGGCGGGGTGCCCGGGTCCCCCAAGGGCACCTGAGTCAGTATGCCCCTCTAGAACATCCCAACGATGAACAAGAACCCCGGATGTGGGGTCAGAAGACCTAGCTTTGGGTTCCTCTGTGCCATGGGTTGTGGGATGTTGGATTATTCACATGACCCCTCTGAGCCTTGCCTTCCTTACTTGTAGGATGCTTCAGTACCTGATGAATCTGTGATCTCATAGATGTAGGCACAGCATAGTGATGCAAATCACCCACCACCCTCTGCCCATCTGGGGTGACTCTTGTTTGTTTCCCTCCGCTGGTGGTCAGCTGTGCTAGAGGCCTTTCACTCATGGGTAGAATGCCATTGGCAGTGGATAGAACCCTGGGCTTGGAATCTTCATGAGTTCAAATCCACCTTCAGACACTAGCTGTGTGACCCTGGGCAAGTCACTCAACCCCATTTGCCTCAGTTTCCTCATCTGTAAAATGAGCTGGAGAAGAAAGCGGCAAACCAACCAGTATCTTCGCCAAGAAAACCCCAAATGGGTCATGAAGAGTCAGCTATGGCTAAAAACTCAACAACAACAACATGGCATCAGTGACTTGGGCTAACTGGTGGGGTTCCTGTGGGAAAAGCAGCTTGTGAAGGTTGCAGGACTGTAGTATATGAGTCTAAATGTCTCAGAGGACAGGACCAGGCAAGGTGACCTCAGGAGGTTCCAGTGACCTTATGAGCAGCAGACTGCTCCAAGATCTTGGGTGACAGGATGCTCACCATATCCAGAGGCAGTCCATTCTATTTAGAGGCAGCTCTCATGGTCAGGAAGGCTTTTCCCTGAGACTGAGCTGAAATCCGCACCTCTCCAACTTCTAGTCTTTCCCCCAGAGCTAAGCAGAACAAGTTCACTTCTTCCTCATGGCATTGCTTCATTCGCCGGAATACCAAGATGACGTCCTTCCTAAGGCTTCTCTCCTCCCAAGTGGATATTCCCAGCTTCTTCTGCTAACTCTTATGTGATGTAGGCTCTCTTTCTCTTTCCCATCCCAGTCACCCTCCTCTCAATGCACCCCAGCTCATCAGTGGCCTTTTTAAAATGCTGCACCTTGAACTGGACGCAGGACTCTGGATGGGACCAGGCTGGAAGGCTCTGGAGCTATTATTACTACTGATATCCTTGGTCTGGACATGCCAACATTCTTTTTTTTTTTAATTTTTGCCTTTTTGGAGGGCAATTGAGGTTAAGTGACTTGCCCAAGGTCACCCTGCTAGTTTTTGTGTTGTGTCTGAGGTCGGAGTTGAACTCGGGTCCTCCTGTCTCTGGGGCTGGTGTTCTATTCACTGCACCACCTAGCCACCCCCACACTAACATTCTTAATCCTGCCTAAGACTGCACTGGATGCCTGAGGTTTCTCCTAACTCCTGTGCACCCTCCACTGCAAAGTGGTGTTTTTTTGGTGAACTCCACTGGTTAACTGTCACCTTCAGGATCACATAGAAAGTCCTTTCTTGGCACGGAAGCCTCTGTCCCAAGGCCTGTCCAACCTCAGTAGCCTTCTCAGGCCTTGGTCCCTTCCATGAGCTCTGAGTTAGCCTACTCACAGCCCTTTGAACACGACCCTCCCTCGTCTTTGCCCCTGCTGCTCTCTCACCTAGAACACTCTGCCCTTTCCTCATTCTCCAGGCTTCCTTCAAGGCTCAGCCCATATCCCATCTTAGCCGGGGCCTCTCCTTGTCTCCCATTCCTCCCCACCCAATGCCTGCTAAGTCTCCTTTCAGACTGCCTCTCTCTCTCTCTCTTTTATATTCCTAGTTATTTGAAGGTAGTCTCCTCCACTAGGCCATGAGCTCCTTGAGGGCACGGATTTTTTATTTCTTTTGGCCTTTCTTTTTATCCCCAGGGTTTAACACAGTTTCCTTACACATAATAAACACTTAATAAATGCTTGTGGACTGACTGTCTGAATATGACAAACACACAAAAAACTATAATTAAAAAGCAAACAAGTCGTAGTAAGTGCAGTGTGATCTGAGGTCCGAGAAAGGAAGGTCATTTATGACAGGAGATTAGGGAAGGCTTCCTGGAGGAGGTAGCATGTGACTTGGTCTGTAAAAGTTAAGGAGGAATCAAATAAAAGGGTGGACATTCCCGGCCTGGGGAACTTTGTGAATACGGAGATGGGGAAGCACAGTTTGTTCATTATTTTTTTGTTTCTTTTTGGTGGGGGGAAGGCAGGGCAGTTGGGGTTAAGTGACTTGTCCAAGGTCATATGACTATTAATGTGTTAAGTGTCTGAGGCCAGATTTGAACTCGGGTCCTCCTGACTCCAGGGCCGGTGCTCTGTGCCACCTAGCTGCCCCCAGGGGAGCACAGTTTGTCTGGAGCATACGTGATGTGGTTGGTAGGAAGGTGTCTGAACCAAGGCTGCCACTAGATCGTGTGGGGCCTTGAATGCCAACCAGAAAAGCAGAGTAAAGTGGAATCTGAACTTGGTTAGAGTGACACTAAAGATCTGTGAGTGTGAATAGATGGATGGAATGTTTATTAACCATTTACCATGTGCTGTTTACTGTGCTAAGCCCTGGAGGTACCAATGAAAAAAATCCCTATTCACCACGAGCCCCTATTCAGCAGTTTTGTCCAAAGCAGACACACCAAGGGGGAATCTCTCTGAGTGAAGAAGCTTGCCTCCCGGTTCTGTGAGCCTTCTGTTACAGGGCACTCTAAGACATAATGATCAATAATATTTACAAAGTGCTGTAAGCTGTCAAAATGTGTTTTACATTATTTCCGTGGAGCCTGGGAGGTGGATGCTATGATCCCCATTTTACAGATGAGACTGAGGCTAATAGAGGTAAAGTGATTTGCCCAGAGCCGCACAGCTAAGAAGTGGCTGAGGCAGAAGTAGATAGAACACTGGGTCTGGAGTCAGGCACATCCAAGTGTTGCCTGAGCCTGAGCCTGGGCCCTGTACACAGAATGCAAACTGTGTATGTACAATGCACATGTTTTTATGGAAATTCTTATTTAAAAATTTATTTCATTACATATTTATTAAATACATTTAAAAAATTTTATCAGTCATTTAAAAATAATTTTGAATTCTAAAATCCTCCCCACCCCAGCCCTTGAGAAGGCAAGCAGTGTGATATCAAAGTGACCAAAAACCTGTTTTCTTGTAGAAATTCTAGTACATTTGTTTACTCTGGTAGCCTCCTTGCCATAGAACATGGTACATTCAATACCTGAAACAAACCGATAGCTGACAGTAGAAATGTAAACAGGGTCCTCGTTTATGAATTTGCAGAATATCTTGATTATCTCTTCTAGGACTCAGGCCAGTTTTCTTGGCATAAGCACCGAGTATACAGGGATGGCAATCCCCACTGGATGGAAAGAAGTCCCAAGTCACTGAGTAACCGGTCTGAGGTTGTGAACTGGTCCTGAGGAAACAGGTCATTAGGTAAAACAAAGTCACTGGGGGAAATGAACGGTGTGCAGCGGCGGTATTAGGCAGTGACACAAGGGGAGTGGAATCAAGGGGAGTCCAGCGGCCCTGGACTGGGGGTAGTGGAGCTGAGGAGCGTCCTCAGAGGTGAGGACGTCCCACCACCCCAGGCTTGTTTGATTGGAGGGATGAGCCTGAATGCAGAAAAAAAAATTCTTCCATACCATTGGACTTAAGTATAACTTGAGGGTTGTTAAGGGAAGGGGAGTTAGGTTTGCTTTTGGTCTCAGAGTGGTAGGTGGAAGCAAAGAGGAGCCCAGTCACAGGGGAGGAAGATTTCAGGAACACCTTGATGATTAGAGCCATTGAAAAGTGGCTTTGGCTGCCTTGGAAGATCCTGATCACTCATAGAAGAAGAGATGTCATGACTGATCCCTTATGAGGAATGTTGAAGCTGGAGGGAGGGAGGTGGTCAGCTATGGGTTGCACTAAAAGAGAGGGTACTGGTTCTGAAGTCAGAAAAACTGTTCAAATCCAGCTGTCCCACTGATACCACCTGAGTGACCTTGGACACAAGGTCCCTCCTCATCCATAAAATGAGGGGTTGGATGATAAATGGCTTTTAAATTCTGGTTCAGCACTAGGTCTATGATTCATGCATGGTTCAGGAAAACTCCCCTGGTTTCCTTAGTCCAGGGTGATCTCTCTCCCCAGGCCCAATCCCTTGGTATTTTGTTTCTGGGATTCCTACTGGAATTCATCCCCTCCTACCTTGCACAAGGGCTATTTATGGACCTGTCTTACACCCATCCCTAGTTAGGTGCTCAGTTTAAGCCTCTATCTGATTCACCTTTGTCTTCTCTACCCTGCCCCACCCTGGGTCTAGAACCTAGCACAGAGCTAGGCCTGGCAGAAGGAATGCAACAAGTATTTCTTGAATTCATGAATAAACTAAATGAGTGAGTAATTTCCCCCCTCCTAAGTCACAATTTCCTTGCATGAAAAAAGGAGACTGTTATTTTCATTAAAAAATTTTTAAAAATTTATATTAATTTTTGTAAATTAGCAAACATCAGATTTTCTTTCCCTTCCACCTCTTTCACTCCTTGAAAAGAAAAGAAAAACAAAATTCTTATAATAAATCTATCTACCCAAGCAAAACAAGTTCCCACATTGGTCATATTAAAAATATATATGTGTGTATATATATATACACACATATGTGGGTGTGGGTGTGGGTGTGGGTGTGGGCATATGGATGTACTATTCCTCACCCTTAGCCTATCCCTGCTCTGTCACCTCCTGGTGAGTAGCATCATACATGCATTTTAGAAGTAGAAGGGACCATAGAATTAATCTGTCCAGCTCTCTCATTTTAGAGAGCACAACTGAGGCCCAGTGCAGGGAGGTCTCACTGCTAATTAGTGGCACTGTCAGGACTAGATCCTCACTCTTTTTTCTCTTTTAAATACATTTTTTATTGATATCTTTTGTTTTAACCACACTAGAATTTTTCCCAGTATCCCTTCCCCTCCCAGAGAGCCTTCCCATACAACAATATTATTATTATTATTATTTTTGCTTTTTTTATTGGAGGGGAGAGGGCAGAGCCATTGGGGCTAAGTGACTTCCCCAAGGTCACATGGCTAGTAAGTGTTAAGTGTCTGAGGTCATATTTGAACTCCTGACTCCAGGACACCACCTAACCGCCCCAATATTGTTTTTAAAAGAAAAAAAGGAAGGAAAAAAACCCAGCAAAACTGATCAAGACATTAAAAAAAAACAAAACCAAAAAATGTGGGGCGGCTAGGTGGTGCAGTGAATAGAGCACCGGCCCTGAAGTCAGGAGGACCTGAGTTCAAATACGAGCTCAGACACTTGACATACTTACTAGCTGTGTGACCTTGGGTAAGTCACTTAACCCCAGTTGCCCTCCAAAGAAAAACCAAACAAACAAACAGCACAGATATAAACACTGTTCCAAACCTCCCACCTCTGCAAAGGAGTTGGGGGTAAGGATGCTTTCTCCCACTTCCTCTTTGGGGCTGTATTTGTTCTTTCTTTTTAAAATTATTTTTTGTTCACATGTTTTGTTTTTTACCAGACTTTCTCCCAGCATCTCTCCTTCCCCATTCCCAGGGAAACATCCCATTTAACAGATTTTTTTTGTTTTTGTTTTTTGCTTTTTTTTGGAGAGGGGAAGGCAGGGCAGTTGGGATTAAGTGACTTGCCCAAGGCCTTAGGGCTAGTTTTCGTGTTAAGTGCCTGAGGCTGGATTTGAACTCAGGTCCTCGCCACTAGCCGCCCCTTCGCAGATATTTTTAAGGGTAGGTTTTTTGATGCACCCCCCTCGTGGGCATCTCACTGGGGCCATGCTTGCTTTGTAATTGTGCAGCACATTCTTTTGATCACTTTGGGGCTGTTCCTTCTATTTATGTGGTTATGGGCCTTTTGTGTTGTTTTTTTTTGTCTCTGCCAGTTTTTCTGTCTTTTCATTCTTCTCTGTAGGAATCATGGTGTTTGTTTTCTTACAGCGCATTAATATTCCATTACATTCATGCATCAAAATTTGTTGATCTGTTCCCCAATCAATAGGCATCTATACTCAGTTTCCAGCACCACAAGTGCTTCTATAAATATTTGGGTGTATATACTCTGTCACCCTTGGAGGCAGCCAGGTGGTTCAGTGGATAGAGCTCTGGGCCTGGACTCAGGAAGACCCGAGTTCAAATCCAGCCTCAGACACTTACTAGCTGTGTGACCCTGGGCAAGTCACTTAACCCTGTTTGTCTCAGTTTCCTCATCTGTAAAATGAACTGGAAAAGGAAATGGCAAAAACATTCCAGTAACTTTGCCAAGAAAACCTCAAAATGAAATCACAAAGAGTTGGAAATGACTGAACAGCAACAAAAACTCTTATCACCCTTAATGCTGGTGCCTTCACTCCGTCTGGTATTTGTTTGTACGAAGCTGTTTGGGTGCTGTTTCTCCCACTGGATTATGAGATCCTTGAGAACAGAATTTTCCTTTCTTTGTAACCCCATCCCTTTACAGTGGTTCTCAACCTTCCTAATGCCGTGACCCTTTAATACAGTTCCTCATGTTGTGGTGACCCCCAACCATAAAATTATTTTCATTGCTACTTCATAACTGTAATTTTGCTATTGTTATGAATCTATCTGATATGCAGGATGTATTTTCTTTTTTTTTTTCCCTATTTTTTTTTTGCCTTTTTGGAGGGCAATTGAGGTTAAGTGACTTGCCCAGAGTCACACAGCTAGTAAGCGTGTCAAGTGTCTGAGACCAGATTTGTGCTTTTTTTTTTTTTGCTTTTTTGGAGGGCAGTTGGGGTTAAGTGACTTGCCCAAGGTCACACGGCTAGGTTTTTGTGTTAAGTGTCTGAGGTCAGATTTGAACTCAGGTCCTCCTCACTCCAGGGCCGGTGTTCTACTCACTGCGCCACCTCGCCACCCGCAGGATATATTTTCATACATATGCGACCCACAGGTTGAGAACTGTTGCCCAGTTTAGCACATTGACTGGCAAATAGTAAGCGCTTAATAGATGTTTGTTGACTAACTCCAAACCTGTGCTCTTTCTACCACATCATATCTTCTCTTCTGTTTGTTCCAGATGGATGCCAAGGTCTTCTTCTGCTCTAACATGTTGTTCTGCAGATTGGAAGGAGGAAGCTAAAGTTTACTTGAACCAGGGTAAAATGTGTGGGGGGGAAAGGAGTGAAGGGGTGAAGAGGTGAAAGTAGAACATTCCGGGTATAGGGATCAGGGTAGGGTTATAGAAAAAGACAAAAGGAGAGGAGAAGAGAGGAGAGGAGAGAAGAAAGATAAGAGAAAGACAGACGGGGAGAAACACATAAACAGATAAGAAAAACAGAGATAGGGCAAGAGAATCCCTGAAACTGAAGGGGATTGTTGGAGATCCCACAGGGGGGATTACTGCTCTACCAGAGACTGGCTCAGATGGCCTCCAGGTCCTTTCTGTTCTAGAGATTCTGTGACCCTCTGGTTCTAGGGAGCTGGTCACCTGCCAAGGCAGTCCACCTACTTTTGAACAGTTCTAATGATTAAGAAGCTCTTCCCTAGATTGAGCCCAAAGTCTACCTCCTTGGAACTTTACCTCCCTGTCCCCAAACACATCACTCCTAATTCTCCCTTCCGTAGGCATCTTTGATTTTTCTTTCCCCTTGATGGTCCTTTGAATACCTGAAGGCAGGAATCGTGTTCTCCTTTCTCTCTGTGAGCAAGTATGCCTTTATTTATTCATTTAATTCTTTCATAATCAGAGGAAGGAAGGAGAGGGGAAGAGAAGTGTGGGGGAATATGGGAAGAAGACAGGGAAGCTATAGATAGATGATAGATAATAAAGAAGATGAGGAGAGAAAAGATATAGTTAGATGATTGATAAGAAGATAGGGAGGAGAAAGAAGATTTAAATGGATGATAGATAGGGGATAGATACATATATGCAAACATGCTTACAAAGATAGGGAGGGAGAGAGGGGTACAAAGAAAGCAGGAGAGAAGCTGGGATGAGAGCAGATGGTTGTGTGAGCACCTGGGCCAGGTAACTGTGGTGTGTGTGTGTGTGTGTGTGTGTGTGTGTGTGTGTGTGTGTGTGCACAAGAATGTGTAGGAAATGAATCTATTCCCTGTCCAGAGCTCAGTTCCTCCCCTGGAATCCTAGGGAAAGGAGTATGTATGAGATGGACAATTAGGCGGCTCATCAGCTAAGCTCTCCAAAATGTTCCCCTCCCATCTTGGACTTGCCAGAAGCGTCCGCCATTACTAGTGTTCCTCCTGTTCAGGTGGGGCGCAGGTTGTCGGCAGAGGTAGTTGTACTAAAACCTAGAGAAAAAGAAAAAAGGTCAAACCACCCAAAAGCAAGAAGCAACCAGCTCCATGAGCCCCTATCTAATCATTCATCTGTGCATTCACTCACCAAGCATTTATTCTATTGCTCGGTTCTGGTCTGGGTATACAAATACAAAAACCAGTTACAGTTCTTGCCCTCACGTTCCACTGTCAGGTCCATTCCAGGTGGTCAGCAAGCCTTTGGAAAAGGGAGGGTGGGCCTGGTCCTGCCTTCCTCATCTAATTCCTTTTGGGGCTTGGCTATGAGCTCTGGGCCAGAAGAAGTCTCCCTTCTATGGACTGATCCCTACAAAGGGTGAGGTTTGTAATAACCATAGCTAGCATTTATGGAATGTTTTAAGGTTTGCAAAGTACTATATATATATATATATATATATATATATATATCTCATCTCATCTCTACAATATATATATATATATATCTCATCTCATCTCTACAATAACCCTGTGAAATGGGTGCTTTTATTATTCCTGTAGGGCACAAAAGGTGAAATGGTTGGCCTGAGTCACAGGACTAATAAAGTGTCTGAGGCAAGATCTGAACTTGGGATTTCCTGACCCCATCTATCCACTGTGCCATCTGGCTGCCACATCTCCATGGCTGTCAACACTACCACCACCTAGCATTTATATAGTGCCTACTGTATACCAGGTACTCTGCTGAGTGCTTTACTCATATCTCATTTTATCTTCACAACAATCCTGAAAGGTAGGGGCTACTAGTAACATCCCTGTTTTACATTAAGAAAAGTGAAGTGATTTGCCCTGAGCTGAATGATAGCAAGCATTCAAAGCTGGATTTGAACTCAAGTCTTCTTGATTCCTAGACAAGTGCTTTGTCTGCCCTGCCACCGAGATGCTTCATCTTGCTTCCCTCCTTCCTACCCCAGGTTCTCAGGCTTAAATGCCTTCTGTAGGACTCCCTTCAAGGGCTTCTTAGTACAAGATTTAGTTTGCAAGCTCTTGAGATCAGGGTCTGTCTTTTGCTCCTTTTGTATTCCTTGCACTTAGCATGTTGCCGAGCATGTGGTAGGTGCTTAATAAATGTCTTTTTTTTATCAATTCAACTCCACATATATTCTAAAGAAAAGGTTATTGATATATTTCCTTTTGCCATACTTCCCAAACAACCTGTAACCACCCCCACTCCACATAAAGGACTTTCTCCCAATGCAGTAAAATAAAGTTGCCTTCCCACTTTTGTAGTTAACAGAATGGAAATGTAGTCACTGGGTCCATATAATTCCTGAGAACTCTGGTTCTGGGGCCCCTTGATCCTTCTATTAAGTTCAGCATGTGTTGTTTCAGGTAATTAATTAGGGAAATAATGAACCCAGCACCCTGTGATGTGTTGTTCTTCCTTACAAGACCAAGCAAAAGCCAGCAATCCAATAAATAGCAAGAGCATTTAATTAAGACATAAAAACAGCATAGGTGGCAAGAGGGAATTGAATTGTCAAGTCGTTCTCTTTCCTCATACATGTACAAAATGGGTATCATCCCTCATAAACTCCAAGCCCATTCTATCAAGCACCTATCACCTTTGGATTTCATAGCCAGTATCAAAGCTTGGAGTTCACTGCTTTTTGCCTCATGAGTTTTCCTGGATATCTCTAAGGACAGGCTGGAGAAGCCTGAAGTCTTGGGGGAAGGCTAGAAATCTGAAGCTTTTCACACTGGTTCTTGGGGTCATCAGTATACTTCCAGGGCTCCTGGGTTTGGGGATACCGAGCTCTACCTGGCTCTTCCTCTGTCCCCTTGCTCCTCCATCTCTTCCTGCTTCTATAAGTCTCTCCTTATAGTCTCTCTTTTTAAAAAATCCATTTTTTCCTTCTTTTCCAAGTGAGGCAGCGAGGTGGCTCAGTGGATGGAGCAGGAGGCTTGGAGTTAAGAAGACATAGTTCAAAGCCAGCCTCAGACACTTGCTAGCTGGGCTGACCCTATTATAGAAGAACATCCATTTCAGCTTTGGTGATTTGGTTCCAGATTCATCTGTTGTCTTGGACATGAGTTTTTTTTTGGTTTTTCAGTTGTCTCTCTGAATTTGTAATGTTGGTACTTCCTTACAGTGCAGTAATATCCTGTTATATTCCCAAATGATAGTTTGTTCTGCCTTTCTCAAACCACCGAGCACTTATCTTGTTTCCGTCTTTTCGTTAAGACAAATGATACGTCTGACTCTTTTTTGTATAACCCCTGTCCCAAAGGTTAGATGGATAGAGCACAGAGTTCAAATATGGCCTTAGACACATCCTAGCCATGGGACCCTGGTCCAAGCACCTAAAACTTCTACCTGCCTCAGTGTCCTCACCTGTGAGATGGGGGTAATTAATAGCACTTACCTCTCAGGGTTGCTGTGAAGTGTTTGCATGGTGCTTTGCAAACCTGAACGTTCTATGTAAATGGTACCAATTGTCATCATCTTCTTCCCCCACCCCCACCTCATCTTAATAGAATGGAAGTTCCTTAGATCCAGAGACTTCATTGTTTTTCATCATATCACAAGTGGTGTATAGAACTATATATAAATATATATGTGTGTGTGTGTGTGTGTGTGTGTGTGTGTGTGTGTGTGTAAAAATGTATGTGTGTGTGTATATGTACACACATATATATGTATATATAACAAGCACTTAATAGATGTTTGTTGAATTGAAATAAATATGAATGTGCTTATTCAGGGGGTGACCTTTCAAACCCTCAGATCTCATACGGGACTTCTGTTTGCCTCTCTCTAACCTATTTACTGTATAACGTATATTGGAGTAATCTGTGTTTATGTCTTTTTCCTTTACTCGACTGAACTCTGTGAGGGTAGAGACAAGGTCTTACAACCTTTGCACACAATTGCTCAATAACTGTGTTCAAATATTCAGGAAAATATAAATTAAAATAACTTGGAAGATCATGTTATACTCATGAAATTGGTAAAAACGGGGAAAGAGGGAGATGCTCAGTGTGGGAGGGGCTGTGGGAAGATAGGCACCCTAGCTCAGTGCTGCCGAAACTAAAGCGGCCTACCTTTTTCTCCCAAAACTATCCAGAATTATGCAGGAGAAGTTGTCAGGTTGTTCATACTCTTTGATTCACGAGCCCACAAGGAGCTTAATGGATGTCAGAAAAGACCCATGTATATGAATGTAACCCCTGTCCCAAAGAGCTTGTTGGAATTCCAGCTGGGCATAGGGACATGACGGACACTGCCCGCTCCAATCGAGTCTTGCCAGTCCTTTCCTTCAGCATCGTGAAGTAGGGTTGGGAAGTTTAGGACAATGGCTTTGGAAGCTTCTTCTCTCTTGAAGCTGGAAGCTAGGAGCACCCCAATGAGGAGACCCCAAAGGTGGACTGATTGAGAACAGAAGCTCTCGCCTCTTCCCCAAACTCAAAGGGGTCCATGCCTCTAAAGTTAATGAAGAACTCCTGGAGTAAATGGACTCCAAGGTACCTCCCAGCTCTAAATCTATAATCCTATGGTTTTTCTAGATCCTTCTGGAAGGCCTGACCCTGAAAGGTGATCCTTGCCCTTTTGCTTCTCGTTCTCCTACTGCATATCTAATAGGCTGCCAAATATCATGATTTCAGCCTCTACCTCTCTCCTAGACATTCTGCCTTGGCAGCTGGTGGTATAGTGGACAGAGCACTGGATCTAGACCCAGAAAGCCAAATTCAAGTGTGGCCTCAGACACATAACTAGCTGTGGATCCTAGATAAGCCCTCTGCTTCAGTTTCCTCATCTGTAAAATGGAGACAATCATAGCACCTGCCTCTTAGAGTTGTTGTGAAGATTTGATAAGATAATTTGTGAAGTGCTTTATTTCTCTCCACCCACCCAACTACAACTCTCACTCAGTCCTGGAGTATATTTCAGTGGCCTCCTAACTGGTCTCCTTGTCTACTATTCCATTCTGATCCATCCTCCATTCAGCTTCCAGAGAGATTGTCCTAAAGCATGCCTCTGACAATGTTACTCCCCTGCTCAATAACCTCTATGGCTCCCAAAGTCCTCTGTTTAGAATTTAAAGCTTCCCATAATCTGGCCCTAAGTGACCTTAGCAGCTTTATCACACATTCCTCCCCTGTGTGCACTGTGTGGTCCAGCTCCATGTTCCTCACATACAATACTTCACTTCTTTCATCTCCGTGCCTTTTACTGGCTGTCTGCCATGCTTGTAATGTACTTCTTCCTCACCTCAGCCTCTTGGAACCCCGAGATTCCTTCAAGGTTCAGCTCAAATGAAGCCCTTAAACTCAATGACCTGTAATGACTCTTCCATTTAGTCAGTCAATAACCACTTATTAAGTAGTCATTGTGTCCCAGTGCTGGGCATACAAAGGTAAGACAGTCTTTGAAGGGACTCACCATAGTCTAATGGGGAAGATAATATGCAAACAATAGTGATGTACAAACAAGATATGTGCGGGAGAAATTGGGACTAATCCACAGAGCAAAGGCACCAGAATCAGGGGGTTTGAGAACGGGGATTGTTGAAAGTGGGGTTTCAGCTGGGATTGAAAGGAAGGGAAGAGGCAGAGATGAAGAGGGAGGTTATTTGGGCATGGGGGCAGCCAGAGAAAAGAACCTGGAATCAGGAGATGTAGCATCTCATTCAATACTCAGCCCCAAATCCTGTCTCATCCTGAAAGACTTCCTTGATTACTCCAGTCCACGATGAGTGCTCTCTTTAAAAAATAGCAGCTTCTACTTCTGCACTGATGGATGTTGGCCTTGTAGTAAGTAAGGCAAGAGCAACACTACATTTGGAGTCAAAAGCACTGTATTCAAGTTTTTCTCCACACTACCGCTTACCAGCAGAGTGAATAGGGAAAATCATCCCCATTTCCTTAAAGCTACCTGAGGATGAACCCAGAGTGGTATCACCAGCCCGGACCTCATTCCTCCCATTAGATTCTTCCAGACTCAGATCCCAAGGAAATGTTGTCCAGTTTTAGCAATTGAATCCACCCTTAAAGGATGAGGATTTGCCCCAAGTGAAGAGACTTAAAGGAATGTGCTGAAGGCCCTTCCCAGGGAGGAGCTGAGACTTGTTTTAGGATCTGGGAGCAGGCTGGAATAACCAGGAGAAGACTTTGAAGAGGCCAGAGATCATTTGACTGCGTCAATTCTGGTCTTTGGGTTAAGCAACCAGTTTCGTTTTACCTGATCTTCATACTTTGTATAATAAGGTGCTAATTTTGCAGTGATAATAGCTCACATTTATCCAGTCCTTTGCAGTTACAAAGCACTTTGCATATATTATTATAATAATAGTCATAGCTCACATTAGCATGGCACTTTAGAGTTACCAAGCTCTTTCCCATGCATCAAAACAATGATTCACTAGGATCATGAAGTGCAATTCAATGAGGCAGGTCTTGTGAGTACTATCCCCACTTTACAGAATAGGAAATTGAGTCTCAGAAAGGTTAAAAGTCTTAAATCATAAGATTTTGCGTTGGCGACCAGAAAACATACAATCCCATCTCCTCATTTTAGAGATAAGGAACCAGAGACCTAAAGATTCTGGTTCTCAGCCAGTACTTTACAAGTAAGAGGATAACAGAAAACTCAAGAGGGGTTAAGTGTCCTGTCCAAAGTCCTGCAGCTGAGCCGGTGATGTCCCTGAAGTGAAAGCCAGATCACAGAAGTGCAGAACCTCAGAGGCTGCCCAGTTTAGCTCATGCTTGGGCAGGAAACCCCCCGACACCATCTCTGCCATAATGAGCATTCAGCCTATCTACATGCTGGCCACCCTCTCTCCTGGGCAGATGAGAGCTCTGACTGTGGGGCCTTGGAGCAACTGATCTCTTGCCTCCTCCTCAATCCAGTGGGCTGAACTCCAGACTGAGTCATTCCATTGGTGGGAGTGGGGGCCGGGTAGTGCTGGGATGGATCACTTTTCTAGTTCAAAGGAGGAGTTTATTTACTTTTGTGTCCTAGCAAAACTGTCTCATTTAACCTCATTCTGCTTAAGTCTGTTCTCCAGGTGGAGACTCACTAGCAAGCCTTGGGTGACCACCAGGACCAGTAACCATGTAAGATCATTTGGGGATCCCTTGACCCCAAATGGAAGACTTATTACCTACAGTCAAATTTTTATCTAGGCCAGGGTCAGTTTATGATTCCTTCTTCTGGCCATAGGTTGAGAGGTTGTTGTATGTGTACCCAGCCTGTTGGGACTCATGCTGGGGTTTGTGGGAGAGACTGAAGTGGAGGGTCTCAGAGAGCGCAGTCTGGGAAAGGAAGAAGGAACTCCTAGTCAGAGGGAGACAGAGGAAAAGCTGACCCAGGCCCTGTACTAAGGGAGTCCGTAATTTGGTCCAGACACTCGACTTATACCCTAGGAACAGTTAAACCATACAAGAAAGTAGGCCTGGGGTCAAGTGACTGAAGATGGTATATTTCAAGCTTTATAGAAACTCAGAGATTGATGAGGGCTGAAATAGTTTGGACAGGCTAGGGGAAGGCAGAGAAAATAACTTTTATCTGAGTTTCACAAGAACCCTCTGAAGTAGGTGATATTATTTCCCCCATTTTAAAATTGAGGAAACTGAGGCAGTTTCCAGTGAGTGAGGTCAGATTTGAATGCAGCACTTAGCAGCCTACATATGACATAAAGACTGTATATGATATATATTGATCTTAGTGATAATTCTGGGAGCTAGATAATTCCAGACAGGAACAGTGTTCAAGTAAAAGGCAGCAGGGGCTTCCACAGGGTATTTGGGACCGTGGCAGCTAGAGTTTACCCTGAAGATGCTTCCTTCTTGCCCAGGCTATGGAGAAAGCTGAGGGGTTCAGTTATTGGTTTACTACATGGGCACTTTTAATATGAGGTACTATTAATGAGGCCTACAGGGTCTTTAGGGGAGTTTTTGAGAAGGAGGAATTTATTTTTTTTAACTAGTTCTACCGATTTTATATAAACTCAACTTGGCCCTCACTGTAGTAAGGCAATCCTGTTACTCCTCCCTTAGCACAGAAGCTTTTGCAAACCTTTTCATCCTTCCTCAATTCTCCCATGACTCCCTGACTGCCCCACTAGCTGAGAACCTGGCTTCATATTTAATTTTTTTATGGTAATGCATTTTTTTTAAAGGAGAGAATGTGCTTTAATCTGAACTCGAGTCCATCAGTTCTCCATCAGAAAGTAGACAGCATTTCCTCTTTCCCTTTGTTCATTCCATCTGTTACAATCCTTCTTTATAACCTGACTAATGTCTAATGTGAAAGTATTTGCAGATCCTATACTTGATTTCATGCTGCCATGATGGGGGAGGGGAGGGGAAGGAAGGGAGAAAATTTCAAACTCAAGGGATTGTGGAACTGAATCTTGTAAACTAAAAGTAAACAAACAAATTAATAAAGACAAAAAAATTTAAAAAAACAATAAAATTAAAGGTTTAGTCCAAAATACAGGATGTTCTAAAAAGTCTTTGTGCAATTTTAGTCTAATAAACCTTGAAAGTGTGCAAAAAAAAAAAAAGAAAGTAGATAGCATGTTTCATGGTGAGTACTTTGGAATTGTGGTTGGTCAGTCTGTGGATCAGAGTTCCTAAGTTTTTCAGAGTTGGTTATCTTTACACTATTTCTGTTACTGTATAAATTGCTCTACTTTTCCTCACTTCACTTTGCATCAATTCATATAAGCCTCCCCAGGTTTCTCTGAAACCATCTGCTTCATCGTTTCTTACAGCACAATAGTATTCCTCATATACGCAACTTGTTTAGCCATTCCTCCAACTGATGGCGTCAGGGGGATGAATTGCTTAATCAGATCAAAATCTATCTGGTGACAAGTAGAAAGAGTGTGGGGAGACAAAGTAGATCAGGTGAGGTAGGGGGCATGACTGGAGAGCTCAGAATGAATTAAGGAATGAATAAATGAATGAAAAAAAGCATTTATTAAACACCCGTCATTTCCAAGCACTAGAAATACAAATCCAAAAGCAAGATAGTCTCTTTTCCCTTGAGGAGCTCATATTCTAATAGGGAAATATACCAGATATAGGAGAGCAATGACTAGGGAAGGGTGATCTGATCTGGGGAGTCATGGGAGCCAATTTACAGGTTTCCAGAATAAGCTGGAGAAGGAGAGAGACAAAGGGCAGCAGGAGAGATGCCTGGGATGAATGGATGGATTGGCTGTGAATCGTGGTCTGTTTCTGTCCTGAGTGAGTTCTGTGAGCTGGTGCTTACTGGATCAACAATCAGGATAATTCTGCTCCAGGGCAGGAGTTCCAAACAGAGGATAATGAGTCCTGGGGAAGGAGTGAAGGCTTTGGTTGTTGTAGACTTGCTCAGTTGTGTCCTTCTCTTTGACTCTTCATGACCCTGAGGACCACAGCATGCCAGGCACTTCTATCCTACACCATCTCTCAAAGTCTGCCCAAGTCCATGTTTGTTGATTCCATGACACCATCACTCCATCTCATCCTCTGCCATCCCCTTCTCTTTTTGTCTTCAGTCTTTCCCAACATCAGGATCTTTTCCAATGAGTCCTGTCTTCTCATCATGGGGCCAAAGTATTTAAGCTCCAGCTTCGGTATTTGACCTTCCAAAGAAGATCCTGAATTAATCAATTATTGGCTGATTTAATTTCCTTTCTGTCCAAGGGATCTTCTCCAGCACAATTCGAAAGCGTCCATTCTGTGCTTCTCAGCTTTCCTTGTAGTCCAGTTCTCACAGCCACACATTGCTGCTGGGAAAACTGCCTCTTCGGCGCTAAGGACCTTTGTCAGCAAGGTGGTGTCTGTTTTTTTGTATGCTGACCAGATTTGCCATAGCTTTCCTTCCAAGGAACAAGTATCTTTTAATTTCATGGCTGCCATCACCGTCTGCAGTGATCTCTGAGCCCAAGAACGTAAAATCTGACACCACTTCCATTGCTTCTCCCTCTATTTGGGTTTCAGTAGTATGGCAGAAAAATACAGGCTTTTCTCTGGGAGTCCCTGTGTGGTTGGCTGCCTGTCTAGGAGCCCAGAGATTATGGAAGACTGGGGATTACAAACTGCAGCCAGGTTGTACATGCTGCCTCTGAGAATAGAAATAGTAGCCAGTTTTCTAGTTCCATAGAGTGCTGGACTTGGTGTCAGGAAGATCTGAGTTCAGATCTTGCCTAAGATACTTACCTTAGCTATTCAACCCAAGCCAAGTCACTTAACCTCTCTCAGCCTCAGTTTCCCTGTCTGTAAAATGGATGCTTACCTCAAAGGGCTGTTGGGGATAACATATGTAAAGTACTTTGCAGATTGTCAAGTACTACATAAATGCTCCTTTTTATTACCGATAACAGTTCTCATTCCTATGATACTTTATTAGGGACACTTTCTACCCAACAGCCCTTTGAGATAGAAAGAAAGGGAAAGAAAAGAAAAAAGGAAGGAAGGAAGAAGGAAAGGAAAAAAAGAAGGAAGGAAGGAAGGAAGGAAAGAAGAGAGGAAGGAAGGAAAGAAGGGAGGAAAGAATGAAAAGAAGGTAGAAAGCAGTGAGGGCAGGAAGGAGTAAGAGAGAAAGGGAGAAAGAGAAAAATGAAGTAAGGCAGGCAAAGACACACACACACACACATATACACACATATACATATGCACACACATATACATACATGCACATGCACATGTGCACGCGCACACACACACACACACACACACAGCCAGCGTGTTTTACAGATAAGGAAACTAAATCCCAGAAAAGGGAAATGACCTATCCTGGGTCAAAAGCATATTTAGCCAATAACTAAAATACCCTATTTAAATTCAGCTCTAGAATTTCCTTTCATATTGAAGAAGGGGAAAGGGAAGGCCTGCTGAAAACCAATAGGTATGAAGACCAAAAGTCATTGGGAAGCCTTGCCTCAGGTAACCTAGCTGGAACATGACAGAGCTTTGGACTTGAAGCTGGGACATCCAGGTCCAGTGGTCTGTCCTCTATACCATGCTGTCTGGTTTGCATCAAGGTAGGACATTCCAGGTTGGGCTGAGAGGGGAGCAAGGTGTGGCAGACAAGTTCAGAGCAAGGACTAGGAGCTGAACATGAGGGGGTGGAAATGTGGTGGGATGACTTGGCATTCAGACACGAGTTGGAATATAACACAGAAATAGACCTGGGGGCTGTCACCTGCAAGATTGAATAGACCTGTTCAGTTTGGCCTGGAGAGGGAAGAATGAACAGAATGAACAATCAGTAGGTATGTGTTTAGGAGAAGTAAACCAAAGCTTACAAAATAAAGAGAAATTTCATAACAAGTAGAGCTATCCCCAGGTGAGATGGGCTATCTGAAGCTAATGGGTTTCTTCCGTCCTGGTGGTCTTCTAGGAAGACCACATTTCAGATGTGTTATTATAGACAAATGGCTACTGAGATCCCTTCTCTTAAATTCTAGGATTCCAAGATTGCTCTTGATGAGGGAGTCTAGAACCTAAGAGGGGAATAATCCCAGCTGACATTTCTATGATGTTTTACAAAGTGCCTTTACATGTAACACCTGGAACTCTTCTAGGATGGCCTTTAAGGGTGCCTTTAAGAGGAGGGGCACAAGATTGGAGCTTGGAGGGACGTGCCTGCCTTCCTTGCCTCAGAATGGGGCTGTGGGAGCAGCAGCTAGGAGGAGCTGCTTCCTGAGCAGAAAAGCTCAAGGCAGGAGTCTGTGGCTACTATATATGTAGGCAAAGAGATGGATAACAATGGCTGTCTGCTAATGTATTGAGTTGGTCTCTGAATTCCAGTTCCTGGCATGGAACTCTCCACATACCATGTGATCAGTGAATGTTTATGGAACTAAATGTGAGTGATCAAATTGAACAAACATATTCTTTTCTTACCCTCTACCAGATTTATTTCCCAGCCATCTCTGTACCACGCCATCCACACCATTCTCTCCCTCCCCACTCCAGGAATCTTGGATTTCCACCCTGAGACAATGGACTAGAACCAAGCCTCTATACATTGTCCAGACCAATTCTACGTCGTGCTCTTGGAGAAGCGAAGCCCTTTCCTACTTTCTAGCTCCTTCTATGTGTACTCTTCCCCCACTAGAATGTGAGCACCTTGAGGTCAAGATCTGTCTTTGTATTTGTATCCCCAAGCATTTAATATACTGCCAGGTGCATAGTAAACTGTAATAAATTATTTCTCTTTGCCTGCCTTACTTCATTTTTCTCTTTCTCCCTTTCTCTCTTACTCCTTCCTGCCCTCACTGCTTTCCACCTTCTTTTCATTCTTTCCTCCCTTCTTTCCTTCCTTCCTCTCTTCTTTCCTTCCTTCCTTCCTTCCTTCTTTCTTTCCTTTCCTTCTTCCTTCCTTCCTTTTTTCTTTTCTTTCCCTTTCTTTCTTTCTCTCTCTATTTTTTTTTCTTTCTTCCTTTCTGGTCTTGTAGGATATAATTTGGCAAATTCAGCATGTCCAAAGCTTCCCTGAAAAATAGTGATACGTTAGTTCAAGAGTTGTGACAATTTCAGTTTCTAACCATCCTACCTTCATCATTATCCTTGCTTAAGTGAGTTCAATAATCGTGCTGTCTTTTGACCTAGTCAGATCCTAGTTGGTGAGTATGAATCCTGGCTATGTTTAGACCTGTGTCCCATATTTTAGGAAGACTTTTGACAAGCTGGTGCATATCTAAAACAGAGAGATGACTGGAGATTCTGCCATATAAGGATCAATTTGAGGGGGTTGGAGAAGAGAAAATATAGAGGGATTCAGTACAATAGAATCACTCATAGATCACAGAATTTGAGAATTGGAAGGAACCTACCCCTACTCCAAAAGAACCTCCCTTATATCAGACCAGTGGTAATCCAGTCTCTGCTTGAAGACCTCCAAGTAAGGAAAATTTACTGCCTTTCACAGTGGTATGTCCCACTCTTGGACAACTCTGGTAAAAGCATTGGATTCAGATTCTGAATCTGTTACTACCTCTATGACCTTAGACTGGTAACAACCCCATAAGCCTCAGTTTCCTTACCTGTCAAATGAGAAGGTTAGACTAGATACTCTGCAGACCTTTCCAACTCAAAATTGTTGATGCTCTTTTGAAACAGTCACAATCTTTCAATACCAGCTGGGCTGCCAGAAGGAATGGGGATTAGGGGATTTAGAAGGCAGAACAAGGAACATTGGAGAAAAGAGAGCTTTTGGCTCCTGGCTTGGAACAACTTCCTAACAATTAGGAGGGATGAGTTGCCTTGGGAGGCTGAAAGTTCCTCTTTCTTGGAGGCCTAGATGACCCCTCATCATAACAGCTAATAATATCTCACATTTATATAGCACCTGAAGGTTTGCAAAGGGCTTTACATATGTACATATCCTCACAAAAACCCTGCCAGATTATTTCCTTTTTGCAGATGTGGAAACTAAGGCTGAGAGCCATTAAGTGCCTTGCCCAGAGGGTCACACAGCTAGCCTGCGTTCAGCTCAGGATTTGAGCTCCAATCTTCCTAATTGCAAGTGCCTTATGCCTGCTTAGCTATCATGGGTGCAGCAGAGTTGATTCCTGCTCAGGTATGGCTGGAACCAGGTTGGACTGAGGTCCCTTCTACCTCTGATACTCTCTGATTCCGTATGCATTCTTCTGCATATTCACACACCCTAGTCTTGGGGGGTTGCAAAAGAACAGTTCATAGGCTACTCATTAAGGAAATTGGTCTTCTACTCCCAGCATTTACTTAGCGCTCCCAGCTATGGCCTCTTTACAGTATAATTATCATACTCATTTGAGGTCTCTCTCTCTCTCTCTCTCTCTCTCTCTCTCTCTCTCTCTCTCTCTCTCTCTTTAATTTTTAAAGAGGCCTTCTCCCAGCAGCCCTGTGAGGCAGGGAAGGCCCAAAGACCTCAAAGCATAGTAGAGATATTATCCAATTATTTTTCACAATATCCCTGGTTATTGAGTGACAGGAGGTTGTTATTATATTCTCATTTTGCAGATGAGAAAGCTGGAGCATTAAAAAAAATAAGTAGAGTGCCTTGGTCCAGGCTTTTATGGTGTTTAGGAGCAGAGACAGGCGAGGCTGGCACCAAGAATGAGAGCCTCCAAATTGGAATCTCAGAGCTGGAAGGAATCTCTATTGAGGCATGAATCCTTTCTATAGCATCCCTGACAATACAGTCACATGGATTCTGCTTGAATACGTCTGGGGAACTCACTACCTACCAAGGTAGCCCATCCCATTGTTGGGAAATTCTTCCTTAAAATGAGCTGAAATCTATCTACTTCTAGTTTCCTTCCTTCCTATCATGACTCTCGTTCTTGCTCCAAGTTCACCCTGTGATTGTTTTTCACTTGTTTTCAGTCGTGTCTGACTTTTCATGACCCCATTTGGAGTTTTCTTGGCAGAGACACTGGAGTGGTTTGCCATTTGCTTCTCTGGTTCATTTTACAGATGAGAAAACTGAGGCAAGTAGGGTTGAGTGACTTGCCCAGGGTCACACAGTTAGTAAGTGTCTGAAGCTGGATTTGAACTGAAGAAGATGAGTCTTCCTGACTCCAGGCCCAGAGCTCTATCCACTGCACAACCTAGCTGCCTCACCCTTAAGCCCCACCCCACAAAAAAGTTAATTCCTGACAATCCTTCAGATATTAGAAGACAGTGATCATGGACCCCTGGAGTCCTCTTTCAGCCATGATCCCCTGGGCTGGCCCAAGGCAAGGCATCTCAGTTGTCTATTACTAGAGGCTAAGCTCCCTGGAAATCAGGAATTAGATTTAGATCTGAGTCCTGACTTGGTCATTAGCTTGCTTGTGTGCCCTTGGACAAGTCAGCTCTCCTTTTGACAATTCACTTTATTTTTCTTCTGTAGAATAAGGGCATCGGACATCTGATGTTCTGTGATATTGTGAATGTCAACACTCTCAAACAACTTTGTCATTATATGTAGAGTTGAGATTCCAAAGATTGATCTTGAACCGAGCACTGTCCCTAGGGGGAAGAAATTACCCTCTACATTTGTGTTAAGGTCATCTGGACTCTAAACTAAGAGTCACCCAACTACAGAGTGTCCAGGAGGGATCTGAATTCGAATCTCCTCAATCCAAGCCTAGCACCCTTTCCACGGTAACCCAGATTGCCTCTAAAATCCCACGATTTTATGAATGTCATTCCCAAAGGATAAAATACAGAGAATGGAGAAGAGGACCAAGTACTGACCTTTGGGGAACATCCGCATCACCCTTTGGGTACAGAATTAGATGCTGGCCAAGGAGAAAGAGGAGAAGCGTTTTAGAAAGAGGGGGGAGCCAAGACGTGCAAGAGTACCCAAAAGGATGGAGACATTGGCCGATACTGTCAAGAGGCAAAGGTGGCCAAGGAGGGTGAAAGCTGAAAAAATTTAAATGGCCTTTGGATTTGGAAACTGGTGACTTTTGTGAAAGCAGTTTCAGTAGAGTGGTGGTGGTGGGGAGTCAGGGCTGGGGAGAGCAGAAGAGAGATCGCAAGGAATGCAGAGTGAGAAAGTAGAGACATTGGGTATAGACAACTCGATTGAAATGTTGAGTAGGAGGAGAGAGATAGGATGGGTTGGGACAGAAGTCAACAGAAGATTTTAGAACTGGGGAAACCTCAGTATGTTTTTTAGGCAAGTGGGAAGGAGCCAGGAGAGAAATTTTAGAGAGCAGGTGATTGCTGGGGTAAGGGCCCAGAAAAGGCAGAAGGTAATGAGAAAGAAGGAAGAGGTATGGAGAGAAGCCTTGGTGAAGAGCTGGAATGCATCTTCCCATGTATTCCAGAGGGAAAAGTGGCTTATGAGAAGCTATGAAGAACAGATCTTTTCATCGTGATAGGAGGCTGTCTTCATTTTATAACGTGTAGGGTTGGAGGGGAGAGGGAGAAAGAAGAAACCATTTGCAGTGGCTCTTGTGGTGAATAAGAAAAGGAATCAGGAAAATCAAGAATAGAAGGACCATCAAGCCTTGGTAGCAAAGGCCCAGCTGAGAACATGTACCATGAATCCGTAAGTAAATTTCACTGCTTTCTCCACTGCCCTTCAGGAAGTGGAAGCAAAGCAATCAGACGATGACAGTCATGTAGGAAAAGGGTAGCCAGGTGGCGCCATAGTGCACAGAGCACTGGGCCTGGAGTAAGGAAGACTCAGGTTCAAATACGACCTCAGACATTTCCTAGCTGCGTGACCCTGGGCAAGTCACTTAACCCTGTTTGCCTCAGTTTCCTCATCTGTCAAATGAGCTGGAGATGGCAAACCCTTCCAGTATTTTTGCCAAGAAAACCCCAAATAAGGTCATGAAGAATCAGACATGACTGAAAAATGGCTGAACAACATAGCCCGGGGAAAAACAATTTTCAGCTGGGAGCAGTAGAAGTCCTAGGACAGTAGTTAATGAATCATTAGAGTGTCAGTTCATAAGGAAAAGGTCAAGTTCAGAAGTAAGTGAAGCCAGGGTGGGAGAGATGGACTTAGAAAAAATAGGAAAACAAGCCTTTATTTCTCCTTTCTGCTCCTCTCCCCTCACTGAAAAAAACCCAAGACAAAAGACAGGCTCTCGCCCTGTACTCTGCTGTTTGTTTAATAGCCAGACTTCAGTCTGGTTTGTAAGCCTCGCCACCTCTGTGCCCGCCTGCAGAGGGTGGCCTCCCATTCCCTGGTGCTGTGCTCCTGGGAAGCCCACCTGCAGCCCAGGCTCGGAGTCTGGGAGAGAAGGAGGGGAAAGAGGGGAAGAAGGGGGGCCCGTCACAGCCCGTGGGTGCGGCCTGCTTTCACATCAGGCCTCTCTTCCCATCTGTTGTTTGAAGAACGGATGTTCTGGGCTGGGGGTGGGGGAAGTTGTGCCAGTTGTAACCTGTAACCGAAGGCAGGAAAACTTTCCCAAGCACCGCCCTGATGGAAACGGTGCCGGCACAGGACCTTGGCTGCGTAGGCCGGGAGCTTGAGGCCATCTGGCCAAGAACAGGAGCTCCGAGGCAACAGATTAAAGCTTTCCCCAGCTCTTGCTAAATATCTCTTCCAGTGCCAGGTAAACAAACCATTAAAAGTCCCTCACTGAAGGGCTTGCGTTAATTTTTGTTCAGGAATTAACTGTGTTCTGAGGATGGGCTTGTGCCAATGGCCTCCCCTGGAAAGGTAGTACAGTTCAGCCCCCGAAACTCAGGATGAGGTTTCCTCTGAAAATGATTTAAATTCCTGCGGTGCTGGAGTCACAGAATCTTGGAGCTCAGTGGGACCTCCAGAGGGCAATTAATCCAACCTGTACCTGGGTAGAAATTCCCTCTAAGTAGGGTTCCTCACTTTTCTATGCCCTGGACCCCTTTGATGGAAACCTGTACACTCAGAATCATGCTGCTAAATGTGTAAGATAAAACACATAGAATTAAAAAGGAAGTCAACCAAATTTGGAGTTATCTATCTAAATCACTGTCAACAGGTGTGTCCCTTTTCCTACCTTTTAAACAACTTTAAAGGTCTTAGACTGCCCCACAGTCTTTATTTTACAAAGGGCAAACTAAGGCCCAGACTGGGAGTAAGACCTGCTTAAAATTATACAACAATTTAGTGGCGGAACTGGCTTTACAACCTGCAAAGTCTGACACGTCATTCAGAAGTCTCACTCTATTCTACTCCTTTGCTGTGGTCTTTGGTCTCATCCCTGAAAGGGTTCTCTGCTTCTCTGTTGGCCTGTCCATCTGTCCAGCTGTGATTATTACACTGTGAACTCTTTAGAGGGCGGCTAACCTTTTGTCCCCTGAACAACAATGAGAGTAGCACAGGACCTGTGTGGTCTCTGAAAGATACTAGTTATGTTACCCCTAGGACCTTTATCCTGGGACATTTGGAGAAGTAGACCCATTGGGGAACCCCTGGGCCCCAGTTGGAAGGTCATTCCCTGCACAATGACTAACGCTGACATTTTGATGAGCCCCACAACTATTTCTGTGGCCCTATTACTACTAAATTCCTGCATATGGCCCTGGTCACTAGCCACAGACCAAAGAGAAGGGAAGCCCCAGCCCATCAGTAGCAGAAGGTTCAATCCCGGGTCTCCACTAAAAGTGTCAGGATGGGCTTCTTGCCCTTTGTGAGCTGGAGAAGAGGAGGGAGTCCTTTCCCTTTGTGTCTCCTGCCCCACAATCAAAGGGCTGCTCAAACAGTGTGTGTGTCTCTCCATCTCAACATTCCTTCTCCCCACCCCCTCAGACATGGCAGTCAGGGAGATAGGAGGCTCTCTGACAAGGATTCTTTTCGCCTGCTTGAGCCCATCTCAGTCTCTCATCCTTGTGAACTCTGACCTGTACTAATAGCCCCTTACCACATCTTTGGCACTTGGCACACTCTAGCTCACTTCCTCCCCCAACCTCCACCCCAGACACACACACACACACACACACACACAC
>CM053583.1:56634509-56653081 GCA_028627135.1 Pseudochirops cupreus | reverse complement strand
CTTTAGAAAAGCAGATCTAAGAACCTGTGCTAGCAGCCACCCTGGGTGTGCTGGGGTGCTTGCTGATACAAGTGCCCCCCTAGAAATCTTTCTTTAACTCTTTAAGGGTTTACTACTGCACGCTGGGCTTCCCTACAATGTGTGGACGTTTGTCTGCCAATACTTGCTTGTTAAGGCCTGTTAGCGGATTTGGCCACTGATCAGTTATAACTTATGTTTTGTGTGTTTATTTGGAAAATAATCAATATGGCTTTAATTCTTTTACACCACAATGAAGCATGTGTGAACAGTTTTTTGAAATTTTCTTCTCATCTTTCCTTATGCTTCTACCATTCTCTTATTTTTATTCAGTGCCCCCCCCAATTGTACCTGAGGCTACTACCACCCACCTGTCATTCTAGCATTCCCCCTCCCCCAGGGTGGTATCACCCACTTTGGGAATTTATGGATTACATCAGGGGTGGGGAACCTGTGGCCTTGAGGCCACATGTGACCCTCTAGGTCTTCAAGTGAAGCCTTTGACTGAATCCAAATTCCACAGAACAAATCTCCTTAATAAAAGGATTTGTTCTGTAAAACTTGGACTCAATCAAAATGCCACACCCAAGGATTTAGAAGGCCACATGTGGCCTCAAGGCTGCAGGTTCCCCACCCCTGGATTAGATGGTCTCTAAGGGACCTTCCTTCTCTAAGACTCTGTGTTCCAAGATGGACTTTCTTCACCTTTCATGTATCTTGGACACCTCTGTCAGTCTAATAAAGCTGTGGACCATTTCTCCGAATAATATTTTTAAATGCATAAAACAAAATATGTAGGAGTACAAATACATAGGAGTTACCAAAGACAACCAATTATATGGATTACATTAATATACATATATATATATATATGTACACACATATATATACACATATATGTGTGTGTATATATATGTGTGTGTGTGTGTATATATGTATATATAATATATTACCTTTTTTTTAATACGGGTTCACTTGTCCCAGATTAAGAACTGTTCCATGTAGAGCAAAATTGCACGTTAGAGACTCTCTTTTCCAAGGTTTCTAGGGTGAGTGTTAATCTCCTACATTCAAAGATACAATGACAGAGACAATTTTGTTTCTAGAAGTTCCCCTGATTATCAAAGACCAAATGAGCAGATACCGGTCCAACAAAATCCTTGCCATGTGAAGGATCCTCCATAGTAAATGAGGTAAGATTTCAGAAGAAAAAGCAGTTACTGTTGGCTGGGCTGGTCAAGTAAAGTTTCACCAGAGAGAATGGAGCTGAGATGATTGGTTAGCAGGGCTGAACTGGCCATTGTTCAACAGATTGGAGGCTTAGAGCTGGGAAGCACCTTTGAGGTCACTTCCTCCAACTCCCTTGTTTGATGGATGGTTCAGAGAAGCTGTATGACTGTCATATGGGGAGTTGCAGAGATGAGATTCAAACCTTGATCCTCTGCCTGCAAACCCAGCGTTGCTTGCCTTATAGTGCCCTGCTAGCTCACAGGGTAGCAGAGAAGAGATTGCTTCTGTAGACCTAGTACGCAGGAATATGTGATACTACATTTTCTTATACCGCACACAACGGAAGTATGCTAGCGACATGTTGTGGCCATGCTTCTCTTCTGTGAGCATGCATATATTACAAGTATCATCCCTAGCTTGAAGCATAGAATAGGCATGAGGAAGGGAGGCTGAAGGGTCAGCTGAAAGGGACCAGCAGCACCAAAGATAAGCTTTGTTGTGTTTCAGTTTGCTACTGGGCCACCCCTTGCTTTTAGACATAGCTCAGCACCTCGCATCCTGTTCTTCATAAATCAGACATTCACATTTTAGCAAGTTTTCTCTGATGCAAATACCTTTGGTTGGCCCTAATGTGCAGCTTTATAGCTTTGTCCTGGTTTCCTCAGAAAATAAAGGACAGAATTTCATCTTTTGTTCAATAACAAATAACACCTCTCTCATCTTGGTGCATCCCTCCTCCTCCCACAGGAATCAGGAAGCCATTGTGATAGAAAGATTTATGGGCCTTGATTTCAGGAACTCTTTGCTTCTTTAGTTGTACAATTCAGTGGCCCTGAAAATTCTATGTATCACTAAGCTGGCTTTTTTGTATGTCTATGCTAAAGTCCTTTGACTTTAGGACGCAATGCTCATGGGTAGGTAAGGCTAGTGCTGCTTATACTGATGTCAGAATGCTGCTAAGAATTTCAGTCACAGGGTCATTGACCTGGAAGGGACCTTAGAGCTCATCTGGTTCAATTATCTCTTCAATTTCATAGAGGAAAAAAAAAACTAGGAACAGACAGGTTAAATACCCAAGGCCACTTAGGTAGTAAGTGGCAGGATCAGCATTTGAACCCAGGTCCTCTAAATCATAATCCATGGCACCAAACTGCCTTCCAGAGGGAACTCTGTTACATCTACTTCTTCTTCCCATGTTTTGTCCGCTTAGGTCTTCAAGGGAATGAAGATTAGACTATAAGATGTTCTGGGCCAGTCCACCAATTTGTACTTGTGTGTACTTTGTACCCAACCTGTGGACTGGGTCTGTAGAGAATGCATACTACTTTGGATTTTTGGAATAACTTTGTGGGCAGTTACTGTATCTCACAAGCCCCCACTGGTGTCCTTCCATTAACAATCAGCCAGTTGACTTAATTAGTGTTAGCAAAGATATTTACTAAACTAAAATAGTTGGCACAAAACATTTCCCCTGTAAGTTGAACTTTCCCACAAATACACACCACTATGGACGAAAGGGGGCTCAAGTTTAGAATACGACAACATACATTAAAGATACATATATGACAAAGGGTAACTCAAAACTCACAACTCCTGGCACTAGAAATTCATTTTGTTTGTTGTGCTTTCCTTGGATACAGCACTCTGCTGGGTGGGTCTCTCAAGCTGAGCTCTCTCTCTCTCCTTTCTTGATAGAAAGACAGCATTCTTCTCTTCCATAAGGACCACCTTTCTTTTTATTTTTTTAAATTATTATTATTTTATTTTATTTTAATTGACTTGTTTATTTACTTTTAGTTTACAAGATTCAGTTCCACAATCCCTTGAGTTTCAAATTTTCTCCCCTCCCTCTTCCCCCCCCCCCCCCACCATGGCAGCGTGTAATCAAGTATAGGATCTGCAAATACTTTCACATCGTACATTAATCTGGTTGTACAGAAGGGTTGTAACCAATGGAGTGAACTATGGGAAAGAAGAAACAAAACCAAACATGAAAAAGAACGATAGCATGTATTGCTTCAGTCTCCATTTAAACTCTGTTCTTTCTAGATCTTCCTCTGAATGTAGACAACTCCTTCCATCTTGAGACTTGTAGAGTTGTCTTATAGCTGTGCGTTGGTGAGAAGAGGTCAGTTTATCAAAGTTGGTCGTCACACATACGATGTGTCTGTGATTGTGTACAAATTTTTCCTGGTTCTGCTCTTCTCACTTAGCATCAGTTTGTATAGGCCTTTCCAGGTGAACATGAAGACCGTCTCCTCCCCATTTCTTATAGCACAATAGTATTCCATTACATTCATATCCCACAACTTGTTTAGCCATTCCCCAATTGATAGGCTTCCCCTTAATTTCCAGTTTTTTGCCACCACAAAGAGAGCTGCAATAAACATGTTTGTACATATGGGTCTTCCTCCCACTTCTATGATCTCTCTGGGATACAACCCCAGAAGCAGGACCACATTTCTTGAAGCTATCTCCTTTGCAGCCTCTCCATATTCATGTCTAGCTTTAGTTTGTCTCTTTGTTCCCAGCTGAATGCATTGTCTCCTATTGATCTAGTTTCTCTGATGATACGGCTGATAGTGGTAGGAAGGAAAGAAAGAACCTGTTCATTCCCCTAACCTTCTCAAGAGGCTGGTTCTTCTTCCACTTCTAGCTCCAGTTCTCAAACTGAACTACTGAAATTCTTCCAGCTAGTTAAAGCCCTCAGTGGCACGGCCAGCCATTCTGCACAACTAATTCTTCTTTGTTCCAGTCAAAGAGGCTCATGCCTCATAAAGGGATCATAGGGCTTGAAAAGATCTTGTTTATATACTAAGTTCCACCACCTTTGTACTTAACACTGTGCAGTTAAGAACTTCAGTTTGAATCTGAGCTCTGTGACATGGGTTTATATGCCAAGTCCCTTTATCTTCCTGAGTTTCAGTTTTTTCATTTGAAAAATGGATGTGACATCTGACTTAGCTAATTCACAGGATTGTTGCATAGAGAGACAGGGTACAAGGGAGAGAATTGCTCTAAGTCTATAAGGTCTCAATAGGGGACAGTGCAAATGTTAGGATTTCATTAGATATCATTTCTAGTGCTGTGTTTTGTGCCTACAATCCAGAGGTGCTGAATTTGGAGTCCCTGAACTTCTCTTTTAAAATATTGTGATAACCATTTCATTATTATTGTTTTCCTTTGCTATCTTGTGTATTTAATCTTATACATTTCAAACCGTGTTCTGAGAATGGGTCCAGGGGCTTCACCAGACTGCCAAAGAGCCCCACGACGCACACACAAAATTAAGAACCCCTGCACTATGACCTATGCAAACTGTTTCCCTTTCTCTAACCATAAAACTGGCAGATCAATTTCTGTGAAATAGAATGGACTTGTCCTTGGCACCATGGAATCTCACCACAAATTCTCACACACACACACCCCAAATATGAAAATGGCTTTTAAGTGTCATGACCTGGGAGCCGAGCAGGGGCCCCCAGGTGGAGGCCATGTGCCTGTCTGTGTCACTGGCTCCGTCCAGGCACAGGCAGGTGGCAGGGATGTCAGATGACCCTGTCCAACTCTGATACTGCAATCATTTGCTCCATGGACAGGGGTCCCTTCCTCTCAAAGGAGGTAATATGTGAGCCCAACAGGAAATGAAGTTGCTGAGCAAAAGCAGGAAATCCACTTGAGAGGCTGAGGCCGTGGTCACTGTGCTGCCACCCAGCCTCTCCACAGAGCAGAGAAGCAGGGGCCACCCTGCTGTGCTCTGTCCCAGGCAGAATGGTTACCTGGAGCTAAGACAGCCTGGTCTTCTTGGCCCCTTTTGCTCCCTCTGTGGCTGCCCGGTTTGCTCATGGGCAGGAGGGGAGAGTGGGGAGAACAGGAGCTAGGGTGAATGGAAGCACCCTTACCAAAAATACACACATACCAGACCTTTACACACACACACACACACACACACACACACACACACACACACACACCCCTTCACCCCCTACACTTCCCTCACACCCCCCACATCCCTCACACTGCACATACCCCTCATACCACATACACACATTACCTCCACACACATACCACACACACACACACACACACACACACACACACACACACACACACACCCCAAGAGCAAAGTCTTCATTCTTCAGGTGAGTGATGGGCTTTCATTGGCTTTTTATCAGCTTGGCTGGAGGTACATTTTGGCCTGGAAAGTGCACCTTTCCTAAAAGCTTCTGCACAGAGAGAGCCTAAATTCAGAAGAAGCCAGGCAAGCGTTTGTCTTCTTCAACAAAGACAAATCCTGTCCCTTAAAAAACTTTGTACCAGGTTGTGAAAGGCCTTGAATGCCAAGCTAGTAAGTTGATTCTAATCTGGGAGCAGGAGATTGATACAGCCACCAGCTGTTCTTCAGAGAGTACATGTGCTATGGGTCAGGGTGGGATGGGACAGCTCTGAAGGGGAGAAACAAACATGAAACTGTATGTTTCTATATTGACCATCTGGAGCCTGTCAGGGATAGGGGATAGCATTTGAGTAAGGAAGGCCTAGGCTCAAGCCTTGTTTGGGACACTTACTAACTGTGCATCCCCAAGCAAAGTGACTTAATTTATCTGGGCCTCAGGCAACTAAGACATCTCCCAAGTCTCAGACAGGGGGAGATCTGCATCTGTGGAGGGGCCTTCCACCCCTAGGAAGTCAGAGATGGGTAGAGTTTAGGACTGTTCTCTGGTAGCTTTCCTTAAGAATAACGCAACACTGACAATAGTAATTCTTTCCTAGCTCTAAGGCTAAGATGTTACTCAAGTTTACAGTGACCCTGTAGGGAAATGACATTTCTGTTGGCAGGACTGATGGAGTAGCCCTTTGTCTCTGATGGAGGAGACTGCTGCTGTCTATATCCTCTTATTTCTTGGATGAATAGAGTGGCCTTGCCACATTCGTCCCTCCTGCCCAGAGATGTTTTCCTACCTCTTGTTTCATTGTGAGGTTAGGAAGGGTTAAGTGATTGATTCCCAAGGGAGAGGCTACCAGAGAAAGACAGGGGAGGGCAGAGCAGAAGAGAACAGGAGGGATGCTTCTGAGCCAGATTTGGGAGAGAGGAACAGAGGAAGGATAAGAAGCAGTCAGCAAGCTTTTGTTCAGTACCTACTATATGCTGGGCACTGTGCGATGGGCTGTAGCTACAGAGGAAGGCGGAGATGATCTCTGCTCCCAAGGAGCTTACGTTCTAATGGGGGAGATGACGGGTAAGTCAATGGGTATTTTTAAAAGATATGCAGATGGAAGGTGACAGGAAGGAGGGCTGCCTTTTAACAGACTGGTGTAACAGGAAGAACCCTGACTCGGGCAAGGCAGCAAGCATTGATTAAGCACCCACCCACTATGTGCCAGGCACTGGGGTCCCAATAAAAACACAAAAGAGAGACAAGGCAGCCCCTGCCCTCAGTGATCTTCCACTCTTATGGGAGAAGGGACCTGAAGGGGGAGGGGGAGAGGAGGGCAGAGAGGCTGAAGCCTCTGGCAGAGTCTAGGAAGAAGCAGGACTGGCAGTGGAAGGAAGGTGAGCCCCACTGGGCCCCTGACCCAGAGGGAAGCCCTGGAGGACAGCTCCGAGGAGGCCTGTTCCAACCTGAGAAGGCTGCCAGGGTCGATGGATGTTCAGGGTAAGGCGGCTCCGGGTGCTGAGGGGATTCCAAGGTGAGGAGTGAGGCAAAGGCCAGGTTACAGTTAAGAGAGAAGGAAGAAACCTACTGGCAGGGAGGGGGCTGAGTGGGGCCTGGCCCTGCCACAGGCAGACCAGCTCAGGGACCATGGATGGTGGCTCAGCCCCCTCCCTTCCTCTGGGCTCCTCGTCTGTGGAATGAAGGTGTTGGACTCATCGATTTGTGAGGACAAATCCAAAGGGACATCTTACATGTGAGGACGCTAAGCTTTGCTGAAAGAGAAACTAGACTTCTGGGTGGTTATTGTACAGATGCTAATGGTGACAATGATTCTACCAGCGTAGGTTTCTGATGGACAGAAGTCTTCTGCCGTTTACTGGCTATGTGACCTCGGGCAAGTCACTTAGCCCTTCAGACCATCGACAGCAGTGGAGGTGCTGGCCTGCACTGTTAGAGGGACTTTCCTCACCTGGGAGTTCCTTTGCCCAGTGAAGTCAAAGGTACTGTCTCCCTAACACTTCTATAGTATCTTATGATCAATGGAGGCTTCCCTCAGAAAAAAAAATCCCAGTGTTACATAGCGCAAATACTAGCCTCCTTTGTACCAGATTCTGAAACAGGCTCAGAAAGGTTTGATTCAATCCAATAAACATTTATTAAAAGCCTACTATGTGCCAAGCCCTGTGCTGATCTCTGGGGATGGTCCTTGCCCTCAGAAGATCAGAGATGTCTAGGAATATTCCTAAGGCCAGGCACCAAATATTGAATGGGGGAGGCAACATGCAGACAAATATATACAAAGCAAGCTCTATCCAGGATAAGTAGGAAATAATGGAGAGGAAAAGCATTGGAATTAAAGGGCTCCTGTAGAAGGTGGCATTTTAGTTGGGACTTAAATGAAACGAAGGAGGTCAGTAGTTGGAATGGAGGGAGAAAATGCCCCGAGCCAAGAAATGGAGTGTCACGTTCAAAAAACAGCCAGGAGGCCAGAGTGACTAAATCAGAGTTCTGTTTGAAGAGTATGGTGTAAGAAGATTGGAAAGGTACAAGGGGACTGGGTTATTTTAATGCCAGCTTAGGTGACTTGCCAGATAGTGACAGAGTCAAGATTGGAAAAGAAGATGGTACTCTGCAAAGACCCGTGCTCCTTCCACCCCAACATCCTGCTTTCTAACAACAGGACATATAAATAATAACAGTGAATTATGATAGTGCTTTTCTTTTGTGTTATGGGTCACAGGACAGGAATTATGGAAAACCTAGAGGAGGTTTGTGACTTGCCCCAAGCCATAGGGCTACTCTATTGGTGACTGAGAAGAAACTAAAACAGGTCTTCTGACTCCTAATTCAGAAATCTTCCTGAGGTGAGGGATATGGCTAGCACATATGTTGGCTTTTTCCAGGACAGTACTACAGTACTGGTTTTGAAAAAGAGAATGACTTGCTCAATTTATAGAGAATTAGCAGTATAGAAAGAAGCATGATGCTGGGGAAAGAACATTGGACTAGGAGCCTGGAGACCCTGGCCCCAGTTCTAGCTCTGCAGCTCATTAGCTACAGGGTGTCTGGCAAGTCACTTCCCCAGACTTGAGTTTAAATTTGACCTTTAAATTCCTTCCTAGCTTTGGCTGAGATAACTCCTAGTCTGCTCACTGCTTCCTGAGGACGCTAAGCTCGTTCCTTCACACAGCTTTCAAGCTAATGTTTCTCATGCTCAGCTCTGGATGTCATTTTCCCCTCACCCCCACCCCACCATACTCAGAAATTAGGGTTATCAGAATCTAGGTCATGACCTCTAGACCTTAAAATTTACCCCAAGATCAGGCCATCCCCTGCCTAGGGACAACAGATTGTGGAGGAGAGAGAAGTAGGCATATATTGAAGGGTAAAAGTCATTGGGTCTGGAGTCTGGTACCATAAGACAAATTATATCAGAACAAATCAGAAATATCAATTGCTGCCCCTCACACACCCACCCAAATGCTCTAAGGCAGATAATGCTGACAAGGCAGGCAAACCATGAGTACAGGTGGAATGGAATGGAGATGGAATGCTTTTATTATTGTTCCAACTCTACTTTGTAAAAGTAGGTCTTACCAGTGGTAGGCAAGAGTTTCCTACTACTTTTTGTCAATGATGTTCACAGCTCCAAGTTATGCAATAGCATACTATTGCTAATCAATGTAGGGTAATCACAAGAAGTAACATTATTCCTGTGGTTAGATTTAATGAATTGAGCCAATATTGAGGAGTTACTTAAATTTGAAGAGGGAAGAGCTAAAGAAGGTGATAGTATTGACAAATCCACAAAATCATAATGGGATTGCTGGCAAAAAACAATGCCATTGCTTTAGGGAGATAGACACACTCAGAATGGAATTTCAGAGTTTTGTTTTGTTTTTTTCATTTGATGGCATGAATCTAATTAATAGCCCAACTATACCAAAACAAGTCAACAAGTCAACAAACCTCTCTTAACTCTGTGTTTATTACTGGGGAAACAAAGAAAGGCAAAAACAGCCCCCGTCCTCAAGGACCTCAATCTAAAAGGGAGAAACTAATGCAAACAACTGTGCACAAATCAGATATATACAGGATAAGGTGGAGATAACGTTAGAAGAAAGGCACAGAGTAATTAGAAAAAAAACTGTTATCTGCTATAATCATCATGAATGAATGCATTCTTCTACAAGATTTGATAGATTATAAAAACATTTCAGGATTTGCACCCAATAGTACATGTTATAAAGGTTGTCTTGGCAAAGACAATAGAAAGAAGATCAGAGATGTCTAGGAATATTCCTAAGGCCAGGCATCAAATACCATCCCAGTAAAGGATGACAGATTTAGAACTGAAAGGGACTTTAGGAGTCATCGAGCCCAAATCCCTCATTTTACAGAGAAGGAAACCGAGGCACAGAGAAGGCAAGTAACTTGTATAGAGTTAAATAGCTAGTAAATGTCTGAGGCATGATTGAGCTCAAGCTTTCTTAACTTGAAATCCAGAACTCTGTCCATTACACTACCTAACTACCAAGGTAGCTGGAGAAAAAAATTTTTTTTGCTGCTTTTTTTGGAGGGCATGGGGTTAAGTGATTTGCCCAAAGTCACATGGCTAGTAAGTGTGTCAAGTGTCTGAGGCTGGATTTGAACTCAGGTCCTCCTGACTCCAGGGTCGGTGCTCTATTCACTGCGCCCCCTAGCTGCCGCAAGAAAATTTTTAAGATAATAATTTCAAAAGAACAATTGTCAAAAGACATTGTAAGATTATATCAATATCTGGCTGGTAGGCATAGTAGAAAACTCAAACACCATTATTGCCTGATTAAAGACAATACAAGAGGAACATAAAGAGCGGATACTGAAGACAAAAGAACATCAGACTTTCTCAATCAGTTTAATCAAGAACTGAAAGTGAAAGCTAAGACAATATAGTTAAAGGAAGTCAAAGAACAAAATAGTTCAACCTTGACAGAAAACTATATTCTAGAAGTTTGAGAAGCAAAGAAATTAGAGGAGAGAATCCCCAAAGGAGAATGTGGGGAATTTCTGGTCATCTATGTGGTTGAAAACAATCCTATATTACACAGATGCAGTGTTGAATTCCTATCACCATGCTGGAAAGCAATCTGGAATTATGCCAATAAAGGGACTCAGAGTTTCTTTTGCTAAATACATACCCCCAAGGAGGTCAGTAAGAAAAAGAAAGTCTCCATAAATGCAATAAAATATTTACAGTAGTCCTTTTTTTTGTGGTAGCAAAGAATTGGAAACAAAGTAGCCACCCATTGGTTGGGAATGGCTAAAAATTGGGGTACATGGAGTGTAATGGAATATTCCTGTGCTGTAAGAAATGATGAGTATGAAGAATACAGAGAAGCATGGAAGGTTTCACATGAACTGATGCAAATAAAGAAAGAAGAGCTAGGGAAACAGCATGGATGTAACACAATGGCTACGATAGCGTAAGTGAAAAGAACAAGACATTGACAAAGAACAACCACAAAACAAAACTGTGGAATATTAACGACTGAGCTTGGCCCCCCAAAAGAGTGAGGAGTCGATGTTTCCCCCTGCTCCTTTATAGAAGTGGGGGCCTTGGGTGTGGAATATAACTGCAGATAACATCAGGGTTTGTTTATATGTTGTTTATGTAGTCTTCCCTTCAGTGTTACTTCCCCAGCTTCTACTGGAGTTGGTGGCCCATGTCCCCAGAGGGCAATTATCCCTTCTGCCTTCCCACAGCCCTAAGGAGCTGGGGTCTCTAGTATTGTCACTCATAAGCCCCATCCAGTGTGCTTCCTAGTGATTATCAATTGGCCAGTCACACTTAATTAGCTTTTGGAACAGGGTATTTACTCAGGTGCTATAATAAGAACAGTGTGTACAAAGAACAATTCCCCCCAAAGTCTGGAACACATTCTCCCACAATTAGACACATTATTTCCTTGGGGAAATAATAATATAAGCTCATATTTATATAGCATTTACACTATGTGTCCAGCACTGGGCTAAATGCTGTACAATTATCTCATTTGATCCTCCTGACAGCCCTGGGAGGTAGGTGCTGTTATTATCCCAATTTTGCAGATGAGGAAACTGAGGCAAACAGATTTGCCCCTAGTCAAACAGCCAGGGATTGTCTGAGGCTGGATTTGAACACCAGTCTTCCAGACTTCCAGGCTCAGCCCTCAAGTTGACTGTTTAAGCTAGCCCATTGATAAGTAGGCTCAAGCGCAGAGGGCATAAGAGGGAAGGGGGGAACTGCCTGCTTTCTATAATTCCTTTTCTCCCTTCATGTAGTACTCATGCAATCTCTGCTGGGCTCAGAGGGTTGCTGCCCTTGTAGAGTCCTGAAGTTGTCTGTCCTTCGTGTATCTAATTTGTCCCTGGTTCAATCTCTCAGCGGCTGATACAGACATTGCCATCAGCCCCTGCTGTTCTGGAGACCCTGCTATTGATGCCAATGGGAAGTCCAAATCCCTAAATTCATAAGATTATCTTTTAGTCAAAAGGCATGGGGGGAGAAAGAGAATTCAGTCCTCCTTCCCTACAAAGGCTTGGTTAGCAGTACTGGGTCACAGTTGGAATTTCCTGCTAGAAATATGCTGGGGCATTATACATGACTCTAGAGTGGGGTCTGCTTCTTTCAGCCAATCTCAATTCATTTCCCAAGTGGTAGTCATCTGATTTTATTTAATGATTAAAGTAGTTCGAACTTCCCAAATTGAGGAAGGACTTGTTCACACATAGTTCATACTTTTTGTTGATTTCTTCCAATTCCCAGGGCTAAGCTTTCTGTATCTACCTTTTGTTTGGCGGAACTCTTTTTTCCTCTCTTTCTTTATACTTTATTATAAATCTATAATACTAAATATTATATTATAATAGTATATTATGTAATAAAATACTATATTATATCTCTGCAAGGTGGTAAGTGGAAGAATATAGTGGGAAATATAGGTGATATAAAATAAAAGATCAACTTAAAAAATTATTTAAGATAAAGCACATATTGAAGGCCCAAAACAACCAACATGCAAATTGGACAAAATGCAAAAGAGAAGGCTTTTATACTGTTGATGTAAAAAATGAAAGAAGAGTTACTTTAAGGGAAGCAATTAAAACTCTAGTTTTTCTTTAAAACTAGAAATTGGCAGGTCCATGAAAGAACCTTAACTATTGACTCCAATGCTTCACAGTGGTACATGAATCACTTGAAAAATACTTAGCTTCCATTCTGATATAAGCCCAATTCCATCTCTTTTAAAGGCTGACGGCAGGTATGTTCCAGTGGATTTGTCAAATGTAGCTGAATGAGATTTATTTGTTGATGAGGCTGGCGAACAGCTAAGGTCTAAGACTGGAATAAGAGGCCTTCCGTGGACAGCATCCTTGTGGACTCAACATGTAACAAAGATGCATCAAACCAGTGGCTAAGCTGTGAAGACTTGTTTATATGAATGGAGTCATTTGTGATATCAGTTTAGGATCGTGTCACTAACAATAGATATCACAGACAGAAGATCCTTAAGGAGAATGGATCCATGCAGATCTTGCAATGAGGTATTGACACCTAAGCAACCTGTCACTGCAGGCTGCAAAACGTAGGCATCTATTATTGGGTGGTTGACCTAGAGGCCACAGCTGACTCACTCCTATAAAACAGAAAGACAAGGGGGCAGAGCCAAGACGGCGGAGTGAAAGCAGAAAGACATATTGAGGTGGCCAGAATTTTGTATCAACAACTTGCCAGCACCTGTCAACAAACAGATGACAAATCTCCACTGTACAACACAAATTCCCAAATATCCTTGAGAATTTAACAAACTGTACTGGAATGAGAGCATCGTTAGAGACAGAATCATCACCTGCACCTGGTTGGACATAAAATTGACCCATAAAAAACTTAAGAACAACCTTTTTAATAAATGTCACTATGGAAAGGAAGAAAATGAGCATTTATATAGTGTTTACCATGGGCCAGGTCCTGTGCTAAGTGCTTTACAATACTAACCCATTTATTGGAACCTCATGACAGTCCTCAAGGTAGGTGCTGTTATATTCTCCCTATTTTCTTTTTTTTAATTTTTTGATTGATTTGTTTATTTACTTTTAGTTTACAAGATTCAGTTCCATAATCCCTTGAGTTTCAAATTTTCTCCCATCTCTCTCCTCCCCTCTGCCCCATGGAGGCATGCAATCAAGTATAGGATCTGCAAAGACTTTCACATTGGACATTAGTCTGGTTATATAGAAGGGTTGTAGCCAATGGAGTGAACAATGGGAAAGAAGAAACAAAACCACACATGGAAAAGAACGAGAGCATGTAGATTGCTTCAGTCTCCATTCTCCCTATTTTCTAGTTGAAGAAATTGAAACAAGCAGAGGTTAAATGACTTGTCCAGCTGGTAAGTGTCTGAGGCTGGATTTGAACTTGGGTTTTCCTGATTCCAGACCAATGCTCTACTCCACCATACCACCAGCTAGCTGCCTTTAGATATTCCTAATCTGTAAGGCACATGGAATCAAAAGCTTTCAAAACATAAAGATCTAGTAGAAGAAATTAAAATCACATGGGAAAAGGAAGCGTGCATGACATCCCTGTGGTCTTGCCTGCTGGTGGAGTTGTTCCAAAGAGGCTTTCAGGGAGCCTGTAGAAGATCAGTTCACATTCTGATACTATTCTTCATTTAAAAAAAAACCAATCATTTATTGAATTGCACAGTAGTTTACAGAACACTAATAACAACAGGATGGAGGTTTGTCTTTAGACTACTTCTATCTGAATTTTATTTAAAAATGGTGAAAAGAATGAGATGTTGATAATAACAACAACACAAACACGTTTACATACTGCTTTAAGTTTCTCAGAGTGTCTCGAACAGAAAAATGCCTGGTCATAGTAATTCACAGTCATTTAAGCTTTACAAGGTTCTTGCTTCACCACGAGAGTATAAAATAGAGCAGATATTATTATCCCCACTTTGCAGAAGGGAAACCTGAGGCTAAGAGAGAAAAATCCACTTGCCTGAGATCACCCAGCTAGTAAACATCAGTTGGGACTTGAACCTAGGTCTCAAGACTCCAGGCTCTCTCCACTGGACTACATCCTTCCTTACACTGATGAACTGATTAGAAAGGGGCATCTGCCACTTAGCAGCAAGGAGAGAAAGCTTAAATCAATTTGGTGCTGATCCACTAATGAGTTTCCATACAATATTTGTAAGTTGCATAAGTTGATTCTGCTAAGCTGAGCTCCACCCAAAGAAAATGGTTTTTAGGTTTCGTCCTCAGAATGAGGAAATGTCATTATGCCTTGTGAAATGCTCTACCATATTTCTGTATTCAAAAAGGAAAAAAGCGACCACATATTCTTCACTCCCTGACAAACTGGATAGCTCTCTGTCTGCTGGACACACCTCATACTTTATCGCCTCCAGGCTTTTGCTCAGACTTTTCCTGAAAGGCTAGAATACCATTTCCCCCTATGCCCTGCCTGAGGAATTCCTAATCATTCTTTAAATGCCATCTCCTGAAGGAAGTCTTTCTAGATGATCTCAGGTGGCCTCCCCCACCTCAGATACCCTTTTTTGTAGGATCATAGAGTTATAGCTCTACAACTGAAGGAACCTCACAGGGCCTCTAGTCCAGCTCCCTCATTTTAGAGAGGAAGAAACTGAGGCTCAGGTAGGTTAAGTAACATATAAGGTTAAGTAATACATAGCTAGCAAGTGTCTGAGGTCAAATTTGAACTCAGGTCCTTTTGACTCCAGACTGGTTGCTCTATCCACTATGCAACCTAGCTGTGCATTAAAAATTTTATTTTTCTAATTTAAGAAACATTCATTTTATTTCCTTTCCACCTTCCCTTATTTAAAAGAAAAGATAAGTCTTGTAACAAATGTGCATAATCAAGCAAAATAAATTCCCACATTGTTCAGGTCCAGAAACATGCGTCTCATTCTGCATCTTGAGCCCATTATGTCTATATCATCATCAGTCCTCTGGAATCATGGTAAGTCCTTGCATTGATCAGAATTCTCAGTCTTTCAGCGCTTTGTTCTTTGCAATGTTGTTGCTATTGTATAAATTGTTTTGGTTCTGCCCACTTCAGTCCACATCAGTTCATACAAGTCTTCCCAGGTTTCTCTGAACCCATTGCTTTCTTCATTTCTTAAAGCACTGTAGCATTCCATGCCATGCTTTTTTCAGCTATTCTCCATTTGATGGGTGTTTTATTCTTATTACCACATGCATTATTGTAATCATTGCATACAGTGTTTTCTTTAACACACTTGTCATATATTGCTTTGTGTTAGTTATCTGGTTATGAGTCATGTCTGCCTACCACCCCGGGAAGGCTGGTACCTGGTGATCATATTTAACCTTTGTATCTCCCCCAATACCCACCCAGAGTTCTACACACAATAGGTGCTTAATCAATAGGTATTTGATTGAATTGAAGCCCAACCCTGGTGTGTTGTTAGACAAGGCTTGGTAATAAAATAATATGATCATTTTTTACTTGTTTTTTAAACAACCAGAATTTAAGCATCCTACTGAGAATTATCCTTCTGAGTCATCCATCCCCTTGGGGGTTAGATGGGTGAGGGCTAAACACTTATTCCTTTATATTGTAGTCACACCTCTTTTTTTTTTCCCCATTCAGCTCCAAATGGGATTCCCCATTTTTGATCATGAGCATTCAGAGCACTCAACTCCAATCTAGGGAGTTTGGCTCTTTTCATAAACCCAATCTACTTTCAAAAGATTTACTTCTTGGTAGCAGATTTAAAAGAATGTGCTGGAGGCCTTCAAAACATGAACAAGTAAGATCATTCTTTTTTTTTTTTAAAGACCATTCTTATTAAAGAATAGCACTCTGGTCATATTCCTACCCTCAAGACTTTTAAAAAAAATGCCTATCTCAATAGACCTTTAATTTTATCCATAAGGATACTTTGCCCAATCCAGTGCAGAAGGTGACCTCTCTGTGATGGCTTGTTTTGTCCTCTACCCCTTTCCCCTGCAAAAAAATCATTGCTTTGTGGCCTGCATTCTGTTGTTAATTGTGAGAAAGTAATTCCTTATATAAGAGGAAATCTGCCTCTCTGCAACTTCTAACCCATTTTTTTCTTCTCTTACCCCTGGGGCCAAGAAAATCAGTCTAGTTCATCTTCTTCATTACAATCCTTCACATAATTTGTAGAGCTATCATGCCTCCCCCACATCTCATGCTCTCTAGACTAAACACCCCAAGTTCCGTCAGCTGATTTTGTATGGTATGATCTTAATCTTCCTTCACCATTATGGGCGCCTTCCTTTGGACATTCACTTTGGCCTATCTGTGTTCTTTCTAAAATGTGTTGTCCAGAACAGAACATATTGTTCCAGACATGGTCTGACCAAGGTACAGAACCAAAGGAATATGATCTTTCTAATCCTGGACAGGAGGCCCCTCAATTCAACTGAATATCACATGAACTTTTTCAGCTGCCATATTATAATATTGATTCATATTGAGATTCCAGAGTCCCCACTAAAATCCACAGATCGTTTGTCAGACAAACGACCATCTTGTCATATCTTCCTTGCCATATACTTGTGAGGCTGATTTCTTGAACCTAAGTGTAAGACCTCACATTTATTCCTTCTGAATTTTATCTTACTAGATTTGGCCTGATGTTCTAAATTTATGATGGCCATTTTAGATCCTGATTCTGGAATCTAGTGTTCCCTATCCCTTCTAGCTTTGCCATTTGCAAATTTGATAAGCATAACATTTATACCTTTTCCTAAGTTGTTGATAAACTAGAGAATTTGTTCCAACTGACAGATAGAATCATTAATGATTGCTTATTTGTTGGGTCTGGGCAATTCAACCAGTTTGGAATCCAGCTGATTGTATTATTTTCTATTCCACATTTCTCCATCTCATTTACAAGAAGAGTGTGAGAGATATTTTAAAATGTCTAAATAAAATTTAAATCAACTATATCTATGACATTTCTCTGATATCTCCTTGGAGGACAAACAACTCCCTCCTCCTCAGAGGGTTTTGGCTTTCTCCTTAGTGGGCAAAACCTCATCTTGTAAGTTCCTCCATTAGACTGGAAGCTCCTTGAGGACGGGGACTGTCTTTGGCTTCTTTTTGTATCCCCAGCACTTAGCGCAATACCTGGCACATAGTAGGTGTTAATAAATGTTTATTAGTTGATTTCTATTTCTTTAGCTCTAAATGTTCAGTGGTCCTTCTTCCCTTTCTCCTCTGTGTTACATTCTTCCAATTTCCAGTCTCCTGATATAGCTCAGGATTCCTCTTCAGATCCTTTTTCTTCTTTGTTTTCATCTTGAAGCCCCCTCTCCTACCCCCACTCCCATTTTTAAAAAGAATACTTCATTCTTCCTGATAATCTGGTATTTCTTGAGTCCTTTTACCTTGACTTCTGGGAAGTAGTCTAGTCTGTACTTGGAACATAAATAGCAGTCACTTAGCTGATGTGGAAATACAAAATGCAAAAGTGTTCTTGCTGTCCATAATTAATGGGAATGAGATCCTCAGTTCTTCGTTCTTCTTGAGAGCAGGTGCCCTGGACAACTGAAGTCACCTTGGCGTGGTAAGGACTGCAAAGCTTATTCTTCATTGACACAGCCCTGAAGAGCCCATGGTTACTCTTACAGTGAAGCAGTGGGCAGTGAGATAGGAAGGTCAAAATCATAGAATTTAGAGCAGGAAGAGACCTTTAATACCCTCATTTTCCATATAAAAATGATGCCCAAATTATTATTTTTTTATTATTTTTTATTTCAATATTTTCTTTTTTAAACTAACTTTTGTTTATTTTTAGTTGACATAATTCATTTCCACAAGATTTTGAGTTACAAATTTTCTCCCTGTCTTTCCCCTACCCACCACCCCAAAACGGTGATCCCACTGTATACCCCCTCCCCAGTCTGCTTTCTCCTATATTCTCCCCCATCATCCCTCTGACTTTCTGGTAGAGCAAGATGGATCTCCCTATCCCAGTGCCTGTATATCTTATTTCCCAGTTGCATGTAAATAATAATAATAATTATTATATATATATATGATTTTTTTAACATTTGATTTTAAAACTTTACATTCTGGATTCTTTCCCTTCCTCACTCGTCACCCACCCCCAC
>CM053583.1:56612297-56634009 GCA_028627135.1 Pseudochirops cupreus | reverse complement strand
TAACCTTTGAATGGTCGCTTGGCCCCCCCCTGCAATCTCTAGGCAGGGAGCTCTGAAGCAGCCATGTGGAGGCAGCTGCAGGGCCGCCACTTCTACCACTTCTGGCTCTGGGGGAAGAGGGCCGGACCTGTTCCTTTTCCCTCCCCCCTAATTCAGCCAAGTTCCACTGACCTTCTACTTTGTCTTTGGCATTTAGGGGTTGATAATTCTGGAAACTGCCACAGCTGCTGGTGATCCACTTTCCTGCATGCTCCAGCCAGGGCTGGTCCCGGCCTCCCTAGGGCTAAAACTGCGGGTTTGTGTGGGGCTTTGCTCTGCTCCCAGAGTGCTGTGATGAGACCTTCCTGTCCCCCTGCTGGGCTGCCTTCAGCAGGACATTTGTTTCTCTGTTACTTTGTGGGTTCTGGAGCTCTAAAATTTGTTTAGAGTCATATTTTATAGGTATTTGAGGTTATGGGGGGAGCTCACGGAGTTTTCCTGCTTCTACACCACCATCTTGACTCTGCCTCCCCTTATCCCAAATTATTTTTTTAAATAAATTTTATTGATATTTTGTCTGCCTAAATTTCCCTTTATATCCTCCTTCTTCTTCTTCCTAAAGAAACCATCTCATATGACAAAGATTATTTTTAAAGGAAAGAAAGGCAAAATATCAGCAAAACTGATCAATGTGTAAGAATATGTGCAATTTTCCACATCTCACCTTGTAAAGGAAGGGAAAAGATTTTTTTTCCTGATTCCCAAATTGTCAAAGTGGCTTTCCTAGGGTCCCACAAGCAATGAGTGATAAAACAAGGACTGGATGTCATGCCCTCTAACTCAAAATCCATTTCTCTGCTCTCTCATTTGGGCCTCATTTTGGGTAATAGTTGAGACCCAAAGAATTCAAACTTGCCACTTCATTCCCCTTAGGAACATATTATGTCACAGGGCTATAAGCATTTCACAAATATGATTTCTTTAGTTCCCTTTACCACTATGGAGAAGTGGCCAATTATTCCTCACTTGAGAGCCCATAGACAGGAGGCCTTGGGGACTACAGGAACCAGGGCATTGGGCAAGCCAGAGCAGAGTAGGGAAGTCAGGGGTGAGGGCTTTGTGTTTGCAAGCGGCCCCAGTAATTACATCATGTTAGAAAATGGAAATAGAATGCTTCATTCCTTGTATCAGAACCTAGGCTTTTGGTAGTAAAAATCATTGGTAAATGATATAATTGACAAATAATTATGATATAATTGGAAAATCATTAGTAAATATTATATACTCCAAAACTCTGTGTGAACTAATCTAGTATATAGACTTGAAAAAATTATTTAGTGAAACTAAGGAGTATAAAATGCCTGAAGATGTGATTTAATTATTAGCAGCATGACAAAACTGTCAATGACCCCCAGAGGCACTAAGGAAGGCCTATGAAAGGTCTAAGGAAATGAAGCTGCTGCATGTTAGCAAGACATCGTTTGTCAGAGAGATGGACAGTGTAAATGATGTTAACAAGGTATAGTGAAAAGAACATTGAAGAAAAGTCCTGGGTTCAAATACCCACCCACTACCTTAGCTAGAGCATATGTGACCTTGGGCAAGTTCCTCAACCTCTCTGGGCCTCAGTTTTCTCTTGTAAAACGAGGTAGTTGGGCCAGCTCTCTAAAGTCTATTCCAGTTCTAAATCTAATGATCCTGCAAGTGGCAGAAAAGAAGAGGAGATGGACAGATAGTGGGAGAAAGAGACAATTGATAGGTGATGGAAAACTACTCAGCTCTGGAAGAGAAACTGTCTGCCTGTTTCTCCATCCCCCACTCACTTCTCAATCACTTGCAATCTGTCTTTGGAGTCTGCTGAGCCCGCTCTTTCCAAGGTTACCTAAGATCTCTTAGCTGCTAAACCTGATGAGTTTTCCCTAATCCTCATCCTCCTTGACCTCTTTGCAGTTTCTGACATTGTTAGCCCCTCCTTCCTCCAGGACTCTCTCCTCCCCTAGCTTCACAGACACTGCCTCGTTCTGTTGACTACCTTGTCTGATGGCTCCTTCCCTCTGCTGCACCCTCATCCGTCTCCTGCCCGCCTAGGGTGGACCTCACCATCACTGTTTTCTCTTCATCTCACTTTTCTTCTCTCTCAGCTCTCTCCCTTAGTGATCTCATCTTCTCCCATGGGGATTGATTAAGGTAGATATGCAGATTCATCCCAAATCTATATATTCACTCCTATCATTTTCATGATCATAGTCCTTCATGGACAATTGGTTGCTGGATATCGCCTCCTGGATGTTCCATAACTCAATAGGCCTGCAATGGAATCTTTCATCTTCTGCTCTGAAGCATTCTGTTTTCCAACGTTCTCTCTGTCCAGTGAGTGCCCTACTGTGGTCCCAATCACCTCATAACATCATTATCATCCCTGACTCTTTCCTGGCCTTCACCTTTTGTGCATGTACATGCATGTGAACATGCAAAGCCTGATAGATTCTGGAGTCCTTACAGCAACGTTCCATTTGCACTGACAAGTCAGGTCCCCAAGTTCAAGGCTAGCTACTTCTTCCCCTGAGAGACTAGAAGGCGTTTTCTTCTAATGCTGCTCCCAATCTCTCCCCCTTTCCCCCCACCGATCAACCTCCAGTTATAGTATCTCTCATATCATTGATTGACCCAGTGATTATTCACACCCCAATGTCATTTGACCACTTAACAGAGGTTTATAGTCAGCCTTCTAGCTCCAGAGGAGAAAGACAGCAAGTCAGTCAGTCAGTGAGCATTCATTAAGTGCTTACTTACTCTGTGCCAGGCACCTGCTAAGCCCTGAGGAGGCAAAGAAAGACAAGAAAAACCAGTTCCTGCCCTCAAGGAGCTTAGCATAGATTGGGGTGGACAACATGCAGCTAACTACGTGCAGACTGGCTAAAATGGAGATAATCAGTCTTAGAGGAGGCACTAGCATTAAAGGGGATAAGAAAAGACTTTCTGTAGAAGACCAGATTTTAGTGGGGATTTGAAGGCAGCCCGGAGGTAGGGAGGAGGAGGGAGAGCATTCCAGCTGTGCTGCACTGCCAGAGAAAATGCCTGGTTCATCCAGGCCTTTTGTATGTGTGCTCAATAGTGGATGAGAAGCCGGTTGAAAAGTCTTTCCTCCCTAGGCAGAAAACAGACAGAAGCTCACCCCAGAATGCCTGTCTGCTCTGAAGTGTAAAGCCGGGCCCTTTCACTCTAGGTTATCAGGCCCCTCCAGAAGCAGGCCCCCAACAGGAGCACGCTCCCTAGGCTGAGACCTCACAGGCCAGTTCCACATCGTGGAAGCAATTGCCAAACTGTCCACATCTCTCACATCTGCTCTTTTCTCTTTGTTCACAAAGCCCCAGCCCTAATTGAGGCCTCTTCCCCTCTCTGAGTCTCTAATTGTTCCTCCTGTTTCCAGGGTCCAGTCTTCTTTGATCCATCCTCCACATAGCTGCCAAAATAATCGGCACTCCATCTCTGAGCTCCGGGCATTTTCCATGGATGTCCCCTGTGCCTGGAATGTTCTCCCTGCTCTGTTCCCACTGCTGACCTCTCTGTCTTCCTTTAAATCCCAACTAAAATCCTGCCTTCTAGAGGAAGCCTTCCCTAACGCCTCAATTCCAGTGCCTTCCCTCTGTTCATTATTTCCTATTTATACTGTATATGGCTTGCCCTCTCTATATCTGAGTGTTATCTCTCCTGCTAGGTCATGAGCTCCTTAAGGTCAGTGACTGCCTTTTGCCTCTTTTCCCCTCCACAGAGCTTAACCGAGTGCCTGGCACATAGGCACTTAATCAATGTTTATTGATCAATAGAGCAACATACAGACCTGACCAGGTCATTTGAGGAACTTCCCATGGCTCGCCATTACCTCTAGGATAAGTGCAGACCCCTCAGGTTGGTTTTCAAAGGCTAAGGCTTATTTCTCATTACTTGCCATCCAGCAGCTGTCCCTCAAACTTGGTTCTCCTCTGTGCTTTTCCAGAGGCATCTCCCACAGGGGGAATGCCAGTTTACCTCTTTTCTGGGCTCAGAATCATGATCTTCTTCCGAAGCTCAGCTCAGGTGTGACTTCCTCCATTCAATTAATTCTATTTAATAGGATTTGTTAAGTAACCTACTATAAGCAAAGTTAGAAGTGAGGAAGGGCTTAGTGGTGGAGGGAGTACCCATGTGGATAAGATCACAGAAGGACTTGAGTGACTGATCTTGGGTAAGTTACTTAACCTGCAATGGCCTCGGTGTCTATGACTGTACAATGAATGCAGGGTTGCTTGAGCCCAAGAAAGGGTCCCCGGGGGCTGAACCCCAGGGGTCCTGATTCTATTTGCCAGCAGTTGGTAAAAAGGAGACCAGAGAGATGCCATTGTTTGGTATGTGCCACATGTCTCTGTTAAGACACATAAGGTATTATTATGGAAAAATGAAAGAGAGTTTCCATTTCATTAAATCACAGAATCTCTGATCTGGAAAGAATCTCAGGGGGGACATTTGGTGCCACCTGTACCTTAACAGGAATCCTCTGGACAACATCTCTGATTGTTCTCTATTTGAAGACCTTCAGAGATGGTGAGCTCATTACCTCCTGAAGCAGCACAATCTACCTGTGGGCAAAGGGGAAATTCACCTTTTTATCACAGAAATGTTCTTTTTTTTCCTTCTGGGTCCAAAACAGAACAGGTCTGATCTCTCTTCTCCATGACTGCTTATCAGGCATCAGAAGACACCATTAACTCCAGATAAAATAATGCTTTCTACCTCCGGAGAGAGAAAACTGATGAGCTCTGAGTGTAGACTGAAGCACAATTTTTTTCACTTTTTAATTTTTCCTGCTTTTTCTTTTTTCTTTTTTTTTTTGCAACATGGTTAGTATGGAAATGTTTTGCATGACTTCACATGTATGATGGGTGTCATATTTCTTGCCTTCTCTATGGGTGGAGAAGGAATTGGAGGGGAGGAGAGAATTTGGAAGTGAAAATAAAAATTTAAAAAGAAGACACTCCCTGTGTCTTATCCTTTTCACGAAACCACAGTTCTTTTCCTTGATCCTCATAATGGCATTATTTCCTGGAGTCAGGAATATCTGAGTTCAAATCTGGCCTCAGATGCTTACTAGCACTGGGTAAGTCTGGGTGACTCTGGGTAAGTCACTTAACCTCTGTTTGCCTTAATTTTCTCAATTGTAAAGTGAGGATAATAATAGTACCCTAGTACCTTAGTTGTGAGGATCAAATGAAATCCAGTATTTGTAAAGCACCTGGTACAAAGCCAGGCACACAGCAGGGACTATGAGAATGTTAACTGCGATGATTCTTCCCAGTCTCCTTCCCACCACGGCCACACCCCTTGAGCCACTCTCATTTGTCAATGTCCCCCCTAAAACGTTGTTCCCAAAACCACATTCCACATGTGGTCTGGCCAGGGCAGAGAATAAAAGCCCGATCCCCTCTCATATTAAGGACCTCATGTCTCTATTAATGTAGCATAAAATTGAGTTAACTTTTGTTTCTGGTGGGCCACACACCGGATTCATACTGAGCTTGTAGTCCAAGAAAATTCCCCCCCTCCCTTTTTTCCCCCTAAGGAGTAGATGTCGAGCTAAGTCTTCCTATACTTGTGCAATTGATCCACCAGATTCCATTCAGATACACACCCACGTGGGGAGGCGTTCTGGATTCTGTCTCAAACGTTCTAGGAAGTTCTCATTCAACTTGGCAATAAAGCAAAAAAACCCCAAAACTAGTCTAGCACTCAAGAAAGGGAAGTGTTATTTACAAAAAAGCATCATGGCTTCATCGAGGGTGGGCCAGACCAGCCTGGGGCCCATTGCCTTGTTTGACAGCATTGATAAAGTAGCAGATGAGGGGAATGCTGTGGATAGAGTTTTGCTAGATTTTAAATGACTTTTTTTTTTTTGAGGAGGGAAGGCAAGGCAATTGGGGTTAAGTGACTTGCCCAAGGTCACACAACTAATTAAAGTGTCAAATGTTGGATTTGAACTCAGGTCCTCCTGACTTCAGGACTAGTGCTCTATTCACTGTCCACCTAGCTGCCCCAAATTTTAACAAAGCTTTTGGTAAAGAATCTCATACTATTCTTAGGGAGATGATATGGAGATGTGTAGTATATATATATATTATATTGTCTGTATTAGTAATATAATATGATATGATATGATGTGATAGGATATGATAGGATATGATATGATACAATATAATATAACAGCTGTTATAATATAACTATAATATAAATAAAGTACAATCAATATAATTAATATAATAAAACTGGATTCAGAACTGGTTGGATGGCTGGACTCAGAGTCCTCGTTAACATCAAGTGTCAGAATGTCTGGAGTGGAGAGCCCCAGAGATCTATATGCTTGACCCTCTGCCATTTACCATGGTTATTAATAATAAAGACAACAATAATATAAATAATACAGATAAAGACGTTTGACGAGGCACACTCATAAATTTCCAGGTGACACTGAGTTGAGAGGGAGAGTTAACATAATGGATGATACAGTCAGAATCCAAGAGGATTGGAACAGGTTAAACTAGATTAAATGTGATAAAATGCAAGGCATTGCAGATAAATGTAAAGTCTTTCACCTGGGTCTAAAAACATCAATTTCACAAGGATGAAATGGGGTTAGTAGATTCAATTAGTAATAGTTAGCAGTCTGGTGTGGTAAACCAAAAAGGCTGTGTTAAGAGGTGTAAAACTTACAGGAAAAGGTAGGTTGTGAGAGTGCCACTGTGCCTTGCCCTTATCAGACGTCATTTGGAATACTGTGGTCAGTTCTAGGTGCTGCAGCTTCAAAAAGGACATTGATAAGCTAGAGAATGTACAGGGTCAGGCAGCCAGGTTCATGTCATATGAAGAGAGATTAAAGGAACTGGAGAAATTTAGTCTGGAGAAGAAAAGACTCAAGTACCAGGCAGCTGTCTTTCAAGTATTTAAAGGGATATCCCATAGAGGAAGGATTACATTTGTTCTCTTTAGCCCCAGAAGCCAGAACCAGGAACAAGTTGCAAGGAGACCAAACTCCCTCACAATTAGAACTATCTGGGGGTAGGACGGTCTCTCTGGGAAGGGGGTGGGTTTCCTGCATCTGGAGGTAGGCTAGATAAGCACTTGTCAGGTATGTGATAATGAGGGTTTCCTGTGGGTGTCAGTTGGATTGCAAGGCTGCTGAAGACCCTTCCAGCTTTCAAAGTGTGATTCTTCCATCATTTCCACAGAATGCAGGGGTGGGGGTGGGACCTTAGTAATCAGCCAGGCAGCCTCTGGCATTTTACAGACATAAAAACTGAAGCCCAGAGGAGGACAGGGACTCATCCAAGGTCACACAGTTAGTGGAAAAGCTGGGACTGGAATGCAAGTCTCCTCTCTCCCAGGCTAGGGTTCTTACATAGACGATGATGTCTCTCCCAGTCCTTAACAGCAATTATGGGATTAAGAGGACATATCAGAGTAGGATCAGAGAGAACGATAATACCTAAAGCAACAGTTCTATTGTTTACTGCTGTGGGGTCAGTTCTTTCAGTCCTGTCAGACTCCTCCTGGACCCCATTTGGGATTTTCTTGTCAAAGATCCTGGAGTGTTTTGCCATTTCCTTCTCCAGCTCATTTTATAGATGAAGAAACTGAGACAAAGTTGAGTGACTTGACCAGGATCACACAGCTAATAAGGGTCTGAGGCCAGATTTGAACTCAGGTCGTTTTGACTCTAGGGCTGGCGCTCTATCCACTGCACCATCTAGCTGCCTTGATAGTTTTGGTACATTTAACTCACAAGAAAGGAAATTCAAAACTTCAAACTAGATACCCACCAGCAGGAGCATGATGAAACCAGGGCCATGAGAGAAGAGAGACTTAGGGCAAAAGGAGCTAGATCCAATAGGGTCTTAGTTTTCAGAGCTTCAGATATGGTCTTCAGGCTGTGGCAGGAGGAAGGAGATCAGCAGCAGTCCTTAGGAGAGGTTGTTCTTGGAATGGGTACAACTAGCTCTGACGAATTCTCTAGTCCTCAAGTCCTCCTGAATGGCAAGCGGGAAGCCTGGGTCCAGTCCACATTCATGACAAGGCAGGTCACCAAGACAGCCAAAGGTCATGGGTTTTATGGTAAGGAGGTGGGTCCTTACTCTGGCCTCTTTAGGTTCTCATCTCCGAGGGGAAAGAATGATGCTAGAGATTGGTATGGGAGGGAAGGCCCCATTGAACCAAATAAGTAGTATTAGACATTTCCAGAAAAGGGAAGGAAGAAGTGTTAAACAGGAAAAAGGGAAATATTTAGTGCCCAAAGCAGGAGCATCCTACCACAAGTGAAACAGAGGGGTTGCTCAGAGAGATTCATGGGTTCTTCATTTTTTAAAGTGCATTACATGATGCCTTCCTAGCAGCATCCATAATTGTAGAAGAATGTCTAGAATGCATTTTCTTAATATAAATCCTATTCTGCTCTCACTATTTCTAATTCTAAAAGGAATTTGAAAATATCCCCGTAGGTCAAAATCCTCTGTACAGCTGGGGCCAATGAACCTCATCTGTAGAATTTAGAAACTATGATAGATAAAAGTGGAAATGTATTTTAGAGTATTTTTATTTCTTGGGAAGGCCTCAAAGTAATATATAAATAACATTCATTAATCTTGACGTTTCTGAGAGCAAGGCCAGGGATGTAAATTTCTGATTAATAGTAGCTTTGGCTACTACTACAAAGGACACTGTCTACTCTAGGTCTTTGATTTCCCCAAGAGTATATCTTCTTAGTCTACAATGCTACTCAATAACCCTTGTGGGGAGGGGGAAGGAGAATAGGCATTTATTAAGAACTTATTATTTGCCAACCACTGAGCTAAGGGCTATACAAATATTTCATTTCATCCTTACAACAGCCCTGTTCAATAAGTGCTATAATTATTCCCATTTCACAGTTGAGGAAACTGAGGCAGACAGCAGTTAAGTGACTTGCCCACAGTCATACAGTTAGTAAGTGTCTGAGGCCAGATTTGAACTCTGGTCTTCCTAACTCCAGCCTCAGAACTCTGGTATCCCTTTCAGAGGCACATTCCAGTCATGGATTCCAGCTCACCAAGTCTCAGGGATGCCAATACGATCAAATTTACCCACATGCACGAATACATTGTGCTTCTGTATACAGGCTTCTGAAGCCAGGAGTCTTATTGCTGGCTCTCTTCTTGGATATTGCTCAATGTGAAATATTTATAATTATTGATTATTACATATTATTTACTGATTATTTGATAATATTGTTCTTATGTTGTATCTGTGGTATTGGGACAAACCAGTCTGGAAGTCAAATTGGAATTATGCTTAAAATGATTCTAAAATGCTGAGTCTCTTTGACCTAGAAATCCCTCCACGAGGCATACATTCAGGGAGGTCAAAGACAAAGATTCCAGGGATTCACAGTAGCCTGTCTTGGGGTAGCAGAGAAGTAGAAGCAAGGCAGACAGACGTCCATCACCTGGGGAACAGGGAAACAGCTTGTGATGCATGAATGTAACACACTATTTCTGTGCTATAAGACATGATGAATATGAAGAATATGGAAGAGTTGGGAAAATGTATGTATATGAATTCATGCAGAATCAGAAAAACCGTAGACACAACGACTGGAGGCCAAGATGGAGCCCAGAGAAGGCATGCAAGGGGGGAGACAATGGGTCTGGAATACTGCACAGACTTTTCAATTTAGCTGATATTGTGCCTGGTTTTATTGAACGGCTTTTCTCCCCTTTCCTTTTATTTTTAAAAATAATTTTTAAAAAGGCTGGCTCTCTGAGGAGGGAGAGAGGAAACATATATTTGGAAATAAAGGGGCTGCCAGAAGAAAAACTAAATCCAAATCCAGAGAAAGAGTTATGGAGTTTGAACGCAGATTGCAGCAAACCACTTCTCTCCCTCTCTTTTGTGTTTTATTTTGTTACTTCTTCCTCTTTGTTCGTTCCATTGATTATAACTCTTCTTTACAACTTGACCAATGTTTAATGTGAAGGTATTTGTAGAACCTATATTGGATTGCATGCTGCCATGGAGGGAGAGAAAGGAGGAGAGGGAGGGGAAGAAAATCTGCAACTCAAGGGATTGTGGAACTGGATGTTGTAAATGAAAAGTAAATGAATTTAAAAGAAAAAAAAAAAGAAAAACTAATAATACAATTAAAAAAAAAGAAGTCAGTAATGGTCATCAGGTGTGGCAGTCCCAAAGGTGTGATACTCCATTCCATCCCATCCTAGCTACCATGCCCTTCTCTATTACTCCCCAGATATCCCTCAGCAGGGAGTCTCCAACCACAATTACTCATCTCTTCTTCCTCTGACCTCTGACTCAGTGACATTTCTAGAGTCATATTATCATTCTTTGGAGCCCAAGAAGCTGCTTTACCCTCAAGTATGAGTCCAACTGCACTCTTTTTGCAGGGATTATTCACCTGGAGTCCAGGAGATTTCAAGTGGTTGATAGCTAGTTTCCTTTATAATTTTCTGTATTTAGGTTAGGAATCTCTATATAGGCAGAATCTTGTCTATTACTTAAATATAAATGTTTTGTGTCCCTTTTCTTCCCTCCCTTCCCTGGGACTACCTTATGTAAGGAAAACTGTGCTAATATCCCTTCTGCTTGTGTTGTTTACTTTCTAAAACACTTCTAAAATTCTTTCTAGGAACACTTCATTCTCCCTGATAAGCTGGAGAGTTGAGAGGCATGTCTACAATCCTTTCATCTCCTTTGGTAGGAAGACCAAACCATTTCTGTGCAGATCGCTGCAAGGAAGGGTATCTTCCATTTCTTCCCCTCCCATGGGAGCCTTCATTTATAGGAGGACTCTACTACCTTAAGCAGTAGAATCTTTGAGTCAAAGACAATGGATATTTAGTCCCTTTTAAAGCCTAATTCCAAACTGGAATTCCATTTCCAGAATGGCTTGACCAATTCGCAGTTTCCCCAACAATATGTATGTAGCTCCACCTTCTCTTTCCACAATTGCTCCAAGGTTTCTAGTACCTTCCTTTGTCATCTTTGCTCATTTTCTGGGTGTAGGACCAAACCTCAAACTTATTTTGATGTTCGTTTCTCTTATGATAAGCAATTTAGAACAATTAATAATTGTTAACACTTGAGTTAGTGATTCTTCTTTTGAGACATGTCTGCTCACATCCTTATGATATGATATGAACATGATGTGAACGCGTCCATTGGACATTCCTAGACTTTAACACCGAATAGAAGGCCAATTGTTTTTTAGTTGCCTTGATTCATAATTAGTTCATACTCTTCAAATTCCTAAAGCAAACAAAAGCCGCTTTTAGCTGTTTTCTGTAAGGTCTTAAGTAAAAACTTCCAGCAACTTCTTCCTTTTTCCTTTTCCTCTTTCTGTTTAGATTAGGGGTGGGCCACATGTGGCCTTCTAGGTCCTTGGGTGTGGCCTTTTGACTGAATCCAAATTTTACAGAATAAATCCTTTTATTAAAGGGATTTGTTTTGTGAAGTTTGGATTCAGGTAAAGGGCTGTGCTTGAGGACCTATAGGGTCACATGTGGCCTTGAAGCTGCAGATTCTCCACCCCTGGTTTAGACTTTAGATGTCTATCCTCACTTCCTGGAAGAATTATCTTTGAATTGAACTTTAAAGAGTAAAACAGAATGCATTATTCTACTTTTCCCTGTTCCTGCACCTCCTCACCCATCCCTCCCCACAAGACACATAACAATCCTCCTCTCACATTTTATTCTTCTATTTCTATCCAGGTTCCCCTCTTCTAAGTGTTAAGCTTTCATCTCCTTTAAATTTCCTTCCCTGGGGGCAAAGCCCATCTTTCCTCCTACTTCCCAGTTACAGCTCTACAGATGTTCCCTTAAATCAACGTCATAATTCATTATGTGAAAATAATACAAGAAGTAATTAAAACAAATTCACTTGAGCAGGAGGGAGAATTAGTTTCTATAGTGGTTCGCAGAAGGGTATTATTGACAATGCCACCATCTGGTAGCTTTCTGTTTTAACTAATTATTCTTGCTAACTAGGTGCTCAGCTCAGTTGTTCCCACAATCAAAAAGTGTTTGCATTGTTAACATGTAAATGTAACACACATTATTTTAAAATTTTGCATCCTCTAAATTTTAGTGGCCTGGGATAAAGCCTTGATTGTCCTGCCCTAGTTATGAGTTTTGGTGTAGGTAGATTACAGAATATTATCAAAGATGACTTGTGCATGAGAAGTAGAATAAAAGGCATTATTATCAAGGGCAAGTCTGTGTTGGTCCGGTAATGAGAATGGACCATCATAAGACTCAATGCTGTGCATGAAATAGTAAATGAATCAGAGGAAAGAATCTTATAGAAAGGAGGGAGGAGCAAAAATTTCACAGGATGAGATGTGGAGAGCCTGTGATCTGTACCAGTGGAAGGACCAGGCACCCCAAGAAGATCATGGATTCATTGAAGTACTGAAGAAATATTCTCAGGAGTACCTACAACATGGCCTTGTGAACGGTTTTCTTTGAGTAGATACTTAGTGAATGAATGAATGAATGAATGAATGAATTGGTGAAAGAAAATGACTGGGCTGAAGAAGATGATGAGGGATTTGGACCAAATGGCCTCTGAAATCTCTCTTTCCTGCACTAAATCTATGATCCCTAAGGTCCCTTCCAGGTTAAAAAAAATCGACGATATTACAAAAATAAACTCCAGTTCAATAATAATAATTACAAAGTCCAATTTGATGAGATTTTGTTGAATTAAGCAGAGCAACCTTTTTATTTCTATTTTACTGACAGAAGCAAGCCTCAGTCTTGTTTCCTTGGGTATGTAACTTTTCTATCTTTTGTAGCTAAATAGGAAAACAGAGGTCATATTAGACCTATTCTGGCTTTAACGTAAAGCTGAGGACAACAAAAATCAGACGGGAGAAGCAAATTCTAAGAACTGTTACTGGAATTTCTATTTGTAATACAGGTCTTTTTTCTACTTTGTGTAGGAAATACTTATCCAGATGTTTAAATATGGCAGTGACCCATAGGCAGTCTCCTATTCTTTTATATTACACATATTTTTGCTAATTGCAACTCAGTAATTCAAACCAGGCCTCTGTGATTTTTAAACTTCGATAGCCAAGCTTTTAGAGAATGGTATAGAGAGGAGCCTAGCACTGGGCAGGAATCTGAATGAGATGATTTCTAAAAATCCTTTCCAGTGCTAAGAATATACCTGGAATCACAGAAGCTCGGAATTGAAAGAGACCTCAGAAAAACATGAAATGAAGTATGGGAGAGTTCTTTGAAAATTATCAGACACTGCCCAAATGTAAAATATGATTATTTTTTAAAAAAATTTTTGATAGGGGGCAGAGCCAAGATGTCAGAGTAAAAGTAGGACTTGCTTGAGGTCTCCCCCAATCCCCTCCAAATGGGTCTGGTCTAACCTGTATGGAAACAGTTTAGACAGCTCTATGATATCCTCCTCCATCATCCCATCTGATGAGTTATCATCCAGTCTCCACTTGAGAATCTCCAGGTATAGGGAATTCACTCCATTCAGAGGCAGCCCATTTCACATTTATGTATCAGAAAGGTATTTTTCTTCAAGTTTTTTTTTCATCAAATGTTTCACAGGAAGAGGCTTCAAAGTTTCAACAATTAAGAAAACTAATTAACTGAAACCAAGGCCCTTCAATAGTACTAGGTCAAGGTATGTGCCTGGAAGCACCTCCTATAATAGTTGCCAGTCAGTAGTCAAGAAGCATTTTTTAAGAATTTGCCATGTCAGCCACTGAGCTAAATGTTGGACATACAAAGAAAGGCAAAAACAATCCCTGCCCTCAGTGAGGTTGCATTCTAACGGGGTGCACAACATGCCAACAGCTATGTACATGCAAAGAGGCATACAAACTATATGTTTTGGGTAATGTTTTCATCTTTATGTCTGTTACTGTTAAACATCATAAGGAAAATTATGAAAGGGCTCCCCGGATCATGCCCTGAGGCTTCATAAAGTGTTAGACTCATGACCAGAAGAAACCTACAACTACCCAAGAGGTGAACTTAGAGTCCAGTCCTGCTCCAATCTCTGTTCTTCTCAGACAGGCAGATTGAGTCTGGAGCCCCCAAGATTCTTCTGGAATTAAACATCTCCAGGAATGTCCTAGAACAGAGCAACCTCTTTGGTTTAAAGGCCAGAGGGGCTTTTTCAAGGCCTCTTCTCCTGTGGGTTCCTTCCCTAGTACTCAGAAGTACAAGAAGGGAGCAACTCAGAAAACGCAGTGGACAAGAAGTCAGGAGATCTGGTTTCTACTTCCAGCTCTGCTTTTAATTCACAATTCACTTCTTGATTCCCCATTTTATCACTTATAATATGGGGGTAATATGTGCCTTGCAGGATTCTCCTGGGAAGAACATGGAGGCTCAGAGGAGATGATTAGGAGTCACTAAAAAGTAAAAACAGGAATATTTCTAGGATGGCCCTACATCCTTCCATGCTCAATCTAGACTGTCCTAAGCCAAGAGTACCCAGGAAAGTCAAGGGAAAAGGGGACCTCCCTGGCTTATTCTAGGGTGAATCCATCCCCTGGGACTCAGGGGGTTACCTCCTTCACTAGGCCCATGTAGAGACTTACTGCCCTAGGCCTATTCTAGTGTGGGCCCAAAGAGTAGCAAGTCACCCGATTAGTGAGAAGAAGGAAGTCTGGAGGTGAAACTCTAGCTGTGAGACGTGCTTTGCTACTTCCAGTTCTGTGAACAAAAGCCATCTGCTTTAAACTCTCTGAGTGAGTTTGCTCATCTGTAACACAGGGCCAAAAGCCACAGGATTGTGTGGGGTGGGAATGTAAAGTACTATATAACTGTCAGTTATGGTCATTTTTATAACAATAGTGGCTAAGATTTATAGATGTGCCAGGTGCTGTGCTAAGCACTTTATATATATTATCTCATTGGATCTTCACGACAACCTTGGGAGGGAGGTGCATTTTACAGATGAGGAAACTGAGGCAAATAGAAGTGAAATGACTTGCTCAGGGTCATACAGCTAGGAAGCATCTGAGGCCTTTCCTGGTCATTAACCCCTTCGCCCAGCTGCTAGTGCCAATCTACCTAAGGCTACCTCATATCTGCTTTGGATAGATCTCGTATATAGCTTCATATGCACATGCTGTCTCCCCGATTAGAACGTAAGCTATTTGAGAGCAGAAATTGTGTTGTCTTTGTCTTTATGACCCCCAGTGCTTAGCCCAATGCCCGACACACAGTAAGACTTAAAAATATTTGACGATTGATTGATATGATGAAATTGAACAGGTACATAAATGTAATGTCCTGTACTTGTGTTTTGGGGTCTTGAAGAATGTCCTTCTATGGCAGATTTGGGGTCAGACTTTTTTTTAACTTTTGTTTATTTTTTGGTTTACATCATTGATTTCCACAAGATTTTGAGTTACAAATTTTCTCTCCGTCTCTCCCCCACCCACTGCCCTAAAATAGCGATCCCACTGTATACTCCCTCTGGGGTCAGAGGCTCTTAACCTTTTTTGTGTCATGGACCCTTTGGGCAGTCTGGTGAAGCCTTATCTGAATTATGTTTTACAGCTGACATTCATAACTGAATGAAATTTCAGTTAGAGGTTAGTGAAAATAACCATGTGATTTGTTTTCCCATGACAGTGATGGATCCCCTGGAAATCTACTTACAGACCCTTTAGGGGGCTAAACACCACAGTTAAGGACCCTCTGGTTTAGATAATAGATATGTCTATGATGCCAAAAGTCACTCTAAACAACTCAGTTGTTTTCAAAGTGTTTTATCACTTTGTAAATCATTGCATATTCCTGGGGAATAGTTCTAAAAAACAATCAGAATGCTAAATCTGATAAATGAACATTTCTTTCTTTCATCCACAAATAAGAAATCCAGTGCTCAGGTAATTATTGCTGATGAGAAAGTTTCCTATCTGAAATATGTATGACAGAAGAAAATTACCAGAAATACACAGATGAAAGTATCACCAGCCCATGAAATCAAATCAAAAGTCAGGGTTTAGGCTTATAATGGATAGAGCTGTCACTCAGAGACATCCATGTGTCACTGCAAAACTTTATAAGATTGTGGTTGTTGATGAAGAGCAGGAAGGGACCCTCAACAGCCATCAAATACAACCTCATCACTTAAGAGATGTGGAAACTGAGGCATAGATTAGTTAAGTAATTTGCCTGTGGTCACACAGTCATTAAGTTTTAGAGGCAGAATTTGAACCTAGGCCTTCCAATATTCTACCCATTAGATCATCCTAAGTCACACAGACTTTATTATTTTTCATTGTTTATTTATTTTATATTAATATATTTATTATTTTATTATATATTTATATATAATTAATATATTTATTTTTATTATATATTTATATATAATCAATATATTTATTATTTTAAATTATTTTTTAACTTTAAAAAATATTTAGAAATTTCTAACTTGACAAACAGCAAATACAATGAATATTTTCATACATGTTCTAGAAGAGGAGGGGCTTATGTTCAAAACTGAAAATCTTTATTACGTCACATCGACCTTAAATTTAGTCATTTATCCTGCCCCAAGTGACCTGGTAGAACAAGTGTATGAACTGAGGGAAACATGGGATAAATCACTGGACCTGGAATCAAGAAGACCTGAATTCAAACCCAGCCTCTGAAACGAACCCTGGGGGAGTCACTTTACTGCTTCCTGCCTCAGTTTCCCCATTGGAAAAATGGTGATAATAATAGCCTATATCTCCCAGGGCTGTTGTGAGGATAGAATGAGATAGATAATGTCTAAAGTGTTTTGCAAACTTTAAAGTGACTTGTAAATGCTAGCTAAAATTACTATTAGATTCAGTATGTTATAGGAAAATGTATGACTTAGCTAATAGGATTGTTGTGAGAATCAAGTAAGGATTTGTAACTCTAAAGCTCTGCGTAGAAACAATCAACAAGTTTTTATTAAAAGCTTAGTGTGTATCAGGCTCTGTGCGGAGTGCTGGCGATACAAAGGAAGCTAGCCACACAAGAACAGTGGGGGAAATGGTGGTCAACAAGCTACTTATTTAATAAATGAGCCATTCCAACGCCTCATTGTTGGAGGCCCTCACTGCTTTGTGGATGGAATGCCAGCTGGCAGAAAGGCCTCCACTATGGGTCCCCACAGACCATGTGCCTGTCATCAGAGGACTAATGTAGCTAAGGCAGAGAGAGGCTCAGTCCCAGAGAGCTGGACAGAGCAACTTAGGAAACTGTCAATCAACTCATCATCGCTTATTATGTGCTAAGCTCTGAGGATACAAAAAGAGACCAAAGACAGTCCCTGCTCTCAAGGAGCTTACAATCTGAGGGGAGAGACAATGCGCAAACAAATACAGACAAAGTGAGATACGAGATAAATAGGAAATAACTAAAAGAGGGAAGGCACAGGAATAAGAGGGGACGGGAGGGCTTCCTGCAAAAGAAGGGATTTTAGTTGGGATCGAGAGGAAGAGCTGAGAGATCCGGTGTCTTGCTCATAAAATGCGCATGGAAAAGTAGGTGCAGAGGAGTAAGGAATAAGGAGATTGAAAAGACAGGAGAGGGCTGGGTGATGAAAGGCTTCGAATGCCAAGCAGAATATTTTGTTTTCATTCCTGGAGGAAATAGGGAGCCACCAGAGTTCACTGAGCGGGGACATGACGGGGTCACATCAGCGCTTTAGGAACACGGCTTTAGTGGCTGAATGGAGGGTGGATTGGAGCAGGGAGACACCTGCGCCTGCAGACCCACCCTGGGCCAAATGTGGGGCAATGAAGGCCTGTCTACCAATAGGGATAGAACGAGCACTTATTAAGTGCCTTCTGACTGCCAGGCACTGTATGAAGTTCTTTACAGGTATTCTGTCATTTGATCCTCATAACAATTCTGGAGGTAGGGGCTATTATTACCCCCATTTTACAGATGAGGAAACAGGCAGATGTTTACATGACTTGCCCAGGGTCACAAAGCTCTTGAATGTCTGAGGCCAGATTTGGACTTGTGTTTTCCTGATTCCAGGCCTGGCATTCTGTCCACTGAACCACCAGCTGTTCTGACCACAGAGTCATCTGTCTGCCTTGGGCCAAGGCATGGAGTAGCTGGGATCTGCATTAGTGGAGAGAGTACTTGAACCAACAAGATCATATATCTTTTGAAGAATTAAAGCTTATGTGTACCTGTGGGTGTGTGTATGTATATGCTTTAGTATGCATTTACATACATATATAAATAGGGTTGTTTTTTTTTTTCTTTTTGGAGGGGGGAGAGTAGGGCAATTGGGATTAAGTGGCTTGCCCAAGGTCACACAACTAATTAAAGTGTCAAGTGTCTGAGGCTGGATTTGAACTCAGGTCCTCCTGACTCCAGGGCCGATGCTCTATTCCCTGCACCACCTAGCCACCCCGTTAAGGGCTATTATTATCCCCATTTTACAGACCAGGAAACAGAAACAAATAGGGTTTAAATGACTTGCCAAGGGTCACACAGCTATTCAGCGAGGCTGGATTTGCACTCAGGCCTTCCTGACTGCAGGCCCAGCACTCTAGCCACTGCACCACCTGGTTATACCCTTTGCACCCTTAAAAATTACTGAAGGCCCACCCTTCCCAACCCAAAGAGTTTTTGTTTATATGGGCTATATCTATCGATGTTTATTTACCATATTAGAAATTAAAACACTGTTATTATGAAAATAATTTTGACCTTGAAGATCTTTAGGAAAGGTCTTTGGGGACCACCTGAAAGGGTTTTGAGGATCTCCAGGGATCCTAAGACCAAACTTTGAGAACCAATCAACTATAAGTTTATGAACCTATTGTCTCAGTTTTTGGTACTTTCCTTCCTGTTGGAAATTATCGTGTGTGTGTGTGTGTGTGTGTGTGTGTGTGTGTGTGTGTGTGTGTGTGTGTGTGTGTGTGTGTGTGTGTGTGAAGGATTCTTAGTTTTGACTTTTATCCCCGGTCCTCATGCTTGTGTTTGGAATACAGCAGGTGACTAATAAATGCTTGCTGAATGGAACTGAGTCAAGGGCCCTCTATGTGAAAGGCACTGGACCCAGGAGAAAATCAAAACTGTCCTGGTCCTCTAGGAATAGTCTGTTGAGACAATGCAAGAAATGCAGAAGTGGGGTGCACAGACATGGAAGAGAGACAGCACAGTAACACCTGGGGGAACTAGGGAAGAGCTGGGCCTTGAGAAAAGACAAGGACTCTAAGAGATGGAGGCAAGGAGAGAATCCTAGGAGTGGTGGTGGTGGTAACTCTTTGGGCGGGGCAGTGAGGTGGTATCTTGAATAGAGTACCCAGCCTGGAGTCAAGAAGACCTGAGTTCAAACCAGCCTCAGAAATTTACTTACTAACTGTGTGACCCTGGGCAAGTCACTTAACCCTGTTTGCCTCAATTTCTTCATCTGTAAAATGAGCTGGAGAAGGAAATGGCAAACCCCTCCAGGATCATTGCCAAGAAAACCCCAAATGGGGTCATGAAGAGTCTGAAAAGACTGAGCAACAATGATAACAACAGCCAAGCCCTTTGGAAATGAGGAGAGTGGTGAAGGAGAGGGAGAAATAAAGAAAGGCTCCAAGGTGACTAGGAGAACAGTAGCTCCCTCAACAGATGCGGAGAGATTTAGTGCTGGTTTAGGGGAGTGGAAGAGGAGGAGATAAGGGATATACTGAGTTTGAGATATCCAAAGCAGAAGAGAATAAAAATTTATTATGTACCTACTATGTGGTAGGCACTGGGTATACACACGAAAAGAGTGAAACAATCCCTCCTGACAATGAGCTTACATTCTAAGGATGGGGAGAGAGGAAAACAACAAAGACACACAAAATATATTCAGTATAAATATACTGTTAAGGGGGGCAGTTAGGTGGCACAGTGAATAGAGCACCGGCCCTAGAGTCAGGAGGACCTGAGTTCAAATATGGCCTCAGACACTTGACACACTTACTAGCCGTGTGACCTTGGGCAAGTCACTTAACCCCAATTGCCCTGCCTTCCCCCCTCCAAAAAGCAAAAAAAACAAAATAAAATATACTGTTAATAAAGATGAATATATACAAAGGAGTGGAATATGAGGGATCAGGAAAGACTTAAGGGAGAAGACGGTACCTGAGATGTAGCTCAAACAGAGGTAGTTGGGGAATATAAAGGCAGGGGATATGAAGGCAGGCTGGATCCCAAGAGCCACCTGTCTGACCGCTTGTGTTCAGTCTTCCACAATTCTCCTGCCCCCTTAGAGCAGTATCCTTCAGGGCTCAGTCCTAGGTTCTGTCCTTCCCATCTCATTATGCCCAGATAGATGACTCCCACTCCCCAATTTCTGTAATGAACTTTGGCCTTATGTGCTCACCTGGGGGCAGGTGTCTAGGGTCAGGTCTCAGCATCCCTTTGGCATCTCAAATTTAACACAGAAGACCTCTTCATCTTTCCCTTTAAACTCCTCCCTTCTTAAAACTTCATTATTTTTGTTGAGGACACCACCGTCTTCCCTGTCTTCCCATCTACTCAGGTTCACAAACTTGGACTCATCCTTGACTTTTTTTTTTAAATAGATTTAATTCCTCTTTATATGACAACTTTTTTTTTCTTTGTGGAGGGCAGTTGGGGTTAAGTGACTTGCCCAAAGTCACATGGCTAGTAAGTGTGTCAAGTGTCTGAGGCCACATTTGAACTCAGGTCCTCCTGACTCCAGGGCCGGTGCTCTACTCACTGCACCACCTAGCCGCCCCCCATCCTTAACTTTTCATTCTCCCTCACCCCCATAGCCAAGACCCATCAATTTTCTTTCTGCAATCTCTTGAATGAATCCCTTCCTCTTTCCTCACGTGGCTCAAGTCCTCATTATCTTTTGTCTGTAATATTTTCACCGAGTTGTCTCCTTGCCTCCAGTCCTCTCCCCTTTAATCTTTCTAACACAAAGATGACCAAATTAGCTTCTAAAGTATAGGTTTGACTATCACTCCTCTGCTCAAAAAATGTCCATGGTTCCCTGTTGCCTACTAGGATTCAGCACAAAATTCTCAACTTGGTATCTAAGCTCCTCCTTGATCCAGCTCCCAAGTCACTCCAGACTCATTTTTACCTTGTTCTCCTACACATGCTCTTTGTTTTCTGGATTATGAGCTATTTCCTCAACTTTCTATACCTTTAGATCCTCCCTCTGTGCATTTGCACCAGCTGTCCCCATACCTGGCATGCAGTCCCTTATCATTTCTGCCTTCCAGAACCGTTTTTTTATCCTTCAAGGTTCAAGTTCAGGCCTGGTCTCCTCCATGAAGTCTTTGTTAAAACTCCCACTTGCTACCACTCTCTTCCTCCTCAAATGTTTCAACTTTGTTGTTACAAATGTTACAGATACAACTTTGTTGTATAGTGTTGTATTCTTTCCAGGAAAAACAAAGGTACTGTCATGGCGGTCTGGGGCATGTGCAAAGCACCTGGGATGGGGCTCTCCTGCTGGTGAACCTGCTTCTGGGATCATCGGGGTACCATGTCAGGGAAGGGCCTTGCAGGGATTGTGGAGCATAGGTAGACATTCTGTAACTGGTTTCAGTTTGGCTGACCATGTGCTGAAGAGGAGACTCTCTGATTGGCTGCAGAGGCATTGGGAAAAAGTCTGTCTTTAGCTATGATCTTTTTGCCTCATTTGCTTTTTTTTT
>CM053583.1:56548657-56611797 GCA_028627135.1 Pseudochirops cupreus | reverse complement strand
TACACATATATATTCTCCTTCCTCTACCCAGAGAGCCAGTCCTTACACCAAAAGAGAAAAACATTCATCAAAGCTAGCCAACACTTCAGCTTGTCTGATGGGAAATGCGATAATCCACATCCATATGCCCATCAATTGGGGAATGGCTTAACAAGCTATAGTATATGAATGTAATGGAATACTATTGTGCTATAAGAAATGGGAAGGAGATGGACTTCATAATTACCTGGAGGGGCATATACGGACTGATGCTAAGTGAGAAGAGCAGAACCAGGGAAAGCTTGTACACAATCACAGACACATCGTACATATGATGACCAACCTTGATAAACTGGACTATCCTCAACAACGCACAGCTAAAGACAACTCTACAAGCCTCAGGATGGAAGGAGAAATCTAAACTCAGAGAAAGATCTAGAAAGACTATAGTTTAAATGGAGACTGAAGCAAAACATGCTATCATTCTTTTTCATGTTTGGTTTTTTTTTTCTCAGTGATCACTCATTGGTTACAGCCCTTTATATAACCAAACTATTGTACAATGTGAAAGTATTTGCAGATCCTATACATGATTACACGTCACCATGGGGGGGGAGGGAAGGGAGAAAATTTAAAACTCAAGGGATTGTGGAATTGAATCTTGTAAACTAAAAGTAAATAAAATAAAATTTAAAAAAATGCCTATAATGTACACATAGTTACCAATGAAGACCATACTGTTCTTGATATTGATGCCACTACGTTTTGTCAGAGAATAGATGTAGCCATGGTTCCTGGAACTGATGATCTGAAAAGACCAATTAAAAGCATTTTCTCCTCAATTTTTCCCATATTAAAAAAAAATAATCCATAGCCATAGTCTCTCACTTCTGTAAAGAAGGGAGAGGTGTATTCTCATTTCTCTTCTTCAGAACCAAGTTTGGCCATCATAACAACATAGTTTGTTTTCTGTTTTGTCATTATTCTTTTAATTTACATTATTGCAGTCATTGTCTTTATTGGTTTCCTAGTTCTGCTGACTTCACTTTGCATCAGTTCAGATATCTTGCCATGTTTCCCTGTATCTCCACTCACTTCTCACTGTGCAAAAGGAGTCCAGTACATTTCTATTATACCAATTTGCTTAAGGAACCTCAGGAGTCATATAGTCCACTCATGATAATAATTACTGAATCAACAAGCATTTATTAAGTTTTGAAAATGGGTCAGGTATTATGCTAGGCATTTGATACAAAGACAAAAAATGAAATAATCACTATTCTCAAAGGACTTACATCCTATCAATGATCTAACATATCCAACAAATAGCCATCCAGCTTGCTTCAAGGACCGGGAATGCACCACCTCCTAAATCAGCCCATTCTACTTTGGGATAGTTCTAATTATTTGGAATTTTTTTCCTGAAATCAAGACTCAATTGGCCTCCTTACAACTTGCTGGTCCTGCCTTCTGGGGCCAGAAAAGAACAAATCTAATTCTTCTATGTGTTACCTCTTTAACTTTGTGAAGACAACTATCATGTTCCTTATAAGTCTTCTCCAGGCTAAACATATCCATCTCTTCCAACTGATCCTCATATGACACAGACTCAAGGTCCTTCACTGGGTTGCCTTCCTTTGGACACTCTCCACATACCTACTGTAGTGTCTAGATCTCAACTGAACATAATACTTCAAATAAGGGCAGAATATAGTGGGACTATCACAGCCTCCCCATTCCTGGAAGTTGTGATTCTGTTAATGCAGCCCAAGATCTCATTAGCTTTTTCTGGCTGTCATATCACATTGCTGACTCATACTGAGTTGCAGTCCACTAAAACCCCCAGATCTTTTTCAGATAAGTTGCTCTTTAACCATATCTTCCTTTTCTCCTGTTTGTGAAATTGACTTTTTGAAGCCAAGTAGAAGACTTTATTTATTGATATGAATTTCATTTGACTAAACTCAGTTAATGCTTGAACCTATCAAGATCCCTTGGATCCAGTCTCTGCCTTCCCTCATTAACTATCTCACTCAGCTGTGTGGCAACTGAATAACTGATAAGCATGCCATTATAACTTTATCCATATAATTGATAAAGTCTTAAACTGAACAGGGACAAGCATGGATCCCTGGGATACTCCACCGGACACATCATTCCATGTTGTTACTGAATCATTACCAGCGACATTTTGAATCTGGTCAAATAGCCAGCTCCGAATCCATCTAATTATAGCATCATCTACTCTATATCTTTCTATCTTCTCCAAAAGAACAGTATGAAAGACTACCAAAAATTTTGCTAAAATCTAGGTAAACTATATCTCCACCATTCCCTTCACCTATCAGTTTGGTAATTATTAAAAAAACAAGAATTGAGGTTAGTTTTTCATTACCTGTTCTTGATGAAACCATACTGGTTCTCTGTAATTACCATTTTTCTCCTATAGATTCACTATCTCTTTAATGATCTAGAATTTCTAACCTTACAGCTTAAAACTTAAAACTACACTGAAATCTTTGGGACACTATGTATATACTCAATTTTTTTTTCTCTCCCTCATCTCTTTTAAAGGCCTTTTGTACCATGAGAAATAACAAGTATGGAAGATGCAAAGAAATGAGAAGACTTATATGAAGTGATGCAGAGTAAAGACAATAGATTCTACACAATGTACATATTTCCTATGATTATGTAAAAATAATAGCAACAACATTGCACTCCAGTTACACACATACAAAAGAGATTAGATAAGGATAACAGAACTAAGATACTTTTGTGGGTTAACACAGAATTTTCATTAAAAAAAACTATGAATGTAGAATTTATGGGTTTATATGATCTTTTTCATTTGAATTTTTTTTTATTGTGAGCTACTACATTTAGAATAAAAATTTCAAAAAAATTCAGGTCCATGGGCTAGACTTAAAGTCCTTCACTCAAAACATATTTAAAACAACTCATTTTTGCCATCACATGACCTGGAAAAAAAGTAAGGAGGAAGATAAAAATATGAAGGTGGGTTTCATAATTCATTTAAACAATCAGGCTTCCTAAAATTTAAATGAAAAAGAAAAACAAAAGCAAACAAAAGAAAACAAACAAATATTAAGAAAGGAACACCTAAGGGAAACAAAATCTAAACATAAAATTGGAAGGCACCTCAGAAACCTTTTTAGGCATCTCCTCTATAAAAGGAATTAAATTTAGTTTAATAAAAATGTTTTAAGCACCTGCTATCTGAATGACCCAGGGATGGCCTCTGGGTTTACCTTGTGGGTGCCAGCCTGGCTAAATCCAGATGCTCATCACCAGACAGGAGGGAATGAACTTTGTGTCCATAAAAACACAGGAAACTGTATTCTAAAGAATGAAGGATATGGGGGAGTGGTGCAGAGAAATATGGGTTTTGATTCATATCAGTAGAAGAAGCACCTAGAATAAACCAGAAGTTCGAAAGTATTAAAGTTGTGGACCAGGCTCTGTGGTTGTCACTGTGGATGGACATGAGATCAGACACGTTTATTTGTGCTGAAGGGGTGCGCAAACAAATAAGGGGGATTCGGTATGTATAACAATGACATGAGTTAGAAAGTGCTAAGTGCAAAATGAAATTTAAAAAAATATAAGGAGACATAGATTACTTCCAGCTGGAAAAGATGGGAAAGGGGAGGGGGAGCACAAAGGTAGCTTTATGAAAGAGATGGCATCTGGCCTTGAAAGAAGCAAAGAAGGGTTTTAACTAGAGGAGATGTGGAGGGAGGTTTCCTTCTAGGCACAGAAGGTAGGCAGCATGAGCCAAGGCAGGGAGACAAGAAAAGGGAGAACAGGAGCAAATGGGGCAGTGAGCGACAATATGAACTGAACTGGGGAAGCTGTGGGTGTTACTGGGGTGTTATTGATTCATGTCACTGACTGATTCACATGGGGAAAGAACCAGACTCATTTTGCTCAGATCCAGGGGGCAGAATCAAAAGTAATGGGAAGCAGTTACATAGAGACATATTTTCACTCAATACAAGAAAACACAATTAAAGCTGTCCAAAAGTGGAACTGAGTCCTCTCAGGCTCACTGCCATGTGTATCCTATCTGGGTTAATTGGATCACTCAATCAAGCATCTAGTATGTGCCAGCCACAGTCCAATCAGTGGGAATACAAAGACAAAAATGAAATAGCTGCTGCCCTCAAGGAGCTTACATTCTATCAGGAAGTAACAGCGTATTGACTGACATAATAAAGTACAAAATAATAAAAAAAATAATACTAATATTCATAAAGCACTTACTACGTTCCAAGTACTGGGTGAAGTGCTTCATAATCATGACCTCATTTGATCCTCACAACAACCCCAGGAGGTGGGTGCTATTATGACCCTCATTTTACAGATGAGAAAACCAGGGCTGACAGAACTTAAATGACTTATCCAAGGTCACACAGCCCTGGATTTGAACTCAGGTCTTCCTGATTCCAGACCCAAAGCTCTATCTACTGTCACCTAGTTGCCCCAGAGCATGCAATATAAATAGACGGTATTTGTGTGTCTAGGGCTTTAAGGGCTGGGGGGTGAAGGTGCTAGATGAGGTTCCTTCCAACTCTGAGATGAGTATCAGGTATGTGCCACAGGTTGGTTAGGACACGTACAACTTTAGAGGGACAATGCAAGTCCTTATCTTCTAGGTTAAAGTTCTTAAGCCAAGTCCCTTTGGGAGTCCATGGAGAGATTTCAGGGGATCTATGAGCTTGCACAGGAAAACACTGCCTTTTTATTTTTATAAATCCCTAACGGAAATTTAGCATTTCTTTTAATTATGAACTGATGAATCCCATGAATTTGAGCAGGGTTCCACAGGTTATACTGCCACCAAGGGGGTCTAGGACACATGGACACACACACACGGACCCTACTTTAGGAGGTGACAATCCAATGTTTTCTCCCTCTCCTGGCATGCCCGACTCCTTCTGCATCAATTCACATCCTATAATTCCTTGGAAAAACAGCTCAGGTGTCACTTCCATGAGAGAGGAGGCTCTCCCCTGACTCTGCCAGATCTCACCAATTTCTCTAAAGTGTTCGTAGTTCACACCATCCATCCACTCCAGCAGCCACAGTTCCACAAGACCCTGAGTGATCCTCAATCCTCTGCCCCATTAGATTCATTCCTTCTTTTTGTCAGTGGCACCACCATTTCTCCAGCTCCTTAGGTCTGGATCCTTGGTGCCATGACACTGAGGGAGACAGAGTTTTTTGAAAAGACATTGTCCTCTGCCATCATGGAGCTCTGAGTTTGAGAGGGAGACACCACACATGTAACTACCACATGAAATAATCAGACACAGGTTACTGATCTGGCCATGTCTGTTCTTTGCTCAAAACTCTTCAACAGCTACTGAATGGCAAGTGAACTCTTTAACTTGGCATGACCCTGAATGGGTCACTTTACTTTTCTTTTAGACTCAGTTTCCTTATCTGTGAAATGAGGATCATATAATTCATCTCCCAGGGTTGTGGGGATCAAATTACATACAGCAGATAAATTCCATGGCAAACTTTAAAATGTCATGTAAATATTAGCTTTTATCATTATTCAAGATCCATCCTAATATCACCCTTCCTTTTCTGCCATTTTTCATAGTATTCTATGAACTTTTCCCGTTTGTGCGTGGAAGATCCTTTCCCCTCCTCCTGCTGAACGCCCACCCCCGTCTTCGGAGTCACCTCCAAGGCCAGCCTTTCAGGACCCCTGTCCTGATACCTGTCAGGTCTTCACTCTTCCCTTATCAGACCTCATACATCACTTTTCTCACACCTCTCAAATGAATTGCCAAGTCAATATTTTATTAAGCATGTATTTGGTAGGAGGCATTGGGCTAAGTGCTGCTGGGCTCCCAAACACAGCAATGAAAATGGCCTCTGGCCTCAAGGAGCTGGCTCTACTAGGGAAGACCCCAGATAAGCAAATGCAAACCTCTAGGGGCCATCCCAGCAAGTGGGTGATGGGGACAGGGCCTCCAGCGGGTGCTGGCAGTTGGGTTGAGCCTTGAGTGGATTCCCAAATGTGGAGGTGATGAAGGACAGCACGCAAGGCCGGCAGAGCAACATAGAAAGGAGATGTCACAGCAGGTAAGGGAAACAAGTAAGCTAGCTGGGGTGGAAGCCAGATTGTGGAAGGCCTTAAATGCCATTTTACCTTGGAGGAGGGGTGGGAGTGGGTCCTTCTTCTAAAGGAGACCTGTGATTTCATAGTTTTAGATTTCATAAATGTAGGGAACTGTCAGTGAATTAGTCCCTCCACTAACGTGAAAACTCCACACTCTGCAACTTTTAGACTTAGGGAGATTCTTGGGTGTTCTTAGAGAATCCTCCCACCCCCCATTGGTTCTCTAGCCATTATCCACCCTCCGTTGCCTTCTATTAGATGCAATATTACATCAGGTCATTAACAACCACCAACTTTAGGTCACATTCCCAATACATCTAATCTGCACAGAGCAGGCACTTAATACAAATTCAAAAAGCACCTACTACGTGGGGGTATTATACTAAATGCTGGAGTACGAAGCCAAAAGAACCCCTTCCTCCCCACAAAGAAACACTTTCTGTCCTCAGGAAGCATCCTTGTCTACATTCTCCTCAACTTGTTTGTGCGATTGTACAATATGGCATGGAAGACCTGGCTCCCTCCCGCAGGGAGTTTACAATCCCGAGGTGGGGGGAAGGGGATCAATCTAATTGGGTGACCATTTATTAAGCGCCTACTATGTGCTAAGAAATGTGCTAAAAAACGCTAAAGATACAAAAAGAGGCGCGAGACACCACCTGCCCTCAAGGAGTTTACAATCTAAGTACAGCAACCGGGGATAAACTTCAGAGAAACACGTGGGTCCGCCCCCCCAACCTACCCCCCCCAGCGTGCGTGGGGGGGCCCTGACATGTCACGGAAGACGACTGGAGGCTACTAAGACCCTGGACTCGTCACCTCGAATTCGGTGGGGAAAACGCGACGTTGTACCGGCCACGCGGTGGCTGAAAGGTCCCTCCCCAGCACAGGTCCAGCCCTCCCAACCGTCACTCCAGTCCTTTCTACCTAGCCGCCAGCCACACGCATGCGCCCCGAGGGTCTGGGAAGGGGTGACGGAGGTGAGGGTGTGTATGCCGCGTGGGAGGCGGCAGGGTGGGGAAATGAGGTAGGGGATCACGTGCCTTACGAGGAACGCAAGCCCGTCCGGCACGCGCCCGGGAAGCCCCGCCCCTTGGGCGCCCTTCCCTCCTCCTATTCCTTCCCCCTCCTTCCCCAGGACCAGGAGGGAGCGTTCCAAATTGGGGCGTGCCCGCTTGCTCTTCACGGGAAGGGACTGAGGGGGCGGGAAGAAGTCGGGCGCGTGCGTATCCTGGCTCAGGGAGACCGCTGTCGGATGACGCCACTAAGGGGCGGAGCGAGCAGTTCCAGAGAGAAAGAGAAAGAGGTCGGCGTTGAGTAGGAAGCTGGCCCTGGGGGAGGAGAAAGGGGCGGGTCTGAGGGCGGGAACGAGATGGGGAGGAGACGTGCGCACGCGCTCATGACCGCACGGTTGGAAAGACTCCTTCCCGGCACGTTGCCGGGTGGGCGGGGGAGGGGCGTGACGTAGCAAGGTGACAGGGGCGGAGCTCCTGGGCCTCCGCCTCCTTCCCCCGATGGTCTGCATGCGGGGAGCGGAGACGGGAGTGGCGGGGGGAGGCGGAGGAGGAGGAGGAGGAGGAGGAGGAGGAGGAGGAAGAAGAAGAGGAAGAGGAGGGCAGAAGGAGGAGAAGGAAGAAGGGCAGCAGGGCCCCGGCCGGGTCCCGACGGGCTGATGGCAGCGGCGGAGGGCGAGGGGGGGCGGCCAATGAGGGCGGCCGGAGGGGGCGGGGCGTCGCCGTCTATTTTGTCCCGCGGCCGCTGAGGGGAAGCGTCGTCGTTCATATGCAGGAGGGCTGGCGGCCAGCGCGGCTTCAGCACGGGGCCTGGGCTGCGGCAGCAGGATCCTCGGCGGCGGAGGCGAGCGCGGGCCGCCCGCACCCCCGCACCCTGCACAGTACCCGCCGCTTCCAGGCCCCCCGACGGCTACGGCCGGCCCCCGGCTCCCGGCTCCCCTCAGCTCCCCGGGGCTCACCTCCCCTGCTCTGCCTCCACGGGGCGCGAGCCCGGCTCCAGCCCCGAGGACCCGGCTGCCGCTACTCCCGCTGCTCTCGCCTCCAGCGGTCGTGCCCGAGCCACAGGTATCCGCTGCGGAGCGCCCCTCATCCGCCGTCCCGCGAGCCGCGCGTGGCAGCTGCTCCCGGTCCTGAGCACCTCGAGGGCTCGGTTTCCATTTAAAACAACAAATTAAGTTTCATTTCTTCCTGCACTTTCTCTCTCTTCTCCTTTCTCTCCCCACCTCTCTTTAGCCCCCTCCCCCGCTCTTGTGTCCGTCCCTGCTCGACTTAGCTTCTCTCTCGACTTGCTAAGTCTTACTCGGGGGCTGGTGCAGCGGGAGGTCTGGGGTGCGGGGGGTGGCGAGGAGATGCCAGAGGGACCGACACCTCGCTTTTCAGATGGAGAAACTGAGGCTCTCCCAGAAGGGCTTCCCGTCAGCGGTGGGCCGGGGACCCCGGAGTCGAGTGCTGCGTGAGAGTCCCGAGGGAAGTAGGTGGGTGGGGGTATTCGCTTTAAGGAAAAGGAGAGTTTGTGCAGAGGAGACTTGGGCTGGTGGTTGCCGGGAACCTTGCAACCTTGAGGCGGCAGGAGCCTCCCGGAGCGGTGCATGCCCAGCTCCCAGGCTGGATGGGCAGCGGCAATCTGTCCGCGGTTCGCTCCTTTGCTTTGCACCTCCAGTGACACCATCAGAAAAGTGAACAAAATAGGTTTCTTTGAATTAGTTTAAGACAGTTGTGGGAATTTTGTGGGTTTTTTTTTTGCAAGACTTTATTTTGGGCTCTTCTTAAGAGGCGGCTCTTTCAGGAAAGAGAGCAAGTGGTTGAACAGCTCGAAACCCTTTACTAATCATTGATAAGCAGCCTCATGGAAAGAAACGTCTGGACCATTCACTATTTAGCCTTGAAAGAAGGAAAAAAATTTTTTTTTAACCATTCCAACGAGAAAATGTGATCAGACTGCAATGCTTTTTTTGCATGTAATAGGTGCTTAATAAAAAGTATTAAAATTAATGTGGTTTTTTTTTATTGTTAACCTGATAAACATTTTAGCCACTTTAACTTCTAGGAAGAGAGAGGAAATTTTGATTTCAGTGTTTTGGCTAAAGCTGAGGTAAAGAGCAGATCTGCCCAGTCCTAATGCAAGATGGTTCAAAATAGATTTTTGTAGTAGTAGTAACGGTACTTAAGGGTGACAACAGAGATGGAACTAGTATTCTGAATGAGTCAGAGTAGATCCGAGATTAGGGATTTTTAACGTGCACATGAAGACGTAGGCCTCAGGATGAGTTGAACCAGCTGCTTGAATCTCTTTTCCGGTTCACTACACCTACTTTAAAGTTAGCCACTAAGAGCTGTTAATTCCAGTCATTGCTGTTACATTGCTTTAAGTATACATGGGTGGAAATTTCGTTTGAAGGGGTTTTAAATCATCAGGTAACAGTGAATTGAATAGGTAATGCAACATTTTTGCTGTAGAACTCCATAATAATAAGACTCTGCTTTAAATAGTTCTTAAGTGAACAGATAGTTGGAAGTTTGCCCCTTTGGTAGGCAGGGGAGATAAGGTTAAATTCTAAGAACTTATTTACTTTCTAGAAAAAATAATTTGAGTTCTTGCATTGGATTTCACTTTTCTTGTTTTCCATCACCTCTGACTTTTGTCTAATTAAATTATTGAAATCTAAGGATAATAGGTGGTTTAATAAGCTTATCATTTAACTTTAAAGCATAATGTAGATACATAATTTCAGGCTTAAAATAGGGTACCTGTTTGTGTTCTTAAAGCTCAATTCACAATGACTTAAAATACTTTATAGAAACATGGACTTAATGCTTGGCTTTCCTTGAAGTTGCCTTGAAGTTCAGTGGGTTGGCTGTATTTAAAACTCTTACTTTGGCTTTTTTCTGAATGTACTTCAGGTATGGGGATCTATGCTAATAGAATTAACATTTACTCCAGTTTTTCTGTTTACATGTTAAGGTAGTGTAAATTGAGATGTATTATATAAAGAAAGCAGTTCATTCAGGGCCTATCCAAAGTACTTGAAGGAATTTACAATTCGAAGTATTTCAGAGTAAAGGTAAAGGAGTCTAGTCTGTGTCTTACATTTTGCCCAGAACTTCATATGTAAATCTTTGTTTTAGCAGTTGTTTATCTTAAAGTTGGGTTACTTAATATGGGAGTGTTAGAAAATAATTCATTCTTTTAGGAGATTAATATACCTTATTTCATAATCTTTTTTCTTTTTCATAGGAATTCCCTTGGAGTCTGGCAGCCATTGTTTTTCCCCAAGCATTCCTTTGTGCTAACAGCAATAACGGTGGCAGATCTGCCACCTCCTGTGGTTTGATAGATTATTCCCTTTATAAACACGTGTACTTAAAACTTTCCTCTCCTGATCTTTGTTCCTGCAATAAATTTTATGATGCCTCTTTGAAAGCTGACATTAATTTTTTTCAAAAATTGCTGTTTCTTTCAGTGGCATTCACAGTAATTTACTAGATGATTTCTATTTCTCCCATTTTTGGAGGGTGTGCTGGGACCTTTTTTTTTTTTATGGTTAGGCTCTCATGTACATCTGTCTTAATCTAAGTTTCACATTTTTCGGTATAGCCTTTAGGTGCTAAATTTTCACTTATGCATTCATATAGGATTTACCAAATTATACCTCTAAAGGCAAATGAGAAATAATTTATACAGATCGTCTTGGCTTTTTATTTCATGCAATAATGCAATTTCCTCAAATGCACACTTTTTTACGAAAATTTTTTTGTCACATTGTCACATTTTGTAAAAATAATTTTTAGTGTGTTTAATGTCTAGTTATGATTTTCAGAAGGTAACAAGAAGTTTCAGGTAACAGAAATAAGTATTCTCCAATTTGATTTCTTGAAGGGATAAATGTAAGAATATTCTTGGTGCCCCTTTTAAAATACACTGTTATTTTCTTCCATAAAATGTTGACCTCCCATGCTTTGGTTTTGTTTTTTTCGTAACCTCTGAGAAACTGGATGAAATTAGCTTTTTAATTTTTTAATGGTTTTATGGCTAGATGTCCTTGGGAAGTAAATGGTAGCTAGTTTTTAAAAAAAACTAAGCTGAGTAAAAGTTTCCTTACTGTCTATTCAAAGGGGCTCTTCCCTAAAGATTTTAAGGGAAATGACTTTAAATGAAGAAGGAAAAAGAGGGAGAAATCAGGAGCCAGGTAAGAGTATAATTTTATGATCCTGGTTAACACTTTAACCAAGTTCAGTGACAAGAGGAAAGGTTTTCAGAGGATCAAGTACTTACTACCTGCCAAGCATTTAGCTGAAGCTTTTGACATGGCCTGTAGCCAAACACAATACCTCCCTTAGGAAGGGAAGAAATTATAAGAGGGAATTCTGACTGTGCAGAAGTTAAAAGTACAGGTATTGCTGTTTCACTGATTATATTGGTAGATTTGTCAGAAACTTGATATCATTAGAGTTGAGTCTTTTTGTCATGATTTCTGGTTTATCAGTCAAGTTTTTATCACACTTACATACAAAAGTGAAAATACAATCCAGAAAGTCTTACAGAGCATTTTTTCTCTTTTCCTGTTGCCATGTGCATTTTTCTCATTTCTTGCAAACTGTTTTTCCCCCTAGTCTGTATTTTTACCTGTTGCATCTGTTTCATGGACTTTTTGAAATCCAGATTTCAGTTCTAGAACACTACAGATTATTGGGAAAGGCCAGTGTTGTATAGAGCAGCTAGGTGGCGCAGTGGACAGAGCATAGGGCCTGACCTGAAGTTAGGAAAATCTGAGTTCAAATTTGGCCTCGGACACTTAATAGCTACACGACCCTAGGCAGTCACTCAACCTTCTTTGCCTCACTTTCCTCATCTGTAAAATGAGCTGGAGAAGGAAATGGTAAACCACTCCAGTATCTTTGCCAAGAAAACTCCAAATGGGGTCGTGAAAAATCAGACACAACCAAACAACAACAGTGTTTTAAAAAAATATATTTGTTTTAAGATTTAGCTATTTTGCATACTTTCTCAACACTAGTGCCAGTTTTATCTGAGTCTCTTCCTATAATCATTGGTATAAGTACACAAGCATACTATAGTAAAAATAAATGAGGTTTTTGAAATAGAACTTGTATTGAAACTGGCCATGGAGTGAAAGGCTCCATACATACATAAGAATTATCAGCATATTCCAGGATGTTAGAGTTAAGGGCTCTAAATTCATTTTAAATATTAAGAAAACAAGCATTTCCTGAAAGCTTGCATTTTTCTATTTGTAATAGTTTCCCTGAAACTTTGACCACTTAACAATTAGATTGTTATTAAATTTGAACATTTGTGGCATTAAGTAAATAGTGCCAGTTGAGCCAAGGGGAATCTGAGTGTGCTGACTGGATCACTGGCTTGTGGAGGACCCATGTTCAATCAGGTCTTTGCTGATTATTGGGTAACCTTGGGCAAGTTACCTTAAGCTGCTTCTTGCCTCCCCATTTTCTTGATCTATAAAATATAGGAGTTAGATCAGATGATTTCTTTAGTTTACTTCCAATTCTTAAAAACCCATGAAAGAACAGAATTTCATTTTTTAAAAATTTATTTTTGCTTTTTGGATGGGAGAAGGTTGGGCAGTTGGGTTTAAGTGACTTGCCCAAGGTCACACAGCTAGTTTTTGTGTTGTGTCTGAGGTGGGATTTGAACTCAGGTCCTCTTGACTCCTGGGCCAGTGCTCTATTCACTGCGCCACCCAGCCACCCCTCCTACTTTATTTTCATTATTTATTTATTTATTTAAAAAAATTTTTAATTTTTTTTCGGAACAATTTTAAAAGATTCAAAGCTAGAAGGATGTCAGAGGTCATCTAGTCTTTTTTGACCTTTTTTCTTATTTAAAGGCCATGGCATTTTTTCTAACAAAGCTGATTATATTTATGTTTAAAGATTTTATTCAAGTGCCTTTTGGGAAAAATTATAAGAAAATGTTCAGGGAATTTTGTGATTTTAAAATTCATTAGACAGTTCCCAAATCAATACTCATCTGACTGAACTTAGAGTAGAAATTTTGAACTTTTTTAAGAGGCTAGAATTTAGAGTGTTTGTTTTCCCTTTAAGTCATACTATTTTTTTTTTCTTTTTGGAGTGGGGAAGGCAGGAAAATTGGGGTTAACTGACCTGCCCAAGATCACATGGCTAGTAAGTGTTAAGTGTCTGAGGCCGCATTTGAACTGAGGTCCTCCTGACTGCAGGGCCACTGTGCCACCTAGCTCCCCAGCCATACTATTTTCAACTTGATGTAACATTAAGTGTGTGCAAAGCATTATGTTGGCGTTGGCAACACAAAGACAAAGATGAGATGGTCCTTGCCCTCAAGTTGCTTAAACAAAACACACTCTCTTTCTCTCTCTCTCTCTCTCTCTCTCTCTCTCTCTCTCTCTCTCTTCCTCTTCCTCTCTCCCTCCCTCTCTCCCTCTCTCCCTCTCTCCCTCCCTCCCTCCCTCTCTCCCTCTTTCCCTCTCTCTCCCCCTCCCTCCCTCTCTCCTTGTCTCTCTTCCCCCCCCCCCCAGCAGGTAGGTCATCAGCAGAAGTCTTGTGTCAGAGGCTCCCTCTGGTCTGTGCCTAGGAGACAGCTAGGGTTTACAGCAGAGGTAAGTGAGGAAGGGAGGGAGCCGGAGAGGGAATATTGTAGACTGAGTTAGTCTGGATCAGTTTGTTTGACAGACAGTGCTTGTTGAATGGGGATAGGGATAGGACCTATGATACCATTGGTATAGGGAACTCTTGCGGGGAGGAAACCCTTTTAGTAAGGCAGCTTTGCAACTTAGTCTCTGAGATGTGCTGGAGTGACTTCCCCAGGGTCTGGGCAAGGACTGAGCCTAGGTCTTGAGGCCAGCTCACTGTTCAACCTGCCTGGAAACAAAGTGATATGAAATACGATTGGAAAGTGTTCCAAATGTATTGTTATGAAATGGTGATGACTTCATATGTAGTCAGTCTTGTACTTACTACTCAGCAGAATGCCAAAGTGGATCTAAGGTGGGGATCCAGAGGAAATAGTGCATGGTCCGTGTTCTCTGCCATCATCCATCTTTGACCTCCTTGGTGTATAATCCCCATTGTGGGATCACAGAATCAAAACACTTTAGTATTTTCTCTAAAATGATTTTCCGGAATGGTTGGACTAAATTCATAGCTTCACCAACAGCTGTCTTTGTGTCTCTGGCTTCACCTCCAATATGGAAATGGAAAGCCTTTTATCCGGGGGCCCCTTTAAGTGTGACCTGAAGCCTGGCTGTTTTAACTTGCATTTTTCTTATTGATTTGTTACTTTCACTTTTAAAAACTCCTATCCTTTGCCATTCTTGGGGAACGATTATTAGTTTTATGTATTTTGCAATTCCTCTTAACTCTTGTATATCAGACTTTTATCACACATGTTTGAGTCAAAGATATTTTTTTCTCTACTCAAGAGCTTGTCTTATTCTGATGGCTACTTATTGTAGTTGAATTTGTTGGAAAATCTTTGATTTTTATGTAATCAAAATTGTCTATTTTGTCGTGTAACCACTGCTGGTTATGAATTCTTCCTCTAAATATAGTTGTGAAAGGTCACTTTTTTTTTTTAATGAGGCCTTTTATGTTTAAGTTGCTTACCCACTGTGATAAATAGTTTAAGATGCTTGTCTGAAGCTGCTTTTTGCCTGACTGCTTTCTAGTTTCTGGGCACTTCTTTTATAATTTGAAGTTCTTTCCTCAATAGCTTGTATTCTGGGGTTTGTTGACTACTGGGCTACTGTGTCTGACTACTTTTAGTTTATTGTTTGTCTTTTCTGTTGTTCTAATCTTTTTAAAAATTTCATACCTTGTACTAGATAGTTTTGATAACTACTTTATGTAGTATGAAATTTGGTAATGCTCAACTCTGCATATGCCCCATATTCAAAGTGCATTTTTGTGGGTAGCCAAAAAACAGGAAGCAGAGTGGGTGCCCACTAAAAGGAAGGAAGCAAGCATTTCTAAAGTGGCTACTGTGTGCCAGATCCTGTGCCTGGTGTTTTACAAATAGCCTGCCTTTGAGCTTTGCAACAGCCTGGCAGGTAAGTGCTACTATGATCCCCATTTTATAGATGAGGAAACTCAGACAGAGGTTAAGTGACTTTCCCAGGAACAGAGATCTTGGAAGTATAGTCAGGATTTAAACTCAGATGTTCCTGAATCCAGGGCTGGCAACTTACCCGCTGCGCCCCCTAGCCGCCTCTGACTGACCCTGATGGCTGAATGGCTGAACAAAGTGTGTTATATTGTAATAATATAACTAAGATGAGAATTTCAGGGAATCCTGGGAAGACTTTTATGGACTTAGTGGAGAAGAAAGCAGAGGAGAACAATATAAAACATGTCTATAATGTAAATGAAAGCTACACTAAAAGGATCTGAACTCAGATTAAATGCCTTCCTCTTGATTCCAGAGGAGAGAGAATGAAATACTCCCTTCCTTTTGGTAGTAATGGTACACTGAATGCAGTTACCATATTCATTCGCTTGGCTTTGCACTACCAGTCTTCATTACAAGGGACTGTAAGAGGGGGTCAGGCTTATCAGAAAGTAACCATGTTATAAGAGACAAGTGCCAGGATTTAAATTATAATCTAGTGGAGAAATACTAGAGTCTGATTTTCACAACCTTGGGCAAGTTACGTTATGTCCTTGGGTCACGTTTTGGTCACCTATAGAATATGGTTAATATTTGCAGTACCCACCAGAATCATCGTGAGTGAAAGGGTGTTGGAAACCTAAAGGCTCTGTAGGAGAAAGGAATTTGCTGCGAAGTAATACTTACTAAACCCTAGCTGGCTTTATGGTAGAGATGCACACTCCTTGTAAACTTACCTTTGGTGTATTTTTCCCTCCATTTCTAGTGTAGTATTCATTTTTCCCCCTGAAGATTTCAGTAAGTTTTAGCAGTACTTTTAACATGTTTAATTTTACTTTTTAATGGAAAAAGACTAAACAGGGTAAAGTGAAAAATATAACCCTAGTTTTGGGGTATTGTTGTACCTTCAGAACCCTATCCTTAGTTTTTAATTTAATATTGAAAGATGATTTATAGATGGTGGTGGGTGGATGCAAAGACTCTCCTTTGTCCATAGCTTCCTTAATTTATTTGAAAATGTTCATCAGGTTCTTACTATGCTCAAGGAACAGACTGGTTCTTATTCTTGTGTTTGATTTTTAAGTTAATGCTTTGTGTTGGAGCTTGTATTCCAGTTCTCAATCCCATGTTTTCTCTTAGCAGTGAGTGTAGCAGCTGCTACCACAGTCTAGAATAGCATTTATTTCCCAAATGAATTTAGCCTGCAATACTTTTAAGTTTGAAAAATGGTAATGGAATATGTTATTCTAGGGGAAAAGGGTACTTAGGGAGACTTTGGAACAAAATGGAGGAAATTCAGCTGATTTGCATTTTGCTGCTTCTGTATGCTGGCATTGTGATGGCTTTGCTCAGTTTCTTGTGTCCACGTGTAGGGGTAGTAATTCTGAAGTGTTAGAGATGGGTCCCATTTTAATTGGCCTCTTTCCACTGCTTTCATACTTAACTTTATTTCCAACTGATGATGGGTCCCTGCCCATCTGCCTCTTACGGTGATTTCATTTACTTCCCTATGTGGGTTATTTGTCCTAAGCAAGACAATAGTCCTACCAGGTAATGCTGTCTTGGTAGAGTATGAATAATCTCCCATGTTTTTGTGGTACCCTCAGATTTACCAAATTTTGGTAGTGCAAATATTGCCTTCACTTATGGATGGAGAAACAGGGTTAGAGGAAGCTCAGAGGCTTGCCCAGGGCTATAGCAAAAAGGCACTGAAAGTAGACTCTTGCTTCTAGGAATTCTGACCACTGTGGAGCTTTTATGTGTGCAAGAGATTTTTTCCTGTTTTATTTCAAACCTCTTTAGCCTCTCTCTTATGCTAAAAAAGGCCTCTGAACCTTTTCTGAATCATTTAATTTTTCATATGTCAAGATTGTGCCTGGTCTTGTTCAGTCAGTTAGCATTTATTAAAAGTGCCTATTATGTGCTAGAGGCTAGGGCTACGAAGACAAAAAATAGAACAATCCCCACTCTCAAGGAGCCATCAGTCTATGTTAATGAGGTTTATTTTAATTATTTTACTCTTTTTCCTATTATTCTAGGTCCTTATTTCATTGACCAGATAATGTCACCTAATAATACCTGTGACACTTGTATAGATACCCTTGGACAGAAAGAGATAGAATAAAAAGTTCTGAAATTTGCCAACAGCCTGGTAATGGTGACTTATTTTGGTGTCTAAGAAGTGGATCATAAGCAGTAAATGGTTCCCATATTTTTCCAGAGCCATGCCTTCAAGGAAATCAATAGAATGAATTCCTACTATATCTTACTATTCCTACCATATTCTTTATACCAAGAGAATGAATCCTACCATATAATTATTCAGTTAGCTTTGTGAAGGTGAGAAGACATGGCCTCAAGGAACTTCCAGTCTAGTTGAAAAGTTAAGTAACAACAGCTTAACTGCATTGGAAATATTAGCACATTACATTCATCTACCTGCTATCAGTTGAGGTTTGGCCCAAAACAGGGAAAGTTGTGTACTTTAAACAAACATCTGCCATAGGAGATATAGGATGGCAGTATACCTTCTCATTCTGTAGTCTTAGGGGTTATTCTTCCTTATGGTGGATTTGTGACTTAAACTTAATGAGGTCAGGTTTCAAATTCTATTCCAGAAGGTAAGTTAGTGAGTTTGGTCCAATACCCTAACTAGTTAATTTTTTGTTTTTTAATTTTTCAGTTTTATTTTGTTTTCAGTTTCATATTTTCTCTCCCCCTTCAATCCAACCCTCTACCCTCATTGAGCAAGCAAGAAAAATAAAATCCATCGCAAACTTGTATAGTTTAAAGTCCTTTCTCCCATTGACCAAGTTTAAGTTTGCTCTCCAGAATTTATCACCGTATCTGGAGGTGGGTACCTTGTCTCAACATGAATCCTTTAGAGTTGTGTTGATCAGAGTTCTCAGATCTTTCAGAAGTTGTTTGTCTTTTACAGTGTTGTTACTGTATAAATTGCTGTGGTTCTGCTCGCTTCGCTCTGCATCAGTTCATACGAGTTTTCCTGGATTGTTCAGAAACTGCCCCTTGATCATTTCTTGCTGTGTACAGTGACCTCTAATCACATACATACACCCTACCTTGTTCAGCCCTTCCCTAGGTCATGGCTGCCCCTTAGTCTCCATGTCTTTGCCACCACAGAAAAAGCTCCTGTAAATACTTTTGTACTTATGTTTATTTTCTCTTTTTTTGTGTGTGATATCACTGGGTCAAAGGACATGCACAGTTTCATAGCTCTTTGGACACAGTTCCAAATTCTTCTCCAGAATAGCTTGTCTAGCTCACGCTTCTCCCCAGCAGTGCATTCATGTACCTGTTTTGCCGCAGTCCTTCCGGCCCGTCGTTTTCAGGGTTTTTTGGGTCAGCTTTGCCAGTCTGGTGGGTATGAGGTGGAACTTCAGAGTTGTTTTAATTTGTATTTCTCTTAATTATTAGTGATTTAAAGAATTTTTAATATGGCTAGTGAGAGCTTTGATTTCTTCCCCTGAAAATTGCCTCTTCATATCCTTTGGCCATTTGTTAATTGAGGAATTGGCCAGTTATTTTAATTAGCTTTCCTTTCTGTATAATGATACCTTGTTAAAACTTATTAATATATGGATTTTGAGAAGACTGCTTTTTAAGGCAGGACTCTTGGTAGTTTAAAATCAGTAAAAAGGTTCAGATGTTAAACTTAGTATTTCATCCAATCTTGGTTGGAGTGCTAGATTCAGGGTCAGGAAGCCTTAACTTCAATTCTGGTCTTTCACATTTATCATTCAGAGCCACAATTTTCTCATCTACAAAATGGGGATAAGAGGCCCTGCCTTATAGGAGTGTTGTGAGTATCAAGTGAGAGGTTACAGTGAATAAGAGCTTTGCAAAGCTTAGATTACTATGTAAATGTGAACTGCTGTTGTTCTGTTCCTGCCGAAGCTTGGATTGTAGAGAAAAAAATGTACAGCCTACTTTTATCAGTTTGTGTTTTTAGACTTTTTAATGAATTTTTCAAAAGTTATAGAAAGGCCAGTTAAAATATGAATTGTGATGATACTTTTCATATTTTTATCCACTGAGCTTTTTTTTCTTCCGTTAAAAAAATGGCCTTGGCCCTTTTGAGGGGAAAAAAACCACTGTAACGTTGACCTGTCTATGTAAGTTCTTTAAAATGTCATATGAGGAAGGGAGGGAAGAGATAGAATGGTACTGTATTGCAGCAGTCCTATTTAGCAACATATTAAGTGTCTACCCTGTACAGAATATTGTTAGGCCTGATAGTCCCTGTGTCAAGTGTGGAGAGGCCACACGTGAGGCTAGCTAATCTTTACACACAGCCACACAGAAATTGTTAGAAAACAAAGTACTGGGGAAGATGCAGAGTTGAGAGAAAGTCCCTGCCTTTATGGAATTTACTTGTTGCATTTAAAATGTTAACAATACATATGTTCATTATTTTTATTTAGCTTGTAAATATTAGTTGTTTCGTCTACAGGTAGAATAAGTTGCTCAGTTTTAAAGTAGTAGACACATCTACTTCATTTACTATACATTGTGGGTGTATTACCTGGGTATTTGCCGAGTTTCTTTAATAGCTGCCTAATGTTCATTTGTTTCTTGGAAGGCTTGAAAGTGAGGTGGGTAGAAATAGCTTTATAATAAGAAGGGAAAGAGAAGAAAGGGACCAGGAGGTAATTTCCACTTTTCTTCTTGGGTAATTAAATAAGTATTTTCCTTTTTCTTTGGGTGAATAGTGTAATAGAATTTGAGAACTGGAAGGGGAAATCAGGTTCTTGCACAGGGTCAGCACAGTGAGATTCTGGCCCCCAAATTGTGGGATTTTAGGGAGTCTGCAGGCTGGTCCTGCTCAGATCAGGGGTACCAGAGTCATGGGGTTCAGGTGCCTATTTGTAAAGCTGCTTTCACCTTCAAAGGTAGACCATTCATTTGGGGAAGACAGCGTGCTCATGCAAATACAGGAAGAGACTTTAAAGGTAGTTCACCAAATATTATATCTGACTGTTTCTATTTGGTGGAAAGTGTGTAAAGTCATCAGAACATAGATTTTTCATTTGACAAGGACCTTAAAGGGTGCATAATCCACCTCCATCATTTTATAGATGAGAAAGGCCCAGAAAGTCCAAGTGATGTGTTAATGGTCACACAGATAAGAAAGCCAGGAGCTCCTGCTCCACTGCTAGTGTTCTTGCCAGTGCATCGGAGAGAAGGAGGGGTTCTTATGTAGTAGTTTACTTTTCAGGGGAAGGTTTAAAAACATTTTTTAGAGTCAGCTCTTATATTTAAACTTAAACGCTCCCTGTTTTGAAGTACAACGTGCCATGGGTCAGAGACATTTTAGGAATGAATGTCTGAAGTTACGAAATGGGGTAGTTTTGTTGAACAGATTTTTTTAGGGGGCTAAAATACACACTTTATTTAAGATACCATCTTTGCCTTTAGGAAGCATACTGTCTACTGAGGTATTCTCTGCTACATTTTTTGAAGTAAGACATTTTCTAATGCATCTTAAATTTCTCTGTTTATGAAAGCTGGATTTATGTACAACCCTTCAGTTAATTGTATAAAATGAGTTAAATGTGTAGTTTAGATTAATTAAGTTCTTGATAAATCTACCTTTTGAGCCTTCTCTCCTCCCAAATGCTCATCTTCAGCCAGTACTTAATGACTTACTCCACTCTGTGTCCATTTTGCTACTTCCTTCTCTTGGAATGACTTGTCTATTTTTCTCATCCTGACTTTTCTCTTCCCCTCCTCATCTCTATCCCATCTTTCAGGGCCTAGCTTGAATGCTATACAGTTTTATACTTTTACCAGTGTGTGCTTCTTTGATTCTTCCTTTGATTTCCTGCCTCTCCCTGTAGAAAGTAATTTCCCTTATTTCACCTTTAGAGGCTTTATATAATTTGTAGGAGACAACTTTCCTAGTGGAGAGACTTTCCTTGGGATCAGGAGAAATCTGGGTTCACAGTGGAAAGGATGGTGTGGCTAAGACATAGATTCTCAGTTGGAAGTGTCCTTAGACTATGTGATCCTCCACAAGTCACTTAATCTCTGAATGCCCCAGGCAACTTAAAAAATGAAGAATTACACAGCATTTTCTAATTTTCATTGGTACAAGGAGTTTCCTTTTCAGAAATTGAAATCGGAAATCCTGATTGTCCCTTCTCCCTCCTTCCCCATCTCCCCAGTTGATTTTTAATGTGTATACATCAGCTATGCACACGTAATATATATGCATCAGCTATGTCTACACAGTGTAGTGTAGGGCCAGCCTGGAAGCAGTGCAGGTGATGATTTGACACATACCGGCTATGTAATATCAAAGTAACGTATGAACAAAAGGAGGTATTGGTCCTATAGTAAAGGGGAAAGGGGGTAACCGATACGTGTAGATTTAGGAAGTGTGTTGCTCGACTACTGCTCCTGAGGTGTTGGTAGATTTGGGGCAGGAGGGCCCATGTTTGAGGGAACTTTTCGTGGAGGATTTAAAGGAGGGTGTGGAAGCAATTTTCTTTTTGTCATTTTGGAGGGTTGAAGGCAGGTCACACGGCTAGTAAGTGTTAAGTGTCTGAGGCTGTATTTGAACTCAGGTCTTCATGACTCCAGGGCCGGCGCTCTATTCACTGCCACCTAGCCGCCCTGTGGAAGTACTTCTTACAGATTGAGAAGTGGGGCCCGCATGATGGAAGGAGCACCTAAATTTGATATACAGAGCTGTCCAAGTGCCAATATTCTAATCCCTGCTGCCCCTAGTTATATACCCCTTTTCCACCTTCCTCTCCCTGTGCCTCCTCTTTCCCAGCTGCCTTCATTGTTTTCTTTCACCATTATAATGTAAGCTTCTTGAGGGTAGGAACTGTCTGGGTTTTGTTGTTGTTGTTGTTATATTTGTATTCCTAGCTTTTAGCATAGTATCTAGAACATAGTAAGTCCTTTAAGTTAGATATTGCATATTACTTCTCTTTTTATCTGCTCCAGCACCTAATATAGTGTGTTGCATATGAGTTATTTTCATAAATATATCAGTGGGCTGTTACAGAAAGACATGTTTTTATTTCTCTTCTTGTAGGTTTCATTTAATTGAATAATTCAAATTTAAGTGGATTTTGAAATGGAGACTACTGAAGTTTTTTCCTGAAGTATTTGTTTCCAAGCTTTGGTCTATGGCTACAGCCCTCTTTAGAAGGAGGAGTGGAAGAGCAGCTGGGGTGGTTCAGCAAATGGAATGCTGGACTTGGAGTCAGGAAGACCAGGGTTGAGTGTGCATATTCTGCTTTAGACTAGTGGTGCAGCCCTGGGCAAAGAGAGAACTTCTCTCAGCCTGTTTACTTATCTGTAAGATGAAGATAATAGTGCCTACTTCCCAGGGTTGTCATGAGGATCCAGGGAGATCATATAATACTCAGCAAAAACTTGAAAGAGCTCTAGAAATTAATTCTTAGGCATGATTGTTTTTATAGAGAGTAGGAAAAAGCTAAGGACCAGAACAGTAGGAGCACTGGAAGAACTTCATTTCAACTGTGTCTGATTTGCGTCTTTGCTTTCTAATGATAAGGTTCCCAAGGGCAGGAGCTGTTGTTCATGTTCAGGTGGACAAAAATTAATGGGTCTATATTGGAACTATTGCAGAATGAAAGAACGTAGCAGTATCTGACTGGAGTGGTATTGGTAGTAGTTAGAGTTGACATATAAGGCCATGGAATACTGTTTTTAGGGTCACTGATGACCTCTTTATTATCAAATCCATGTGGCATTCAACACTGTGGACCACCTCCCCTTCTGCTCACTTGCTTTCATGACACTCCTCTCATGGTTCTCTGTCTTCTCTGTTTCCCCTGCTGATTTGCTGCCCTCCCACTGCTTATATAAAGCTGCCCTGCTAAGGTTTCTGCCCTGGGGTGTTGTTTTTTTTTTTCAAATGCATTCTCCCTGGATGACCATTTCTGCTCCTGACTTCAGTTATCACCTCCAAGTAAATGACTTCCAGATATATATGTGTGAGTGTGTGTCTGTACCCATGTCGATCCTGCCTCCAATTTCTGTTAATGAGACTTGGTCTTGAAACCTGGTTGCTGTTGTCCTCATCCTCCATGTTGCAGGTTGCAAGGCCATGGCAGCTCAGTTGTAGCATCATGGATTTAGAGCCGGAGAGGATACGTAGGGGCCATCTAGTTCTTCCCCTCCCGCTCCCCCTTTTTTGTTTTTTGTTTTTTTTTTTGGAGGGGCAGTTGTGATTAAGTGACTTGCCCAAGGTCACATGGCTAGTAAGTGTTCAGTGAGGCTGGATTTGAACTCAGAGCCTCCTGACTCCAGGGTCGGTGCTTTATTTACTGCGCCACCTAACCATCCCCTCTCCCCCTTCCCCGTCTGATGAAGAGATTGTGAAGTGACAGATGCAAGGCTGTGACCCAGGGAAGCAGCGGCAGAGCTGGAGTCTGACCCATGGTCCCCTGAGTCTGACCCTCCTAGTCTTTCCACTGCACCATGTTCTAGAACAGCAGTTCTCAACCTGTGGGTCACGACCCCTTTGGAGGTTGAATGGGGTCGCCTAAGACCATCGGAAAACACATATTTCCAATGATCTTAGGAACTGAGACGCTGCTCCTCTATCTGTCTCCAGGCGGGTCCGCCCACGTGCAGATACGCCCACATATGAGTATTAAAGGGTCGTGGCATTAGGAAGGTTGAGAACCACTGTTATAGAACCTCTCATATTTGCCCCCTCTTCTCCATCCACATCACTGCTGCTCTTAATTTAGACCCATACTCCTGGAGGGGAGAGACACTTTACAAATATCTCATGTGATCCTCACAATGACCACCTCTGGGAAGTAAGTGCTATTATTATCCCCACTTTACAGTTGAAGAAACTGAGGCAAACAGGTTAAGTGACTTGCTCAGGGTCACACAGTAAAGCATCTAAGAAGGCCATATTTGAACTTGGGTCTTTCTGACTCCAGGTCTAGGGTTCTTTCCCCTGGCCCACTAGCTGCCTGTATTGGCGCTCCCTTGGCTCTCATTGGTCTCTTCCTCCATCTCCAGTTCATCTCCAACATTGCTGCCTGATTAATCTTCCTCTCACAGTTTTGATCAAACCAACCCCCCACTGTTGGAAAACCAAAGCTTGGTTGGTCACCTCTTGTCTACTAAATATAATCTAGACTCCTTTCTGTTTCTTGAACATGTTCTTCCTTCTTCCCCTGTGCCTTTGCTCAGGATGTTTCCTGTACCAGGAGTCCTCTCCCCACATTTCTGCAGTTGTGCTACCTTCTTCAAGGCCTGACTCAATACCAGCCCATTCATGAGGCTGAATTTTTTTCTTCTGCACACGCTACCCACACACCTACCTACAAACTTTCCTGTTTACATTGTATTCTGCTTTGTATTAATTATTTCTGTACACACCTTAGGCCTCCATCCCCAAGATATAGAGGAGTGCCGGGGACTTGTTGGCAGTTTTTTGTGTTCCTCATTTTGAGAGGGGAGAGACAGCTTAGATGTCTGAATTTGATTATGGCTTGGCTCTGTTGCTTTATGATAGAAAGTGTGTGCCCATATCTTGTATTTAAAATAAGTCAGTCAGTCACTCGGCTAGCAGATTGAGTTCTTAGTATCTACTCAGTGTTGTGCCAGACTCTTCTGTGTTTGTAAAGGACCTATGACCTTGCCGTGCAGCTTATAACTTGGCTTTTGTATAATTTTAATAATTTAGAAGCAACTTTTGTTTTCTTTGAGCCTGATATTAATTTTTCTTATAAATTTCTTAGCTTTTGTAACAGATAATAGATATTCAGTTTGACTTGGAAGCAATTTAGGGTAACAAATAGGGACTACCAACTTTGGCATATTATACCTTGTGTCTGTTTAGCGTACTTTCAAGAGAAATGATTCAGCAGAAACTCCTTTGTACATATATTCATTTGTTATGGGAGTATGTTTGACTTTTCCTGCCTTGACTGTTGTAAGCAGTTGAAGAAAAACAACTTGAAATCTTACGGATTTCCTTAGAAGAGTGGGTGATTAGGAAAAAGGAGGCAGGTATTTTAAGTCAGACCAGAGAGTAAGATTGTTAAATGAACTTCTCTCCCTTCCTGAGCTTTGTGATTTCTATTAGTGGCAATCCCCATCCTCCCAGTTATTGAGCTTTCCAAGCGTACAGTCATCCTTAACTCTTTGCTCACTTTTTTTAAACCTCCATTCAACTACTTACTGCCTTTCCTTTTTTCGTAAAGTTTAAGAAAAAAAATAGAAATTTGTTTTTTCTTCCTTCAACCCTTTACCTCATTGAAAAAAAAAGAATTTCTTGTGAAAAAATGGATAATAAAGCAAAACAAACTACTTCACAGACTTAAAAAATGTTTCATTTGCACCCTGAGTCCATCACTTCTCTTTAATGGAGAGCAGACTTGGGTCCTATGGAATCATGGATGGTCATTGCATTCATCAGAGTTTTTATACACTTCACAGTTCTATATCTTTGGAGTATTGTTATTATATAAGTTGTTCTCCTACTCATTCTGCTCATTTCATTTTTCATGAATTTATAAAAATCATATTGTTTATTTTCACAATATTGATATAAATTATTCTTCTGGTTCTGCTTACATCAGTCTTCCTCAGTTCACACAAGTCTTTCTCTAGCTTTTAGAAAAAATGTATTTTCTTTTTCCCCCACTTCTTTTTTTACAGTTTTAAATTGTCTCCCCTCTCTTCCTCTTACCCCCATTGAAAAGGCAAGAAAAATAAAATCCATTATAAATATAGTCATACAAAACAAATTGCTGCATTTAGCCATATTCCCTGTCCTCTCTTTCCTCCCTCACCCCCAAAAGAGAAAAGAATGAAAAAAGAAAATGTGCTTTGGTTTGCACTGAGTCTAGCAATTTTCTTTCTGGAAGTGGATACCAGATTTCATCATGATTCCTTTGGAATTGTGATTGGTCATTGTGTAAACCAGAGTTACTAAGTCTTTAAAGGTGATTATCTTCATAGTATTGTCATTATTGTATAAATTGTTCTCTTGGTTCTGTTTGCTTCACTTTTCACTCATTCATACAAATCTTTCCAGATTTTTTTGAAACCATCCTCTTCATCATTTCTTACAGCACAATAGTATTCTATACACTTATATATTACAACTTGTTCAGCTGTTCCTTGGTTGGTGAAACCTTCAGTTTCCGGGTTTTTGCTGTTAAAAAGATCTGGTTCCAAGCCACCTGTCCAGACTTACTGGTCCCCCTACAAGAGGCAGCATAGGATGGCATAGTGAACAAAGAGTGAATCTCAAAGCCAGTTCAAACCACAAGTTCAAGTCTTATCTCTGGCACATACTGGTTCTGTGACCCCTCAGCAAGTTAGTTGACCTCTCATGACATAAGTAATTTAATGCTGTAGATGTTTGCATTCTAAGGTTCAGAGAAGATACCAACTTGCATTGGTAGAAGGAGTTCTGCATCCAGGAGCTCCCTTTGCCGGTGAAATCACAGATCCCATCCCCACCATTACTTTTTTTTTAGCCCAACTAGAATAGTAGCCATTCCCTACACTCTATAGTCCATATCCCTCTCTCACTTTACAGAGTTGTCTATCATTGCAAATGCTGATGGTTTCCTTATGTGTAAAAAAATCTTTGGTTTAAGGATTAGTACAGTAGGTGCCTTTTCTTCCATGAGCTTTCCCTACAGTTGCTGGTGTTTCCTGATGTTCTGAACTATTAATGTTATCTCTGTGCGCCAGTTACCTTTGCTGTGTGCATGTTCTATCCATTCCCACTCCTTAAGTGTCAGAATATTTCAATTTTGTCTTTGAATCCTCAATTGGTTTGTAGCAGGAACTTAACAAATGTTGAATTGAATTAATCACAGAAACGATGTGTTCCATCCATCTAGCTTTTAAAAATGAAGAAACTAAACCAGAGAAGAGAAATGCTTGGCCAAGGTCATTCAGTGATTTTCTAGAGGGCTAGGACTCAATACAGGTCTCTCCTGGTTCAGTTCTTTCACCACCATGGCTTCTGTTTTTCTGTTCCTCTATTTGTCCTTGCAGGAGAATATGTGGTAGAAAATAACTTGGAAACTTCATAAGACAAATCCAGTTCTTAAATCCCTCCTTTTTAAGAGAAGTATACTAGTTTATCTTACATGCATGAAGAGCCTAGTACAAATAGGAAAGTTAGCTATGAGAACAGCCGGGTTTGGAAGAATGAGGAGAGGGAAAATGAATTTTATTTGCCTCTAATGAAATCTGTTTTCTGTGTTTTCCAGCACTTTGCTTTTTTCATTCTGAGCACATACTTATGTAAACATACACACACACACACACACATTTTTTGCATGTTTTCCCCTTGTTTCTTTAGCCAGGTCTTAGCAGTTCTTGCTTACCTGACTTTTCCGTTCTGAAGGGAAATGGCCACATAAGTTGGTGGCCAGAATTCAGAGTGCAACCTCTCGATTTGATTAGGGACACGTTGTTTTTATTTTTCTTTAAATACTCTTAAGTCAGTGGTTCTCAACCTTTCTAATGCCACAACCCTTTAATACTCATATGTGGGTATATCTGCATGTGGGCAGACCCACCTAGAGATGGATAGAGGAGCGGTGTCTCAGTTCCTAAGACCATAGGAAATATGTGTTTTCTGATGGTCTTAGGCGACGCCTGTGAAAGGGTTGTTCAACCACCAAAAGGGGTGGCGACCCACAGGTTGAGAACTGCTGCCTTAAGTTGTTGAAAATATTTTGGTGCTTAAGTGCTTAGTATTATCCATTGACATTCTTTGTGTTTTCCTAATTCTGTGTGTATCAAATGGAACTCATTATCTCTCCTCTGAAATCACCTTTTTTCTGACTTGATTGGTTCTTTTTGTGGCACCACCATTCACTTTGTGCCTCGTCATTTGCTATGTTGTTTGTAACTTGGGCTTATCTTTGACCTTTTTCCCCCCCTCACTTTTCATTTCTTGTCATCCGTCAGATCATGCATATGAGATTTTCTTTATAGCATCTCTCCTGTCTCTCCTCTCTTTCATTCCCATTGTCTTCATCTTAACATAGGCTTAGACTAGAGGTCTTCAGACTTTTTTGATTATGCACCACCCCTTCAGTTAAAAAAAAAGTTTGGAGCACACAATATGCATTTATTTATAAATTTTATATATGTACCACTGTACTAATTATATGTTGTAAAACTTACACAAAATAGATATTTTAAAGGATAAGATAAAGATGAACTATTTGAACCTAGAGGCAATGGGGACCAACTAGAATTTGAGTAGGAAAATAACATAGTGAGACCTGTGTTTTAGGAAAATCACTTTGACAGTTACACGGAGAATAGATTGGAGAGGGGAGAGATTTGAGACAGGGATACCCAGGTAGGAGGTGCTGTAGTAGTCAAGGTGAGAGTTGATAGGGGCCTGAACTAGGGAGATGGTTCCATAAGTCTAGAGAATGGAACAGATGCAAGCAGTATTGTGGTGATAGAAGAGACGAACAAGATTTGGCAACTGGATATGTTGGGTAAGGGGGAGTGAAGAGTGAAGAGTTGGAGATGATACTGGGACTTTGAACTGGATCACGGGAAGGATAGAGGTCCCTCCAGCAATAAGAGGAAAGTTCCGAATAGGAGTGGGTTTTTGGGGAAGGAGGATGTGTTCAGATGGCTTAATGAAGCTGGTCTTCTGTGACACTGCCCCAGCCTAAATCAGAAAGGAGAAGGTAGGGCTGCAGGACCCACCTTGTGAGAGGTACCTGCTGCTACAGCTGCAAGGTAATTTTAGGGTCAGGAAATAAATGGTTATTATATGCTGGGGGTCAGGGGAGGGCTACAGATTTTCTGTCTTGATGGCTGATGCCTGTTTCAGAAGGGGGAGTTTTAGGACTTATACAGAAGGAGGGACGGTGGGGGGGGAGGGTTGAAGGAAAAGGGGAAGTGAGGTTGTTGGTGAAAATCCAGGATTGGAGGGAGAGTGAAATGTCTCCCATCTTCCCAAGACTTGATGGCTGTTTCCACACTCCTTGGGGTCAGACCATAGTCCACCTCATTTTGGAGATCGTAGGATTAGACTGTTGCAACAACCTTCTCCAGATTTAGAGCTGGAAGGGACCATAGAGATGATCTGATTTGGCATTTACCACCCTCCAGCCCTATTCTACAGATGAGGAAACTGGCAGCTAATGAGGGGAAGAAGTGACTTGCCCAAAGCCACATTGAGTGGGAAGAGAACCAGATCCTTTGACTCCAGCCCCCTTATTTGTTTCCACCATTTCACATAAGCCAGAGTGCTGCTCTTCATTGCCTAGAGGTCAGGTCAGGTCAAACCTCAACTTGGTAACTATTGATTTTTCTCATGTTACTCACCTCTGTGTACACCACACTTGGACCAAAGTGGGCCCTAATCTGCCTCTCAGATGCTTAGTGTACTTTCTTTGCCTTTGCTCACATTGGGCCCCATGCACTGCTTCTGCCTCTTCAGGCCTCATGACTGTCTCTGATGACCCACCACTCATGCCAGCTTCCTGATGCCTTCCCTGACAGCCCAGGCCATAATCACTCCTTACCATCTAGCACAGAAGTCATTTTGATTTTTTTACATATCTTTAGTGGTCCTGAGGCAATATTTTAGAGATATCAGAGGTAACTGTTATCTCCTTATTAGATTAAAAGCTCAGTGAGGTTAGGGACTGGCTAAATTTCAGTGAATTAATGAATGTAGAGCTCTTAAGCCTCATGTGTATGGGAGGGTAGGTTTGGGGTGGTTTTGATTCTAGGTTTTATGTAAACCAGGGTAACTGTTTTGGTATGAGAGTTGGCCCCAAGATTTTGTTTGTTTCTTTGTTGTTAGCTTGTTAAGACTTCAAACTTCACTGTCTTCAAAAAGTTGCATATAAGATAACTTAAACCTTTTAAATTAGAACAGATAAGGGGCAGCTAGGTTCAGTGGATAGAGTTTCTATCTAGTTTCCAGGATTTGTTCTGGAGGATAATCTGGTGTCCTAAAAGGTCTTAATCTTGATGGGTTTATTAGCAAGTGGAGGTGGTTGGAATTTTTGCTTTTCCCCTGAATACTGTAAAACTGCTGTCTTGTATCTGGGGGCGGTGGCAGTGGCACATGAATTTACATCTCATTCTGTGGGACTTTGTGGAAGTTTTTATTTATTATTGAATGAAATGAGTAGAGTAGTAGGTAAGAACAAAACAGTCCTTGAAGGTAGAACTCTAGGTGGAAGTGGCCTCAGCTTCTAAGGTTCCAGCTAAACCTCCATTTCCAATAGCAGTGAATTCCAGAAAGTTAAATTCCTCGAGCAGACTCTTTGCTTCCTTGGAAGAATTAGTATAACTTGTCATCTGTTACCAATTAGTATTGAAAAGTAATGTTGAAACATTGAGACTTGGTGTGCCATTACAGTCCTCCCAGTATGATGGCTGCTGCTCATGTGTTTGTACTTCATCCCAAGGAAAACCTACTTTTCTTGAAGATGCTCAGGTGCCCTGAAATCTTGGTGTGCCTTTGAAACTCTCAGTTGTTTCATATTGTGCTCTTTACCTAGAGAACCAAAAAGTGGAAGGGCTTTGTATTTTCCATAGAATTTCCATGTTTGAACTGCCTGTCACTAAGTTTGAGAAATTGGAGGACTTTTTTCTGAAACAGTCCAGAGAAAGTTGTCATGTGCTTGTTTTATTAGGTTTTACTGTGTGTATGTCATTGTATTTATTAGTAGGTTATTGCTTTTTATCAGATAATAATTTAATTTCTGAGGTTGATAAATATTTTAAGGGTGGCACAGTAGATGGAGCTGCGCCTGGCATCAGGAAGCCCTGAGTTCAAATTCAGACACTTATTAGCTATGTGACCCTGGGCATATCATTTCACCCTATTTGTTTCAGTCATCTGTAAAATGAGCTGGAGAAGAAAATGGCAAACCCTTCCAGTATCTTTGCTGAGAAAACTCCAGATGGGGTCACACAGAGTCAGACACACCCGAAATCACTGCAGGGCTTGAAACATAGTAATAAGCCCTATCTAAAATGTTAGACATTATTATTATGTGCTGATAATTTAGTTTCTGAAGTTGATAAAAATTTATTGATCTTAGGTAGTGAGGTAGCAGGGTGGAGAGCACCCCAGGCCTGGAGTCAGGGAGACCTCAGTTCAAATTTGGCCTCAGATGCTTAAGAGCTTGAAACTAGGCAAGTGCCTGGTATGTAGTAGATGCTTAATACTTGCTGATTCCCTTCCCTCCTCCATTTGCTCCCCCCATTAATGTAACTTATCCTCTGTTTCTTTATTTTACTCCAATTGGAGGAAGGTATTAAGAAACTCTATATGATGTATGTATTAAGTTTCAGTGAGGAAAGTGGTAGACTCTTACTTTAGAGATCATAGGATCACATATTTAGAAATAGGCTTGGCCTTATAAGTCATCCCCATCTTACAGAAAAGGAAACTCAGGTCCGGAGGAGAAGTAACTTAGTAGTAGTTACAAACATAGTAAATGGCAGATTGAACCTGGTTTTTTAGTCCATAATGGGTGAGTAGGTATTTGATAAATAATTTAAATGAATAAATCACCTGGATTTGCAAATGAAGGTTAGATTTCTGCCCTTCCTCTCAACAAAAGGCTTTTACCCCATGTGGAGGCTTTCATTTGTTCCATGTTCCAGGAGTGAAAGAAATTTTCAGAGCTCAATCAGGGCTATCCCAGGAAAGGCCTTACTTGTATGTAATAAATAATGTATTGGGTAGTAAGATGTCCATCACTCCCTTCTCCCAGTCTCATAGGTCTGGAAACAGAAGGTCAGTCAGATACTTTGCCTAGAGTCATGCCCCTACCTAGCAAGAGTGGGTTCCAGGATGTGAACCCACTTCCAATACTTGTTCAAACTGTACCTTCTAGCCAGGTCAAACACCGGCTTATTGACCACCTACCTTGTGTCAGGCAGTGAGGAAGGGGCATAGATTTTGAGTGCCAGTGATAGGTGTGTCTGTGAGAATTGTGTGTATCTTGGGATCCTTTTTGAATGAGAGAGGAAAGTAAGCAGTTGTGTCAGTATCTTTGATTGTATTGTTTTGTGTTATTTATCTTTTAGCTCTGTAAATTCATGTTTTATATAGTCATTCAGTGACCTAGCTTTGTTTTTCTTAACCTTTTTACAACTTTACGGACTTTTATTTCCCCTTTAATTTTTTTTATGTTATATATTCATTACTCTCATTTGAAAGGGAATAGCTAAATTGGATGTGACAAATTGCTAGTAGCAATATAAAATGCAAACTTGTTTTGTGCATTGCTTGACATTTAAAGAAGTTTTAAAATCACGGTAGGGATAGTGGGTCCTGTTATAACACGTATTATATAGAATAGTTGGTTTTTGTGAATGATGACACAGTCAGATTAATGAAAAGTCAAAAGTAATGGCCTGATTGAATTAGGGTTTGTTGCCTAAATGCCTTCTCTAAGGGGTGTCCCTTCCCTCCCTCCCCATTTCAGGTGGTTCCCTGTGAGTATTTAAAGTTCTTTCATAGAAAATTTTGATATTTAATTAACTACTTCTTTAGAAGGATGCTGATTATGGACTTTTATGGTCTATTATCATGGGCTTTGAGAAGTCTCCTTAAAAATTAATAAAACCTGATTCTGCTTCTTGTTCAAGGAGCATGAGGAAACTCATTAACTGGGTCTCTGATCAATCCTAGTAACTAAAAACATAAGGGAAGCTAAAAGTAATACGTCTTTGAAACAGGATCATTTTTTTTTTTTTGCTTTTTGAAGGGGGGGAGGGCAGGGCATTTAGGGTTAAGTGACTTGCTCAAAGTCACACAGCTAGTAAGTATTAAGTATCTGAGGTTGGATTTGAACTCAGGTCCTCCTGACTCCAGGGCTGGTGCTTTATTCACTGAGCCACCTACTCGTACCCCAGGATCATATTTATTGAAAAACTAGGGAGAAGGGGAGCATAGTGGGCAAGAAGCAGAGTTTCTTTTTAAAAATAATTTTTAAAGCCTTGATTTGTTCTATATTTGTTGGCTGAGAGAGACCTTGAGGTAATCTCATCTATCCTTTTGATGATGGGATATCAAGACAACATACAAATGGCCATAGAATCATAGCTCACTACTTTTTCTTCTTGAGAGTAATTATTCAAGTCTTCGTACAATTCCTCAAGTATACCAGACTGCCAGGGACCAGGCCTTAAAGTCAAGAACTCCTTGGATCAAGAGTCTGAGAGTCTTGGCCTTGGCCTAGGCTGGAAGAAAGAAAGGTTCTTTCATAGAACATGGGGGTAGACAATAGAAAAGGAAAGCAGGAATGCTGGACAGGTGACATTGGGATCTTCTCTGAGGTGCCAGAATTTTTTTTTGTGCAAATTAATACTGTCATCTGTTATTGGAAAAAATCTTTCGCATGAATACTTTTGATCAGTTAAAGGGTGTGTGAATTTCAGGGTGGAATAAGGTGTAAGGGGTATTTTCTGTGGCCTTTTCTTACTCTTCTTCCTTTTTGGTCCCCAGGCTTATTTGGTATCAGCTTTTCTCCCTCTCCTTGCCATTATTAGGGTGTACATGGGTTGGCATCTGAACTTGGTCTCTAATTCTAGGATTTTATAATTTATAAACCAGTTAACCAGACCACAGCCAGGAGTGGAGTATAAGGACAGTTTCTAGTTTGCGTCTGGGAAGGGAGTAGTATTTTTCATGACTTTAAACTTATTTTCTAGTTTCTACACTGATTTAATTCACAGAGTAAAAATGAGTTTTTTCTTTTTTTTGGTAGGCCGAGTTTGAGAAAGATCTTGGACTAGACAAGAGAACTAGGCATTTCGTTTGTCTTATTAATATTTCTTTCTAATAGTTTTGACCTTACTACATCTTTTAACCTATTAACATAGACTGGAATTTCTGTCCTATGGTTTCTTCAGATCCAGTCGTTGGTCAGGGTGCTCATGGCTTCCTGACTTCCTGAGGGATGGAATCCATAGTGGCTGTGCAGCCTGGCCTCATGGGAAACTCCTAGGACCCCCCTCTCTTTTCTCCTTCCCCCTTTCAAGTGTTTTACGCCAGAGTTATTTCCTGATGTGCCTTTCCTTGTTACAAAATAGCAACCGCAACAAAAATAACAACAAAACCCCAACAGGACGGCAGTTTCTGATGGCGCCTGCAGCATCCTGCACCTGCGTGTAGTCTCCTATCTCCTTAACAGAAGGAGGGGAATCCATTTGTTTCCTTGTCTCTCTCTGGGTCTGCCTTCTTTTGGTTGCGCGGGCAAATCAGAACTGCAGATTATACTGCCTCTTATCACTGCTTCTGAGCACGTACTTGGTGAGAATAACAGCTAAGGTTTTTTGCTTTTTGTTCTGATCTTTCTGTGTTCATTTGTTTTCTTCCCTGCAACTCTCACTTGTTGAAAAGCAAAGTATAAAACCAGCTGCCTTTTACAATAGATATATTTTTTTGAATTATCTCTCATTTTGGGGGATCTAGGTATCATCAGGGTGGGGAGTTTCCACACCAAAGCAAATTGCTAGCTTGCTTGGTCTTAGAATTGTTTGGGGCAACTGAGATTATGTGGCGACCTCATGGCCATGAACTGAGTGTGTATTCACAGAGAGAAGTAAATTCAGGTCTTTCAGGCTAGTTCCAAGGCTGGGCCTTTATCCATGATGACATAGTGCTTCTCATTGAATTGATACCGTTTTTAAAATTTTGTTTGCTTTCATATAGCAATACCAAAAAGAAAAATCAGGTTCACCCTGGCAAAGTATTTTTCTGTTTTTTTTTTTTTAGAACAAATGGCTCTGGAAAATTAGCATACTCACTAGCAGTATTTAGAATAGGACAGTCTTTGAGGCAGAAACAGATACAAATAGGTAGGTCACTGGAGTTTTAAGGAATCCATACATTTTTGGAAGTTTATTCTAAAATTGTTTTTAATGATTTTGGGGAAAAGTTGGAGATGTAGGTAGAGTAACCATACTTGTGTATTTTGGGTAACTTAAATTTCAGGTCTGTTGGGTAGGGTCTTTGAAAATTATCTAAAACTCAAATTAGGGGAGCTAGGAATATATTATTTTCTTTTAAATTCACCATCTAGAAGTACATCTTGTGAATCTAATCTGTGTTAGTTGTAATGGTTTAAAAGTTTTAGATAGTTATTTGAAGAATTAACCATTTATATCATCAGTAGTCTTTAAAATTAAGCTTCTCATAGTTGGCTAATGTGCTCAAAATATATTAGAGCTCATTGAAATACAAACTTGAAATTAGAGTAAGAAAATAAAACAAGGAATTGAACAAATATATATTTACCGTTTTGCCAAAGAACCTATTAGACATGGTAATACATTACGAAAAGGTAATTACTTACTAGATCATATACATTTCCACTTTTAGGTCTAAGTTCTTCCACCTTAGAGCAGATGTTTTCTATATGCAGGTATATTTATTTAGTAGTACATTACTAACTCCAAAGTTTTTCCTATCTTTCATAAATTAGGTCAACACTTTCAGTTCTCTACCCAGTCTAGGAGTCCCATCAGCAACAACCCTTTGACCTTTGGCAGTAATGGGAATATTTAATTTCAGGGCCTTTTTTATCCCTCTTCAAAAAAAAACCCTCAAGAAAATTATCACTAAATAGGAAGCTACAAGATAGGGATTTTACATACAACCTTGATTTCATTAAATAGGTCTCTCTCCTTCCTCTTGAGCCTTCTGGAATATGTTTGCTTATGGGAACAGACATATCTGTTGCCACTGTAAGAAAATTTTGACTTTATTATCTCTGTATACTTGAATGGATATATACATATACATATATACACATAAATAAACGATGACAAAATTCATGTTTATTGGTGTTTTTGTTATAAAGCAACCCAATTTGAAAACTAGGTAACTTTACCTATAATTGCTGACTTAGTGTTTAGCTGTTGCTGGGGGAACAGAAGCTAGATGACTGAGGAGTGATTTAGATTTCTTCGTTGGGTGGGACGTTAGACCAGGTAAGTTTTCAGGTACCATCCAAATGGAATGTTGTGTGAGATAGTAACAGAGAGTATGAAGTTTTGGCAGGGGTCAATCGTAGGGTGGTGTTCTTGTTTTAGTATCACTGATTTTGGTGGAGTAGAAAGAATGCTCAACAAATTTACAGGTAAGAAAGATACAAGATAGAGCTTAGGACTTTAGAGCTTCAGTTTAAATCTGTGGCTGGAAATATAACCAGAGTTATTAAACTAGAATTTGTTTTGGCCTTTCAGCCACTCAGCATTTTCTTACCATATTTGTTCTTCACTAAGAGAAACTAAGGTTGCAGTTATGAGGTACATTTCCACTCTTTAAAAAAATTTTTTTAGTAAGTTTTTATTGATACTTATTTTTTTAAAATCATGGTTTACATTTCCACTATTGAAGAGGATTGAAAGATGCTCACATATGTCCTAACATCTTGACTTCTGATTGAAAGGAATTCCACAACCTTCACTAGCTTTGTCGAAGGAGAACCTCTTTTGAGATCTTTAGAAACTAAGAATCTTAAATGATGCAGATGATGCCACCTCTTTGTATACATAGAAGGATTTAAGTGCTGCTCCACTTCCTAACACCATGGATATAGATGACTTTGAAAAATGCACAAAGCTAAAAGGAAGAAAGGAGCTTATGAAATATCTTTACCCGTAGATCTTTCAAAAGAAGATAGTTGTTGATCTGGTGATGGTCTTTTATGGAAGGAGGAAGAATCAGTATACTTTTAGGAGTCATTTCTGTCACTGATTTAGAATCTGAAAATCTCAAAATAGTAAAGGATAGTAAATTTGGTACAAATCTTAACTTTTAAGAAGTAATGCTTTGTAGTTTAGTGGATTGAGTGAGTAATTTTGGTCATTATGCCATTTTCTCCCTTTGTTAAATTGTCAATTTAAGCTTTTTCAACTAATGCCTTAATTTCTCCATCAAAAAAAGAAAAAGAAACGAGAGGATGCCATCTCAGCTAAACAACTAAAAATGAGGTTGAAAAGCCTTTTGTCAGTGTGGTGCTCTGTGTCTAATAATAGCTAAGTGTCCTAAGATGATGACATCTGTAGTTACATGTGATAATTTCTCTTTACAGAACAGTAGGCATGAACCCCTGAAAGTGTCTTCGAAGTAAACTCTTCATCTGTAAGATGGAAGTGTAAGTCTTGAGCTTGACTAGTGTAGTTCCAGCGATGGCCCAAGATTTGTGAAGTGGGACACGGAGGAGCACCGATGCTTGTCAGCGTGAGCAGTGGAAAAGGGGCCCCTACCATGGTAACACTAATAACAGAAAAGCTACAGAACCAGAGCTTGGATGATCTCACCTGTAAAACATACAGTATTAATCTGGTAAGTATCTACTACGTATGTCTCTGTCTCTATCATCGCTAGTTATTTATCTGTCTGAAGTGCTAGTGCTTTCCCTCACTTGATCATCTCCAGTTTACACTGTGCGCATCTTGTTTGTACGTAGTGTTTTCATGGTATCTCCTTCCACATTAGGCTGTGAGCTTTTTGAGAGCAGAGTTTATTTTTGGCCTTTAGTATCCTAGAACTTAACTCAGTGCCTTGTAAGGGCTTAATGAATGCTTGTTGATTAACTGACTGACTAACATTTGGAATGGTAGCCCCCAGATTGAAATTGTTGGAGTGATGTTATGTAACATCCCACATCTTTTTGGTAGATTTTGGTTTTTATCTGAAGTCTGCGCTTTTCTGCTTGTTATTAATTGAGAGACTTTGCCCAGGTCACTTCACTTTTTGGACCTCCAGTTTCTTAATAGTAAAAATATTTTGGACCAAACAATTTCCTAAAATTCCTTTTGAGTTTTAACTTTTGGTGATGTTAGACATTGATTTTGGGAAATGAGTTTATGTGCCTCTCTCCTAGAGCAGGTTGCTTTTTTTTCTCTAAGTGAGGTGGAAGCTCCCTTTGTTCCAGAAACATCTTGAAATTTGCAAATGACTTTGGTTCGCCAAAACTAAATACAAAAATAAATTGAGATTTTTTTTTTAATGGAGTCAGAAGTCCAAGATGCATCAGGTGATTGAGTGGAATAGAGATAATCTAATTTGAATTGTAAAATAAGAAAGGGATTATAGGAAAGCTGGAAATTTACATGTATTTTTGGATGTTCAGGAATTGACTGAGATATATAATCTTAATAGTTAAATATTTCATTTTTCAGCATTGACTGCTTTCAAATGAGAATTGCCATTTTTCCCTCTTAATTCAATTAAAAAAACTGTTGTGCAGAGTGGGAAGGAAAGGTCCTGGAAAGTATATGTCTTCTTCAAAAGATTGTTAAATATCAACTCAGAAAACTTTTGAATGTCTACATGCTGTTTTCTTTTTGTCTTTGTTTCCTTAGCACAGTGTCTTGCTTGTAGCAGGCACTTAATTGAAGTTGGGATAAATTGCATTTTGCCACCTGTGTCATAGTTTCTATGGTGGTAGCACTGTCATTTTAAAGAAGAAAAAATTAAGGCTTAGATTAAATGACTTGCCCATGGTCACCAGTAGGATTCAAATGCAGTTCTCTCCCATCTCAAAGATGGTAGCCCTTCTCCCAGCTGCCGGTCACCTTTCTAAGGCAGAGGTCTGCCCCTCTTGTTCCCTTGTTCAACAGTCTTCAGAGACTCCCTAATGTTTCTAGGGTTCCATACAGACTCCTCAGCGTGGCTTCCATTTTCAAGATTTATTTTACATTAGTCCAAACCAATCTCCTTGTTCCCTAAGAGCCAGAATACTTCCTTTTCACCTCAAGAATTCTTATTTCCTTCAAGGCTCTGTTGAAGGGTCACCTAATTCTTAGTACTCTCTCCTTCCTCAGTTTATCTTGTTTTTTTCTGATTTGTTTGCCTCTCATTCTCCTCTAGCAGAACGTATGCCCTTGAGGGCAGGAACTTGTTCATTGTTGTCTGTCTTTCCTGTGTCATATGGTACCTTGTACAGAACAGGTACTTAAAAATGCTGTTTGAATCAAATCTGGAACTGTGATTGTCAGAGAAGGAATCTATAGTGTAGAAGAAAGTGGGTCCCAGGATTTTTGTTGCATAAGGCCAGTGTATGAAGGAAGAAAAAGTGTGGAGAGTAGAAATCTGGTCCTCTGTGCAGACGTCAGGTCAAGATGCAAACCGTTGGGCTTAGAAAGAGCTTTCAGAGTAGCTTCTCAGCAGCAACTTTATATAAACCTTTCACAGTATTTTCACTGAAATCTTGCAATTTGAACAGTTATTCAATGAAGAATGTGATACTTGTGGATTAATATAAGCTATTAAAGTACATAGGGGTGGGTATGTGTGTATAGATATATGTACATACACACACATGTATTTGCACACTCCATTTTTTACCCCTTGGAGTATAAGGAGGCATGGAGAATGCTAGAATTTTTGTCCTCTTTTCTCAGGGTACTAGAACAAGGGTGTTGGGTGGCCAAGACCTCCTTGGAACTAACTAGGACTGAAGGCTTCAAAGTATAGGATTTGCAAAGCCATAGAGTTACAGGAAGAGAGAAAGGCCATTATTTGATTTTTTTTCTTTCCAAGTAGGATTCATTTTGTGAATTAATCTGTTTAAAAATTTTTAATAACCAGGTGAACCTCTTCCTTCCACCTAGTAAGTTCTTAGACCACAAAGAAATTTCATCCTTAGCCTAAAAAAAATTAGATGGGTCAGTATGTGGAAGGATTATTTATTCACCAAAGCCCAATAGATCACCTAGGATACTGTCTCCCTCTGTTCGGTGTGGGTGCTCTGTACTTCCCCCTTAGTCATTCCAGACTGTAGCCAAGCTCTTTGAAGTTTGGTGTCTTTGTCAGTGATTTGCTCCATCCCCCCATCCCATGCAGGTTTTTATCACCTCTCACATTAGACTTTTTTGCCAAACTAAGGTACATGCCAGAAGCCCTAGAAACAGAGGAAGAAAACTGATCTATCATCCTTCTCCTACAGAATAGGAATAAGGACTTTGGCTTGTTTTTAGTAGTATTTTATGCTTCTACCCAGCGAGTGGGGGCAGAGTATTCATTAAGTGCCTACTTTGCCAAGAACTACAGGACACAAATGGAAAAGATTCAGATTCCTCCTCTGCAGGAGCTTACCCTTGAGTTAGAGGAGATAGAATGTCAAAGAAAGTCTAGCAGGGATGCAGAGAGGCATGGCCAGACCCTGAATCCTGTTCTGGCTGGGACACTGCGTAGTGTAGACACAGGGCAGATGGTAAGACCTGGAGGTTCTCCACCTGCACTGTAGTCTGGAATATCTGAGCTCAAATGCAGCTCAAATGTGCCTCCTTGCTGGGTGACCCTGAGCCAGTCACTGAACCTTTGTGCCTCAGTTTCCTCACCTGGGGATAATAATAATGCCTACCTCATAAAACTCTTGTGAGGATTCAGTGAGATCATGTTTGGAAAGCATTTAGCATTTACTTTAAAGTACCTGTAGTAGAAACTATATAAATTACGTACTTAAACTCCATTTTTCCTCTTTCATCCAGAAATAATGGCTTGTTGACGTCCAGCAGCTCAGGTGAAAGGCTAGGGTACCTAGGTCCCCACTCCCCCCTGGGATGGGGGTGGGTTCCATTCTCCATGGGTTCTGGGGTGGGAGTGTGAGGCCAGAAGGTAGAAGATACTATTGAGAAGTATCTGCATGAAGTCGGACTACACAAGACCATTATTGGTTCAGTGACAGCTTGAATTTGTATAGCTCTTTTGTTGGTTCATTTGATCATCCTCATCCTGTGAGGTAGACCAGGCAGGGCAGATATCATTGTTCCTGTCTCACAGAGCCCCACTGGGCCTGTCCAGTGTTCTCCTCTTAGCTCTCTATCCCCATGATGGACTTTAGTTGTCACATATGGTTTGTTGTTCCTTTAGTGGTTTGGGGGAAATCGAGGGTAGTGGCAGCTGTCCATCTGTCCATCTTCATGCTTGCTCTGTTTCTCCTCTGTAGAGGGTTTTACCTTTTTGAAGGGAATAGTAAAAACAAGTCTTCCCAATGGCACAGGGGAGAGAAAAGTCCCAGCTGCTTTATTAGAAGTTGACTCTAAGTTTGTAAAGAACTCTAATGTTTTAGAAAACCTGAAATATATAAATATATAATACTTTATTATCTCTTCTACCTCTGATGAAGTTGTTCTTACACCATCAATGTTTTTGGAGATTTGACATCATAACAGTAAAAGTCCAAAAATAGAAAAAGCTGCCATACTGCAAGGGAGTTTTTAGTTTACTGGGGTGAAGGTGGGGTGTCTCTGAAAAGAGGCTGGGGGTCACTTGTTAGAGTTGTAAAAGAGGGTGGGCAGAGGTTTGGACTCAGTGACTTCTGAAGTCCTTTCCAGCTCCGGATCAAAGGTCTTCTGCCTGGTGACCTCTGATGCTCCTCTAGGATTGTGTATTCTGATGGAAGAAGACACTGGCCCAGGGTCGGCCTTCGAGCAGTGGTTAATACTGCACACTGATCAGCTGCTTTCTGAGGAGAGCCCCTTATTCTTCTCTGAGTACAAGGGCTGTGTGGAGTGAACTCTGGATTTAGTGTCAGGAAACCTGCCTTTAAAGCCTTCTCCTGACATTTGTTAGCAATGTGACCCTGGGAAAGTCAGACTGTGACTTTTATAGAATTTATAGAATGAGGACCATGCAACTGCCTTGTAAACTTGAGAGTGGCATAGCAGATTGTTAAGAATAAGTATTGGAGCTCAGGAGGAGGATTGCTGGCCCAGGAAGTCAGGCCCAGCTTCTCATTCTGACTCTCCTGTTAATCAGCTACGTATTCGACCATCATTGCTTAATGTCTCCATCTGAGTTTCCTCATCTGTAAAATGAAGAGCTTGGACTATATTATCTCTACGTTCCCTTTCAGGTCTAAAGTGAAATGTTTTTGTGATGCCTTGAGTTTTGTACAAAAGATACTGATAGTCAAAATGATTCCATAGAAATATATCAAGCCTCACAAGTTTAAGTTGCTACATTTTGTGCCCTAATACTTTTTACAGTCTTTATGAGATAGGCAGAGGGGAGTAGAAGTTGGACCATTTTTTTTCTAAATTAAAGCCTAGTGCTCTTGAGAATTACCAAACATTGTGGTTCATCATAAGGCTCAGAAGAAAACCTAGGTCTTGTGATATACCCCATTCAACACTGTTTCCTAAAATACAAGTTGTAACTATAAAATAATGTTATAGCCTTTCTGGGTGGCTTGTAAACTGGCTTAGAAAAGCTGTTCCAAGAGAAGAGCTCCAAAAATATGTTGGAGCAGTGGCAGCTTCCCAAGGGGCGGGCCTCAGGCAGCACATTGAAGGTCACTGTTCATTGGCATAGAGAAGAGGTTCTAGTATACTTGAAAAAAATCCATTCTTATTACTTTGTCGTTCCACATACACAGCCTCCTGCCTTTTATGACCAAACACAGTTATGCTATTGTTTGACTCTGTGCTTAACAGGATTCAGAAATAATTTTGAACTATGGTTGATATGTGGAGTTGAGGAGGAGGAGGAGGAAGAGGATCTGTGTCTCTGCTCTTTCGAAAAGCTGAACAATGCTTGGAGCCAGAAGACCTTTGTGGAATCTCTGAAACAACTGATTACAGCAGTTTAAGTACACTGTTTGAGTAAGCAGAATTTTTCTGTAAGACAGGCATGATGGGACTTCTGTCAGTGGCTTATGTGCCATTAAAGGAGTAAATGAAAAAAAGTGATGTGAGAAAAGATGAAAAAGAAACAGAACTGACCTTCCTTCTGCCTCTACCGGCTTCGTCATGTAGAGACTTTACTGAGAAATAGGACATGCATATAGTTTGTACAGTAATGGCTGGATCTGCCATTAATTAGCCCTTTTTTGAATTGGGGAAAGGTGGTTGCATCATTTTTGACTCCTTTTTTGGGGTATTTAAAGGTTGTGAATACTATGTTTAGTGTATTGACATCCTAACAGTAAAAGCTGCCAAATATTACTTGCTGACCCTGTCATCATTCTTCACAAATCAGTTCAGGGCAGGATCTTGAGCTGATGCCACAAAGCCTGGATCTGCCACGATGGATGCCACTGTCCTTAATCAGATGAACATCACTGCTTGTCTCAGAAATGGTTCTTGCCTCTCTTCAGCTTGTCAGAATTGAGTTTTGGCTGGTTAGTGACCACCACGCTTTGGGGCCTGGGAGGTAGTTATTGGTTGGTAAGATGTGAAAGGGTGTGAGAATTGAGTTTGTTCATGAAGGTTCTCCATTTATATCAGGGTTAATATACTCTGACACAGTCTGATAGTTTTAGCTATTACTAATGAACAACATTTGGTATGATAACTGTTGGAGTAGGTTGTTTTTTAAAAACTGGACCAGGTATCAAAATTTAGATCAGTTTAACAAACTTATTAAGCATCTACTTAATGTGACAAGTACTGAGCAGGAAGAAAGTCTCTGCTCTTGTGCTGCTAAAATGTCAATATTCAGTTTAACAAACCTAGTCTGTGCCAACTGTGTGCAGAGCCTAGGACTATAGAGACAGAAAAAGAGTGCTGCCTTTGAGGAGCTTATGTTCTTTGTGTGCTTAGGTGCGTGTTGGGGGCAGGAGGGGGTGATGGATTCGCCCACTTGCCCAAATCATACAGGGTCATCAGGTAGGAGAGTCAGCCATCCTAAGCAGCTGCATGGAGACTTCAGGAAGAGTGCTTGCTGAGCAGGGAAAGCAGAGAAACGGGAGCTGGGAAGCTGAGTCTGAGGGAACTGTTTGGAGCAGGAGGAGACCTTAACATAGTCTAGGCAAGAAGTACTGAGGGCATGAGCCAGAGTAGGTGATAGCTCTGAATCTAGGAAGGGGATTTATTTAGGCAGACATGTTGTGGAGGTAGAGATGGCAAGATTGGGCAACTCTTTGGATGTGTGGGATGAGTACGAGTGCAAATCAAGAATGATTTTGGGATCGTGAACTGTGGTGACTTGGAAGGAAGATTATGCCTTCAGCAGAAAGAGGGAAGCTTTGAAGAGCAGTGGATTTGGAGGGAAAGAGAATTGAGGACTGTTTTGGACATGTTGAGTTGAAGATGGCTATAGAATACCCGCTTTGAAATGTCAAATAGACATTTAGTGATGAAAGAAAGCTGAAACTAGGGCTGAATAAATGATAATTGGACTCATTACTACGGATGAGGTCATCAAAACAAAGTGTGCAGTTAGAAGATAACCTGGGTTGGAGCCTTGGGTTAGGGGACGTTCTGGGTGGGTGGGGTGTGGAGATGAAGCAGAAGCAACAAGAACAGGCAACTTTCTGGGGGGAGGATTACAGGAGGACCTTTCTGTCATTTCATAGACAATGCAGAAAATACAGTAGACTCATAGGAGCCTATAAATAAATTCAGAACAAAGATTGCAGAATAGCTCAGAACTAGTCAGTGCTCATTTCTCAGAGCACTTTACTTTTCTGGAGGGTCCCAAAGTTTTCCAGACACCATTGGTGTGGTTTGGACTCCTTTGAAAGGTGGCTGACCTGACCTCTGAATAGAGGTCCCAGTCCTCTCCAGATTCATAATGCTGGCCCAGAGCTGGGTATGGTTCAAGATGTCACCAGTAAAGTAAGAAATCTGGGACTTGAACCAGGCTTTTAGCTTCAGCAGAGGACTCTTTCTGCTCCTCCGCATCACCTTGCCATTCACAGAGGAGTAATATATTTCTTCTGTGCAGTTTTGAAAGGCAGAGTGAGGATCCTTAGGTGGAAACCGCAGGAAAAATACTATTGTAAGCAATATTTTTGTATGTAAAAGTCTTGGGGTTCAGTGTGTGTGTGTGTGACAGTGAAACGAGTGACTCCATGAAATGGTTAATGCAGCTGAAATCACCATAGCAGTTTGAATCTTTGATTCTAGAGACTTTGTCAGATTGGTTTAATTCTGTGTTTATCCCTCCACTGAAACTATTTTTAACCCCAGTGATCTTTCTTTTTGGAAAATAAGTTTTATTGATATCTTCTTTTTTTATTGCCCATGTTTCTCATTGTCTTAACTCTGGGATCAAGGTCACATAGAAGAGACTCTTTAGTTTGGCCTTTGAAGCCTTTCACAGCCTGGGCCTAACCTACCTGTCCAGACTTCCTGTTTGTCTTTTGTCCAGTCCGAGGCTCCTTCACCTTTTCTGTGTAATTGGCCCCTTGGGTAGTCTGGAGAAACCTGAAGCCTCCTTGAACGTGTTTGTAGGTGCATCGTAGAAAATATATGAGACTAAATGAAAATGGTTTACATTGAAGTGCTTATTAAAATTTTAAAAAGAAGTTCATGGATTGTAGGTTAAGAAACCTGGTCTAGTTAAATTGGCTTTCTTCCTGTTCTTTACATGAATCCTGTCTCCTGGCTTTGTAGGCTGCATCCCATGGTTGGAAAGCCCTCTCTCCTCACCTGCACTCCTTACAGTTCTTTGTGTCCTTAAAGACTCATGCCTCTGATTTCAGGCTTTTTCCATCCTCCCTCTAACCCCAGCAACCTGTGACTCATTAGCAAATTACTTTTCATTTATTTCATATGTAGGTACTTATTTTGTGTGTCCTTATGTGTACCTTTGCCTCACCTGAGAGAATGTAAACTTTTTGGGAACAGGGATCATTTTGCTTTGTATCTTTGGGTCATCAGCTTAGCACATGGGCGCTCAGGAAATCGCTTGTCAACGGATAGATCTAAAATTAAAGCTCAGGTCTTTGATTTGACCGTTCTAGCTCATTCTTCTCTACTTCATTGTAAAACCCACTTATAGAAGGAGCCATTGAATTGGCCCAGCGCTTAGGGAGAGAAATGTGTTTGTATAATTTAATTTTGACTAGTGCAGGAAAATTTCCACAGGACTTGTTAAGACTTGAATTCTTATACTACCTTAAAGAGAAGAAGAAAATGAACTTTTTTCGTTCTAGTTCAATAATAATGGAATGTAACTTTTTCTTGATTCAGAATTAACTTGTGTCATACTTGCTGAACCACTTCAGTTCTGCCTGGAGAATTTAAAAATCTCAATGATCTCTGTGTATGTGTTTGTCTCATTTAATGGAAGTGGCATGATTACAGTCAGGAGTACTTGGAGTCTTGGCCCAGCTTTGATGCTTCTTCTTAGTTGTGCCATGTTAGGCAAGCCATTTCACCCAAGCCTTGTTTTCTGGCCTATGAAATGGAGGTGTTGCTTCAGCAGTCTCAGAATCTGAGAATTGGAGGGGCCATGTTGTTATCACAGTGACCTTCTAGATCAGTGGTTCTCAATCTTCCTAATGCCGTGACCCTTTAATACAATTCCTCATGTTGTGGTGACCCCCAACCATAAAATTATTTTTGTTGCTACTTCGTAACTGTAATTTTGCTACTGTTATGAATCGTAATGTAAATATCTGATATGCAGGATGTATTTTCATTGTTACAGATTGAACATAACCCACAGGTTGAGAACCACTGTTCTAGATACTAAGTGATTATAGCACCCAGGAGATAGGGAGCTCACCACCTTGAGCAGCATCTCTCAATTGTCAGCAAGTTTCTCCTCACATCAAGGCTGAACTGAATTTTCTTCTCATGGCTAAATTTGCCCTTTCCTTCAGCAGACCCTCATTTGATGGATTCATCATCTGGGTTGTCCTCCTCTGGATGCCGTCCAGTTTTATCAGTGTCCTTAAATTGTGATGCCTAGAAGTAAACAGTACTCCAGGTGATGCAGTGCAGTTCTCGCCTCCCTAGTTCTGGAAGCCGGGCCCTCCTTATTACAACCCAAGAGTCGTCTAACTTTTTTGACTGCCAAGTCACTCACTGTGGTTGACTCACCCTGAGCTTTCAGTCCCCTCACACGTCCAGATCTTTTTTAGAACTGTTATCCAATCAGGCCTCCAGATTTGAATTGTTTGTACCCAAATGCAATACTTTATATTTATCCCTCTTGAGCTTCAACTTCCAGAGTTGTTGGGAGGAAAGCACTTTGTATATCTTGAGGATTTACAGCAGGCCTGCACAACCTGTGGCCCGTGGGCTGTAAGTGGGCCACAGGTTAGCAGGCCTGGATAATAGAAATGTGATTGCTGTTACTGCTGTGGAGTACAGAGCTGTGTGAATACCATAATGGATGATGGTGTAATGGTTGCTTTTAGGAAAGCCGGTGCAGAGGTGTTTGTAACAGGCCTACAGCCAAGAAGCTCCTGTGGGTTTTGTCCAGACTCCAAGGGATCAGTGATTTCATGAAGGTGGTTGTACCCTCTTGGTACAATTCCCAACCCATCTACGCTACCTTCTTTGCTATTCTTATTCATGGTGGAATGGTACCAGGTCATCAGAGTGTCCATGTACTTTTAATAATATTCTCAAATATTCCCAGTTCCTTTACAAATAGATTTGATTTTCTTTTGAGGCAGGATTCCTGAGAGCTTGCCTTCCTCCTTACCTATTTTCAGTGTAGGGCAGGTACAGGACATCCTATTTACTTAATCCCTATTCTCGAGATTCATATTTACATGTGGATTTTAAAAGTTTGGTAGAGGTCTAAATATTTTACACCAACATAATTTGACTTCAGTGCAGTGTATACTTTTGTGTTTAAACCACAGAAATGGTGTGCTCTGAGATACTGGATCTCTTTCTAGTAGCTACTCTGAGCACAAGTGCTGTGGTCCAGTTGCTTTTAAGTGTTTGATATTTATGATAAATCAGGATCCAAAAACTGTTCTGTGAGTTGGATAATAAGCTGCCTTCCCCCCCTCCCAAAGTATTAGCTAGAAATTCAAAATCATGGGAATTAGAACTGTTAGGCTAATTTCTTAAGTATAGAATTATTACTTTTTAATGACTTTAGGATTTTTCTTGGCTATTTCCTTTGCTATGCTTTTCTATGTCTGATTTGCAGTTTCAAAGGTTAATGATCAAAGAAGTGATTGGTAAATGTTTAATATTTATTGTGCATTAGAGAGTGTTCAAGATTTGCCCAGAAGACCATAAAGATTAATGGTAGCCACAGTCAGTGCATTTATAGATATTTAAGATTGTAGGGTGTTTCTGTCATGTTCTTGTTTGCCTTTTAAATGTTTTACTATTAATCTATTTGGTTGGATATCAGTTTCAGTGAAAGCATGTCTCATTCCTGAAATTATGGGAAGATTCGTGTTTGAGGCTGTATAATCTTGAGAAAATTTCCAAAGTTGTTGTTTTTGGTGGGAGGCAGCATATGCAGGAGAAGGAGGCTCGCTGTGGAGTCAGGTGCCCTAGCTTCAGATCCTGACTCTGACCCTAGTTGTGTAGTCACGGGCAAGTAGAACAGAAGTGACAGTGCTTGCATTCACCCCCTCCCAGGGTGGTTGTTAGGATGGTGAGGTGTTGTTTGTAATAGTCAGTGGAGGCCTATTCTCATAGGTCACCACCATGAGTAGTTTAGGACTGTGAAAGTTGTCTTGGGCGCCACCACACATACATCTTGGCCTCTCAGACCTTTTGGTGTGCACAGTGATTTTCTGTCCTGTACCTGCCCTACATTGAATAACATGGTGCTTACTAAAGCAATAGGGATCTGTAATTATCCTAGAATTGTTGGATGTAGAATAAGAGGAAAACGATTTTTCTATTTGGTTCCAGATCATAACATAGTGTGTTGGTAGCTTAGTTAGTATTTAGTGAAATGAGAATTTTAAATGCATCAACTTAATTCCAAATTAAATTCAGCCCCTCCTCTTTCCCTCTAAGACTCATTATTCAGGAAGTCTCAGAACTTCGGGAAATTGATTCTGGAGAATGATAGCAAGCTGACCGAAGTGCAGTGGGGTGTGGGGGTGGGTCCTGCATCGGAGTGTTTGCTCTCCTCATTTGGCCAAGGAGAAAATGGAAGGTAGAGAAAGTGGAGAGATTTGACTTAACTTGCTTATGGACTCGAAGGGCGAGAGCAGGGATCTTGGAAGATGTTTTACTCTGGGTAGCCCAATCTGTTTTTAGCAGATATAGCCAAGTTTAAATGGCCAGATATCTGTTTTACCACCAAATGTTTTCGTTTTTCTCCTTTCTTATAATAAGAGCCAGAGATTGTAATGTTTGCCTTTTAAAGGAAGTGTTCAAAGTGTCTTGTCCACATACCAGCTATATTAATGTTAAGGTACATAAAACTTAAGGGCTGGACAGAACTAAGACGCGTAATCTAATGAAACATTTACTAAATTAACTAGCTCGGATCACCACCTTCCATCCTTAATTTGTATTTATGATCTGAATCTTCATTTAGAGTCTTAGATTCCCAAATCCTTTAGCTGTTTATTAGCAAAGACTTTGGCTTTTTTTCTTTATCCAGGTAAGGAAATGAAACATCTCTAATGGCTCTTAAACTTGAAAAATACTTGAAAGTATTTCTAGCAAGTTTTGTCTGGGAACAGGTCGTCTTAATTTCCTTAAGCATTTCTTACAATACTATATTAAACATTTTTGTTGTAACCTCAGGGTTCAAGGTCTTAACATGTGCAGAACTTCATATTAACAAACAGTATAAATTTTTCATTGCTTGAGGATGTTTACTTAAATAACTGAACCTGTATCTCGAAAGGAAGTCTTAGAACAATACTATCTTCTTTTTGGTTTAATAATAATAAAACACATGTACACAAAACAGAACCCAGGATCCAAAAACAAAAGCTTGTAAAGGAGGAGGCATGTTAAAATAATCAAACCTTTTTTCTGTCTTGAAAAACATACAGGCCTCTTATTTTTTTTCAGATGCAGACTGATAGGAAAGAATGAATATAAAGTCATAGAGGCATTCTAGGGGAATATTCAAAATATTGGTGTGGAAAAAATTATTTGTGTTAAAATTCCTTTTTAATATAATTTTTTAAATGAGTGTGTATACCCCACACGGTGTATGTAAAGCAACAGTCAAAATCTACTTATCAGCTAAGTGTCTAGAACAGTTATTGTGTGTCTTCGAAAGCCTTTTGTTTTCCAGGCCAAATATCCCCAGTTCCTTCAGCCCCTTATGATGAGATCTGATCCTTACCCATGCCTGGTTGTCCTCTGCTACTGTCACTGAGCGAATGCCACTGATGAATTGAAATTGGCTAACTCAGTGTAAAATTACTCTAAATTTACATATGCTGAGGTGGCTTTATGATTAAGGTGACTCCTCCGCTAGATAGTGAACAACATTCAGTCTTTGTGAAGTGCCTGAGGAAAGCCCACGGGCAAATAAACCATAGTTCCCCTACCTTAAGAAGATTACAGTTTAGTTAGGAGAGACGGTTTAAATGTACACATAGATTATTACAAAGAGGGGCATATTAAAGTAGCATACCTTTCTCAAGGAGGCTCTGTGGAAGATGAGGCACTTGTAGATAAGGGGGAAAGCTGATGGATAGATCTCTTCTCTCTTTTAGGAGCGGGAAGTAAGAGGCTCCAGTATGATCTATTTATGTATGACTTAGGAGGTATTTTATGATCCTGCCAATTAATTTACAAAGTTGTGAGTCTTGGAATTAGAGTTCATTATGCATTTTTAATCTCAGATAATGCCATTAGAGGTATCTCTAAAGCAATAATTACTTGCTTGGTTAATGAGTTTATATAACTTAACATTTTAATTTTTTTTTTTAACACAGAGGTAAAATTAAGTTCATAGAAAATCCATTAATCTTTGACAAACAAAAGGTCAGGATTTTTCAGAATTGAGATTTTACTCCTAAATCACAATTAATACCAGGGTCAAATTTGCAAGGCAGTAGTGATAGACTGGATTATAGACTGTGAGAGCTGGAAGGGTCATTTGATTTCACCAGATCCACACCCTTCATTTTACTGAGAAGGAAGCAGGCCACACAAGTGAGGTGAGTTGCCCAGAGTTGTTCAGGTCAGCCCCGCAGAGCCTGGACTTGAACCCTTAGGTTTGGATTCCAAATAGAGTGTTCTTTCATCTCTGCCACTTCTGACCCATCCTGGCTCCATGCCCCAAGTCTGCTCTGCTCCCTCAGAGCAGTTTCTGATGGATGTCACTGGAGATAATTTCCTTACCTGGAGTTCTACCCAGGTGGAATTTCTGTTTTGAGCTACTCCCTTCCCCCAGACTAGCCATGTGGTGTTACTTTGAAACTTTGAGTTCCTTCTGAAGCCTTAATGTGAAATTTTACTACACCCCTGCCCCCCGTCCACAAATCTGAGCGTCCCTTTTCTGATGTCATTGGAAGTAAGAGGCAGAGTTGTTTCAGCTGCCTCCTCTCCTTGGCAGCTAGAAGAAACCTGAGAGCAACCCTGGGGCAGGGGAAGAAGGAGGACTAGATTTAGGGGCAAAAAGGAAATCTCGGACTGATTTCTCTTGAATCAGGCTACAGTTTAGTTGGGAATAATGTTAGTTAGGGCTGCTGTCAGGCAGTCAGATGTTTTGTTTTTAGCTTCACTTTAAGAGAACAGGTACCCAAACAGACATTCAAGAGATCCAAGTTTTCCTTTTAAAATTTTGGAGCAAAAAAGTTTGCTAAGAAACAGAATGGAGTTCTAAAGCATTAAACTATTTTCTGACACCCAGTTTTGTGCTCATTTTCTTTCACACCATGTGTAGTTGTGTGGTGTTGAAACCTCTTTCTCTGATTAATTTCAGTACTCATCTGAGGAGCTGAACAAAAGTGGCAGCTTGTTCCCTTTCGAAATCAATGGTAAGTTCTTCTAAAAGCCCTGGCTGTGAGACACTGAGGTAATTGGGGCGCTCAGCAGCTTTTCTGTTGCAAATCAGGTGAAATGGGGGCTGGGACCTGCTGCTGTTGAGCCTGCTGGTTTGAGCTGGCCTTGGGACAATACCACGAATCACTGGTTATTAGTTTTCTGCTTGTGATCTGCTTTGCATAGTAAAAGCTCTTGTAAGATGTTTTTGTTCAATATCATTTGGTATGTCTAAATGCCCTCTTCACATCCCCATCCCCTTTTGAGACTTTCTCTTGAGGTAGCTGTTAGGAAAATGACAAGCATGACTCTCATCTTTGGGTGCCATGATCATGGTCTAGTCCCATGTGACAGAGGGTACCGTTTAGCAGACTTTTTTTTTTAATCTGATTTAAAAGGAGGTAAGAATGACGGAAATACTTGGGAAAGAAATATATTTTTATTTATTTTTAAATGAGAGGAAGGGATATCCTACTGTTTAACATGTTGTTATGAATACTAGCTAGATATAGTTGGAACACTTGATTAGTTTTGTATCTCGATGTCAGACACATGGTGTCATGTGCTATTACAGGAGAAGGAGCCTGTCGCCTCATCTTGTACACAGAAAATAAAGCAAATGTTTTGCTTACATTTTAATTCTAAAATAACCTGAGAATTTCTCAGGATTTAGAGGATAATTTAGAGGTTGAGAGACGTTACACTTGACTCCAGTTGGTTTACATTGTCAGTTTTGCAGCCAAGCTTGAAAAACTGTTTAACATGAAAGGGGTTTTCCTTTTAGTTTTTATCTTAGGTTTGTCAGTTATTTTTACCTATCATTATACAATATTTGAGAACAGTTGTAGATTATACTGAGTGTAGTTGGAAAAAGCGATTTGATACAGGAGTCTGAGGTTTGGCCAATAACTTTAATGCCTCCCTGCGCCCAGCCCCTGCTGCCAGGCTGGACGATAAGTTGTGAAGTTCTTAAAGCTTTGTGTGGTAGTTAAAAATATTGGAGCCAATAATTAAAAGCTTTGTTTAAACAACTAAAAGTGAGGGAATTCTTTTTACTTTTGAGTTCATTATATGGTGTAATAATATCAGGAGGTGGATGCAGTCATCTGTATTAAAGTTTTAGCTTTCTTTAAGAATGGGAAAGAATATTGTTACCTACTATAGCATGTTAGTAAGTATACTTTTAGAAAGTTAACAAAAAGAATATTTGACTTGTAAGCAGAGTAATAAAATGGAATAACAGTAAAATCTTAGTAAAATTGAACAAAAAAGGAATATATTGTAGGTATCCTAGTTTGTGTTAGATAATTGTTAATGAGGAAAAAATACAAGGTGCTCTTCATATCCTTATAAATGATGATAAATCTAATAACAGCAGACCTTTCTAGGATTTTCATGAAATTTTTATTATATATATCCTATGTTTGTTAGTCACCTTGAGCATCTAAATGAAGTCCCACATAGTTCTGGGGAAAGAGCCCTGAAACTGGAGTTAGGATATGTGGGTTTTAATCCTAACTCTGGAGAATTATTGCTGGTACGACTTTGGGCGGGTCACTTAGCTTTCTAGGCCTGCGTCTCCTTCTCTGTAAAGTAACTAAATGGTGGCTTCAGAGGTTCTTATGCAGCTCTAATCTCTGATCTGTGATTGTTTAAGATGTCTAAACTATCTCATGCAACTTAAAGAGAAAAATATTTTTATTTGAAGTTGACTAGTTAAAAAATAAAAAAGAATAGTCTTTCTTTCAGGTGACTGAACATAAGATTGGTTTCATTTAATGGAGTTTAAAAACAGATTAATTTCTAGAAGTCTGACCTAAATAGATAGGAAATAACTTATTTTGAATATATATATGTGTTAGTATTTTTAGGAGTGAAAATGTTGTTTTGATAGCTAAAGCTACTAAGAAGCCTGCGTCACCTTCTAAAAGATTGTGGTTAAATGAGGGTGGGCTAAATGTCTTTTCTGAAGTATTTTTACAGATCCGTTGTTGCTTATGTCCTACATATAGGAATTTTCTTGTTAGCTAATATAGTTAAGTTCAGTTCAAAATGGGAAGTACAACGAATAACTGAAAACTAATGGGGAGGAGAAGCGAGGTTGCTGTAAGCTTTTTAACTTTTAGTAGAAAGCCCTAAGGTCTGGCCTCGTATTGGTCAATTATTGAATTCATTTTGCAGTGGCATCTTTGCCCTTATTTCCTGCTAATTGGCTTTTACCCTTGTCCCTCTTCCTTGCTGATCTCTGTCCTTCCCTGTTTCCTTCAGTAGAAGAAAATCCTTGGAAAGTGTTGAATGGAGGATGTCCAATCCGAACTGAAGTGACCAAGGTTTCAGCTTTCCCTTTCCCATCATGCCCATTTAGTTCAGCAAACATGTGTCTCCAGTGGCAGAAGGAATCCCCCAGCCCATCGATGGTGTCAGGATGGATCAGTGAACTCAACCTGAATGAAAACTCTGGGCAGCCGCTGGCCCCGCCTCCCAAGCGACACTGTCGATCCCTGTCAGAGCCCGATGAGCTGGCTCGCTGCCGGTCACCATGGAAACCTGGCAGTTCCAAGGTTTGGACTCCGGTCTCCAAAAGACGATGCAACAGTGGCGGCAGTGCCACCTTGCAGCGCTGCAACAGTGGCGGCAGTGCCACCCTGCAGAGAAGCACCAGCATCAGCCTGCCCCAGAGCGTCCTGTCGCTCCAGAATGTGTTCCCCGTCACTAGCTTCCACACGTCTCCAGTGCCCAGGCCCTCTTCGGCCAGCAGTGGCTTTGTGGACAGCAGCGAGGGCAGCACCGGTTCCAGCATCCGCTGGAATTCTGCAGGACCTTGTGATTTTAACCCCAGACGTCGCCTCTCTCTCTCCCAGGAGCACATTCCCGAGGCAGGGAACCTCTTGCCTTCAGCTAATAGCACTCCCACATCCACACCAGAGCTTAGCCGGCGCCAAGGCTTGTTGAGATGCCGCTCACAGCCTTGTGTACTGAACGAAAAGAAAAGCCGGCTAAAGCGCAGACGAGAGGAAGATGTGCGGTGGAGTCGCCCATCTTTAGACTTTTTTAAAATGACACGGGTGAGATTTTTACTTTGTTCAGTAAGGCTTGTAAACCCTTCTGGTGTGGGATGTCATGTCACCTCAGCAGAGGGCGAGCTCTTTAGTGGGCTGTGTAGCTTAGATGTTGGTGGGGCAAAACTTTGGAAGGTCCATTCTATTCTTTGAGTTATCTGTTGGATATTTCTCTTTTGTAACAGATCTTTATTTAGTACTTCACTCATTTAGAGAACCCAGATGTTGAAATAATTTCATTTCATGGTGTTCACAAGTAGTGATTGTTTACTGCTAGTTTTAGGTAAGGCTTTGCAATCTGATTGCAAGGAGTCGTTGGCCTCTCCTCTTACATGTCCTAGCCGACGTGTTTTTTGTTTTTTTTTTTAAAGTCAATAGAAGGTAAGGTTGGTAGGTTCTCTTCCTTCACTAAGTTCAGTCCTTAGGATCATTCTATTGGGATACATTTTTTGGAGAATCTGGATCTTTGATTTCATTGAGGAAACTCCTGGAAACTCTTTTTGCCAAAGCAGCTCAGCAGTTTATCTTCAATTTATAATCTTTAAAGAGTCACCTGGGACCTGGAGATGAACTTGCACAGGGTGCCATAGGTAGTTCCTGTCAGAGTCAGGATTCCAACCCACATCTTCCGGACTCCAAATCTGGCCCTCTCCTATACCAACCATACTACCTCTTCCAACATCTAATGCACTAAAAACACAATGTTTGCTGCTGTCTTGTGCCTGAATCCAGACCAGTAATTCTATGGACACACTCATTTAATATATGCTATTATGCTGTTAGGAAGTCTTATTAAGTGTGTTGCTTTTAAGTGGGAAGGGAATTATTGGAAAAGAGGAAATCCTAAATTAAACAAGATTAAAATTATTCTGAAATATTTTTCATTATCTTTGTACGTAGATAAGATTATGGTAGAAGTTTTTGAACCAGACCTCTCCAATCACCTATTTATTGCCAAGGAAGGGGCTCACTTATCGCTTGAGTTCTTTGTTCTTGTTGTTGCTGTATTTGGATTCTACTGAATGTGCCATTGATTAGCTATAGTTAAATCTGAAGGATTTGCATTATTCCTGTTGAAATCAAGGTATTCATTGAGAACAGAATATTCTGATTTTATTTTTTTCTAGAAAAATACTACTGTAGGTTTAAGTTGTACAAGTTCTTTCCTAAAAATTTTCTGTTTCCCAAACACAAAGGTGCACTACCCTCAAAGCCAGAAGGAGAAAAACAGAAATCTTTCAGTTGCTTATTAGCGCACAATAGTGGTAATAGGGGATATTAGCTTATGGTAAAGAACAGAATGTTAGAAAATGACATGCCATTTATCAGTTGTCTACTGTATGCAAAGTACCATGCTAGGCACTAAGATATAAAGACACATATGAAATAGTCCCTGTCCTCAAGAAACGGATGTTCTCCTGGGGTTGGAGAATGAAACATTTATACAGATAAATCAAAGCAGAAATTTCACAAGGAAGACAGCCCTGACAATAGGGGGATCAGGAAAGGCTTCATGGAAGAGCAGCCACCTGATCCAAGCCTTGCAGGGAAGTTGGGTTCTGAAAGGCCTAGCTAGGTGAGGGTGTGCATCCCCTGGGACACAGAATGGGGGATAGACAGGAGGGCAGATACATAAATGAGAATGGCTTAGGGGTGTAAGAACCAGAATGGAAAGTTTATTTTATAATTTAGTTTTGTGAATTTTGAATAATAAATTTGAATTTTAACAAGATTATGCATTCTGACTCTATCATGTGTGCCACAGTTTCTGGCTGACACCTTATAGAGGGGTACCTTGGCCGCCTTAGGCAGGCAGTCTTATCTCCATTAGACTTATCTTGTGCTGTTGGGTCCAAACAGTAGTGTGTGCCTCAAGACCTCATTCTTGGGGCGTTCCTAAGGATAGGATTACAAAGGTAGTCCTTCAGATACTGAACAGTAGCTGTTGAAAGTTTTTACCAAAAAAAAGTTAAAAAAAAAACCAACCAGAGAGATGTAGAGCACAAGATAGTGGCCATGTTGAATTTTAGGAAAACATACCAGTTTAAAAAAAAAAAGCCTTTTAAGTTTTCCTTATAAACTTGTAGCATTTATACTTCTGAAGTTATTATAGTTTCAGATTGCTCTAAGACTTTTGGGACACCCTGTATAACATCCTCTGTTTGACATTTTAAAGCCCTTAACAGCTTGACCCTTTCCTACTTCTACCCTGTTAGCCTGCTTGTTGGCTCTCACCCTTGAGGCGCCATTTTCTGCCTGTGGGCCTTAGCACTGACTTCCTCATGCCTTCTCACCTCTGGCTTTAGCTAGAAAACCCTCCCTGGTTTCCTTCCACCCTGCTGTCTCTACTGTTAGTGCCCTCCTTCACAAAACCACCTTGCTTATTCACGTATATGCACACACATACACATATGTATACACACATAGATATTAAATGATATGTAAACATATTTTATGTTAATATGCAAAATCTTTGCAAATGCCTTATATACATAGCTATATCTCTCTGTATCTATGCACACATTTATATACCTCTCACCCATTAGAATTAAAGTTTCTTGAGGGCAGGGACTGTTTTATTTTTATTATAGAATCTTTAACACTTATTACAGTGCCCGATGTTAGTAGTAGTCCTTTCAAATAAATGCTTTTTAATAGATAATTAGGCAGAAAATGTGATTCATGGCACTAAAAGCTTAACAAAAAAGGCAGGTTTCAGTCATATTATAAATATTGATCTTAAATATTTAACTTCCATAGCACATCTGTTGCATAAATTGAAATATATCTAAATTGTTTGCAGAAAAGAAAGTTCCTTTCTTGGGAGGTAGGCATCTTCTGTAATACAAATAGCTCTCTATGTTATGTATACCACTGGATCAAATTGTCTCCTAATTTCTTACTCAGCCTTGCTACCTGCAGGTAATTTATATAGTCAAACAGTTTGTAGTGGGGGATTTGGAATGCTTGTAGAAAGACAAGACAGCATTCATGGGGCGGGCACACTCTGCCTGACATGACAGTACTCTCTGGATTCCTGACTTTTCAGGTGAACATGTTCTTGTAGCTGTCTTCGTCTTCATCCTTTATTTGTGCCTCATCTACACAGTCATTGTGGATTGTGAGCTCTGATGGGCAAGACCTAGTTTGTACAACATCTAGCATTATGGAAAGACAGTAAAATGTTCAGTTTTGTGGATGTTGTTTTTATGGGGATATCTCTAGAGCACAAATGAGATCTTTGGGGACCAAAAGAGAGTTCTGGCTGTGGAAATGTAAGTCTTTTTCTTTGGAAAACCATGATGATTTCTCTTACTTTTATCAAATTAAAAGTGTTAATGACGTTGTTAGAAAAATTCTGTGGAGTTAAATTTAGGCTGGGATCAAGTATCCAACATTTCAATTCAGAAAGATACCATTTTCCCAAAGATGAAAATGAGTGAAAGAGCCCAGTAGTCCACACATAACCTTAATTGTGACAACTTAAGTATCAATTATGCAAAAGGAGCAAACGATGAATTGTTATTGGAAACCCTGATGTCTAGACTGGATAACCAAGTGTAGGAGATTAAATAAGGTATATTGAAATATTTAGCCAAAGTTTAATGGGCTGAATTACTGAGGCATCATTGCTTTCCAGCCCAAGTAGTTTTGTAATGCATATATTATAATAAATTGAATAAGAAGTATATAAGTGAACCTAATACAAAATAAATTATTTCCTGAAAGATTGTGATTTAAATAGAGCAGACATCTCTAAGATGCTTTTATCTCTGAAATTCTATGATTCTGTGTAAAAATGGCAAAAAAAAAAAAAGATACTTTATACTATCTACCTGCCTGGCTTTGGACTCATTCTCTTTTGTAAATAGAAATAGAGAATAGCCCTGGCATAAGGACAGGCCAAAGGGGCCTGGGTTGGGGAGGTTATGCCTGGGAGAGGGACATTCCTTAATGAAAGGGCTGTTGCCATGGGCCAGAGAGAAAGGACATGGGATTTTTTCAAGGAAAAAGAAAAATGGCCAAGTAACTATATTATTTCTTACTAGATCCTGTTGCTTCTTATGACTGTCTTCTCCATTGCTCTGTCTTGTCCATTCTTTTCTTTCCATGCAGGTAGGTAGTGAGGAGAATAACAAAGAATGCTGGTTTGACTGTGCTTAAGTATGCAAGGTGATTACTAGATGTTAGAGTAAAATTAGGCTCTCTTTCTCTGTCAGTCAGTGCATCATTAACACGTTGTCTAAGTAGACACTATAATTCAGTCCTAACTTTCCATTTGTTTCTGACACAATGTAGTAGTAAGTCTCTGATTGAGATTTGTTGAATTCTGTTGAGTCAAGACATTTTGGGAACTCTTGAGAATGGTCTGTGATCAATTGTGTGTCATCTTAAATGAAATTGTCAAGAGCAGTCATTTGTATACAGTAATTTCAGAAAGCAAACCGTTATTATTTTGGGGCAGTGTCTTATAGACAGGACTTAGACACTTGGTGCAATGTCCTGCTACATGGTTTATACAGATTTTTATTGTGGTACTGTGGTAAAAAAGAAACATGGCAATTATAGTCAAATTCAACTTTGTTAAACAATAAAGCTAATAATAAAAATAAAGGTTGCATTCACAGCGCCTCAATTTACAATGCCTTTTTATACTTTATCATATTAGAAGTCTGGAATTCTAAAGAAGCTGTATTTCCTTAGTGCTTAATTTCCTTCAGGTTTTTTCATTTGATACCATATTCTTGTAAAGAATAGTTACAGATTTATATAAAAATCATAGTTCTAAAAATAAGAACACATAATATGTATCTCATGTGCTCCCATTTATAGTATTCTCTAGTCTGGCCTCTCTGGACTGCCACCAAATATGTATCTCCTTAGCTGAGTTCCAGTGGATCAAAAACTACGCCAATAGCTAATTTTAGAAGAAAGTTTCCTATGATTGGTTGGTGTAGTTGGTAGAATATCTTGATACCATTCATCTCAAATAATGGTTGAAGACATGCTAATTTTCAAAATAATATTCTTGTATAAATGAATGAGACTATCGTTACCTAGTAGCATAGGTTTTAATAATAATAGCTTGCATTTAATAAAGTACTTTAAGGTTTGCAAAATGCTTTACAGAGATTCTCTCCTTTGGTCCTCACAACACCACTGAGAGATAGGGGCAGTTATTTGCCCTGTTTTACAGATGAGGAAACCGAGGCTGAGAAGTGAAGCAACTTGTCTGAGGTTACGTGTGTGTGTGTGTGTTTGTGTGTGTGTGTGAGAGAGAGAGAGAGACAGAGACAGAGACAAAGAGAGAGAGACAAGAGAGAGAGAGATCTGAGGCAGGATTTGAACTCCATTCAGTATCAGCTGCTTCCCAGATAGTGGGACTTTTTCGTTTTAAATTAAAGAATACTATCTTGAGGACGTAGGGGCAGTTCTGACTGTGACCATGAGCAAGTGGAATCCCCTCTTTGGGGACTTAGTTTCCTCTTTCACATGATGTAAGGGTTAGACTAGATGACTCCCAATGTGCCTCCTTGCTCTAAATTTGTGTCCTTATAATCCAGTGACTTTTGATTTTGATATTTTAAAGAATCACTTCAGTGCTGGTCCTTAGGAGCAGGCATTTGTTTGAACTCCTTTGCAGAAAGTAGTCCTGGCAGACTTTGCTGTTTTTGGACAGCTTTTTGAAACCCAGAGATTTTTCATTCCTGCATGTAATAAAAATGTATAAGGTGCTGGACTAGGAAGTGCTGAGAGGAACACAAAAATCGCATTGCCCCAGACTGGAGAGAACAATCCCATGGGAGTAAAGTCTGTGCTTTGAGCCTTTATTAAATATGGAAATCCTTATTCAAGATTTGCTCGTAATTTAGTGGCAAAGTAAAGAAATAGACTGAATGTCTTTACAGAAAACCTTCATTTTAGTATGGGTACTTGCCCAGAAATGGTGCTCTTAGTGATGTAACTAGAAATCTGGTTTTTTTAATAGAGGAGGGTTACATTGAGACTTGTTCCTGATCAAGACTGTGGGGTAATGGAAAGAACTTTGGCTCCGGAGTTGTGACCTGAATGCACATTCTGTCCCTGCCCACCGGCCAGCAAATCACTTAATAATTACTGAGATGGATAAAGTATGTGAAGCTTTGCCCAATGCTTTATAGACATGGAGGCATCTGATCACCTCTTCACCCGGCCTCAGTTTTCTCATCTTGAAAATTGCCTGGGCAATGAACTCAGATGCTCTCCAAGGGCCTCTTTCTATTTAAATCCTATGAGCTTTTTATAGAAACCGCCCTTCCCTTTGGTAACCTCACCTAGCCCTGGGGCTTTAATTATCCTCTCTATGCATATGACTCCCCAGTCTATATAACATGACTCTGACTTCTTATCTGAGCCTTAGCCCTGAATTCCTAGCTGTCTGCTAGACCTGGAAGCTAGGTGGCATAGTAGGCCTGAAGTCAGAAGGCCTGAGTTCAAATTTGGCCTTAGACACTGACTAGCTGTGTGACAATGGGTAAGTCACTTCACCTCTGTTTTCCTCCGTTTTCTTCTCTGTAAAATGGAAATTAAAAACACTTAACCTTCCAGGGTTGTTGTGAGGACCAAATGAGATAATAGCTTTAAAGTGCTTAGCACAATGTAGGTGCCATATAAATGCTTATTCCCTTCCCTTCCTTTTCCCCTCCCCTTCCATCCCAGCACCTCAAATTTAGCTGCCTCAGACTGAGCTAGCTTGCCTTCTAGCTTCATTGTTTTTGTTGCTAAAATCTTTTGACTCTGCTTTCACCCAATCACCCGATCCCTTCAGTTACCAATCCCTCTCCGTTTTTACCCCCACACAATCTTTGGTGTCGTTCCCTAACTCTTACCCCTGCCAGCAGCATAGTTCAAGCCCTCTCTTGGCCTCTTGTAATAGTCCCTGACTGGCTGTCTCTCCTACTTTATCTTCCTTTCATACAGCTGCCAGAGTAATCTTTAGACTCCCTCCTAACCAAAAAGTTTCCTAGCTCCCCGTTGTCTAGAGCATAAAATACACATTCCTTAACTTGGCATTTATTGCCTTCTATAGTCTGGCTCCAACCTATATTTCCAACCTTATTTTCTAGTACTTTCCTTCAGACATACTATATGAACGAACGGATGATTGAAAAATTACTTATCAAGTGCTGATTGTGTTCAGTCACTAAGCTAAGAAGCCCTGGGGATATATTTCAGCCACACTAGAGTAGTGATCTTCTCAGATCCTGTCCTGCAGTCTTCCATCTCCATTCTAAGGTCCTCCCTCTGGCTCCCATTGTGCCTTGAATCCTTTAAATCCTTCTGTGCCTTCATCACTTTCCTACTAAAGTGATCTGTCTTTCTCTCATATTTTCCGATGGTGCTTAGTCTAGATGTCACTTTTGTTATCATTGAATTCTAACTTGTCCATGTTGTGTCCCTCCCCTGTAATAGATGACCAACTCCTTGTGGGGAAGGTATTGCCACTTTTCATCATTGTGTCCTTAGCCCAGCGTCTCACTTACTGGTGGGCCTTGGCATTTATTGAATTGAAATGACCATAGGCCATATTTAATCCATTAGACTATTTAACATACTTGTATAAAGAATAGAATATTTTTCTCAAGTTGGAGAGGACCTGCCTTAATTTTTCTCAGGCCTTTTTCAAAGTGTGTTCACATTGCAGTTGGTTTGGTTTGATTTGGTTACTAAATTGGATACTCTACAGTTTTCCAGTTTGGTAAAGTTTCAGATAGTGTACTTTCTACTGTTGCACTAAAGTTTTCCCTTTAAAATTTGTCTTTTCATTAAGCAAAGAATAGTGGTATCTAGGTATTAGTATTCTTTGATCAAATAGTTTTACAAAACCTGTTTTCCAAATGAATGGTGATTTTAAAATATTTATTTTTTAAACAGTAATTAAGGTCATTTAAATGTAAGATTGACCCCTCTCTGCATGAAAGACAAAAGCTATTGGTAAAGTTAAAATCTTTATTAAAACCTATAGAATTAAATTTAAGAAACATGGCTCTTCCTTGAAGTCAAAGGATTGAAAGTCCCTGCATTGTCTTTCTTACCTTTTATGCACTTATTTCATGCTTTGCTATTTTTAAAAATAACTTACTGGTTAATATATGTTACTTGAATTGTAATCATCTTGTATAAACTCATTTGAC
>CM053583.1:56507277-56548157 GCA_028627135.1 Pseudochirops cupreus | reverse complement strand
ACTTTAGTGGGAAGTATCTTTGTGTGCGTTTTGGAGTTCCAGGATTGGTTTAGAGTCCTATTTTATGGGTATTTTGGGGTGGCTATGTGAGAGCTGCGATGTGTTGCTGCTTCTACGCCGCCATCTTGGCTCCGCCCCCAATCACAGGCATTCTTTATCTCTGATTCAAACAAATCCACTGCAGTTCATGGACTTCTAGGAAGGTGAATATCAGGGCTTTCTCATGTTTGTCCAGTTGGGCTCTATACTTTATTATATCTGTATGTCTGTGTTTTTAAATATATTTTTCATTAATTTCATTTTCCAATTACATGTAAAAAATTTTTTAACATAACGTTTTTTTTGAGTTCCAAATTCTCCCCCTCTCTCTCACCCTGTAAGTAGGTAAGCAATGTTATATCAATTATACATGTAAAGTCATGCAAAATATATTTCCCTATTAGCCATGCTGCAAAAGAAGACACACAAAAAACCCCAAGAAAAATAAGAAAGTTTAAAAAAAATATGTTGCAATCTGACCCAAGTTCATCAGTTTTCTCTCTGTAGGTGAAAAGCAGTTTTCATCATGAGTCCTTTGGAGTTGTCTTGGATCCTTGTATTGATTAGAATAGTAGCTAAGTCTTTCCCAGCTGATCATCATTACAGTATTTCTGTACAATGTTCTCCTGGTTCTGCTTGCTTTACTTTGCATCAGTTCATAGAAGTCTTAACAAGTTTTTTTGGAAACCATCCCACTTTGTCATTTCTTATATTCCATCACAATCATATTATGTCTGTGTATGTGGAAGGATGAAATTTATGTAGATCGTTTGTCAAAGCAACTCTTTGGTGTGCAGTTTCCTGTCAACAGAATTAAACTTGGTGATGTGAGAAGGAAGCCACATCCTTGCACATGAGATTGGAGGGACCATGGAGGGTTCTTTCTGGTGATATTGAGATTTGGGGGAAAGCTTACCACTGAAACGAGTACACCCTCTGAGTGTTGTCTGGGGGCTCATTTTGCTCCCTGGGAGGGGAGTTGAATTTGACCTCACAAGGCTTGGGCTCTGATCCCATCTTCTCCATTTACTTTGACTTCAAGCAGGTCACTTCACTTTTTTTCTGAATCCTTCCCCACTTGCCACCTCTCTTCTCAGGGACCTTGTATTTATTTCTGGTACATTGATGTACACTTATGCAGTTTGCCCCAATAGAGGGATGAGGAGCCTGTGGCCTTCTGGGTCCTCGGGTGCAGCCTTTTGACTGAGTCCAAGTTTTACAGAACTAATCCTTTAATTTAGGGGATTTGTTCTGTGAAGTTTGGGTTCAGTCAAAGGGTCACACTTGAGGACCTAGAGGGCCATGTATGGCCTCGAGGCTACGCGCTCCCCACGTAGCCTAATAGAACATAATTAGGAACGGAGAGAAGGGCTTCTTTTTTGCTTCTGTGTTCCTAGCAACCAGCATGGTGCCTGGCACATGGGTTTGTAATAGAGGCTTATCGATTGGCTGGGGGGTGGGGGGGAAGTGTTAAATTTCCTCACCTGTAAATTTTAGGGGCTTGGACAATGTGCTCTTTAAGGTTTCTTCCAGCTCTCTAAATCCATTGTACTTTTGTAAAATTGTTGTTTCTTGACGGTAATAATTATCGATTTGGAATATTTGGAGAATTGGAACCAATTGATTTTTACAACAGCTACATTTCCAGATGTGTCCTACCTGCCTTGAATGAGAAGAGCCACCTCCTTGTAACAAAGTAAAGAGGAAGAGAAAAAAGAGGTTTCAGGAAAACTCACCCATGTCAACTTGAGTTTGACTGTAGGTACAGTGAGTTGTCCCCTTGTCCCCTGCCTTTTCCAAGAAAGGGTGGAGGTGCTTTTTCTCCAGAGGCAGGCTTGAGTCTGAGCAGATCATCAAAGACAAGTGTGGACTTGGAATTGTTCCATGGCTATAATCTAGTGTTAGAACCCTTCCCTCTATCCCTTCTTTCTCTTACCTTCCCCCATGCCATAAATAGAATATCGTCTCTAGTGGTTCCTTATTGACTTGAGGATCAGATTTAAACTACCTTCTGCAGTGGGGCTTCAGCAGGACTTTCTGACCTGGTCATTCAGAATTCCCTTGTGCTTTCTTAGGTTCATCCACATGGACCTTCTTGCTGTTCCTCTGCCCCCACCCCTGGAGGGCATGCTTTCTTGCTCTGCTGCCTTCTACACGAGCCTTTCTCATCATCCCCACTCCCCTAAGCTGCTAGTGCCCTCCCCAGTTACCTTGGATTTTGTACAGACTTCAGTGTCTTTTGTGCTCCTTTCAGCCCAACCTCCCAAAGGCTCTCAAGGGCAGAGACTCTATCCCTAGCAACCAGCACGATGCCTCTTTCATAGGAGGTAATTTAATAAATTAATATTGATTGATTGTTAGGCTGTGAAAATTTGAATTGTCAAGAAAGTAAACTTGAAGGGCTTGTCCTATACTTTTTCTCACCAGACTTTTCATTAGGTGAAATGCTGTTCAATAAGTCAGCCTCTTTCAGGGACTTGGAAATTCTATTTTTGGTTCAGTGGCTGGAGCACTGAACCTGAGGTCACAAAGCCCTGAGCTCAAAACCTGGCTCAGATGTTCACTAGCTCCATAACCCTGGCTATGTCACAGCCTCAGTTTCCTTATCTGCAAAATGGTAATAATAATAATAATAATTAATAATAATGTCTACCTCATAGGGTTCTTGTGATGACCAAAGGAGATAATGTCTTTTATGCTTCGTAATATGTTATGTACTTTGTAAACCTTAAAGTACTATATAACTTTCAGCTATCGTCATTATTATTATGGCACGTTTTTGTTATGGTGCTCTGCATGTGGCTGTCCCTGTTACGGCACAGAGCATCTACAGAAGTCTAGAAAACACAGTTATCAAGTAACTAATTTGTCTACAACTCTTGTTACTTTATTCTTAAAATATCTTGTTTCATTTAATAATCCTGACCCTTTCCTGAAGAAAATGTTTGTAAACTTCTCTAATGAGCACTTTGTTTCTAGGAAGTAAACAGCTGCATAGGATTAAAGAAACATTTTGGAAATAGAAAGCAACAGACAGACTTTCTCTTTAATTAGGTCCCTCTCCCAGTCTCAGCATCCGTTTCCAGAAAAAAAAAATTGGGGCAGCAGTAACAGAACAAAACTAGAAAGTAGCCGTATATGCTATCTGCTTGAAAATGGTAATAGAAGTCCGTGTAGTGAGTGCCCTGCTTTGTGGTAGACTGGTTAATTTAGGATTGATGTTTTCAGAGGAAAAGAGAAATGCTGTCCTGAAATAATTCCAAAGTTGCTGCCTCCCCTCTTCTGTCCAGCAGCACTACAGATTGAGTCTTGTCTGTACTGCTCACCCTTTACATAACTCTTAAGAGTCTGTTGTAGATGTGTGTTTGGGGGAGGAGAAGACAAAAGAATCATAGGGTCATAGGATTTACAACTGCTAGGGACTGGAAAGATGATTTGGTCCAACCTCCACATTTTACAGGTGAGAAAACTGGGGACTGCTGAAGGCAAATGAATTGCCCCAAATCACACAGGTAGTAGCTGCATCTGAATTCAGACCCTGGAATCATCTTTTGATTCCAAACCCAGCATTTATTTTCTCTCCTGCACTGTATGTACTGCCTCAGAAAGAACTAGGTTAGTGTCCCAGCTCCATCAGTGAGTCCTGGTTTCATCTCACATAAATTTGGGGGAAATACTTCCATTATATCCATGCCTTCTGTCTATGTAAACTCTGTTTAACTACTCTGATAATGATAAAGTTCTTAGGAATTACATCTTATCTTCTTCCCATATAGGAACGTAAACAGTTTAACTTTATTGAGTCTTTATGATTACTCTTTCATGTTTCCTTTTTTATACTTCTCTTGAGTCTTATGTTTGAATGTCCGATTTTCTATTTACTTTTGATCTTTTTTTTTCTTCAAGAATACTTGAAAGTCCTGTATTTCGTTAAATATCCATTCCCCTCTCTGTGCCCCCCCCCCCCCAATAGAATAATACTGTTTTGCTGGGTAGGTTACTCTTGTGTGTAGTCTTAGCTCCTTAGCCTTCTGTAATATCATTCCAAGCCTTCCACTCCTTTATATTGGTAGCTGCCAAATTTTTGTGTGATCCTGACTGTGGCTTCACAGTGTTTGAATGATTTTTTTCTGACTGCTTGCAGTATTTTCTCCTTGACTTGAGAGTTCTGGAATTTGGCTGTAATATTCCTGGGAGTTTTCATTTTAGGTTCTCTTTCAGGAGGTGATTGGTGGAGTCTTTAAATTTCTACTTTGCATTCTTGTTCCATGCTATTTGGACAGTTTTCCTTTATGATTTCTTAGTTTATGATTTCTAGGCTATTTTTTTAGTCATGACTTTGAGGTAGTCCAATAATTCTTCAGTTATCTCTCATCAAATCTGTTTTCTAGGTCAATTGTTTTTCCTAGGAGAGATTTCATATTTTCTTCAATATTTTCAGTCTTTTGATGTTGTTTTATTATTTCTTAATATTTCATTGAATCATTGGCTTCCGCTTGCCCAGTTTTAATTTTTAAGGAGTTATTTTCTTCAGTATTTTTGTCTTTTACCAACCTGCTCTTTTCATTATTTTCTTGCATTATTCTCATTTCTTTTCCCAATTTTTCCACTACTGCTTTTATTTGATTTTTAAAATAATTTTCTTGCTCTTTAAAAAAAATCTCTTTAGCTCTTCTAGGAAGTTTTATTGGGCTTGTGTTCATTCAGCATTTTTCTTTGAAGTTTTGCTTGTAGATGTTTTCAAGTCATTATCTTCTGAGTTTGTGTCTTGAGCTTCCCTGTCACCTTAGTAGCATTTTGTGGGCAAGTTCTTTTTTGTTGTTGTTTGCTCATTTTTCCAGCCTGTTTCTTGACTTTTGGCATTAGGTTAGAGTTGGGCTCTGTTCACCTCTAAGTCTGGAGGTGGAAAATAGAATATCATATGTGAGAAACAGTGATGTTTCACTGGGGCATGTCTGGTCTAATTTACTTACTTTTATGTCCTGCTGCTTTCACAGCTAAGTCAGGGGACTTGTATGTTTTTGGTGCTTCCAAGTTTTCTATTGGTCTGTGCTGTGGTTCTTAAAGGAGGTGCCAAGTTTCACCACATGACCAGTCTCTTTACCTTCCTTGTGTTCTGGATGCTTCTGCTGTTGCCACTCACAAACTCCAAGGCCTCATCTGCCATATTGAACTCCCCTAACTAGCCCCTACCCCAGTGTTCACAGACCTCTTTTTTTTTTTCCTTTCTGAGCTACCCTGGGCTGGAAAAATGACCCACTGTGACTTTGTTATCCTGTTCAGAATTCGGTTTGACAAAGTCTTTAAAGTTTAGAGGAGTGTGTCGGGAGAGCTAGGGCAAAAATTTTCAGTGTATTCTGCCATTTTGGCTCTATCTTCTAAAATCCTTTTGAATTACTTTGTAAAACTGTGGAGATATATGGTATTCAGAAATCCTTTCAGAACTGGATCCCCTCCTGGAAAACAGCTGCATTTTAAAATACTGAATCTTAGACTTTTCTAGAAAAATAAATCTTTCCTTCCCTGTGCACCCAGCATCTTTTTGCATTGAACGCTTAAACTTTGCCATAGTTCCTTATCGTTAGGGGCACAGTCTTAGATGGATTTGTGCACAGATTAAAAAGACCATGGGCATGGTTGGTTCAAAAAAAAAAGCAATTAAATCTAAGTGTCATGGGCACTAGAAGATATTTGTTAGTAGGGTGCTCATTGGGCAAAAGTGTACCCCTTTCAACCTGGCAGCTCACTTGGACAAATCACATGGCACAGTAGAAAGAACATTGGATTTGAAGTTGAAAAAGAGAACAGATTGGGGGAAAGGGGTATTCAGTAGGCTTGCTGTCTTGGGGTGGAGGGTAGGGGAAAGATGGGGAGAAAATGTGTAACTCAAAGTCTTGTGGAAATGAATATTGAAAACTAAAAATAAACAAATAAATTGGATTTGAAGTTGAGAAAACAGAAATTCTGTGATGCTTACTAGATGTTGAGCTTTGGCAAGTGTCCCTTGACTGGGTGTGTCTCAGTTTTCTGACCTGTGAAATTGTTTAGTCATTTTTCAGTCATGTATAACACTTTGTGACCCCATTTGGGACTTTCTTGGCAAAGATACTGGAGTGATTTGCCATTTTCTTCTCCCCCTCATTTTATAGATGAGGAAACTGAGGCAAATGGGGTTCATGTGGCTTGTCATGAGTCACACAGCTAGTGTCTGAGGCCAGATTTGAACTTAGCAAGATGAATATTTCTGACTCCAGGCCTGGCACTCTATCTACTATGCCACCTAGCTACCCTGAAGACCTGTGAAATTAAAGGGGTTGAATTTCTAAAGTCCTTTCCAACTTCTAGGACCTATATATATATATACATATATACATCATCATAGGCAAGTGGAGACAAGAGTAGTTGCCTTCTGAATCATCTAGGTCAAATCTTGGTACAGTTCATTCAAAGATAATTAAATTTAAGAATTTTGGTCTGTGGTGGTGGTGGTGGTGGTGGTGTGAAGTAGGTAGGAAGGATAAATAGCTAGAGGAAATTGACTTTGTACTTCCTTATCCTTTTGCATTTCCCTTGGCTAAGGTGACCCAAGCCTTAGCTTTCTTTCCATATTCTTCACAAAAGGGAGTTTAGGTGTTAACGCATTAATTTTTCAGATGTCCAAAGCTTTGGTACCATTTCAAATGGCAGATACTTTCTGTTTTAGATTTTAGATCTATGATTACATCCCTTCAATAATGGACATACTGATAAGTCTGAGAATTGTCTGGTGCACTTATGGATTGTGACTTTTTTTGTTCATGGCCATACCACTTATATGTATCAGGGGCAGGACTTGAATTTGGTTCTGTCTGACTCCAGGGCAGCTTTTTGTCTGTTCTGCCAGGCTACTCTCCCCTTGTTAATGCTCAGACTCCAAAAGAATCTTTTAAAATTCTTTCTTTTGTTTTTCTTGGTTGGGGAAATCACAGCTCCTCCTCACTCCATTCCTGTTATCATATTATAAGGCATCAGCATAAATACAAAGAATGAAATGACCTTTACCTTCAGATCTGCTCTGGTCTCCTGTTCCTTGCCCTGTAGCTGCTCAATGCCTTGCCAAAATGTAGTCCCTGGTTACTCCCATTGTCGGCCTCCATCTTGCCTCCTCATGTGCTCATGAAGGAAACTGGAAGAAGTCATGTGGTGGTTCTGACTGGGTCCACTAACAAATGGATGTTATCTCATTTCTCCTGAGCAGCAAGGCAGTTCTTTTAGCCTTACCTAATTAATTCTCCATATACTTCTCTCAGTGTTCCAAACCTTCTCTTCTTGATTCAGATCTCCCATAGCACCTCTGTCTTCAACTTCTTAATTTAGGAGCTCGTTTTGTGATTTACCAAGAAAAATTGAGGCCATCCACCATGAGCTCCCTCTTATCCTGCCCTCTTAATTAATCTCTGTACCTCTGAAATCATACCTGTTACTTCCTTCTACATGAAGGATGAAAGAGTGACCCTTCTCATAGCCAAAGCCAGTTCATCTACCTATAAATTTGCTTTCATCCTCTCCTTTCTTCCCCAGTATACATACCTTGCTGCCAATATCCTTTTTCCACCACCACCACCACCACCATACTTAAAAGCCTAGTGCCCCACTACCTATTGTCCTGTATCTCTCTTCTCCATTGGAAATCAACCTACTCTTCATACCTCCACTTCCTCTCCTCTCACTCTATTCTGAACTCTGTGATATGGCTTTTTTTCTCCTAATTCAATTGAAATGGGTTCTTTAACTTCAGACGCTAATGGCCTTTTTTCTCAGTCCTCATATTTCTTGGCTTCTCTACATAGCATCTGACAAAACCACCTTTTCTTTCACAATGCTGTCTCCTCTCTGGCTTTTCACTTCTCTTTCTTGGCTCTTTTCCTTTCTGTTCATTCCTTCTTAGTCTCCTTTGCTGTGGGCATACTCCCAAATTCTATAGTGGGACTGTTTTCTCTTTGAAGTCTCTTACTTTGGGATCTCGACAAGTTCCACAGGTTCATTGTCTCCATGAAGATTATGCCTAGTTTTGGTCTTCTGAGCCTCAGTCCTGCTTCACCAACTGCCTGCTGAACACTTTGAGGTGGGCATCCCATAGGCATCTCAGATTTAGCGTGTCTGAAACAGAAATCATTATCTATTCCCTTAAACTGTCAGGGTTCTCATTCACAGTACCCTAACTTACCTGTAGGGGCAATCAGTTACTTACCCTACTTAATTGATGCTAGCGTACCTTTTAGAACAGAAGAGTCACAGCTCTGAGGTCCAAACAGAAAAGATTTATTAAGGTCTCTCTATGGGGAAGCCTTACAGCCAGATCTTAAGGCAGGCTTCAAAAATACATCCAAGGCTTAGGTCTTATATATACCCCAGATCCACATACCACACGTGACAGAGCCCAGCTGAACAGAATTGTGAGAGGGGGAGTGCAATTACAAGGGTATGAAGGCCCCAGGGTGTGGAGATGCCAATCAGAAACATCAGGTAACCCCACACAAGATAGTCTTGAGCAATGCAGTATCCCCTGGCCGGGGACAGTGCAATATGCTCTGACCTCCACGTGACCCAACTAATTCCCGGGCCTTAAACACTTCCCTGTGCCTCGACATAACCATTGGCAGTCTGCACGTATTTCTAATCCTCACACTAAACTTACTCCTTTTCCTGAATTCTGTGTTCCCACCAGCCTTCTAGCTACTCACTTTTGTGACCTTGGTGTCATCTTTAACTTCTTAATTTCCTGCATCCCACCTGTCAAGTCAGATGCTGGCATTTATTGTTCCTGTCTTCACGAGATATCTCCTTTCTCTCTCCTCACCTCTGAGTTCTTGGTTCAGACCCTTGTCTTCTTTTGTTTGGAGTATTATATCAGCCTCCAGACCAGTGTCTTGGCTTTAAATCTCCCTGAACTCTAGTCTGTCTTCCACATACCTTCCAGAGTGACTTTCCTAAAGCACAAGTCTCATTGTTTCACATTCCTCCATCTCCAACACATTTCAGTGGTTCTCTATGACTGCCTTTAGGATCAAATAGAAACTTCTCTGGCATAGAAAGCTCTTCCTCTCTTTGCAGTCTTCTTACACATTCTTCCCCTTCATGCACTGATGGTGCCGCCATGCTGGCCTGCTTGTTGGTTTCTCATACATGATGTTTTTTTCTCCCATCTCCTCCATGGCTGTTTGTGCTTTTGTTCCCCTTCCTAATCTCCATTTTGGAAGCCCTGGTTTCTTCAAGACTCGTCTGAAGCATGACTTTGTTTAGGACCAGGCCTTTCCTGGCTCTTCCACCTCATGTCCCTCTCCCTTGGTTGTTAGAAGCTTTCCTCTCTAAGACTGTCTTGCAATTGCTTTTCATTTTATGTAACATACCTATATGTGTACATGGTGTTTTCCCCTTGGGGGACAAAGCCTGTTTTTGCTTTACCTTTGTATCCCTGCTGGCACATAAGTGCTTAAGAAAGTATTTGTGGATTTGTTACAATTTTATTTTATGTAATTATAACAAGATAAAATCCTAATGAACTACTGGATATGACTTGAGTTCTACAGTCCTTTCTTCAGATGTGGAGTTAAATCGGGATGTCGATAGTCCTTCTTTTTTAATCTTCAGCTTGTTTGTTTACCCGACTCTTAGTTCTGAGTTGTGGGGCAACCCAAAACGTTTCACTGTATTTAACAAAGTGGGCCAAATTTGTTTCAAGCCTTTGACTTTGAATAGTAAGAGAAGGGTGTTTGCAGTTTTGACAAATTTTGCCTATCTAATGTAGAAATATATTTTGCATGATTTCACATGTCTCATTGATACCATATTGCTTGCCTTCTCAATGGGTGGAGGAGGGACTGGAGGAAGAGAATTCAGAACTCAAAATTTAAAAAAAAGAATGTTGCCATCCATTTATCTATCTGTCTGTTTGTCTGTCTGTCTATCTATCTATGTATCTATCTATCTAAATCTGCTTAGCTGAATAAGCGATCCATTTTAGATGTCAGTAACCTGAATGGGTGGTGCAACACTATATTGCATGCCATTTGACACTATAAAGCTTAAGTAAAAATCATTTGGGCAGGTAAATGAATAAAAGTGATTGATGCTGTATTTTTCCTAGACCTTTGATATTATTCATCGACCTTTATGAGGTTATATTTACCACTCACCTGCTACTATCACATTATAATTGGGGAAGAGCCTACACGTTCTGTCAGTGAATATTCAGTTCTGCTTATTGTCAGTTAATTTCTTTTTCAGATATGAACAATGAAACACTGTGATATAGTTGCAAATGAGATAATCCCTATAAAGTTGCTGCGTAAATATAAACTCTGTTAATATGTTACTTCACGATTTACTTTAAGTGAATTGTCAGAATGTTAACTCTGAAGTATCCATGTGTGGTTAAGTACTCGATTTGGAGTCTGAAGACCTGCGTTTTAATCCCATCTCTTCGGTTTACTACCTACCTCTTTAACCTTGGACAAGTTGCTTAATCTTGATTTCCTATCAGCAAAATGATGAAATGGACTAGGTAATTCCTAAGGACCCCTCTAGGTTTAAATCCTGCCCTATCAACAGATGAATATTTCTGTCTTTTTTCTATAGAGAACTTTTCCCCTTTGCCTCCTTAAAATACAGGAAGTTTGATGTGTTGATCTTGAAAGAGCATAGGTATTTTTGCAATTCGTGTTATTTTTTGATGTCCCACACAATTCCTCTACCCCCAGAATTTGAAATGTAAAACAGAAGTTGGTGATTTTTCTCTTTAAATGAGATTATTATATCACTGTACTTTAAAAAGTAGTTCGCAGGAGATTACAAGTCATGTCCTGGGTATTGAAACTGTTTAGTTTTTTTTTTTAATTGACATTTTCCATATGGAGGCAGTAAAGGTGTGGAAGGAGCAGACTTGAAAGCAGGAGATTCCTAGATTTGATAGTTACTAGCTATATCCAGTGGGAATGCCTTTTTTAATCTCTTCTTTCCTCATCTGTAAAATAGTGTTATTGAGATAATGTATGAAAATAGTATTATTGAGATAGTATATGAAAAAGTGCTTTGCTAACTTTAAAATGCTATATAAATGTCAGGTATTATTAATCTAGGTGTCTTTTCCAGGTGAATTCTGTAATTCCTAAGCTTTAAAAGGAATGGTATTACTAAATGGTACTACATCAAAAGGTTTTTATTATTAGAAAAATATTGCGTCAGTTAATTTTCTTAGTTATAAGAAAGATGTTCTCAGTATGTTGTGGTCTGATAGATTGCTCATGGACCTAACAAGAATTCTCAAGAATAGAACTTTTAAGTAATATTAAGTTAGTGCTAATTACTGAACCCATTAACACCATTGCTGGCTTTTTGAAACTAGTCACTCATTCTGAAAACAGATATCTTCCATGCTTCAGCAAAAGAAGATAACCAGATTTTATGTACTCTTTTTTTATGCAGCTAGCAGGTTTCCTGTTCAGACATTTGAATGGAGAAATTGTAGAATTAAATAAAACTTGGCTGTGCTGTCTTTCTCATTAAAAAAAATTATGATTTAAAATTTTTCTTTCTGATGGAGACAGGAACCAAAGGAAAAAACCCATAATATTAGCACAGACATTAATCAAAGGATTGTTGAATTAGAACCACCTTTAATGACTGTACCATCAGGGTAGTGATATGTATCGCATTTCCTGTTTTATATTGTAGTATTTTTTGACTGAACCAAGAGACATGAACAGCTAAGTTTTTTCTTTCATTCTTACCTGTACCCTACCTGAAAATATAACATTTTCCAGAATGTGTGCATCGTGGGTCTGGGACCTGTGGAAGAAAACTTGTTTTTTTTACTAATTCTGTGAAACCAGAGTAGGAATGACTCCCAGTTCTGTGATCTTCTGTGATTAATATGACTGGTTCATGGATGCCTGTTTGGGACCCATTTATAAGAAATAGCCAAGTTTTCTGTGCCAGTTGCTGAAATTTCCAGTTTCTGTACAGTCTGAGAGTCCTTCACAAGGATAATGATGCTAAGTGTGGTGGTTTGGAAGTTCAAAGGAAGCCGTTTTCTTTTTTATTCTATGAAGAGGATTATCAAGCCTTTGGTCAAATATTCATGAATATGGATCCCTGAATTATAGTTATCTGTGTACCACTTGGGTGCATTTAAGGATTTGAGGCAGCTGCTGTCATCAGAGTTGGATAGTTATGTTATTGCGACTTTTATGTGCAGTTCTGGAGCTCTGTGTCCACAGATTTCCTCCTTGCAGTTTAGGGAGGTGGGTGATTATGATTTGTTTTGGATTAGACTACGTATTAGATGTGGGTTAAATGCCTATGATATTTTTCCTGTCTTTATAACTCTATACATTCTCCTCCTAGAAATATATATACATACATATATATATATACATATATATATATATATATATATTTGCTTTTTGGAGGAGAAGGCAGGGCAGTTGGGGTTAAGTGACTTGCCCAAGGTCACACAGCCAGTAAGTGTTAAGTGTCTGAGGCCTGATTTGAACTCAGGTCCTCCTGACTCCAGAGCCGGTGCTCTATTCAGCTTACCACCTACATTTCTGATGTATTTCTTCAAAGCATTTGGTTTAGTTAATAACTTTTGCTTCAGTAGCCACTGTCTGCTGAACGCTGTGTGCTAATAAATAGTTATTAGTTTTGTATTTGGAGGAACAGGATCATATGCCTTTTCACCTTAAGTTAGGTTTTTTGTTTTATTAAATATGTCTTGGGGAGAAAACACTTCAGTTTTATTGTGATCATTTACTTTTAAAAATGTTATTGATATTTTAAAAATTTAATATTACATGTGTTTTCCATTATAATCCTCCCTCACTTTCTCTCAAAATTAGTAAATGATTTTTTTTTTAAAGGAAAGAGCAAAAAGTTTGGCAGATATAACTAACGTATCCAGAGTCGCATGTCATATGCAGTGTTGTAGACCCGTGTTTGTTTCCCCATTGTGCGAAGAAGTATGTTTCCTCTCCATAGGGAACAAGTTTAATAATTATGTTTTCATAGTGTTAAATTTCAGTTGTTGAGTCGTTGTTCCTTTATACTGTTGTCATCGTCTGTGTTGTTTTCCCGATTGTTTATTTTGCTTTGTATGGGTTCACATAAACCTTTCCATGCTTCTTTATATTCATAATATTTATCCATTCTTGTGGCCTAGTAAGAATTACACTCATACCACAATTTGATTATCTAACCCTGCTCAGCAGGCATCTACTTGGTCTCCAGCTCCATGTTACACAGTTTGACTGCATGTGAGATCCTTTTTTTTATAATTGACCTCCTTGTATTGTATGCCCAGGAGTAGAATCTCCAGGTCAAAGAATGTGGACACTCTAGTCACCTTCTTCCCATAATTGTAGATTATTTTCCAGAATGGTCGGTCCAGTTTCCAGTTCTACCAACAGAAGTATGGTAGTCTGCCGGTCTTTCTGTGGAACCCCACCAGTACCGACTTCCATCTTTTGTCGCCTTTGCCCGTTAGTTGGTTGTGAGATAAAAGCTCACCTGTTTTCATTTGTAGTTCTTTCATTATTATTGATCTGGAGGGTTCTTTCATGTGATCACTAGTAGTTTGCAGTTCTTTTGAGGACAAACAGTTCACATTCTTTGATCAGTTGAAAAACTTTTGAGTGTTACCGTGTCAGGAGGATATTTGGTTGATCTTTGCATTTCTCAAAGCACTTAGTTGAGGGATTTTGCACTTAGTAGGTGCTTAGTAAATATTTCTTGAATGAATTACTATAAAACTGCAAGAAAAGCAGTAGATCCTTGTGAATGTGAAGGTGGGATTGTTTGAGCCATTCTTTTCAGCAGTGAGGAGAACAGCTGCCAGGGTACTCAGCTCTGCTGCTTTCTGTTGGGACGTTCAGCCGTCCAGCTGGACTGAGGATGAAAGGAACTTTTCTTCACCAAGATGATTGGGATACCATAGTAATTGATGTAAGAGAAGTAGAAATTTTGACCCAATTAGGGGAAAAGCTTCAGGCTTCACAGAGAATATCTTTGAACTATAGGATATTAGAAGTTTAAGAAACGGAAATTTTTATTGGAACTTTAAAAATAAATTTAAAAAAACGTTGCTAAGTTTTTCTTTAGTGCTTGGTTAGTATGTTTCCTTTGCCTCTACCTTCTGCTGTGTTCCCTTTCATTAAAAAAAAAATTTAAGCAGATGAGTGTTACTTTTAGCAAGAATATATCGTGATCAAATATGTGAACAATTTGGTATTGTGATCCAATATAAATTACAGCAATGTTAATTTGACACATTTGGTCATACATGTTAGTGTTACGCTGATGGCAGCTAAGTATAAATGTTAAGCAAGTCACGTAAATGAGTTTTTATACTATTATAGAGTTAAACCAAAAGTTTCTAAGGTCAGCTATGTAGAGGGGAAATAAACTGTATAGAACAGGAATATCCTTTGGAAATCTTTTGACTTACTGGTGATCTGCTTCTGTGGCAAGGAGTGTACCTATTTCTCTTCTAGGGCCTCAGACTGACAGGTATGTTGGGGGCCAAGATTGAGGGGTAAAGGTAAGATTAGTTTGCAAGTGCATGCATACACGCACACGCACACACGCGCGCGCGCACACACACACACACACACACTTTATAGGGAATTCTGCTTAGTTTATTTTCCCATCCCTTTCATTTTATTGAGCATTGTTTAGAGAATTTCTTGGCTCTTTTTAATAAAGCAAGATTTTATACTTTACTGAGATGTTCATTTTCCTGTCCCTCGATTGTGCTTTATAGTAGAATTTTAGAAGAGAAAATGTCAGAATTATACAGAGAATTCTTAGATTACACCCCCCTCCATGCCCCTTCAACAAGGGCCCCATTCTGTGCCTACTCATTAGAGTAAAAAAAGGCTCCTCGCCTTATGCTTATCAGAGACATGTACAAATGTTGTTGGAGGCCTGATTATTATATAGAGTCTTAACTGATTTCAAAGTAGTTCTTTATTGCAGTAGTTATTTGTATGTTTATCAAACATGTGTTGAGCCATTAGACCCACATTAATAGTAAATCTTAGTATATATGCCTCTACCTGGCCAAGGAATGAATAATAACTGATTTTGGAAATGAAAAAAATCAAACTTTATGTTTTAGTCTATAGGATATGAGACTGTTGTATAATCAGAACTGTTAGCTCATGAGAATATGTGCTTGAGCCTGATTCCCCAACATTGAATGGAAATCCAAGTCTTGTGAAATCACAGAATATTTAAGCAATAAAACCAGGTTAAAATCAAAATACAAAACCTTCAGCAGTTGAAGATGTGCTCAGTCTGCTTCTGATCTTTGACACAGCAAAGACAAGAGAAGTTATTGCATTAACTCAGTTCTATTCAACAGTTAGTTGTGAGGAAATTTATAATTTAGTCATTCCAGTATTTTTCTTCCAAAGCAGTGGTTCTCAACCTTCCTAATGCCCCGACCCTTTAATAGTCCTATGCGGGCGTATCTGCATGTGGGTGGACCCGCCTGGAGACAGATAGAGGAGTGGTGTCTCGGTTCCTAAGACCATTGGAAATATGTTTTTTCCAATGGTCTTAGGTGACCCCTGTGAAAGGGTCATTCGACCCCCAAAGGGGTCGCAAACGACAAGTTGAGAACTGCTGTTCCATAGGCTTCTTTTACAAAGTTTTATAAACAAAGTTTCACCAGAGTCTGTCTTTTCAAAAAAATCTTATTGTGTCTCCTATATTGTGCACTGTGGGAAATGCAAAGGTCAGGTGATAAGACAGAGGACTCTTTCCCTCCCCTCACTTTACGTATGAGAAACTGGGGCTAGGGAGGTGAAGTGGCTCATGCAGATAGCAAGTTACCCAGGTTCTTTGTCCATTGCCATTCTTGGTTTTTAAAAAATTCAATTTTATTTTATCTGCCTTCTCTCCCACCTACTCCTACCTTTCCTTCTCACTTTACCTCCAATTCAGAAAGCAAGGAAAAAAACAGAGCCCTTCTAACAAGCATATGTATAGCCCAACAGGACAGATGCCCATATCGGGTGTGTCCAGAAAATCAGTCTCAGTCTGCCCTGAGTTTGTATCTCCCTATCTTGAGAGGGTACTTTGTTTCATCTTTAATCCTCTGGAATTGTGATTGGTCATGTTGACCAGAGTTCCTGATTCTTTCAAAGGTTTTTTGTCTTTATAATATTGTTGTGAAAATTATTCTTTTGGTTCTACTCACTTTGCATCAGTTCATACAAGTCTTCCCATGTTTCTCTGAAACCATTCCCTTTATCATTTCTTACAACACAGTAGTATTATATCACGTTTGAAAACCGTAACTTGTTCAGCCATTCCCCAGTTGATAGGCATCCTCCTGTTTCCAATTCTTTTCCATCACAAAAAGAGCTGCTAAAAATATTTTTGTACATATGGGTCCTTTTTCTCTTTCTTTGGTCTCTTTGGAATACAGACCTAGTAACAGCATTGCTGGGCCAAAAAGTATGCAGCATCTAAGAACCTTTTGAGCATAGTTCCAAATTGCTTTCCACAACAGCTAGGTCTGTTTACAGCTCTAGCAGCAGTGCATTAGTGTGCCTGTTTTGCCACAGCCTCCCCCATATTTGTCATTTTCCTTTTTCTTTCCTCTTAGCCAATCTGATGTCATCACTTTAAAAAAAAAAACCAGGGAGTAAAGATGATGGGGAGAACCAGATTTATCATCTCTTTTGTATAGGGACTGTGTTTTATATTGCCATCATTTCAGTGATTTCTGATCTTAAGAGGGTTTCCTGGAGCACTAAGAAATAATTTAGTTACTCAGTGATTGTCATATAGCCATCACCTGACAGACAGCATTAAACCCGTGTCTTTTTACTGCGAAGCCAGCTCTCTATCCACTTTGTTGTTGAATCGGGTTTTTGTTTTTTTTTTTAGTTATGTTCAACTCTTCATGACCCTGTTTGGAGTTTACTTGACAAGGATACTGGAGTGCTTTGCCATTTCCTTTTCCATCTCATTTTACAGATGAGGAAACTGAGGCAGACAGTTAAGTGACTTGCCCATGGTCACACAGCTAGTAAGTGTCTGAGGGTAGATTGAACTCATGAAGATGAGTCTTCCTGACTCCAGACCCAGCACTCTATCCACTGTACCGCCCAGCTACCCTCTGTCCACCATAATATATCAAATAAGGATGCTTTCTTCAAGGAAATTATAAGCTAGTAAAGAAATTTAACATACATGTGTATGCATATATATTCACCACGTGTTGATAAATATATCACAGATGAGAATGTGTGTAAAAGTAGTACAAAGCACTGTGAGAGAAGATAAAGAAACAGCTTATGGAAGAGGTTACTAGAGATTGAGGTGAGGGATAGCCCGATAACAGCCATCCGTGGTTTGAGGGTGCTTACCCATCTTCTTCTCATCTGAGCCTGCAGAATAACACTATACGATTAATAGAACTGGTTTCTTTCTTTTATCATTTGTAGGTGATTGAAAAAATGACAAAAACCTACAGAAGTTAATCAATTTGCCTAAGGTCACATGGTTAATAGGTTGTGGGAACTGGCTTTAGAACCCAGTCCTTCAGGTGTTTAATTCGTTGTTCTTTCTACTATTCCGTGATACGTTTCTTAGAGAAGAATCTCACTAGTAGAGTTTATTTTAGTTTTCAATTGGCAACTTGTAATATTGAGGCCAAGGTACCGTTCATGTAAAATCGTTGTATGTCACATGCTATGTCAGTTAATTAGGTTCTTGAGGTCTAAGTTAGGTTATTATTAATTTGCAGCTTTAAGCATGCTGTGTTGTGACATTTCAGGGAAGCTTTAGGAAGGATACTTCAAGGTGAAAGATGCTCTATAAATTCCATGATACAAGTCATACTTAATATATTTTTAGAAGTGCAAACTACTCTGACCCTCCTTGGCAGAAAGCACATTACTTCTTCTGATATTTGTGGGAAGTGGTCCATAACAAAATTACCAATGGAGGAGCTTATACAGGAAGGACATAGTATTCACATGACATTTGAATGTGAACTTTAATGACTAGGGCCACTTTCTTCCTGGATTTGTCATTTACTTTCTTAATAATCATGCTTCTCATTAGATTTTTCAAAATTAGGTTATTGAATATATATTGTAGACTTACTGTAGATCATTATTATTTGCTGTTTATAAGATCCTACAGATTTTTTTTTAATCGTATGCAATCTTGGCCTTTTCAGGAGAAAAATCCACATTTCCCAGTATTTTGAGTTCCCATAGTGATAGTATCTCGATAATCTTAGTATTTTCATAGAATTAGTTTTAGAGAAATCCTAGAGCTGTAGCATAGTCCATTGGTCTTTGAGAAATGTTGCTATTGGCCAATAGGTGAAATTCCATTTTTAAGTATCAATGGCCTTGTTAGATGGCTTACTGTCACTCTTACAGTACATATATCTTTAAGTCCAGCATATGTAGCACATATATCTTTCTAGTCTAAGTCTAGAACTATTAAGTTCTAGATATCTTTCTAGTCTAAGTCTTGAACTATTAAGTTCAACATTTTTAGCATTGGAGAAAATTTACTCCTTAATGTTTCTATGATTAGTTTAGTCCTTAAAATATTATTCATAAGAATATTTTCCCAGAAAACGTTAATTTTGTTACTTTTGCTTAGATTGAAGGAAATGGTTTACTTATAATTGTACATACCCTCAGACCCAGGACTGAAGTGGTATGTTTACACTGACCAGGATCTTTGGATTTTCTCTATATTCATATGTGTGTGCGTGCGTGCGTGCGTGTGTGTGTGGGGGGGGGCAGGTTTGTTTCCATTCTGGATTTTCTTTGAAAATCCTAGAATTTGCCCATTTTGCTTTCATTTAGCAGTCTTTAATTTCCTTGTCATAAAATCTAACAAGTCATGGAGCAAAGAATAAATTTATAGAAAAGGACTCCTACCTAAGCCCATACATAATTAAGAAAGTTTTTGTTTCTGGTAAGTCCACATACCCCCAGGACCTATATAGAAGCTTCAGACTTAGAACCCTACATTGGGTTTGAATTCTCCCCTTCCCAAAACAAAGGGGAAAGAACTTAGGATTGCTAGAGAATTTCCCTTCTGTAGGTCACAGCATTTTTTTAGGACATCTGAATGATTCAGTATCAGTGAAGGGTGAAGTCTGGGTTATCTTTTTCATTACTTGGCCCTGTTCCTTGGCTTTAGCTTCAGTTCCCAGTTGATAAAGGAATTTTTCCACTTGAAGCTGCCATCCTGCCAAATGTTTGCTCTTGGTTCTACTCTTTTACTGCACTCCATCTCTTTGTGTTGCTTGCATTGCGTCTTGTATCTGTTGCTCTTGTCACTGTTGTTGTTGCTTCGGCTTTAAGTGAGAGTGCCCAGGCCAGCATGTCTCAGGGCTAGTCAGCACCTTTCGCGCTATATGGTTAGTCTTTTAACTCCACACACTGACACAGATGTGCTCAGGTGTCTCTCAAGATCTTTATCTTTGCCTTTCTCACAATTAGGTCTCCACCTTTTACCCCTTCCTAAGTTAAAGTAAATATATTCAGGATACTTTTTCCCTGTGCCAGAATGCAAGTTAGTTCTTCTCTCCTCGTCCTCCTCTCCCCTCTTTTCTTCTCTCTCTCCCTCCTCCATGTCCTTTTCTCTTTCTGCCCCTTCTCCATCTCTTCCTCTCATTATCATGCTTATGCTTTAAACACAGTCTGGACCTATCTGTTGCTCAGGCTGTTGAAGCTGAGGATAAACATTGGCGTCCTCTTCCTCGTTTCCAGTGACTTACTTGATACAACCATGGCAGATTGCTCTGGCTTTCTAATGAGCCTCAAGGGTTCAGTAGGAGCATTGGAGGGAGACAAAGGGAAGAAGGCTAGGGAAGGTACCTGACAATGGGGTGTGGTGGGAAGGGTGGAGAAGTCTCAGAGTAGTATAGCTGGGTGAGACATGAGGAGATTGATGTTCTGAGCTGAGCCACCTCCTTAAATAGAGGTTTGGCATTCATGGCTCCATCCTCCAATCAGAAGGACAGAGGGTGATGGCAATGAGGCAGAGAAACCAAAGCTGATAGGCTCTTGTAGGAGGATGAAGTTTTCTCAATTAGGAGCTTTTTGGGTCATGGTGGAGAAGTCAGAGAGTAGGTATATGCTGGGTAACTTCTTGTCATCCCAGTCTAGTATTCTGTAGATGTCATTGTTTCTTAGAGCGTTTCACTTGCTACCTTTGCTGTTCTTGAATCTGTTCTCAGCCCCTGGGTAAGCGTGACCAGGATAGATAAGCAAACCCCATGTTGGAGTTTAATTCACCTATGGCGTCTAGCCCCGGCCCAGCATCCTGACAGACATGACTTATTGCCATAAGAGATATAGACTGATGAGGACAAAGGAGAGAAAGATCTGTAGCAAGCATGGGAGTGGCTAGAAGAGCTAGAAATTCAGAGAAGTTGTCATGGAAGAGGCAGTAGTTAACTGGGCCTTGAATGAAACAGAAGGATTTCAGCAGGTTGATAGGAAAAAGTCATAGAGAGGATTTGCGAGGTTGGGGTGGTCTGTACAAGTACATGAAGAGGACAGGATAAGATGGAGTGAACAGCTTATGGTCCCATTTGACCTGAAGCTGGAATTTGTAATTGAGCTGAAGTGTTGTGAAATAAGGCAGTTTGGAACCATATTGCAGAGAGCCTTAAATAAAGCTATTTTAACCTGTAGGTAAAAGGAAAGATCCTGGAAGTTTTTTGAAGAAGGGCAATGATGTGGACAGACTTCATTAGGAAGTTGAAAAACGGTTGTCATTCTAATGGAGAGCTCTGAAATTTATCTTTATAAATTTTATCAAATTTCTTTTTCAAAGATGCATCGTAAGATTTTTTGCTAAATTGTTATTGATACTTTTAAAATATGATCCTAATGAATACCAGTGAGAACCCATCTCATCTCTCTTCCTTTCTAATCCTAGAACCATTATGTGTTCTAACATCATTTATTCTTCCATAAGCATTCAGCTAATTGCTTGGTTTTACTTAAATTTAAACTCCCCAAGTTGGTCATCCTGGCAAATAGGTAATTTTTGTTTATATAGAGAAATCAGTTTGGTGAAATTGGGTAAGTATTAGATGTGGAGTTATCCTCATTCTGTTGTGATCTGAATTTTGGCTTGGACCCTGATAATCCATGTGACCTTAGCCTCATCGCTTCACCTTTCTGAGCCTCAGTTTCCCCATCTCTAAAATGGAGACAATATTGCTTCTATTATTTACTTCACAGAATTAATGTCTGGTCAAATGAGATAATATGTCAAAGGCTTTGTAATCATAAAGCACTACGCACTAAAGTTCATAAAGACAAATCAATTAATACCTCTACTATTCACCACAAAGAACCTTCAGATATAGCCAAGTCTCCTCCATCCTTAAAAAACCTTCACTAGACTCTACTTTGCCTTTCAAGCTATCCTCTTATCTCCCCCCTTTCTCAGCCAAATTTCTTGAAAGAGTTATCTGCACTAACTACCTCCGCATCTCTGCTCAAGCAATTCTCAACCCTTCTGATTGCATCACGTCATTGAACCTGCTCACTCCAAAATTACCAGAGATCTTTTAATTGCCGTATTCTCTGTCTTCACCCTTCTTTCCCCACCCACTTTCTCTTTTCGGGAGTGGCAAGGTGGCACTGTCTCCTAGGTCTTTTATCGTTGTCCCAGGCCTGGCTGGCTTTGTCCTGGGCCCCCCTTTCTCTTCTCTGCACGCATGTTCCTATTGACCTCATCGGCTCCGGTAAGTTTGATGATCATCTCTATACTGATGATTCATGGATCCATAGAGCTAGTCTTTCCCCTGAGCTTCAGTTTTGCATCCAGTTGTTTATTGGAAATTTTGAACAAGATGTACTAGACTACATGTCGGATATTCTGTCCAGACTGAACTTATCTTTTCCTCCAAACCCACTCCTCTTCCTATATCTGTCAAAGGAAGCACCATTTTTTTCAGTCTCCCAGATTTCTAAGCCTGGTGTTTGAGTCCTCTCTCCCCATCTTCCAGTTACTTTGTGTTTAGATTTTCTATTTCCTGATCCTTCCTTGAGGGCAAGGATCATTCTTCTGTCTTTCTATTTCTAGTGTCTAGTTGAGTATCTGGTGTATAATTTGAGTCCAATAAATGCTTGTTGATTTTTAACCGGTAATAACTAAAACTCTTAATGTTGCCACCTGAGTGCAATGTCTTGATTTCTAAAGACCAAAAATTATGCTTCTAATATGACATAAAATTATAGAATTTTAGAGTTGAAAAAGGCATTAGAAATTAATATCACGTATCTGATTTTCCTATAATCAGTTAAGGGGTTAAGTCTCTTGTCTAGTGGTTTTTTTAAAGTAAATTCAGCTGGTCGTTCATATAGACTATGCCTGTCTGTCCACCTTGTCTTCAGGGACCTTTGCTTATTGCTGCTCTGTAACCTCCGTATCAGCTCTAGTCAGTGTTAATAGTTCATCTTGTATGTAAGTCAGTAGGTACTAGACATTCCATGTGAAACAGACTATTTAAGAACAAGGCAATTAAGATAATTTGGAATGAAAGTGGTAATTAACGCCCGATTATTCCTCCTTCTTGGTCTCATTTAGTTTATTTAGTATTAGCGCTGTCATGGATCTGGAGTTCCCGGGTTTTCCCTTCAGGAGCTGTTTCTGGAAAGGGATCATTATTGCTGTTTATATTTTCATTATTAGAAACTTAAAATAATAAAGACAGATCTAAACGTGACTGCTTGCTTCACCATTGCCTCAAAACAATACATCAGAGTAATCCAGTTTCTCTCACTGTCCTTAGTCTCTTTTTGCATTGGAAAGTAAGTTTCTAGGCAAACTAGTGTTTTGGGTGTCTCTTAGATTCAGCACATTCTCTTGCCAGATCTCCTTGGCTCCCCTTTTTCGTCTCAGTGTGCCATTTATGTCTCTTAGTGTATAAAGAACAAATGGGCCTGTTGTTTGTTGCCATCAACAGAACCAGATCTTTAAATGTGGCCCTAAAGGTGGACTTGGTTTCCCAGAATTCCTGCCTGCCTGATCCCATGTGGGCTCAGCTGGTGCTTCAGTCTTCTAAGCAAACTCAAAAAACACACCATAGCACTGTTGTGCTGTTGTACATTAACTGGAATATGGAAGTTAAATTTAAAATTTATTTAGCAGAGAAGAACAGAGATGGTGATTAGCAAAGGACTGCAGTTTTAGAACAGAGAATTGTAGAATGAGGTATTTTGCTTTGACAAACTGATTTGGTTTATGAAAGGAAAATCGTAGAGTAGGCAGTTGTTTTGACATGCTAAGTAAAATGATCAATTTAGATAATTAAGTTTTGTCTTTTTAGTAGGATTTTTGTTTTAAATTATATATTTCCCACAAAGTGCTTTTGGCTAGCTTAAGGTTTGGGTAACAACTGAGTGGTTGGTGGTTGTTAAGGATGTGGTCTTTGTATTCCAGAGGTCTGAGTATTGCTCCTGGTCCTTGGGGAGTTGAACACTTAACTCTGCCAGGCATAGGGTTGCTGTCTGTCTACCCAGTGTATAGATAGAGCTCCGGGGGGAACATTTGATTCTTGCCTTCCTTAATATACTCAGTATGTCTGTAGCTTTGGTTCACAGACATTTATTAAGTGCCAACTGTGTGCATAAAACAGTGACCAGTATGAATATTTCCATCAACTGACAGGTGAAACAAGATATATTACTATAACTATAACCATACATCGGGGCCATGAAATTAAGTTGGTTGCCATGACAAGTACATTTAAGAACCAAAACAGTTCCTCCAAGACTTGATTGGGGGGTGGGGGGGGGGTTGGTAATAGTGGTAATCTGTTTCAGGGACATTCTTAAAAGCTTTTTTTAGATTTAAATTGAATGGTAAATGTTGCATATCCTATTTGTCAGTTAATTTTATAATTATGTAAAAGTTTTTTTAATTTGGTGAATTTATTTTTATCCTGTTTCACTGAACTTTTTTTCATTACTAGTTGGCACTAAAAATAGCTTCTGCTTAATTTCTAGCTTTCCCAGTCACTCTCTGGATCACTGTAGTGACACTAGATACAGTGAAATCATTCTTTCCGTCTAAATCCCTTCGCCCCCATTTTCAGAATTTTAAGTAATACCCTCATAAAAATCTGCAGTCTGTCTTTTCTCTGAGAGGTTTCCCCCTCATCCAGTTTGAGAAATAAATTTGCAAGTTCTTTATTTGAGGGCCAGCTTAATTATTCTTTCTGCCTTGTTTTTAAAAGCTGGGCTCGAACCTGAAGAGATCAAGTTCCATCACTTATTTACAGTGGAAAAAAATACTTAATTATAATTAATTATAGGACTTAAATTTGGGAAAGGACCATAGCGATCATCTTGTATGTGCAGTGCCTTTCCCTTTTTTTCCCATCCTGAGAGGGTAAGATTTGCCTTTGCCTTAGGAGGGGAGATTTTGCATCGAGGTCCTCTGCCTCTGGGTCTCTTGTTCTCTTGCTTGCTAACGCTATGGAATACAAGAATGAACCTGAACCAGATTTTTTGAATAAGCTTTTACTGCACTTCACTTAACAGTCACACTTTTATACACAAAAGTTAAAAATAGAATTCTTTTGGAAATTGCTATGACTTTTAATTTTTGCAGGTTATCTTTTTGGAACAATAATTATTTTTAAGGAACAAGTTTAACCTTTCTCTCTGGTTCTCAAGAGGATAATCCTAATTCTTTTTCTTGTTCAAGAGAGGCAGATGCTTAGAAGAACCATTGTGATTTATGTTTATTTCAGTTATGTACAATTAAAGGAGAGAGTTTCGTTTCAATATGACAGCTTTAATGGACCTCCATGTAAAATAGAATGTGGTTCAAACAATGCAACATTTATTCAGCCTTTCAAACTCATCATGAGGGAAGTGGAGGGTCAGCTTATAACTCTTCTCTGTGGGGAATGAGCTTGACACAAGACTGAAAATGTCAGAGGACCATCAGAAGTGATGTGATTTTATAGAGTTTTAAATTAATTTAATTAGTTTTAAATTAAGCTAATATTTGATTTTAGAATCACACTGAAATTTGAAGAGGTTTTTCTCCTGTAAAGGTAGGTTTTAAAAGAGAACCATATAAATATGATAAATTGCTGCTTATCTCATTATAATGATAACATTTTTTTATTCACTGTGTAGCTACCTGGAGATTGTGGTTTATAACTTTTCCCCAAAGTGCCATTTTAGCCCTGCTATGTTATCTAAGTATTAGTGGAAGACAAAAGAGAACACTTTGTTTACTAAATTCCAGTGAAACTTGTCATACTTTGTATTGGAGGAAATAGTTTCCATGTAAACTGTGTATTTGTGACTCATGTATCTGTTGAGTTAGATAATGATGAATCTTGTGTCCTTCATGAAGTGTAAGGTGATTTCATTAGCACTACAGCTATTAACTTGTGTTAGCTTTAGTAATTTCATTAACTTTGAAAAGGTTGCTGATGATGACATGTTGGTCATGTGCCAGTAAGGATAGAAGATATCTCTTTCTTTTTATAAAACTACCCCTAAGTTCAAAATTTATCTTTAATTTTGTATTTTGGGGGGAGGAATAAATACTTTTGATTTATTATAAGTAGAGCCCAAAGATTTTTATAGTTTTTTCACTTACCAGAAGTCCCAGGAGAAATGAAGTCATTGACTTGATCAAAAATTTTAATGCAAAGTTTCCTTATAATAAAATAGGAAGCTAACAAATTTTGTATAACTTTTATTTCAGACTTCAAGGAGTTTCTGGATGAAGTATAGTCTCTTTGTTAAAAAACCTTATAAATAAATACTATAACAGAAGGAAAAGAAAGCCACCAAGTTCTGGAAGCCCTAAGTGTACAATTAATTCTTTTTTTTTTCTTTGTGAAGTTAGCATTTATTAAAATGCAAATCATATCAGGTTTCTTTTTTTTAATTTTAATTTATTTACTTTTAGTTTACAGCATTCGGTTCCTTAATCCCTTGAGTTTCAAATATTCTCTCGCTCCCTCTCCTCCCTCCCTTCCCCCCATGGCGGCATGTAGTCAAATATAGGATCTACAAATACCTTCACGTTAAACATTAGTCAAGTTGTAAAGGATTATAACCAATGGAGTGAACAATGGGAAAGAAGAAATAAAACAAAACAAAAGAGAGAGAGCTTGTAGTTTGCTTCAGTCTGCATTCAGACTCTGTAGTTCTTTCTTTGGATGTGGATATCCCTTTCCATCATGAGTCTTTTGAAATTATCTTATAACCTTTCATTGCTGAGAGGAGCTCTATCAAAGTTAGTCATCACACATACGATGTGTCTATAATTATGTACAAAGTTCTCCTGGTTCTGCTCTCCTCACTCAACATCAGTTTATATAAATCTCTTCAGGTTATTATGAAGTCCATCTGCTCCTCATTTCTTACAGCACAATAGTATTCCATTACATTCATATACCACGACTTGTTTAGCCATTCCCCAATTGATGGTCATCCCCTTAATTTTCAGTTCTTTGCCAACACAAAAGAGATGCTATAAATATTTTTGTACATATGGGTCCTTTTCCCATTTCTATGATCTCTTTGGGATGCAGCCCTAGAAGTGGTATTGCTAGTTCAAAGGGTATGTACTCATTTATGACCCTTTGGGCATAGTTCTAGATTGTTCTCCAGAAATGTTGAATCAGTTCACAATTCCACCAACAATGCATTAGTGTTCTAATTTTTCCATATCCTCTCCAGCATTTATCATTTTCCTGTTTTGTGTACAATTCTTGTGGATTCTGTCTCCACAATATCTCTGACATCCCTTTCTCCCCACTCCACAACTATCCTGGTTTAAACCCTCATTACCTTTCACCTGAACTAATGGTAGTATCTTCCTAATCTCCTCATATCCAGTGTTTCCCTTCTTCAATTCATTTATCTTCCTAATCTCCTCATATCCAGTGTTTCCCTTCTTCAATTCATTCTCCACAGAGCTGCCACAGTGATATTCTTTCCCCAGCTCTAAAATATCCAGTGGTTCTCCATTGCCTCTGGGGTGAAATACTCTCCTTTTTATCATTTAAAGCACTTCCCAGTCTGACCTCATCCTACTTTTTTGGGTAGTTGCATGTTACTCCCTCCTGCACAGTCCCTATTCTACCCAAACTGACCTTCTTGCTGATCTTCATATAAAACTTTTCCTTTCTCCCATCTCCAGGCTCAGGGCTCTGGGCTCTACCTCTTGGAATGCTTGGTTTTCTGTTAGTTTATCTCAAGTGTAGTCTCCCACACGAGACCTTTTCTTGACTCCCTTTAGTTACTACTTCTGCCTTCTTTCTGATTACTTTCTTTTTACCTTCTCCCTTCTTTCTGATTACTTTCTTTTTACCTTGCATATATTTTGTGTTCATGTATCTGTGTACATGATGTCTGTGCTACAACAGAACTTCTTGAGGGCATGTTTTCCTTTATATTCTGAGGATCTGTGCAGTATTCAGAATGCCTCCTGAAGCATAGGAGAAAGGGGCAGGGAAGATAAGGTGGTGAATGGTAGTTATTGGTCAGAATATTGAATTGTGTATTGTATTTTAGAGGCGAATCTTGTTTTATATGTCATGGTACTAAATAGCCACTCCATTTCTTTGTCCTCAAATGTTTCTAGCCCAGTCATTTGGAATGGCATGTTCTGTGTTGTCCCCCACTCCCACCCCCCGGGAAATAAATGTAGCTCTGACTTCGATGGTATCCATTGGGAAAGTAGGGTACACTTTGCCAGCATCCTTTCTATACAAGTGTGGGCTGCCTGGGGACAAAGACAGTTGGAGAAACTATAAATGGTGCTTCAAAGTTGAGAGGAGTAAGAAAAAGGCCTTTGATGGCAGCTTTTAAAATCCATCCAGTTGAAACGTTGATTTGTATTTTAAAAATGATGTGTATTTTAGCCTATATATATTTTAGTGAATTCATAAGGTTTGGGTGTTTATCATGGTGATGAGAGTTTCTAATTGTCATTGTGTCTTGCCTTCATATTTCAGCCTGGTACCTCTACTGATTGTGATAGACAATGCAGTTCTCAGTTTGGCACCTGAAATTATCTTTCTGTGTTTTGATGATATGGAAGGCATAATTTTTTTATGTTTTGTTAGTAGTACTAGTTGAAGGAAATTCTTTGGCCATTTGAATATTCATTTTAAATATTCTGCCGGTAACCCCTCTCCTCCTGCAGGGTAGATCAGCATAGCCCCTTTGCAAGGGGGACATACAGATTTGCAGTCTGTTTTTTTTTTTGAGAGAGAGGGAGAATTGATTGATAGTAAAGGGAAGTCAGTAACAGACTTGAGAAATTTAGCAGACTTGTGTTTGACATTATTACATATGCTATATTAAAAGAGTAAGTCTTCTAGCCATGTTGCCAGAGTATTCAAAAATATTTTATAACCACCAATTTATCTCAGGTGTCTTGTGGTTTAACAGTTCATATACATTGCTTTGTAGAATTGTAATGCTTGTCCTCTAGTGATAAGAACACTAGATTCCCTGTTCCTCTCTAAAGCTGTGTATGTATTTCTAAGTCAGTTGCAGGCACATGCTAGTGTTGGCCTTAAATGGGAATGACTGAAAATTTCTAGACCATGGCAGGTGCAAAATAATGGTATAAGATGCTCTAATGTACACATTGAATATCTACAAGGCCATTCATAAGTTGTCAGCCATCCAATGTCTAATATCAGTTGCTGCATTAATGAATGCTGGCACACAACTTAATTAGGAGTAGCTAAACACTGAATGAATCAAAATAGGTGACCTCACTTTAAACTCCAGCTTGTGATACAGGGCTAAGCCTGGATTGAAGTGCTATGTGCCCAGCCTAATAATTAGACATCTTTGGAAGTGGTTAATGCAGATGTTCTCAGATGCGCCTGCTTCTCAGCCTTCTGCCTCCTGCTGTGACCCTCCTTGCCTCCCACCTCCCCAAATCTCCATTTGTTCTTCAAAACACAGTCCTGCAAATTTGGGAATGCATACTTAGAACTGAAAAGTTAGTCACATCATTGGGGAAAGGTGGATTGAGTACTTTCCCCCTCCTGTTTCTTCCTGTTTATATTAAATAATTTGGTCCCAGGTCAGAAACAAATATATACCTATAGAATTTTCTATGTAGTAGATAAGTAACTGTTTATGGGAGCTCTTCCAAAGCCTGCCTATGTACTACTTTTCTTAAACGTCAGTATTACTAGTTGGTTTATCAGAAAATGGTAATTTGGGTTTCTATTTTAATGGACTATTATCTTATTTAAGATGTTTGAGCCACATTACTATTAATCCTTGTTTTTTTTCTTTTGCTTCTGTAAACAGTTATTATACATCTTCTGTATGTAAGAAGAGATGCTATCCTTACCCTTATCTATTTACAGTATAGTTGGGAAGATGATTTTGTATTAAAGTTATATAATAATAGAAAATTGTATTCTATTAAGTACCAAATGAGTAATTTTACAGGATGTTATTGGAACTGAAGAAAGGAAGAGATTTGGATTTGGTGTGTGTTAAAGAAGGACTTCATGGAGTGCTTTTAACTGGTCCTTGATGGATAGATAGGTTCCAAAGGATGTTGTTGGCTATTGGAAAGCAAAGGAAGGCATGTAAGACATGATGAGGAGATATGATGCATAGGACCTGAGATAGAGAAGGACTGTGGGATTTGGAGGCAGAAGAGATATCAGATCATCTAGTAAAACCTTCTTAACTGATAGTGGAGGAAATGAATCCGGCATCCAGCTAGCTATACCCATGGGGTGGGAAGAATACAGACTTAAAAATCAGCTTTCTGCCCTCTGGGCTTTTACATGTTAAGCCAGGGTGACTGGGAGATTATCATTAAAAATGGGGGAATTGGGCAGGGGTTACAGATTTTTGTGGAAACCAGAGCCCCCAAGTAAATATCTAGTGAGCATTTGGAGGGGCAGGACTTGAGGCACATATTTGAGATAGAGGGAATCGTTGAGAGTAGATTTGTCAGACATGTCCACTCTCCCTGCTGCCTTCTTTTTCTCTGCTGTCACCTAGTCTCTACCTTCATCTACACTTCGAGACAGACCAGTTTTGGCTTTGAATAGGTGATCTAGGAAGATCCCTTGCCTTTCAAAGCCATTGGCCCAGTTTCAGGTTCTATTCTTGATGCAGGGTGTCCTGTGCCTGTTACCCAACCAACTCCTTACCCATTTTCCCACTGTTGCTTGCCCAGACGCTTCTTTGGCTTTGTTCCCTGACCCCTGGTTTCCCATATCTTCAGTCTAGGTTCCTGATCCCTGTCTTAACTAATCTTCCTAGACTTGACCCTTGCCTGCCTGGGCCTCTGTGGTATCTGCTTACTTCTTCTTGCCGGAGTCAGCCTTGCCCTCTTGGAACATGGACCTGACCCACTTGACTTATATTATCTACCAGTTCCTTTTAACAGACATGTATTAAATGCCTTCTAAGGCACTAGTAGCTCAATGATATCAGCCTGTCCAGCTGAACTCTTGACTCTAATCTCTTTTGGCCACACCTGCCCTGCTGCAGTTCAGGGTCTAGTAGGACAGAAAGGGTCTTCTGAGAAAGAGATTCTTACTTTAAATGTGAAACAAAATAGTATTTTATAGAACCCAAGAAACTTTGGAGTTGAAAAAGGCACTACGTGATACTGGCTGACTGACTGGTCAATACTTTATAAATATCCCCTGCCTTCTTGACTTTCTTTAAAGAGATTTTGTGTGACTTTTTGCTTTGTATGAACATGATTTAAATATTAGCAGGAATTCAACAGTCTTGTTTAACATACTGATTTTTAAACATCAGTAATGGTGGAAACCTCCACCTGCTTATCCTTTAGCCAATGTATCTCAAGGTTTTTGAATGCATCCATTTTAATAAGTAGAAATATATATAATATATATAATATAATATATAATATATATAAATACATTGGGGAACTTGCTATATAAAAAGATTCTATTATAATTTTTTATGAAGAGAAGCATTTAACACCCACAAATGACTGCACTCTAATTTACATTTTGAGGATGACAACAACAACAAAAGAAGGCCAATATTGTGTTGGATTTTCCTGGGTTCGAATGCTGAGTTCCCCATGCCTTCGATCTTTTCACTTGACATGGGACCACTTCAGTGCCCTCACATAGCTGTTGAAAGGGAGGACACTTTTCATTCACACCTCTCTGGTCAATATCTATAGAATGATTCCTGAGAGTGATTGAATGTTTCAAAATGAGCTCTTAAACCTTCAAAGGATTTGGGGGTGACAGAGCTGAACCTCCTTAAATAGCCAAGTGGCATGTACCAGAGATTGAGCTTTGTTGCTGTGGGAAAGACTTTTTGCAGGTGTCAAGTACTTATTTCTATATAGCATATAAATATGTGAACATTTCGTGTGTGTGTTTCTAGGTATACACATTCTTAATATTTTCAATTACATAAACAAGTATAGTAAAAACTTAGTAAAAAAAAAAAACCTACTGGAATACATAAATTTCTGTGCAGAGTTGTTTAAAAAAAACAAAACCAAAGACTTCTTAACAGAGAATAAACCCCTCAATATTATGTGTGGCTGCTCTTTTGATTATAAAGGAAACATGGATGTGGCCTATGAGGGTAGGCTGAATGTACTTCTGCCATGCAGGGCATTTCTGAGAACTTAATCAGTATGCAGGTATCCGAAGCATGACTTTAATCGGAATTCAAGAAACCGGCAGGCCCTTCAGGCTTATCCCTCTTGTCATGCTGAGGAGGCCACCAGTGTTGGGTCCCACGCTAAGAGCAGAATATCAATGTGAGTTTGAAGAGTTAATTTGGTGGCTTTTCGGAGCCCTTGGCCTGGGTGGCAGCTGCAGCATGAAGGCTCCTCTCGGGAGGCTAGGTGCCTGGAGCAGCTGCTCCTCCCTTTCATCCCCCTCTCCCTCCTGGTGGCGGGAGGGCCTGGCAGAATGGACTGGTTACAAAATATCTATGGGTTTAATGAGGTTGAAACTTGGCAACTATCTCCCAGAAAAACATTGCCAGCGAGTGTGAGCATTTTTCAGATGGCTTAGCGTTGTTAATGAGCATTTGTTACTTTCCACAGAGTAACATTCTTTGTATGAAATGTATTGCTCTTTGTGAAAAGGTTATTAAATTCTGTTCAAGTTTGTAATGGAAGACTCTGCATATTTGCAGTCTCTTCAGATTGTCACTTTTCTATCAGGCAGACTTATTTTAGCATCAAAAGATGAAGGCATTTGAAAAAGAATGAACCGAGAAATACTACTATATCCCTTCACCTTGATTGGGCTGTGTTTGACCTCATCCACTCCATGAACAAAGAAGTAAAACTATTCTCTGTAAAAGTTTTAGACTGGGACTTGAGAAGTAGAACAAAGAACTTGTACCTTGGAAAGGCAGGAAATACAAAAATGCCTCAAACTTCTTTTTTATTGAGCCCTATTGCCCAGCCACTCCCCCCCCCTTATGAATAATGCGGTTATAAATCCTGCCAGCAATCAATAAGTATTGAATTAACTCCAAACTGCAGTGTGTTATAGAGTCTCTTGGCTGCATTCCAAGTTTGGTGTTGCCCTTCATTCACAGGATCAACATTTCATTTCTTAACGGGAAACCTGAGGAATTCATCCCTTTTGAAATGGAAACATAGACACAGTGAGCTTGAATGAGTAGCTACAGGCTAAAGCGTCCCATTGGAATGGAATGAGAGCAGTGCTTGATGAGATCCTGCTAGGTCTCAGCCAGGATGAATCTTGGGCCTTTTCTTTTCAGCAACGCATGAACAATCAAAGGCCCCCTTTTTATCTATTGTTACCAAGGAGGACATCCATTTAAAGTTCAAATTCCAGCAGGCTTGGGAAGAAGGAAAGGCGATAGCTGTAGGCTGGGCTAGGAGATGATAATCAAGCATCCGAAGTGGGCTGAAGACAAGCCCACACTTTGTCCTTTGACAGGAGAGAACAGGCTGGGGCTACTTAGTTCTCAATGGGGGCTTGAAGGTGGTGCCCTGGCAGCATCTGGTGCTTTGCTTCCCTGCTTCAGCAGAGGCGATCACAATGTAAAATTAGGCCCAAAATGGCATTTCATGAAGTGAGCCTCGGGGTGGCAGGCTCCCTGTGCTCCAACACCAGAGGGCTCTGAAGGAATGCGGGCCCCAAGAAAGGCAAGAAAAGGAAAATCTTACTGAGGGAGGCAATTTCTCTGGCTTCCCTCCTCTTCTCCCTGCGCCCCCCCCTCCCAATTTGCTCTTGCCCCCACCAGTGTTGGGTCTGTCACAGACGCACTGCCTTCCAGAAGCACTCTGCAGATGGACCATGGCCTTGTCTCCACAGTTCAGAGCCCGTGGCTGTCTTCTCCTCTTGATATGCTACACACTGGCGAGACTGGAAAGCTCAATATCAACTCTAGATTTGTTTGACTTCTTTGGCCAGTTATCTAACTTCAGTGACACTCAATGTTGCAATAGTTAAGGAAGATCAGAACAAGTTTTTGACATTGTGGAAATGGATTGTCTAATAACTCCACCTCCCCACCCCCCAAGTGTACTTGTGGTCAGCTAGGTAGATTTGTGCACTGCCTTTTTTCCCTCCAGATTATTAGAGACAGTATCTCTATTAGATCTAATGGTGCTACCACAGCCTTCTTAGGATGGCCGCCCAGGAAAGAGGCTTTCAAAGGGCAGTGGTATAGAAAGTACTAGGGGTGAGGGGGACAGCAGAAGAAGGGGGGGTGTACATTCAGGGCATTTACATTTTAAGGATTAAAATTAAAGCCTTTTTGGCAGGGAATTCTGCCTAACTTTTAAAAGCAAACTTAGTCTGTGCTGCCTGGTTTTGACTTCTCCGTTTATTTAGTTCTATGTATATTTGTCAGGGGTTTTAAAAACCTGAGGTTATAAGAGTCTAGGGTAAAACTTTTTTTACTGCACAGCCGAATCAGTTTAACTGTCACTTCTGTCTGTCTTTCTGCTAGACTTGTGTTGCACAGACCAGTTTCTGTTAAACATAGATACTGGTACATAGGTGTGATAAAAGCGAAACAGATGGCTGACGTTTAGCAAAGTGGAACAAGTTAGCTGGCGATGCCCATCTCATTGCAGAGTTGGAGTTTCCCATTTTGGAAAATGTTAGCTACTCATTTATTACCACCTCTTCCCACATGTACAGGAACTTAAATTTGTCCAGAGTTTCAAAAAAACAAACACAATTGTGCTTTACTCTGGTGACCAGATCTTTTTTGAGCGTGGCTCTTTTTACCCATTCTTTTTAAAAGAAAACAAAGCAAAAAAACCCAACAGCGTTGTGATTCTTTGCCATTGTGGAAGGTATCACATTTGGATATTTTTGGGAAAGCAATCAGCAAGCATTCATTAAGCACCTGCTGTCTGCCAGCCATTGGGGATACAGAAACAAAACTGAGACAGGACCCTTGCCCTTGAGAAACTTGTGGTCTATCAGAGGAAACAACTGGCATGTATATAAGGTTATACACTGTGTATGGAAAGTATATGTACAAGCTAACTTTAGAGGTGGAGGAGGCAAAAACAGCTAGGGGATATAGGTGTGGATGAGAAGGGAGCTCATTCAGAGTGTTGGGGGTGGGGACGGGGCAAAGGCATGGAAACAGGTAAAGTGTCTCGGGCCAAAGGAAATTAAGAAGTCTGCTCTGGCTCTGGTACAGAGTGCAGGAAGGGGAATAATGTGGAATAAGTCCAGAAAGGTAGGTTGGAGCCAGGTTGTGAAGGGCTTTAAGTGCCAGAGAACGTTGAATTTTATTCTAGAGCCAGCAGGGAGCCATTGGAGCTTATTGAGCTAGGCAGTGACAGGATGAGACCTGTGCTTCAGGACTATCGCTCTGTTTTTTGTTACTGTAATTAATTATTTATTTTTGGCATTCTTTTTAAAAAATTGAATTCTGAATTCTCTCTCTTCCTTCCACCCTTTCCCCTGCCCACTGAGAAGGCAAGTGATACGTGATTTCATGTGAAATCATGCAAAGCATATTTCCATATTAACCAAATTATAAAGAAAAGAAAAACAAAGTGAAAAAATTATGCTTCAATCTGCACTCAGACTCCATCATTTCTCCCTCTGGAAGTAAATAGTATTTTTTATCATGGGTCCTTTGAAATTGTCTTAGATCCTTGTTTTAATCAGAATAGCTAAGTCGTTCATAGTTGGCCATTGTACAATATTGCTGTTACTGTGTACAAAGTTCTCTTGGTTCTGCTCACTTTGCTTTACATCAGTTCATATAAATCTTCCCAGATTTTTCTGAAACCATCCTGCTTGCCATTTACAATAGTATTACATCACAATCATATAAAACTTGTTCAGCCATTCCCCAGTTGATGGGCGTCCCCTCAATTTCCGTTTTTTTGCCACCCCAGAAAGAGCTGCTATAAATATTTTTGTACATATAGGCCCTTTTTCCTTTATTACTTTGGGATATAGACCCAGTGGTGATATTGTTGTGTCAAAGGGTATGCACAATTTTATAGCCCTTTGGGCATAGTTCCAAATGGTTCTCCAGAACAGTTGGACAGTTTTGGTCCAACAGCTCCACCAACAGTCCATTAGTGTCCCATTTTTCCCACATCCCCTCCAATATTTATCCCTTCCCTTGTCTGTCACATTAGGCAATCTAACAGGTGTGAGGTGGTACCTCAGAGTTGTTTTAATGTTTATTTCTCTAATCAATACTTATTTAGCACATGTTTTCATATGGTTTTAGATAGCTTTGATTTCTTTTTCTGAGAACTGCCTGTTCATATCCTTTGGCCATTTTATCAGTTGGAGAATGACTAATTTTTATAAATTTGACTCAGTTCTGAAAGTATTTGAGTTTCAGAGAAACTTGCTGTAAGAATCCCCCCCCCCCAGTTTCTTGATTTCCTTCTAATTGTGGCTGCATTGGTTTTGTTTGTGCAAAACCTTTTTAATTTGATGTCATCAAAATTATCCATTTTACTTCCCATGATCTTCTTTATCTCTTGTTTATTCATAAATTCTTCCTTTATCCCTAGATCTGACAGGCAAAAATTTCTGTGCTTTCCTAATTTGCTTATGGTATCATCCTTTAAGTTATGTACTTTAAATTATATACTTAATCTTATAACCGTATCTTGGTATACAATGTGAGATGTTGGGTCTAGTTTTTGCCAAACTGCTTTCCAATTTTCCTAGCAATTTTTGTCAAATAAAGTGAGTTCTTGTCTCCAAAGCTTGAATCAGAACTATCACTTTAGCAACTGTGAGGAGCATAGATTGAAAAGGGGAGGGATTTGGGTCAGAGAGACCCTATCAAACTAGTATGGACATAGTGAAGAGTGGGGGTTCCCATTAGCATGACCCATTACCCTTTAATGTAAGAGTTCCAAAAGCTTTGCTTATGGCATGAATGTTGCATGTTCTTACCAAAGTAGAAAATGCTAAATATATATGTGCAATGGTATGAATTTATTCAAAAAAGTAAATTGACAGGTTTGTGTTGGGTTATGCAAAACTGTATTATTAGATTTTAAAAAGACATTTCAGTTGACATCACACTAAAATTCCAGGTATTAGATCCAAACATATCAAGAGAAGGGAATACCTGAACGATGATTCAGTTCTTACATATTGGTACCTAAGAATAAAACAGTTGTGGACTCATTATTTAACAAAGTCCACATGGGACAAGTGTCTACGTTCCAGGTTCTGTGCTAAGATACATACGAAGAAGAGGTCTCCTCTTTCCCCTTTTTCCCCACCCACCTAATCAGTCAATCAAAATCATTCTTACCTCTCCAGGCCTTTCCTTTCTAGTAGGGGCATTCAGCAGTTAGCTAGGTAAATAAATCCCAACTAATTTCTGGAGAGAGGGAAGAGATCAGGAAAAGCTTCCCTTGGGAAAGAAGCTAGAGTAAAGAATGTCAGTTTCTGGCATTGCAGGGATAAGGGGCCTAGACATATGAAGATAGAAGATGAAGTTGTTTGTCCAGGTCATCAATATCTAATTAACATTTTAAGAAAAATTTAGTGCATACCAAAGAGCAAAAGCCCAATTCTTTTTTAGAATAATAACTGACATTTAGATCTCATTTGAGCATTTCAGTAGCTTTTCCTGTCTTATAGGGAAATTGAGTCTCCTAGAGGCATGGTAACTTGGCTCTAGCCAAAATGCTACCTGATAGCATAGTTGGGGCTCCAGACTAAGCTTTCTGCTGACCCCTAGCTTGCTTTCTGCTTGTAGTCACCAAACATCTTCTACTGAGTCCTGATTTCATACGTGTAGGTATTACTTCCTCCCTTAAGATCACAACAGTGCTAAGTGTCTTTTTTAGTTTTTGCTAGTCAGTACCTACCTCAGTACCTTTGCCTATGTAGGTGCTTAGTAATTGTTGGCCGCAAAGGCACACCTGTCTTCTGGTGGTGATTTTTGTCACCCTTAACTAGACTGGCCCTTGAGAGACAGGCATGTTATCCGTCACCAGGCCCATCCTCTGTGGCTTTGCAGCTACTCTTCTCTCCCTTGGATTCAGTGGTCACCACCATGCTGTGGCAGAAACTGTGAAGAATCCAAGTGAAAGACTTTGTTGGGAGAAGCCCAGTTTGTTAGACTATAAATCACTTTTATTTATCACTCTATATAGTCTCCTGACAGTATTCCTATGCATTTATTAATAAGGCAGATACTTTTTGCCCCATGGAAGCTCAGGTTCAGAGATGCTCGTGACTTGTCCATGGGCAGGAAGTGGATGTGGCAGAACTTGAGCTCAGACCTCTGTCCTCCTTCTTGGCCTCCCACACCTTCCACTGATCTATGCTGCCATCTTCTGAAGGTTCTTGCATGTTACCTATCCAACCAAAACAGGCATTTTAATTCTACATAATTGGAAACCATGGTTTTCGTTGAAACTCAGCTCCGATGCCACTTTCTCCAGCAGGAAGCCTTTACAGGTCCCTCCAACCTTGCCTGGAAGCTCTCTTCATCTTTTGCCATGCCAGGTTATGTGCCTCTTCCCTCCTTCACTAGGACCAGGGTCTGGTTGTTCATTCCGTTTCCTGTCTCAGGCACTTAGGGCAGTGCCTGGCATATACATAGTAAGCTCTTAAGAAATATTTATTGATTGACTATGGTCGACATACTCATCTGAGCTTATCTTTCTCATCTTTTAGAAGCTGTATACTATAAAAACTGCAAAGCAAAATCTTACAAATGAGGGGCAAAGTGACTCACAGGCATAAATGTGTTTTTTAAAAACCCAAACTAATTTTTTATGATCCACTTTGTAAAGGTCCTCTTCACCCAAGCATTCTGAAATATAATCATTTAGTGATTTTATGATTCTTTGCCATTATTAAAAAGGTCATTCAAGTTCATATATTTTAGTATTTATGGGAAAGAAATGAATTAGCCCTAAGTTTAGCCAGAATAGGCCTGTTAATGGAATTCAGTATAGGTGACGTTGATAGTTAATACCTGATATAATAACAGTTATTTACTTCATAACTGTTTTAAAATGTGTGTGAATGTCTCATTTGCTCAGTACTTTTTTTCATATTTTCTAAACATGGCTAAACTTTTTTGAACAGCCAGGAAATATCCATGATTCCCTTCCCCACAACAAAACAGGCCCACAGAAAATCTGATCATGAGGTGAGAAGGGCATTGAGTCTTATAGAATTATAGAGCCTTTTTAAAGAAAAAAGTAGTCATTGTTTTCCTTTAGAGTGTAATATAAACTAGTTTAAGAAAATAAAATGTCTAAGGTATTCTAAGGGAATTTGAATTGTGATTTAGAGCATAGTTGTTTGTTTGCCAGTGGGTACTTGTAGCATTCGTGAGGGTGCCATAAGTTTGTTTTTTATTTTTTATTTATTTTTTTGCTTTTTGGAGGGGGGAGGGCAGAGCAATTGGGGTTAAGTGACTTGCCCAAGGTCACACGGCTAGTAAGTGTAAAGTGTCTGAGGTCAAATTTGAACTCAGGTCCCCCTGACTCCAGGGCCAGTGCTCTATTCACTGTGCCACCTGGCTGCCCCAAGTTTGTTTTTTAAACAATTTAATAATTTCATACCACTTTTTTGGTAGATCAAATCTGTTCTTTATAATTGCTTATGTGGGTGTTAAATAGCATAGATTCTTGCACATAATAGGTTGTTTTTCACCATTTGTGGTAGTTATGTTCTTACAGAGTCACCATGAGCCCTGAACTAGTGAATACTGAATCAGGGCTCCTAGGGGAAAATCCAGGTTTAGGTTCCTGGTCACAACATCTACTTGAGCATTGGGTATTTTCCTGAGCAGCCTCACTTTACAGATGACTGAATTTCTTATTCCTTTTTCTTGATATGCTGAAGGAAGCTTATCTGGATCCCTTACTGCCTTCTTGTGCTGAGGAATGCTTGGGGGTCATTTCATTTATTGATTGATTGAGAGTGGGAGGGAGGCATTTTAAATAGCAAAATCACCAAGAGAAAGCACAAAACATGTGAAAAATGAAAAACATGGTACTGATGGGAGTGAGGTGGGAGCTGAAACAAGAAGGCCTAGCATTTGGCCTCAGCCGGGAATGTGTACCCCCTTGAGGCTTTCCACTTTGAACATATCGCTGGGAAAGTGTTGCAAGGACTGATTTTTGTGGGTGCAGAAATGGAATCATCGAGGACCTGTTGTTTGTTGACTTAGAATTCAGCCTGTCTTTTGTTCGGTTGTATTTAAATCAGTAAAAGTTGTAGACAGAAATGGTCTGCATGAGTGGCTATGGCAGATAACTATGTGAATGAATGAATGAATGAATGAATGATGGCCAACCTTTTGGTGATGAGCCTCTTTTTATTTAACCAGGCCCCGTCTTGGGTACACACTACCATCAGACCCCAGGACTTACACTTGAAGCCTTTCTAGATGAGTAGAACTTAATGGAGGTTATGTTCTTCTGGCCTACCTCAGCCAGCTATGGATCCCTTCCATGCCATGATTATAAGGCATCATAGTAAAAAACATTGAAGTTCAGTGTAATGCAAATTAACCAGAGTACTATACATATGAATTTGTGTGTATGTTTTTTTTAAAAAAAAAGTTACTTGCCTTGTAAAGTAAGAGATTTGGGCTAAAAGATCTATCCCCAAAGTCCTTTCCAGCTTCAGTGTGTTTTGTTATGAATTTTGTTAATCAGAGCAGCCTTCCTGTTGTCTTGTCCATTGCCTTGTTTTGAAGGCATGTTAGGTTTGGAGATTTACCCTCACAAGACTATGAAACTTTTATAAAGATAAATTTATGTCACTCCAAGTTAATCTACCTAGGAAACATATAAGTCACATGTGTTTTTTTTAGTATATTATGTGCTATAGCTGGGCTATAGCACAGCTGTTTTAATGAACTTTTAGGGGCTTGCTAAAAAAGGGGAAATTAATACTTAACATTGTTCTAAGTAAGAGTAAGTTGCTATAAAGAGAAATATAAAAGTTAAAAAAACAAATTTTGAGTAAGTTGTTTGGGCCTCGGAACACGTCTCCCACAGAAATGAGAGGTGGTAAGTTTCCTGAGTTAACCCATGTTTTGTACATAATGTAACTGACTTACAGTACTCACTCGCCTCAGTTCTGGGAACAGGACAGTGGACAAAAGGAGAATTTCTTCGCCTTTTCGTGGGTACAGGAGGCCAAATTTTGTTCAAATTTGTCAGCTTCTCCCTTTTATTTCTGTATTTTCCTCAGTCTTCTGATGCCTTCCCCCCAACCATGTCCCTGATGTTGCCAGTCACCCACATTGCTTCTCTGTTCCCCTTCCAAGTGCTTCATGCTCCCAGGTTACCTC
>CM053583.1:56464576-56507177 GCA_028627135.1 Pseudochirops cupreus | reverse complement strand
AATAAGTTCAACGTTGGCTGTATTTGTTGAAATAAAAATGAAAGGCTCTGCTTGAGACAGATGGCAGAGAAAACCTAGCTACTTAAGAAGGACAGCCCATCCTTTGCAGGTGAGGATTGTCCCCAGAATCTGAGCATGGGAGCTGAAAGGGATCTTCTCTGAGGCCCTCGTTTTACCTATGAGACCGAAGCCTCAGGTTAGAGAGTGACTCGCCCAAATTTCTCTTGGTGATAATTATCCAAACTGACGTTCATGCTCAAGACCTGGAATTTCTAAGTCCATGAAGGATACAAGAAAACCAAGATAAATGAGGAAATAGTAGGACATCTTTTATTTAATTCAGCAAATTTTTGGATATGTACTGCATGCAGAACATTGAAACATAGGCATAATTTTATTGTCATAAGAGGCTTAATCCTCTGGTGGCCATTATCAAGATCCTTTTCATTAGTTCTTGGAACTCTGCTAAGAAGGACAGACATTTCTGTGTAATCCATTTTTCTTGCTTTTGATGGGAGTAGGGTAGTGGAGTGGGTAGGGCTCCTCCCTGAAGTTGCTTTTCCATTTCCCTACCCTCTTCCCCACCTCCCCATAGACATGTTGTCTGACAGGGCTCCCAGTACTGGGCAACTGCCCTGGGGATTGTGCCTTGGAAGATTGTGCCTCTTCAACATTCCTTAAGTGCAAAGCATATTCTGGCCAATAGAGACTAATTTCACTGATCTATTGATTTCTGTAAGTTCAAAAAACTATAGATTAGGTTATTTCTCATAGGATACTTGTAGATGAAGACAGTCATTGAGCTTGTTTTGTTAAAAAGAACCAAAAAAAAAACCCTTAAGTTTTATGTGTGTGTGTTTGTATACATACATACATATATACATATAATAGCCTCACTGAAACCTGTAACTATTACTATCCTAATGACTAGAGAAAGTAGCCCTTTGTTTTGAGTTAGAAATAGGAGAGAGCATATCCCTGTGACTTAAAAGCAATTTTAGATAAACAGGAGTCAGTTTTGTAATAATCAGACAGATGTTTCTATTACTTATACTATTTAAAACTTTGTAGTGCCATCTTATAATATAATTTAAAAGTTGAACAAAATGCCAATGAGCAGATTTTTTCCCTGGGTATTTTCCAATCCCTTCTACTGTTAGTCGTCTTGTCCCCCCACTTCCCCAAGCATTTTATATTGTTGGTCTTCAAGGGAATTGGAGTTATAATCAGTATGTTAATCATTAAAGACACTTCAGGGTAACAGCTGGTCTTTAGATGATATTCTTGGTTGATAGAACTCACTGTATCAAAGCTTAATAAATGCAAATATTTCTTTCTGAAATAAGCCTTTCCATTATTTGGTGACCTGGCTACTTCACTGACTGTTACGTGGTTCAGTATGTTCACATAATGAAAGATTTATTTCTCTACGAATTCACCCAAGCATAGGTTTCAAAACAGATGGAAAAGTTGAAGTTTTAATTTTGAAAGACACTTCTCTTGTTCCTTTCATTCTGTCCTGTTTTTGAGTACTCGGTCTGTAGATGACAGAATATAACCAACTGTCATGGGTGTAAGACCAGATGTGTCCTTACAGTGGGGGGAAAGGCAGTGCAGTGGTCTTGATGGGGTGGGGGTGGGGAAAGGAAGGCCACATTAAAACAATTTAAAGTTGTTTTAAGAAGTTATAAAGTATTAAAGCAGTCATTTTCTGTCAAACTAAAAAAATCCATTGATTTCTACTTCCTTAGGAAAGGGGGGGAAATGTAAGTTAAGGGGAAATGCATAAATTTAAAAAGCAAGTAGTTTTTAAATGGACAGATTACTGTAACTGGATAGCGCCTTGTGTTATGATTTCATGTTTGGGACAAAGTATCTACGGACTTAAACATATTTGAAAGTACTAAACTAAAGAAAAAAATCAAATTTTGGAATCTGAATGTTTATTTTCCCATTATGCTTTCCATCAACAGCTTTTTTTTTTAACTTTTTAAAAAAGGCTTCATAAGTAAGAATGAGGGAAAATTTATCAAGTTTCTCTATTCTCTAATCCACTTTAATGGTATTAGGATTTTTTTTTTATTGTTTTACTTCAAGGATGAAAATGTGCAGAATGTACGTTTTCTGACTTTCCTTGTCTTGCCCAAGTCAGTAAGCAAGTTTTGTGTAATTATTTTTGAATTTAGGTAGCAAAAAACAAGCTATTACTTTCCATGATCATTGAAAGTGGTTTAATCATTGTAAGTAATTGCTCACATTTATATACTTACTTAAAGAATTTACCATTTAGAATTATAGATTGACTTACGTTGCAATATCTTAAATTTCCATAATGAAAACTAACCAAGATTTAATTCTGCTACCATTGTTTTAGACTACAAACATTTGTAAAACTCCAATATACACACTAAAATTTCAAATAATAATGTGTAGTTTCTCACTTTATCCATTTCTGAGGCCTACTGGTTGATTAACATTTGTTAGACGTGTTGAATTTATTTCTGCAGGACCCCGACTCATTCACCACCATTTCTGCTACTTCTTCTCTAAACAGGATTTAGCCATCCTGGTGTGATAGAAAGAGTTTGGCTTTACAATCATGAGGTAGGGATTTAGTCCCAGTTCTGCTATGAACTCTGCACCCTGGTTTCTTTACCATTAAAATGAGGAGATTGCTACCAGATGATCTCTACGGCCCTTTCTTGCTCTCAAGTTCTGGGTCTCCAAGTCAGAGCTGCTTTTTGATGTTTAAGAATGATTTTTTTTTCTTAATTATTATAGCTACCATCATCACCTCTTCTTTGTTTAGGAATTATAATTAAATTATGACTTGGTGAAAATTAAAATGTCCCTGAGCCTTGAATGACTTTCTGCCTACTTTGTTAATCTATTTGCCTATCAGCAGAACTTCAGAGAATCATTAAATCAAGACCAATTACTCTGGGAAGTATTTGGCACTTAGTGACTGCTGATCATGGCTTGTTTTTATTGTCGTTGTTGACCAACTTCCCAGGATGCACATGTGGAAGCAGTAAGTCCCCTTTGAGAAAGACACAACCTGAGCCAAGATGTGATATTATCAGTGGATCATAGATTGAGAACTTGGAGGCCATCATTCCCCTCTTACAGATGTGGAAACCAAGTCCTAGAGATGTTAAGTGAGGGAGTAAGTATCCGATCCTCTGACTTCAAGTCTGTTCCTCTTTCCGCTCTGAAGGACTTGAATGCTTTAATTCAGTAATTCATCATCACACACATTGAAGGGCTTTTGTTGTCATTGTTTTAAATGAAGACACGGGAGATACAGCAGTCCTCTGCAGTGTTTAATTTGTAGGATCATAGGATTTAGAATTGGAAGGGACCTTAGAGATCATGTCATCCAAGTAGAAAAACAGTATTGTAAGTTACTCCCCCCCAAAAAAATTTATTTTCTTTGACCCTAATATTGCTACTGTTGGGAAACATGGCCTTAAGTGTTACCAGAAATACAAAAAAGAGCTATCTGCTCAGAGATTTTCATAGTAACAAAAATTTTTAAAAAGTTTGACAAATAGGGGAATCATTAAGCAAATTGTGGTACATCAGTGTTAGAGAATTTTGTAATTAAGTACAATACATGTGAGGAAACTGCAAAGAATCCACATTAATTGGAACAAAAAGATCCTAGAGAGAGTAAATGGAAAAATGTTACGATAACATTAGGGATAGGGGCTGGGCTGAACCTGTGATTCCATTGATAAAGGAAATTTACAGAAGCAAACTCCTTCTGCCAATGTAGATCACCACTTCTTCTGACTGTCATAGTCCTTGGCGAGCTGTCTTCAGGGGACTGAGAGGTAAATAAGTTTCTTAAGAGTTACACAGTCAGTTTATGTCTGAGGTGAGATTTGAACACAGGTCTTCCTGGCTTTCTAGCCAATATGACATACTCTATCTCATTATGATACTCCTCTGTGCTTGCAAATTAATACTGTAATTTTTTTTTTACTTGGAAATGAAACATAGTTGTTACTAAGAAAGTCTAGTTGTCTGTATTGATGGTCAGTGTTTTTTTAGTAAAATGTTTAAAAAAAAAACAACTAGACTATCTAGAGGGAAACTGAAGCCCATCAAGGGTTAACTGCCTTGGCCAAGGTCACACAGCTAGTAAATGGCGGTGATGTGATTGGAATCCAGGTCTTGGCTTTCCTTCCACACACTGTTCAAGAGTCCATACTATTTAGGACCTGCTTCTTGTGAAGACAATCCTAGAATTTCATGTTCTGCAAAAAGAATGCGACCTTTTCTCTTGCCAATCTTGCCAATCCGAGTATGAGATCAGACTGTACTTTCTTGGGAAACAGCTGTGTGTTGAGTGTTGTTGGGGTCCAATAGAAATGAAGAGTTGTCTCCCTGGTCTCAAGCTTAATCTCCCTGGAGAAAGAAGATGATCTTCTTTCACATGAAAGGTCCAGTGCTAAACTGATCAATTGCTACTGTTTTATGTTCCATGTACCCAAGAGAAGATTAGGCCAGGGTATAGTCTAGACCCCACATGGACTCGCCACCCACAGTTTAAGAATTGCTGAAGGGATTGTGAGTGGAAAAGGTTTAAGAAGTCCTGGTCTAGGAGAACTTAGAAGTGGGATGTGGGCTAAGCTGAATTTAGAGAAGGATAGAGAAGGAAGAAGAAGAGTTTGTGGGAGGGAAGAAAAGTACTGAAGGAGCATGACCAGAGCCCAACCAGAATAGACAATATGTTCTAGCAGAAAGGCTGGAGAGCTTGCCTAAGTTCCTGTGGACAGAAGTGGGAGAATGCCTCTCTGATAGGGGTAGGAGGATTTGACAACCTCTGAAGTCTGGATCATGCAGGTAGTAAGGATCAGGGGAAGGCAGAGGTTATTTAATGGTCAGAGCAACACTTTTTATGGTGACAAAGAACTGAAAAACAAAGGAAGATGCCCCTTAACTGGAAGCAGCTAGATAAATTGTGGTACATAAATGTGATGGAATTAGAGAATCATTGGAAGATAGATTAACTGATGCAGAGTGAGGTCAGCAGGATCAGGAAACTATGCACAGTGACTATAGCAGTGTGAAGGGAGAGAATTAAAAAAAACAGACCACACCTTAGAATTGTGATGTTCAAGCTTGGCCCTAGAGTTTTTGCAGAGGTGGAGAGGCTGTGGGAATGCAGCATCACATATACTTATTTGGGTGATGTGCTAGTTCTTCCAAACTGATTTTTCCCCACAAAGGATAGTTCTCTGGATAGGAGGAAAGGAAGGCAATATATTCAGAAATAAAGATTATATATAAACCAAATTATTTTTAAAACAATAAACTTATATATTAGTAAAGACCACTCAAATCTCGCCTCTTCACTGAAACTAAAATACCAGGGGGGAGGGACCAGAGATCTGGTCCTGTTGATGTTTGCATTCTGCACAGGGACACAGGGGGTCTGGATGAATTCAATGACAGATTCAGGTCGGATGACAGGAAAACACTGTTTATGCTACACTAGAATAGACTATACCAAAAGAGATTGTGGAACAGGCATTTTTGGTAATTGGTAAGATTTTGGTTAGACTGGAGACCTTGGATTTGTATTTCTTGTAAGTAGTGGCTCATTTCATTACTTTTTGAAGAGTGTTGAAACAGATCCTAGATTAACTGTGTGTGTAATAAAAGGCAGTTTTATCTTCTCATCTCCTTTTCAAAAACCATGACGTACCCCTGAGTCTGGCCTAGCCCTGCTCTTCCTTGCCCCCCACCCAGTGGGTCTCTTCTCTTTCTTCACTATCTGTCCTCATTCTTTTTCATTTTTCTTCCCTCTCTTTTCATTTTTGCCCACCCCATTTTCCTACCAGCCTTCCTCTTCTGATGCATCTTAAAGGGAACTAAAGTACCCATTTTGGGGGAGGGTGGTGGTGATATATGTTTTAATATATTAAATGAGACGTTATGTTACCTGATATTGAAAAGCTGGTGAGTTGGACTTCTCACATTTCTCTAAGGGGAAAAGTTGCTTTTTTCTTATACTCTTGGGGTTTGGGATGGGTGTTTTTGGTTTGTTTTGTTTTATGGATCTGGGCCCTTGAGAGAGAAAAAGGTTCTCTCACTGCTCTTGAGGGATTTGCCATTATTCCTCTGGAGCAGTTGGGATAAAATGTGTCATGGGAGCTTCTGCAGACAGCTTCCTTGCGCCGCCTTTTTCTCCCAGGCATCGCATCTCTGCTTTTTATCTTTCTCATTGTCACATTCATGATCACCATCACAGCTGGTTTTAGCTCCTGTCTTGAGAAGAGCATGTCTCAGGATTTCCTTGATAGAAAAAATGTGACCCTCAGATCAGTTGTGGTCAACCAACTAGTCAGGCACCTGGGTTTTATTCCAAGTTTTATTAACTAACAGCTTTTCTATTCTGGAAAGTGTCAGAAAAACTTTAATGAAATATTTTCTCATCTTAAGCAGATTATTTGATTTGGGAAGTGGGGAGGGTAGGAGTGGGGACCTTGATTTTTCTGCATTTTGTGATCATAAAGTGCAGTATGAGCATATGAGGACTTATATTTTATTTTCCTTGTTTGAAGTTTAAATCCTAGGGGGGGAGGGGGAGTAGCTAATTTCCCTAAATTGTTTTAAATGTCTAGGTACCTAATTTTTCCTCTGCCTTGAAATTGACATTCAGATGCTTTATATAGAAATATAACTGCATTGAAGCAGTCTGCTTCAGGGTAGTAGAGGATATGAATAAAGCATTCATAGCCTTAAATAAAGAATGATACTATGAATTAATTAGGATATTGTAACAGGGCCAGCAAAAAAAAACAACAAAACAAAACGTTCTTTAAGATGGTAATTAATTTCTTTGTTAGTAGTGATTGTAGCACCAGAAGGAATCTGTGCCAAATTAAAGCAGGAAGTGAGTATAATTAAACTGCACTTAGATCTTCAGGTTCATTGTGTCTTGACATAATATGAAGATTTATTAGGAGCTTTTATTTATTCAAGAAAGACAATGCTGTCCTCCTACTGAAAGAGTCAGCTGGAATACAATTCAGACTTTTCCCTGTGTTTGTTTTATTTTGGCATTTGGGATGTGTGTGTGTGTGTGTGTGTTTGTGTGTGTGTGTCCGTCTGTCTCTGTCTCCATCCATGTCCCACTCCCCCCTCCCAAAAAGGGGGCGGGAGAAAAAAGCCCTTCAAGATATCCAGAAAGAATATTAGTTAGCAGTTTGGCCATACGTTTAATATTTTTTTTTCCTCTAGCAGCATGAGGTACCCTAAAAAGTATCATCCCCAAGAAAAAATGTGGAAAATTTCTGTTAATCAAAAAGTATAGCTTGTGTGTGTGTGTGTGTATCTTTGCAGCCATTAACCTCTTTGACTTTTATCCACTAACTAGAATTTTCAGGAAGCTTAACTATGAAATTTTTTTTCAATGAGTTTCATGAGGCAGGGAAACAAGAGGTTAGATTCTAGAGTGTGAGCTTTGTTTGATGGGGGAAAATGTGTTTACTCCATAGAAAGTTCTAATTGGAACTATTTATACCAACATTTCTCTCTTTAGCATGCTGATTACTAAAGTTTACTTTTCCATTCGGCAACAATGAAAATGTTCTGAAAGGAAGCCAAACTGACTTTCTTTGCGTAGGCTATTGAGCAAAAGAGTCACTGTCGGAATTCTTACACCTTTCTAACTTTCTCTTAAGATCTGGAGCCATACTTTTGTCCTTAAATGCAAAAAAACTTTTCTTTGGCTTTTCTAGGCATGGACCCAGGTCCTTCATGTACTTGGTGACAAATATGAACAGACAATCCTTGACCAGTTGTTATTTTTCTTTGAAATGTTTTGCCTAGCCATTCATTTAGGTTTTGGGCTTTCTTTGAAGCTCTCAGTCCATGTATATGTGGGGCCTTTGGATTTTAACTTCGAGAAATAAGTATTACAGTTAGGAAAATTGGCTTGGACAGGACGCTTGACTTCTATAGATCTTTGTAAGGTTAATGTACTTTTTGTTGAACGTCTGCGACTTTATCCTTGATGGGTTTCTCCCAAAAGAAATAAAACATAACAAAAGCTTCTTGATGATATTGGTGACCGGCAGATAATCCATGTTTTATAGTGTGTACAGTATGTAATTAAGAACTTCTGTGGCAAATGTACCCATGGAATTCCTGGGAGAGTTTTTTGTGAGCATCTGTCCCCCCCACCCCGGTCCATACAGTGATTTCATTGTGAAATTTCTGAGCCACAAGTTTGGTGGAACACTTAGGCATTATCTTGCTTTCAATTAAATGTGAGCCTGACTTGTTTGATTGGGAAAGAAGACTTTGGGGATATTTTCTTTTCCCCTCACTGCCCTTGTTTGCAGGAGAAAGTAGAATATTCAACCATTTTACTGTCCCACTCCTTTTGGAAGCTTGTTGGGTATCTTAATACACAAAGACTTTTGCTGAGTGCATTGAGTTCTAGCTGCTGCTAACCTTGGATTCTCCTATGGTCCCGTCTAGCAGAGTTCACCTGCAGTTAGTCTGGAAGGACTCGGCTGAGGCCAGTGAGCTCTTCTTAGTGCAGTGGGGCTCGTGTGCCATTTTCCACTTTACTTATAAACATCTTTTAGAGATGTGCTTAATCTCCAGGGGGCAAAGCTACTCAAATTGACTTAATAATTTAGAGACTCGTAAATTTACCTGTTGCATATTAATTTTTAAACTTGCCCGTTTATGTGCACATAGGGAGTGAGCAGTCCCTGCTCTGCTGCAGAGCATCCCAGTGACCTTGGGCATGCCATTTAACATGTCTAGGTTCCACATTTTTCTCTGTTCCTTGATGAGAGAAGGGTTTATACTAAGTGGTCCCCAGGAAACTCTAGTTCTCACATTGTAGAAGGTAAACTCCTTGAGGTTAGGGACTGTCTCATCTTCTCTTTGTAGACTCAGTGCCTAGCGGAGTTCTTAATAAATGTTTGTTGTATTGTGATTTTATATTTCAAAGGAAACAACTGTTCCGTGTTGATCTATGTAAGCATATTGCAGGGAGAAAAAAGCACCAGCTTCTATCAAGCAGGATCTTAAATGTGTGTATTGTTTAAATTCAGTAAATAAAGCTAACATGAAGAGGAAGTAATTTATCTTTCAAGTCTCTGGAAGCTCGGGCTCTTTAGTTCCTTGTTAGAGTTTTTTATTGGATTTTTAGCTGCATTCTGTTTTTCCTTTACAAGTATTAGTGACATGGTAACTATTAGAAGAACACCTTCTATAAATTACATAAATTGGAAGTCATTAAGAAACCTGCTGTTTGTGGTGCTTAAGCTGCACAGTTGCAATCTGTGAATTTGGTATGTGTTACAATGACATATCAGAAGTTGTCATTGATACCATCTGTCAAGTAGGTACATAACATGCATAAAAGGTTGAGTCCTGCATCTTTTGAATCTACAATTATAGTAAAAGACACATTGATTTAATTATAGAGTATTAGAAAGAGGAATTATAGATATATTAAAACATATAGGAAATAATTTATATATATATATTTATGAGATAATTTATAATATGCTAAAAATATTTGGGTTCCACCTATATATGTATTCATTTTAAATAATATATATATATATATATATAATATACTATTTTCATGTGTATAGTCATATCTTAATTGCTGGCAAGCTTAAATGTAAAATGGGTTTATAATCTGATTTTTAAAGAGTTGGAAAAGGAAAGAGTAAGAGCTGGGTCCTTAGGTATGTAGCTTCATGAACTTCAAGAGATAATGTAGGATTTCTAGTCTCCTTTGCTATATTTAAATGAAGAATGCATTCCTTTGGGTATATCCCAATTTTTTGACGAGAAAATGTGGATGAAAAACTGGACATTTTATAGATTATATCCTATTGACTCAAATATGATTTGGTCTTCCTTTTGAGAAATAGAATTTTATCTGAAAATAACAGTGGATTGATCTTTGACTGGGGTAAATGCCCTCAGACATTTGGCCTCATGCACTTGGCCTCCTCATGGGATTGACCCTGATTAATAGGCTACTTACTTTCTAGCAGGATGAGATATTTTGTAACTAGAGGGAAATCTTTGATGATATTCTAGGCAGCAAACCCTTTGTTGAGGAATTGTGGTTTGGAAGAAATATAAACTAGTGTAGTTGTAAGGACCTCACTGATTTTGGTTCTTGGCAGTTTTTTCAGACATATCAGTTTTAAGGGGTCAGAGTTGCTAATTCTGAAATAAACACATTTCTTTGTCCTTTTGTTTCCTTGGTTTCCAAGTAGAGCCTTCACTGTCATTCCTTCATTTGGTGTGGTAAAAAAGGCACAGGGTTCAAATCTGTCTCTTCCCCTTAGTACATATGTGATACTGGGCTTATATGATCAACTCTCAGTCTGTTTTCCTCATCTGTAAAAAGAGCAAGTTGGATTAGAAAATCTTTCAGTTATAAATCTGTGATCCTAAGCAATGTTTAAAAAAAAAGGTAAATAACACGATTGGCTCTTCAGGGCTGTCTTTAAGATGTGAACTTACAGAAGTATGAGTAAGAAAACTGAAAACTCATTTAAAGAGACTGGCACCCATTCTATACTACTGAGCACTAAGGAAGCTCAGGGCGAACAGTACGACAGATCAAGAAAGCTAGCCACCTGTTGTTCTGTGTATGCAGCAAAACCTATTCGTTTTTGTGTTTTGTTTTATTGCAGACTCTAAAAAATTCAAAAAGTCTTTGCTCCCTTGATTATGAAGATGATGATGAAGATGATACCCAAATGAAGACAATTGTGTCCTCCCCGTGTGACTCAAATGACCTCATGAGCATCATCACCCCTGGTTCCAGTCCAGTGAAAGAGCAGCTGGATGAAGTTAGACATCACGGACCATGCCAGATTGGCTTCAGCACAAGGGATTGCACGAAAGCAGCTGCAGGATGTGAAAGCGATGAAGAAGACCCCAGTGATTGTGAGAGCACTGAGGAGGGCATATTTCCTCTGGACTGTGGGGACCTAGATCTAGAGCAAATCGAAAACAACTGAGTCAGTCCTAGAGTTGGGGGTTAGAATCAGTGAGTTCTCCTAAATTTCCAATGAGAGTGGATTGCCTCTGCCATGTGTAGTCCATATCCCGAGACTTCTATAGTGGCCATTTGGGGGGGAGGGTGTGCTATGTTTAAAAAAAAAGAAAAACAAAAACAAAAAAAGCCAAAAAAAAATTCAGGTGGGGGGAAATGGGAAACGAAGTGGTATCACCTGTTTATAGTCTGTTAATCAGTACAGAAAAAAAAATAGGTTAAATGTTATTTTGAACATTAAGGAGTAATTTTGATTAAAATTTTCCTAACAAAAGTATTTTGCATTTTTATGGCTTTTACAGTTGTGGAGAAAGCTTCTCTATTTTGAAATGAATTTTCTGAAGGGCATTTTATTAAAGTCAGTCTGCCTACAGTGATTCTAGTGCAGGTATCCATTCCTTTTGTTCAAATGCTTACTGGGAAAAACTGAGTTGTGTAATATTATTGTTAACAAACATCAGGTGTCTGGTGATCCAAACTCTTCCAGTCTCTGGTTGACACTTGGTCAGAAGTACTTGTCCATTGTTACATATGGAGTGATTACAAAACCTCTTGAATGGAGACAATTTTCCCTCTACATTCAGACTTTTTGGTCTGAAACGTAGTGGTGACTTTACAGGTTTAATATTTCCCCAGCTTTCACTACTTGAATCTTTTCTAGCCTGAAGCCATGCTAATTCCAGTGGGTTAAAAATTCAAGTAGCTTCCTGGCTTGGTGGTCAATATTATGTTTTCTGTGCTTCAGAAGAATGTATGACAAAGAGCACTTGAACTTTTAGACAGGGGCTTTGTAATGCAATGATCAGTTCCCCAGGAGGTGATCCCTTGAGCAATACTAGACAGAACCTAGTCCTTGAATTCAATAAAAGACTTTTTGCTTTGCATATGTGGCTTTCTGCTTATTAATTTGGTTTAAATGCTACTTCTTTTAAAAGTCTCTGGTGATTACTTGACCTTGCCTGGGCTTTGTTCAGCCTAAGAACAAAGCATGTATTTTAATTTCCACTTTTAGAACAGGGCCCTGCCCTAGACAGCCTTTGAGCTGAGCCCCAAAGTCTCTGAAGACTATGAAATTGGGGGCAGTGATGGGAGCAGGGGGAATAGGGTGGAGTTTGAGGGTTGGACATGGTTGTTGGTGGGGATGTGTGGACCGTTAACAATCTCTGGAAAATATTTCTTGATTATCAAAAGAAAATAAGAAGTATCATCATGACACGCATTTTTATTCTCAGGCCAAGGATGCAAATGTTGTGAAGGTGATAAGTGACTCCTCTCTTAAGGTGATCTTTAACCTGGTTGAGGCCTCTGTGGTGTTAAAATGGGTGGGAAGGTCAGAAGTACTCGTGACATAATTTCTGATTCAGTCTACCACACAAGACTTCCTTCCTGTTTTGAAGAAGAGAAGCACTTATTTATACACTAAGATTTTAGCAAGATTGTTATGGTTAGAACCAGAAGCTTTGTATCTGCTAATGTATTAAAATCAGAAAAATCACCCATTGGGTAGACGCCGTAACTAATTGAAGAACTCAGCTTTAAGGGAAGCTGGTGAGGGAAATTGCTCATTATAAATGACATGGAACAAAAATACACCCTTGACATCTCACAAAAGCTTAACTCCAGGAGCTGAACTCTTCGGTACCAGTGGTCTGAGTTTTCTTCTCCCTCCTCCCTGCCTCCCCATCCACACCCTCTAGTTAAGCTGCTTCGACTGTGTGACATCTAATGGAGCTTCTACCCGGTATCTGAGGCCAGGTTTTAGGTCCAGCTTTCAATTTATCTAGCTGATGGGTGAATATTGCACTAAGATCACTTGATTACTTCTGATTTTTCATGGTTATTTGATATCTTTTTGAACTTAAATAAATTAGTATCTTGCGTTCATTTAATTTTTCTTGCAAATAAAACATTTTCTCTTGCCACCTCTAGGAGAGGAGTGTATAGTCTTCTGTGGAGGTAATAGTTTACTATTTTTTTTAACCAGGGGTTTTTAACCAGGGATCTGTGGGTAGATTTCAGGGGATCCATGAACTTGGATGGGAAAAAAGTTACATCTTCAGTTTCCCTGATCTCATACTGAAATATAGCATTTTTTAAAATTATGAATTTTAAAAAATTGAATCCTCTTTTTATTTTCATTTTTTCTCAGAATTTATTTATTTTTAGTTTTCAACATTCATTTCCACGATATTTTGAGTTCCAGATTTTCTCCCCATCTCTCCCCTACCCTCCACGCCAAGATGGCAAGCATACTGATTATTCCTTCCCCCAGTCTGCACTCTCATATAGCCCCACTTATCCTTCCCCTTACCCTGTTCCCCCATTACTTGCTTGTAGGGCAAAATGGATTTTTATACCTTATTGCCTGTGTATCTTATTTCCTGGTTGCATGTAAAAATAATTTTTTAACATTTGTTTTTAAAACTTTAAGTTCCAGATTCTCGCTCTTCTTCCCTCCTCACCCACCCCCACTGGGAAGACAAGCCATTCAATATAGGTTATACATATGTAGTTATGCAAAACATTTCCATAGTAGTCATGTTGTGAAAGACTAACTATATTTCCCTCCATCCTGTTGTGCCCCCCATTCATTCTATTTTCTCCTTTGACCCTGTCCCTTTTCAAAAGTGTTTGCTTCTGTCTACCTTCTCCCCCAATCTGCCCTCCCTTCTATCATCCTCCCTCTTATCCCCTTCCCCCTTTCTTTCCTGTAGGGTAAGATACCCAATTGAGTGTGTGTGTTTTTTCCTCCTTAAGCCAAGTCCAGTGAGAGTAAGGTTGACCCATTCCCTTTCACCTTCCTGCTCTTCTGCTCCATTGTAACAGCTTTCTCTTGCTTCTTTTATGTGGGATAATTTATCCTAATCTATCTCTTTCTCCTTCTCCCAATATATTCTTCTCTCACCTCTTAATTTCATTTTTTAGATATCATTCCTTTATATTCAACTCATCCTTTGCCCTCTGTCTATGTATACATATATATATATATATATATATATACACATACACATATATACACACCTATACGTACATATATATGTATGTATACACACACATATATATTCCTTTCAACTATACTAATGCTAAGAAAAGTCTCATGAGTTACAAATATTATCTTTCCATTTAGGAATGTAAACAATTCAACTTTAAAAATAAGTTCCTTATGATTTCTCTTTCCTGTTTACCTTTTCATGCTGCTCTTTCCTCTTATATTTGAAAGTCAAATTTTCTGTTCAGCTCTAGTCTTTTCAGCAAGAATGCTTGAAACTCTTCTATTTCATTGAATATCTATATTTTCCCCTATAGCATTATACTCAGTTTTGCTGGGTAGGTGATTCTTGGTTTTAGTCCTAGCTCCTTTGGCCTCCAGAATATCATATTCTAAGCCATTTGTTCCCTTAATATAGATGCTGCTAGGTCTTGTGTTATCCTGATTGTGTTTCCACAATACTCAAATTGTTGCTTCCTGACTGCTTGCAGTATTTTCTCCTTGACCTGGGAACTCTGGAATTTGGCTATAATATCCTAGGAGTTTTCTTTTTGGGATCTTTTTCAAGAGGCAATCAATGAGTTCTTTTGATTTCTATTTTACCCTCTGGTTCTAGAATATCAGGGCAGTTTTCCTTGATAATTTCTTGAAAGATGATGATGTCTAGGCTCTTTCTCTTTTTTTTTTTTTTGCTTTTTTTTTTTGGAGGGGGGAAAGTAGAGCAATTGGGGTTAAGTGACTTGCCCAAGGTCACACAGCTAGTTTTGTGTTAAGTGTCTGAGGCCGAATTTGAACTCAAGTCCTCCTGACTCCAGAGCTGGTGCTCTATTCACTGTGCCACCTAGCAGCCCCCCTAGGCTCTTTTTTTAGTCATGGCTTTTAGGTAGTCCAATAATTTTTAAATTCTCTCTCCTGGATCTATTTTCCAGGTTAGTGGTTTTTCCAATGAGATATTTCACATGGCCTTTTATTTTTTTTTCTTTTGGATCTGTTTTATAATATCTTGATTTCTCATAAGGTAACTAGCTTCCATTTGCTCCAATTTAATTTTGAAGGAATTATTTCCTTCAGTGAGCTTTTGAACTTCCTTTTTATCTGTTCAATTTTGCTTTTTAAGGCATTCTTCTCATTGTCTTTTTGGGCCTCTTTTGCCGTTTGAGTTAATCTATTTTTTAAGGTATTATTTTCTTCATTTTTTTTGTGTGTCTCCTTTAGCAAGCTGTTGTTTCATTTTTCACAATTTTCTTGCATCACTCTCATTTCTCTTTCCAATTTTTCTTCTACTTCTCTTACTTGATTTTCAAAATCCTTCTTGAGTGCCTCCATGGCCTGTAACCAGTTTATATTTTTCTTGGAGGCTTTTGATGCAGGAGTTTTGACTTTGTTGTCTCTTCTGGTTGTATGTTTTGAACATCTTTGTCACCAAAGAATGATTCTGTAGTCTGATTTCTCTTCCTCTCTGTTTGCTCATCTTGCCAACCAATTACTTGACTTTTGAACTCTTTGCCACAGTAGAACTCTGCTTCCAGAGTGGAGAGTGCTGTGTCCCAGATTTCTGATGTTTTGCACAGCTGTTAGAGCTTCTTCTAGGCATCTGCCTCACAACTGTGAGGAGGACACCCTCTCTACAGCCGCCACAAGCTCTGCCATGCCAGTGCTCCTCACCCTATGACTACCACTCAGATTCAAACAGGGCAAAGCAAGAGAATCTTGCCTCAGTGCCAGCAAAGAGATTCCTGCATTCGCCCTCTGATCAGCTGCTTGAGCCTCCCACCATCTGTGGACCTAGAGCTCTGGAAGCAGCCATGGCAGCTGCTGTCACCTCCACCACTCTGGGGGTGGGGGCCAGACCCACTCTTCTCTCACCTAGGTCCAACAGGGTTTCCACACTAACCTTTTGCTTTCTCTTTGGCATTTATGGGTTGAGAAGTCTGGAAGCCTGCACAGCTGCCACTGATTCAGTCCCCTGAGGTCTGCTCCAGCAGGTGTGTGCCAGCGTGGCCCACCCAGGACTTGTGCTCTGCTCCCAGCCCAGTGTGATAGACCCTTCACATCAGCCTGCCAGGCTGTCTTACAGCGGGAGATTTGTTTCACTCTTGTCATTTTGTGAGTTCTGTAGCTCTAAAATTTGTTTAGAGTCATTTTTTACAGGTATTGCAGGTGATTGGGGCACGAGCTCAAGTAAATTCCTGCTTTTTCTCTGCCATCTTGGCCTCACCCTTGTAAATTCTGAATTTTTAAAAAAAATCTGAAAAAGGATCCATAAGAACCTCTGACCTACAGTTTCATTTTGTTTCCCAAAAAAGGACATTTGGGCATATCCTGTATTCTAATTTTGATCTTTTTTCTCCTCCATTCAAGGGAAAAGAGATGAAATGATGGCCATTTTTTCCATAAAGTTTCATTTCCATTAGAACTCTCTTTCTACTTCATTTCTCCCACCTTTCCCATCCTAGAGTTGGGAAGAGACCTCAGAGACCATCTTGTCTAACCCCTTGTGCGTGATGTGATCCCTTTTTACAAACTTAATGTTAAGGTTGTAGGATCATAGATTCAGAGCTGCAAAGGGACCTGGTCAAAGGATGACCAAAAGGAGAATTCTTGCTGGATCTCAAGGCTGTTTCATTCAGCCCTCTTCCTTTTAAGGTAAAAAAAAAAAACAACTGAGGCCCAGAGAAATAAAGTAGCCCACTCAGAGTTAGGCAAGTTGCAAGCAAGGATAGGATCTGACCCCCCTACCCCCCAACCAAGCTGACTCCAAATCTAGCTTTCTCTTTTGCATTCTGCAAACATGTTCATTCTTCCACCATAGCACTTGAATGAAGGCTTGGTGGTCACCCTCCCTTCCCCCAGCTGCTGATCATCTCCAACTCTTAGTGATTTTTTTTTTCCATTATAAATTGCTCTACCTCCTCATAATTTCTATTCATTGGTCTCAGTTCTGCCTCTGGTGCCATGTAGTATATGCACCATGTCAACTTGACAGAGATTACCCACAAAGAACAAGGAGTACATTGCTGGACATGGGATTGGGTTCTACTACTGCCTCTGACACTAGCTGTTTGACTAATCTCTCTTTAAATTTTGTTTCCTCTTGTGAGCAATGGGGATGATGCTTGTAATACCTGTTTCACTGGGTTGCTGGGAGACTCAGATGAGATTCTAATGGTTAAACCTTAAAGCTTTATGATACATGTGATCAGTTTGTATGCATTTTCTATGCTTCTCATTCTGATACACTTGCCTCAATTTGCTATGGAACCTCCTGGTTAGGGTTCCAGTAGTACCTTTGTGGATAGTGTTATTTTCCGTTTCATGAAACACTTAAAATCCACTTGATTTTCTTTTTCCTCCTGAAAAGGAACGGGTTGTACTGGATGTTATCTAAATTCCCTTTTAGCAATGATCCTCTGAATCACTGACCCATCATGCGTAGTTCTGCCATCTTGATTTTCTGCCATCTTGACCTTACTATTGATCTTAGAAACAGCAAGTTCTGGTAATCTCACAAGAACATATGAGTGATAACAATTCTGCCTCCGTTTCATTCAGTCAGCAGTTATATTTAGGACCCTATGCTTAGACTTGAAAGAGATAAATATAGTTCATCATCTATCCAGTAGAGGGGACATAAGTTTCATCTCCAACTTTAATTTGGTGTGTTGTAGACATCTTAGACTCAATATATCCCAAACAACTCATCTTTCTCCCCAAACTCCCCCACCTTCCTAACTTTCCTGTTCCTGTTGGCATCAATCATCCTTCTGGTCACTCAGGCTCACAATCTAGGTGTTATCCTCAACTCCTCACTCTTGCATATATCACCATCCAGCCCCAAGTCTCTCCTCACTCCAATTCCATCCTCCCATTAAGATACCAAAATGATTTTCCTAAAGCAAAGTCCTGACAATATCAACTGCCAACTCAATAAACTCCAGTTTTGTTTTGTCCTTGCATCCCTGTGGCCCACAGCAGTGTGTGTCTCGTACACAGTAAGTACTTAATAAATGCCAATTGAGATAAATGGAAGGCTGAAATGGATCTTTTGCACACGACAGGAGCTGAGTCGTTGCTGCATAAATGACATTGAATGAAACTTTAGCTGTAGAACACCATTAGCACCAGCACAAGAAAATATAAATTAGCTAAGACAAAGTTTCATTTGGGTCAAGAGCAGGAGCCTAGATTTAAGACGCTGAGCAAAAGCTGTTCTTTCATTCCTGTATCAATTCATAAAGCAACTTGGTTCGCTGTCACTAGTTCTCCGGATTGGAAGCATCACACATTATAATTAGAAATGAAAACAGCTATCTCCTTGCTCTCTATTGCCTGTTACTCACGATACTTCTGAAAATCATCCCGAAACCGGAAGCCAGCTGGGGTGCCTACCCCAGAGCTCAGCCTCATTTGGTCATTTCACAGAGGCCCCATCTAGGTCAGGTTTGCACCTGAGGATGCCACCTGCCTGTGAAAAGCCTTTGGAGGTCCTCCAGAGCCACAGAGCCCTGTATTCTCCTGGGAGGTGAATGAATGAACGTTCATGTCCTATGACTTAGCACAATGATTGGCACGTTGTAGGCGTTTAATAAATGTGTGTTGCCTTGAATTGACTGGAAGACACATTTCTGGGATACTAGAATAAAAAGGGTTTGGTTTTTCTTTTTAAATGATCGCCCCTTAAGGAGTTTATATTCTTTTAAGAGGGCAGCGCTGCCTGGAGACCCTCCCCCCATACACATGTAAAATGTGATAGAGGCAAATATATGCAGAGAAAGTACCAAAGGATGGTGGTCTCCAAAGTTGGGGCCATGGCTTGACCCCCAACAAGTGTGTGTTATCAATGGGAGGGTGGGAAAATGCATTGAATCCTCCTGCTAGGTTCCCCAACTCTGTTCCCCTCCTGCTGCTGGCTTTCTGGAGGTTTTAGATGTGGGCCCCTCGGGGCAGTTATAACTAGCCCAAACCCTGACACCTGCAGCAGCTGTGGGAGACAAGATACCCTGCAGCTCCTCTACTCCCCAACGTCTTCACACCCTCCCTCCATGTCTCCACCTTGAGCCTGCAGCAGGCTCCCCTCAACTGCCACTCTTGTGCCTGGGAGTAACCCTCCTTTCCTTCCCCACCCCCCTGTATGCTTTTCATTTTTTCACTGGGAAAGAGTGAGTAGCTCAGAATGAGCAGGCATGGGTGGGTTCTGGTTACATCATCTTTCCCTCCCAAACCCACTGTTTTTCCAAACCTTCCAATTTTTCTTAAAAGCACCACCATCCTTCCAGTCTCTCAGGTTCATGATCTTACTACAATCCCCCACTCCTTAGTATAATCCTTGACACATCCAATCAGTTCCAAATCCTCTCATTTCTACCTTTTCCAAAACCTACTTCTGCCCTCATCCTTCCACAGAAACTTCCCTCTCCAGAGTCCCTCATGATCTCTTCATCACCAAATCAATCACCTTTCCTCATTTCTCCTCCTTACTGAATTCCAGCAGCCTCTGATGCTTGACTGGATATTTTCTCTAGGTTTTCATGACAGTGGACTCTCCTGATTGAATGAGATAATGTTTGTTAAATAGTTAGCACAGGACTTGGTGCATAGTAGGCATGCTATAAATCCTAGCTATCGTTAGCTCTTTTGACTTGTCCGCTCCTTTTCAAATGCCTTCGCTGGGTCTTCATCCAGGCCACGTCTCCCAACCGTGACTGTACTCTAAGACTGTCCTGGATCTAGTTATCATCTCCTTGTATAGAGTCTCACTTGGTTATCTTAGGTCCTGTGGGTTCAGTTATCATCACAAGGCAGGTGATTTGAAGATTCATCCCTAACCTCTCTCCAGAGTTCCATTAGCACCCCTGCTCCCATTAACAACTGCCTTTTGGAGATCTCAAAGTAGAAAGTCCTGTGGGCATCTCAAACTCATCATATCCAAAATAGAACTCATTATTTCTCTTGCCCCTGCACCCCAAACCTTCCCTCTATTCCCATCTTTACCAAGAACTTTGCCAAGGGGGTTTTACAAACATTGTCTCATTTGATCCTCATGACAGCTCTGGTGTAGGTTTAAAATGGGTAGGTCCCATTTTACAGTTGAAGAAACTGAGCTTAAATAGCTTGCCCAGCCAGTAAGTATCTGAGGCAGGATTTGAATTCAGGTCTTCCTCACTGCAGGTCCAGTGATCTATCCATTGCACCAGCAGCTGTCTCTTGATCCAGCAACACTGGCCTTCTCACACTTCCTTGGACATGGCAATCTCCTATTTCCATGCCCCATTTCACTGGCTGGCTGTCCCCCTGTGCCTGGAATGCTCACCTTCCTCACATCACCTACCTCCTAGCATCCCTGGCGTCATTCAAGGCTCATCTCGAATTCCATATTCTGCAGCTTTTCCTGGCACTTTTTAAGGGGAGTGCCTTCCCTCTGAAATCACTTTCCATCTACTCGGTTGTATGTGTATAGTTGTGTATGTGTGTCTCCCATCAGAATTTGAGTTCTTTGAGGGCAATTACCATGCATTTGCCTTTCTTTGTATCCTCATGGCTTAATGCTGTGAGTGGCACATATTGCTTTAATAAATGCTTATTGACTGACTGATTGACTTTGTTTAGAAAAGGGGCAGGTCCGGGGGGTGCTTTAAAATGAATAATTCCATTTTGGACATGTTGAATCTGAAGTTCCAGTGGAGCATCCAAAAGAGACATTTGGTAGGTGGTTGGCAGTTGTAAGACTGAACTCAGGAGAGAGGTTAGCGCTGGATATGTAAATCTGATGGCCATATGAGTAGAGATGGTCATCGACCCAACAGGAGGAGATGGGTCAACCAAGGGAGAGTTTGGACAAAGGGAAGAGAGTAAGTGAAAGACTGAGCCTTGGAAGACACCCAGTGTAAAGAGAGATGGAGAAGTCCTGGTCAGAGCAGGATGGTGAAAACCAAGGGACAAGAAGAGAGTATCCAAGGGGTTGGCCAGTGCCCATGGGAAGTAGCTGAAAGGTCAGAGAGCATGGGACTTAGAATTTAGAAGCTAAGAGATTAAAGGCAAACTCAGAGAAAAGTTTCCTTCTGCGAGTGGGCTGGCAAGCCACGGAGCAAAGGGCCTAAAAGTGATGGGAAGGAGAGGAAGAGAAAGCCTTAAACACAAGCGACTTTTTCTAGGAGTTGACAGGTTAAGGAAAGGAGAGTTAGTTGCTTGAGGGGATGGTTTTTGTATGTTTGTTTTGTTTTGTTTTGTTTTTAAGGAAGCAGGACACCCAAGCATACTTATAAACAGTAGGGACAGTAGTGGGTAAAGAACTGGAAGACCTGAGTTCAAATCCTGCCTCAGACATTGACCAGCTGTGTGACCCTGGGCAAGTCACTTCACCTCTGTTTGCCTCAATGTTAAAATGGAGATAATAACAGCACCTACCTCCCAGGGTTGTTGGGGGGATCACCCGAGATAACATCTGTAAAGCACTTAGCACAGTGCCTGGCTCCTACAGTAGTAGGAGTTATGTCAATCCTCATTGCCTTGTCACCACTGGGAAGGGGCCGGTAGATAGAGACAGATTGAACCTGAGAGGGAGAGAGAGACGGTGATAATCAGAGCAGGAAAGTTCCAAAGGGGAGGGAGGGGGGATGGAACTCAGGGGTCCAGGTGGAGGGTTTGGGCTGGACAAGGAGAAGGGCCACTCTTTCCTCAGAGAGGGAGGAGATGAAGAGGCACTGAGTAAAGATGTAGGTGGGTTCTCAGCTGTGGAGGAGGGGACGAGGGGGAGCTCAGGATAGACATCCTTGATTTCCTAAGTAAAGCAGGAGTCATTTCCTGTCTAGAAGGACCTTGCTGTATATCTGAGGGACAGGGGAAAGTGGGGGGCCCCAGGGGAGGGGAACGGCCACAGATCACCATAATATCAGGTGGGATGTGATGGGGGCCATAAGAAATCTGCAGAATGCACTGGGAGTTCCTAGGAGTGAAACTTGTATTGCATTGATTCACTGAGGGCCTCCCTCGTGCAAAAGGCCTCCCTGGAACACCTGGGGCCCGGGTCCCTGGGGTCTGAATCCTGCTTCGGGCCTCTTCCTATCAATGTGACCATAGGTAAGTCCCTTCATGAGTCTCTGAGCCTCCATTTCTTCAACACCTTCCTTACAGGGTTACTGTGAGAAGAACATTGTGTAAATCTTTCAAGTGTTTTGTAAAAGTGAACTGTTGTGGTCCTTATTCATCATTGTTGTTGCTCTTGCCTTTGGGGCCGCAAAGCCCGGCTTTTCAGTTACTTGCCACCTTGTGGGAAAGCCTCCCTCTAGCAGAGCTGTTCTCAGTTTCACCAAGTGAGGTTTGGGGTTTTCCTCTTGAGTAATCCTGCCTTCTGCTCATGCCCCTCTGCTGCAGCGTCAGGGCAAGGTTCTCTTCTACGAGATGCTGATACTCTTGTCTTTGGTTTTGAGGCGTGTGGTTTCGAGATCACCGCGTCCTCTAGGATTCTCCTGTTTCTCACGCTGGCTCAGCATGCCAGCTGTGGTGTGAGGGTGACTGACGGGCGCTGAACAATGAGGGCACAGTAGATCTCCCTGGCCCCTGACCTCTACCAGGGTCCTGGGTTCCTGGGCTGGTCTCATGACAGAAGGCCCCGACAGGAGAGAGCCCCAACATTCCCTGGTACTGCTGCAGCTCTTCGTCCTTGGCCTCACGTTAGCAATGTTAAGAGTCCCCTGGTTACGATTCGCAGGACTGAGGGAGAGTCTGGGCTGCCATATCAACTCACTTTGTGACCTTGGACAACCTGTTGTTCCCCTCTGGGTCTCAGTTAAAGGTCACTGTCTGGTGCAACAGAGGGAGTTTTGAGCTTGTAGTCAGACTGTGTGACCTTGGGCAAGTCACAGCATTGATGAGCCTCAGTTTCTTCATCTGACAAATAGAGAGAAATGTGTCTGCCATGCCTACCTTGTGTGGCTGATGGGAGTGGGTAGAGGGGAGCAGTGTGAAGTATACTCTTGCTTGGTGATCTCAGGACAAATTATCTTTACGGAGGCGATCCTTAAGTCTCTACCCTCACCCACAGTTGTTTCTCTGCTTTTCCAGTCCTGTATCATCCGTTTCTTCTAGACATCTCAACCTGAACTTCTGGTTAGTGTCTCAAACCCAACATATGCCGACCTGAATGTGTCATTTCCCTTCTCCTTCTGTTGATCAGCACCACCATCCTCCTCATCGCCCAGACTCAAAACTTTACTCACTTTTTTCTTTTCTTTTAAAAAATTTAATTGATATTTTTGTTTTTATATCACCTTCATTTCCAAATCTCTCTCTCTCCCTCTCCTCCCCCCGCCCCGAGAGCCATCACTTGTAATAAAGAAAAAAGAATTTTAAAAAGCAGCTCAGTAACTTTAACCAACACCTACCTCAGCCAAGTTTGAAAGAGCATGTTGTGTTCTGCACCTATAGACCCTCACCTCTGCCAAAAAAAAGAGGGGGAGTGGGGGAAAATGTTGCATTTTCTTATCTCTTCAGGGTCAAGTTTGGTTCTCGTAGTCTTTTTTTTTTTTTTGCTTTTTAGAGGGCAATTGGGGTTAAGTGACTTGCCCAAAGTCACACAGCTAGGTTTTGTGTTAAGTGTCTGAGGTCAGATTTGAACTCAGGTCCTCCCGACTCCAGGGCCGGTGCCCTATTCATTGAGCCACCTAGCTGCCCCTAGATTTTTTTTGTTCTTTTCATGTATATTGTGCACATCATTCTGGTTAAGCTTACTTTATTCTGAATTAGTTCATATAAGTCCTTCATGCTTTTAAAAATTCTTCCTGTTTATTGCTTCTTAGTTTTAGTGATAATTATATACTACACATTCATATAGTACAATTTGTCTAACCATTCCATAATTGATGGGCATCTATCTTCTCACTACAAAAAAGTGATGTTATACACATTTTATGTGTATGGAACTCCTCCTTCCATCTTCAGCTCACTTGAGGGTATCTAACTGAGCTCTCTGGCTCAAAAGGTGTGGACATATTTTAGTCCCTTTCTTAGCATAATCCCAAATGTTTGCAGGATGGTTGGACCAATTCTGCAGTCTTACTGTATCCCTTTTCCCACAGTCCATTGATTATTTGTATCAGTCTTCGTTGCCAATTTGCAAGGTCCTCCAGGTAGTCTTTGATTCTCCCTTCTCCTTCCCCCCAAACAGCTACCAAATTCTCTTTATTCTTCATGGAGAATATCTCTTGCATCCATCCCTTTCTTTCCATTCGTGTTGTCACCCGTTTTGTCCAGGCCCCAAATACTTGCCCTACATCCTGTCTTTCCCTTCTTCTGTCCGTATTTCACACAGCTGTCAAGATAACCCTCCTCTGGCCATCTCACACCCCTGGCCAAGAATGTTCTTTGGTTCTCTGGCTGTCTGAAGTCTGTAATAGCCTCCCCCTGGCACTGAATGCTTCACCACAACACAAATCTGAGTTCTCATCTCAGCTCTGTGTTCCTTTCAGGCAGCATTCAGACCAACTAACCACAAGTTGCCTCAGTGTACCCCCCTACTCATCTGCTCTTCAAATTCATCTTCCTTTAAGGTTCAACCCAGACTCCTTTGTGGGAGTTACTTGCCTCCAGAGCCCACCACTGACAAGGGGCCTTTCTCTCTCTCCCCTCACAAATTTTCTAGAGCACCTTGCCTAGAACTCTCCTTTGCCCTTGTCCATACACATTGGTGTACAATACATCTCTTCTCTGCTCACTTAGAAACTAGTAACCTCCAGGAGGGCAGAGACTATGCCCTTTTCTTCATTATAGCAGAGGCACCGAACACCCTGCCTACAGACCACAAACTGCAGCTTGCAAAAAATCCTCCCCAGTGCACCAGATTCAAATGTCGTTGGGAAATATATAGCAAGAAAAACAAAAATACCGTACAATGTAGATAAGGTCAATTTGTGGTTTTCTAAGTCAATCTGTGACCTGTAGGGATCCGGTTCTTGTTTTACCATACTGTTTTACACACATACACATATGTATGTGTGTGTGTGTGCATTTTATTTTGTATTTTAATCCAGACCTTTGATTTCATTGGTACAGGAAACTCCCTACCCTAATGCGGATTAGCAATTCCTTAGTAACTCACAGACAGCAGGAGTTCTCAGCCTTTTGGTGTGTCGTGGATCTCCTTGATGGTCTGGTAAAGCCTTCAGATTCTCCCTCTCCCTTCTCAGAATAATGTTTTTAGATGCATAAACTAACATACATGGGATTTTCAAGGAAATCAATTATATTGAAATATAATGATCAAAATATAGCTGTCTTTAAAAATATGGTTATCCCCTAGGTTAAGAATTTCTGCAATAATTTCCTGGAAGCACTGAGAAGTTAAATGAAATAATTTTTTTTGAGACTGGGTCTCTCCATCTTCCAGTCCCAACTGAAAGTACATCAACCACTCTTATAGGTACTTCTTCATTTTTCTGACCCAGACTGGCATGTCCCTGTTCAAGCCACCTGGTGGCCTTTTGCCTCTTGGGCATTCATTCAATTGACATTGGTCTTAGTAGTGACACCCAATTGACTTTAGCTCCGCTGTAGCTCAGAACTCCCAACACAGTCAGTCCATCATCCTCAACATCTTCAAATTGCAGTTTTGGGTCAAAGTAACATAATAGAAAGTATGTGTCAAAAAGAAAAATTGAATGCAGTTATTCCTGAATCTAGTAATTATAGCTAATGACTAACATTTATATATATATGTGTATATATATACATATACATAGTAAGTGATACTATAAATATATATATATGTATATATCACTATGTGCCAAGCACTGTGCTAAGTGCTTTATAAATATCTCATTTGATACCTCATTTGACACTAACCCCTAGATTTGGACCTTTATTTGGTAAGCAATGGGGAGCTATGGATGGCTTTTTGGTTTGTTTTTTGGAGGGGGGAAGGCAAGGCAATTGAGGTTCAGTGACTTGCCCAGGGTCACACAGCTAATAAGTGTCTGAGGTCAGATTTGAACTCAGGTCCTCCCACCTCCAAGACCAGTGTTCTATCCACTACACTACCTCGCTGCCCCAAGAGGTGACTTACTTTCCATGTATCAATGTGCAGTTAAGAAATGACAAAATGAACTGTTTCAGATAAAACTAGGAAGACCATTATGAACTGATGCAGAGTGAAGCATGCAGGCCCTGGAGGACATACATGGTTGCCACAATCATGAGAAACAACAACAAGAACCTTGAAAAGTTTGAACTCAGATCAAATAAATTATAAACCACGAATCCCAGAAGAGTAAAGATGAAACACACCACTCACTTCCTACCAGGGAGGCGATGAACTTCAGCTGAAAGAAGAGACGTCTATTTTTGGACATGGCCAATGCCGGTCTACGTGTCTTTGTAATGTCGGTTTTATTTTTCAGCTGCTCAGCTCGAGGGGGCAGTGGGAGCGACACATTTTAATTTTCCTTCCATGGCACATGGGAGTTCTTGGATTTGGGATTGTTGTTGAGAAACCTTCCAACCTAGACTGGAAATTAAGCAAATCCTGCTATGCACTAGGACTTTGACATGGAGGAGAAAGGTATTTGGCAGCCTCCAAAGCTCAGTCCAGCTGGGAGCTGTCCTTTTAGCTAGAGAGCCACTTAGAGAGTCCTCTAGGATTCTGAGGAAAAGAGAGGTACTGCTCCTAGGTGATAGCTCTGCTTTCCTATTGACTGGGGGCAGAGTGGGGGAGGGTGTTATAATTTCTATGTTATGATATAGATTTCCTGATTTAAGGGTGTGGTTAAAGGACATGCTAAACTGATTTCGTCACGGTCCAAGCCAGCTTAGTAAATACTTCATTATCATGGGGAGGAAAGGAACAGAACTTGATCCTGCCCTCAGGGTGATTGTGTTCTCTGAGGGCAAACAGATCTGTGTCTCACTCTCTGGAACTGACAGTATGGTCAGGGAAGTGAGATTCCTATACACAAAGGAAAGAATACAATTAAAAAAAGATAGAATCAAATACCAGATTATAACTACTAATGCAATATTTGGCAAAGTATAGCATCGGGATCTTGGTCAAGAATAGGAGAGACCACTCATTGCCTGATAGAGAGATGATAGACCCAGAGTACAGAAGGAGAAATATTTTTTGGACTTGACTGATGCAGGAATCTGGTTTACTTGAAGGTTTATTATTATTATTATTATTATTATTATTATTATCTGGGATATGAGGAGAGAAAATGGATTTTTGTTCATTAGAAAAATTAAATTAAACTTTTAAAAAGAATAGATCTCTGATAAAGGCCTCATTTCTAAAATATAAAGAGAACTGAGTCAAATTTATAAGAATACAAGTCATTCCCCAGTTGATAAATGGTCAAAGGATATCAACAGGCAGGTTTCAGAGGAAGAAATGAAAGATATCTATAATCATATGAAAAAATGCCCTAAATCACTATTGATTAGAGAAATGAAAATCAAAACAACTCTTAGGTACCACATTTCACCTGTCAGATTGGCTAATATGACAAAACAGGGAAATTATAAATGCTGGAGAAGATGTGGGAAAATTGGAACATTAAGGCCTTGTTGGTGGAGTTCTGAACTGATCTAACTATTCTGGACAGCAATATGGAACTATGCCCAAAGGGCTATAAAAATGTGCATACCCTTTGACCCAGCAATACCACATCTATAGAGGGCTGTATCCCAAAGAGATCACACAAATGGGAAAAGGACCCGTACAAACAAAAATATTTATAGTAACTCTTTTTGTAGTGGCAAAGAACTGGGAATGGCAGAACCAAGTTGTGGTATATAAATGTAACGGAATATTATTGTGCTATAAGAAATGAAGAGCAGATGGAACTTCATAATAACATGGAAAGACATATATGAACTGATGCTGAGTGAGGGGAGCAGAGCCAGGAGAACTCTGTACACAATTACAGACACATCATATCTGTCATGACTGCTTTTAATAGACTGGCCTCCTCTCAGCAATGCAAGGTTCTAAGACAACTCCAAAAGACTCATGATGGAAAAGGCTATCCACATCCAGAGAAGGAATTATGGAGTCTGAATGTGGATGGAAGCAAACTATTTGCTCTCTCTTTCGTTATGTTTTGTTTTGTTTCTTCTTTCTTGTGGTTCATTTCACTGATTCTAATTCTTCTTTACAACTTGACTATTGTGAAAATATGTTTAATATGAAGGTAAATGTAGAACCTATATTGGATTACATGCCATCTTGGGGGGGAAGGGAGGAGGAGAGGGAGGGGGAGAAAATCTGGAACTCAAAAACTTGTGGAACTGAATGTTGTAAACTAAAAATAAATAAATTTAAAAGAAAAAAAAAGAATAGATGAGGGGCAGCTAGGTGGTACAGTGGATAGAGCACTGGCCCTGGAGTCAGGAGGATCTGAGTTCAAATTTGACCTCAGACACTTTTGATACTTAATACCTGTGTGACCCTGGGCAAGTCACTTGATCCTGTTTGCCTTGCCAAAAAAACAAAAAACAAAAAAAGAATAGATGAGTGCAGGCTTGAGTGGTCAAGAAAGGTTTAAGAATGGGGAGGATTTGGAAAAGCAGAGAGGATAGTCTTGGCTGGGGGTGGGGGTAGGACAACAAAGAGAGGGCCTGGAAGCAGGTAAAGAGCCTGGGAGATGTTTGATGCTGACAGGGACCAGCTTCACAGCCTGGGGCTCTTTTTGCCAGCATAGGAGCCTGTGACAAGAAGATCATTTAGCACAGTCATCACAACTCGAGGCTGATGGGATTGCTCCTACTTTCCTCCTGGTCTAGTTCTGGGCCTCCCTCTGTTCCTACTGCTATGGGAAATCTCTGCTTGGGTAGGAGGGATGGGGCCTTCCCATTTCAGGCTCCAAAGTGCTTGTTCAGTATATCTGTTTGGCTTTTAAAGGCTCTTTGGGTCATGTTCCTTCTGTGGAACCCTTCTGAAGGGAGCAGCATGACCCAAGTATCCTGTGGCAAGCAATCTCTTCCCCCCTTCCCTGGGCTCCTGTCCTGATTCCTCCAATCCTCAGCTGACCTGTCCCAGGAATGGATGGCCAAGATCAGGTTTATTTCTCTTCTAGACAAGTAGAGGCATACCTCTTGCCCTGATGCAATAAATCAAAGGGGCCATGAGCAGATCAGAGAACAGAGTTTGATCAACCCTGGGTTTAGGACAGGGTGGAGAGATTACACCAAGTTCTTTCTGTCTGACCTATACATTTGGTCAAAGGGCCAGGATCAGAACCCTGATCCAAACCAGAGCTCTCACGGTAAGAGGAATGAGTCTGGGTAGATAGAGAGGAGAAAGACAGGAGGATGAAGGAAGGAAAGAGGGAAGAAAAGAAGGAAGAAGAAAGAAGGAAAAAGAATCAAGAAGAGGGAAGAGAAAAGAGGAAAAGGAAGAAAAAGCAACATGATGGGGAGAGAGGCAATGAAGGAATGAGGAAAAAGAGGAGAAAGAAGAGGAAGAGAAGATGGGAGGATGATGGACTAGAAGGAAGAAAGATACGGATGAGCAAAGAAGAGAATAATGAGGAAGAGGGAAGAGGCTCAGGAGGAAGATGAGGAGGAACAGGGCGGGGGGCTCCCAGAACCCTGGAGACATCGGATAGGCAAGAGGAGCATGGGATGTGAACAGCCCCTCTGGCTCCGGAGGCCCTGGCTCCCCCAGGGATGGTGAGAGTGTCTGCAGGGGGTGGCGGGGCCTTTCAGAGCCTGAGCATGGAGAAGCCTCCCAAAAGGCTCCACCTTTATGCCCCATCGCACCCCTCCTTTCACAAGAAGATTCACAGCGTGGGGGGAAGTCGTGTACAATGTGAGAACTCCTCTATTCTTATCCCAAGTTCATCAGGGCTGGAGCTATTCTGAGGCCTTTGATTGACTGATAAAGAGACAGAGAGACAGAGAGACAGGGGAAGAGAGAAGAGCATGTGTATTCTGTGACTAAAATGTCATGGTAAAGAGGCAGAAAGCAGAGTGCCTTGATTGATGCCTGAAACTCCTCTGGGAAGGGCAGGCAGCTCGTGGGAAGGCTGACAGCCGCCTGTCATCTCCCGAGACTCAGTGGGCTCCTGAGCTGCCTGTCTCGACTCACTCGCTTCACTCCTTCATTCACTGAGCTCAGACCCCTCAGCTGGAGGGGCAGCAGCAGCAGGACAGCAGGCAAACAAAGGAGGATTTCTCTGGGGTTGCCTGGTCTCCGGCCTCCCCAGCCCTCTCCCCCTTTCTCCTGGCATTTCTCTTCCTACCAGCCCTCATTCCTCTCTGAGTCTCTGCCTGCCCCCTTCCCCCCATCCTAAGCACCTTGAAGACTCTAGCCTGGAATGGGGTTAGGAGGATATCTGGACAGGGAGCAAAGTTCCCAAGCTTAGTCATACCTGTGGAGCAAGTTCCCTCAAAATTCCCCAGGCCCAACATAGAAACCATGTCATCATTTTTAGATGAGTTCTCCATACATTTCTCCTCTGGCAAAATGTGTCTTCCGAAAGCCTTCCGTGGGTCTCAGGGAAGATCTGAATAAAATACTCAAGAGAGGCAGCTTGGGCTGACTGTGGAATCAGGAGGCCTGGGTTCTGGTTCTCGCTCTGTCAATAATTACTTATAAAATGAGAAATCTCTTCCAAATCTGCATCTATGAATTCATGCATGAATGAATGAATGAGGCACTTTTAAAGTACTATGTGCCAAGAACTTTGCTAAATGCTAAGGATGCAAATACAGAAATGAGACAGTCCCTGCCTGCAAGGAGCTTACATTCTAATAGGTAGGGAATTCTTAACCATTTTGTGTGTCATGGTCCTTTTGGTAGTCTGATGAAGCCTATGGGCCCCTTCTCAGAATAATGTTTCTAAGTGCATAATACCTAAGATTATAAAGGAAACTTATTGAATTGCAGTTAAAGAAATTAACTGACCCTACTTAATTAACTGACTCATGGATCCTAGTTTAGTAGGATCCCCAGTTAGTTAGCTAGTTAGTTAGTGGGGTTAGTTAGACCCTAGTAATAGGAGGGAACAACACATATAGAGGAGTGATGGCCAATGAGTGTATTTTGGGCTAGGAAATCACAAGAATGGTCAGTGAAGCAACAGGGCATTAATTACCACACTCCTTCCAGTAGAAATAGGAGTAAATATTTGATTTCTGTCCTCAGAGCAAGAGGTGGAAGGGAGTACCTATACTGCCCTGATTAGCAGTGTATTAATGGGCAAGGAGGTTGAGAAGATGGCTGGAGTGGAAATGTGAAGCATGATTGGGGCTGGTTAGATATAACGGATCATGTGAGTTCATGCTCATGTCCTTACTGACATTGGGATCATTCATTTAACCAGTTCCATCTAGTTACCGTCACCTAGCCCCCACACCTCCATTGTACCCATGAGGACGACACAAGAGCCTATCGGATACTGCATTTACATCTAGCTATCCTACGCCTAAGTGGGTTTGTTATTGAGAAAGCCATGTTGGCTCTTCGCAATCACTGCTTCCCTTTTGGAGTGTTAACAAACCGCCCCTTTGGTAATACTTCTTAGAATGTGGCCAGGAGTTGAAGTCAAGCAAACTGGACTATAATGAACAGATTTCACCACCTTCCTTTTTTTTTTTCTATTAGTACATTTACCCAATCTCCAAACTTCTTTGGTTTCTCTTCCATGAATTTTAAAAGACCCCCCACAGTGCCTCAGTGATCCCATCAATGAGTTCTTTCAGAACTCTGGGACAGAGTTCCTCTAGACCTAATGACTTGAATTTCTTGAGAGGAGCTATATCTTATGGATTATTTGGTTTTTGCATAGTGTTCTTCCAAGTATTTCCACCCTTCCCTTCCTACCCAGTGATTTATCCCTTGTAACAAAGATAGAGAAAAAAATCAGTTCAGCAAAAGTAACCAACATATGCACATGTTTGACAATTTCTGCAATATTCCCATAGCTCTTCACCTCTACAGTGAAGGGGAGGAAGTGCATCCTCTCAGTCCTCCTCAATCTTCTCCTTTTTGTCTATTCCATTTCTTTTAAACGAAGTCCATCTTTCAGTAGCCATATCCTAGTCTTGAGTCATATCTCGCTGTCTCAGTGAGAGAAAGAAGAGGGCAGTGGAAAGAGCCCATACTCTAGAATCACAAGGGTTGTAGTCAGAAGTCCAGGGTTCAGGTCTCAACTCAGATACTTATTCCCTATATGAATGACCTTGGGCAAGTCACTTAATTTGGGTCTCAATTTCCTCATCTCTAACATGAAGAGGTTGGACCAGGCTACCCCCCCAATGTCCTTTGCAGCTCTATAGATAGCTCCTATGATATATTAATTTATCTTCTTATGTTAGGACTTCTGGTTTATTTTTTTATTCCTCCTACTTTTTGTGTTTTTGTTTATAAACATTCAAGGCCATGAGTTTGGTCACTGATTTTCTCCTTGTATTTTATCTCCAGTGAATTTTCAGACCTCTCTGCTGCTAATTCTCTTTCTTATGTTGTCATTTCTGGTCTCTATGGTATCTAAACTTGGCCGGCACATGGAAGCAATTTTCTTCCTCCCCTTCCTTTCTGAGTTTAAAGACTTTTTGATTAGATTCACAAGACTTCCAGCAAATATATTTTTACCAGCCCCTGATTAGGTACGTGCCATCCGTGGCCAGGAGATCATCATTCCTACATTCAAAGCTGTGGTCCACAACTCCAGATCCTCTTCTCAGCCACCAGGTTCTGTGCCAGCGGCGCCTACACATCCCCACATCTGCCTTTTGCTTCCCTGTCTTACTTTCTTCAGTCAGTAGCAGTGATGAAAACACCACCTGTGTCCTTAACGCTCTCAGTTTCTTATCCAGGACTACATAATTCCTAGTAAAAAAATTTTTTTTCTAGTTTCCTTCTGGAAATATCATTTGTCCATATAGGAACCACCAGAAGTGGGTAATTGTCGTCAGGTTTGACAGATTTGGGAAGATTCTCAGTTATACCCCGGACACGTGGCCCAGGATGACAGCAGACCTTTCTGTTGTTAATATCAGGTCAATCACTGGAAATCATACGTGGTGGCGAGGACAGATGGGATTCTTGGCTCACTCCAGAGGACAGGCAACTCTTGTTATTCAGGGGAACAGAGCCTTGATGGCCTGTTTCTGTTAGTTAATTCATTAATAATTCATTTTATTTTTTAAGTTCATATATCTCTGTATCAAAGTAAACATCTATCCATGGACTCTTTAGATTTCTGATGCTGAAAGAGTTGACTTATCTTAAAGTTCCAAAGGCTTTTTATTAGAGACCAGAAAAGTTATAGACACAATATATGCACACACGTGTATATGTGTGCATATATATATAGGCATGTGTACATACATGTAGAGCTAGCTGTATGTCTATATGCATATATGTATACATATAGATATGTATGTATGTATGTGCATGTGTATATGTATATAGAGATATGTACATATATGTGTGAATGTGTGTGTATGTGTGTGTATGGTTGTATTGGTTTATGGACAGCTAGGTGGCACAGTGAATAGAGTCACGGGCTTGTAGTCAGAAACATCTTCCTGAGTTCAAATCTGGCCTGAGAAACTTACTAACTGTGTATGACCCTGGGCAAGTCACTTAACCCTGCTTGCCTCAGTTTCCTTATCTGTAAAATTAGCTGGAGAAAGAAATGGCAAACTATTCCAGGATCTTCTCCAGGAAAACCCCAAACGGAGTCATGAAGAGTCAGACATTACTGAAAACAAATCAACAACAACAAATCAGGTCATGAATATGTATGTATGTATATTCTCATGTATATATATATGTGTATATATATATATATATATATATATATATATATACTCATGAGTGCATACACTCATGCACTGATACTCAGGGAGACTGGATAGAGAGTCTGTTCAGATGGGGACTCATCCTTCACAGAACAGAAACTTCAGAAACCCTTTAGCCCTGGAGAGCCTTCAGTGAAGGGAACTGGTATACCTTGGACGTCCTGAGCCTCAGGGCAGCAAAGGTACTAGAAATGCTGAGAGAATTCCGTCCATCCCCCAGGGCCCAGTCACCACCTGCTGCTGCCAGGGTCTGGTGCTATAGAGAAAGCACACTGGCATCAGAGGCAGACGAAATAAGTTTGAATCCATTCCTGGTACCTGATTCCTGTGTGCTCTTGGTCAATCCCCTTTCAAGGGTATGCAGTGCTTTTCAAAGGTACAATGCATTTTATAAATATTATCCTGTTTTATCTTTGCAGCAACCCTGGGAGATAGGTGCTGTGGCATTATCCCCATTTCCCTGGTAAATAAACTGGGGCAGACAGAGGTTAGGTAATTTGTCCATTGTGTGACACAGCTACTGAGTGACTGAAGCTGGATTGGGATTCAGGTCCAGTTCTCCATCTGCTGCACCATCTAGCTGCTTTGACTTCCCTGGGCCTCAGTTTCTTCATCTGTAAAATGAGGGGATTGCTTCTGAGGTGTCTTCTGACTCTTTCCATCTCTGATCCTGTTACCTTGAGTTTCACTCAGGGAGCTTTTGTTTAGAGAGAGACTGTGAAAATGAACCCACATTCCTCAATGGGCCAGTGGCATCAGAGGGTCTGTGCTTCTGGAGGCTCAGAAACTGAGAGCTGAGTGCTTGTCCCATAGGCTGGGGATCTTCAGGATGAATCAGCCCCCATCATCATAGAACGATGATATAGTAGTAGGGACCCAGAGGACCAGCTCTTTACTGAGACACTCGGAAATCCCCAGCTGCTTCCACCTGCTGCCCATGCCTGTAGCACCCCACCCCTCTGCCCTCCTGCCTCTGAAACATCCAGACGTGGAAGTTGGCAACACCATCTTTACACTGATAATGTGATCAGGACCCTGCAGGGTAGCCAGGCTGACTCTTCCCCCATGCTATGACAGACAAACTCCCCTCCTGCTCCTCTTAGCCCTGTGATTCAGGGACGATTGACATCTGCTGAGACAAGAATGTCGTCTCCCTGTTACTTCTTCCACAGTTCTGGTCTCCATCACTCTTAGTTCGACCTTTCCACTCTTTCTCTCTCCCCTGCCCCCCTCACATTCTGCTATACCCTCAAGAGCCCTGCTTTTTTGTGAACAAACTCCTTCTTCCTCGAAATCTTATATTACACTCTGTCATCTGGTGCTCATGGAAACCAGGATCTTTCTGGGAGACACTGTATCTTGACCCACCCTTTGGTACTATGTGTTCTTTTTCCTTTCGTTCTCATCATTGCCTCCTCCAGACAGATTGCATGGAGTGCTGGGACTGAGGTCAGGAAGACCTGAGTTCAAATCCAGCTTCAGACACTAACTAGCTGTGTGAACTTAGGGAAGTCACTCAACCTCTGTTTGCCTTAATTCCTCCAAATGTAAAATGGGGATATTAGCACCCAGCTTCCAGGGTTGGTGTGAGGATCAAATGAAATGTTTGTTAAGTTCTTAGCACAGTGTCTGGCACATAATAGGCACTTAATACATATTTTTTCCTTTCTTCCTTCCTTCCTTCTTTCCTTCTTTCCTTCCTTCCTTCCTTCCTTCTTTTCTTTTTTCCTTCCTTCCTTCTTTCTTTCCTTCCTTCCTTCCTTCCTTCCTTCCTTCCTTTATTCCTTTCTTCCTTCCTTCTTTCCTACCTTCTACCATCACATGGCAACCTCTTTTTCTCCTCAATATACTCTGTCCGTTTTTATTTCCATCAAGACCCTTATCATCTACTAACCTCTTTGTCATTCTTTTGCCTTCTTGAGTTCAGCATCTGGCTTACAATCTTCCTCTCTGACTCAACCCCACCCCTGAACTCATGAACTTAAGCATACTTATTGATGTCCCATTGAATCCCTTGCCCTCTTATTCTTTTGCCACTTAAACCTTACCAAACTCCATTTGAAGGATAGACCTCCCATCTTCCTTTTTCACTCCTGCTCCAGTGCTGCTGGAGAAATGTATAGTTCCTAAGGTGGAAGTAGACCCACCATGAAAATATGTTGTCTAATCTGACCTAGGTCCTCCCTGCAGTCCTTGGTTGACTTTGTTGTACTCTGCACAGAGGCCATTCCAATCTCTCCCTTTCAGCAGAAGACTTTGCCTCCTATTTTACTGAGAAAATTACACTATCATTTATGATCTTCCTGTTATCCTCGACTATATACTTCAAATCTCTTTTACATTATGCACCATCCTTTCTTTTTTTATTCTATTTTCTGAGGATGACATGGCTTTTCTCTTTTCCAGGTCACCCTCTCTGCTGGTGCCCTTGATCCCATCCCCTTCTGTCTCCATGCTCCCTAGGCCATTTCTCCCTTCTTTCATATCTTCCTTATTGGTTCCTTTAACACCTATAAAAACCTCTAGACTTCTTCCATCCTTGAAAAACCTTCACTTTATCTTGTCATTTTCTCAAACTATCATCTTATATGTCTTCTCTCTTTCATAGCAAAAATCCTAGAAAGTCCTACTCCTCTACATTTATCTCAATTTTCTCACCTCTCACTAACAGCGTTTTGCTTTTGCTAAATGACCTATGCAGAGTTTGACTCTTGGAGTCTCTGCTTTACTTCAAAACTTAGCCCATCATGTGCTGTCTTTCATGCAAGGTCTTTTCTGGTCCCTCCCTCTCCTATCCTCTTCCTTCTTCCACATGGTAGTGCTTTCTCCTTGAAGATCTCTTTGTCTTTTCTCTGTATGTGTTTAATTATATTATTATATTATATATCTTATGTAACATATAAATATAATTTATATATTATGTTATACTATTGATATATTACATTATTATAATCATAATTAGATATATGTGTAAAGGAATTGTTAAGTATTTTTCCTTTGATCCCACAATTAATCCACTGGGGAGGATAATAGGACCTAGACCATTGGATGGAAGCAGCTAATAACTCACAAGAAACTTCTAGAGATTGACTGAAAGAATCAAATATGCCTCTCGAGCCTATATTTTTTAATAAGTAAGCAATCCAGCAGTTAAAAAATTAAAAAGCCCTTTTCCCTCTAGGGAATAAAAAGGGATTTCTTTTTCTTCCTTCCTCAGGCATATGACTTTGGAGGAGAGCTACTCAACAAGCAGGAGACTCTGCATCTAGTGGGGCAACTGGTGGCAAATTGGTTAGAGCACTAGGCTCTGGAGTCAAATCCAGCTTCAGATACTTAGTTGCTTTGTTATTCTGGATGGTCACTTAAAAAAAAACCCAAAATTTTTGTTTGCCTCAGTTTCCTCAGCTGAAAAATGAGACTAACAATAGCACCTACCTTGCAGGGTGGGTGTGAAGATCAAATGAGATAATATTTACAAAAAGCACTTATTACAATGCATGGCACATAGTAAGTACTATATTAATGCCTATTCCCTTTTTCTTCCTTCCTTGGTAAGCAGATACACATTCATTCCAAATAGATACAAATACAGAGGGGTAGTCACTAGAGAGAGGAAGCAGCTTCAAGAAGCAGGCCCTCTGGCAGCAGAAAAGAGAACTGGCTATGGATTCAAGAAAGCTAGTCCTGGCAATCAAGAGCTATAGGGAAGATTACATAAGGGGAAAAGGGGTTTCCAGGCTTTGAAATTCCAGAGTTGTGAGCTGCCTTGACACGTCTGTTTTCAACAAGTATATCTCAATAACATTGTACTCTACACTTATGCTTACTCTTCCTCCAGATGCTACATGTATTTGTAGGAGAATGTGCCCCACATTTCTGGGTGGAAATATTTTGTAGCTACTGTTTCCCCTCTGTCATCTTAGTAATACTTTTGCTAAGAGTAGTTGTGTCTACTGGCTGATTGTTTATGGAAAGCACACCAGTGGGGGCTTGTGGGCTCTACTGTTGGGAATGGATAACTACAAGATGCCTCTAGAAATGATGAGAAGAGCTGCTGCCCCATGAGGACCCAACCCAAGAGTGTTAATACAAGTTGGGAGAGTAGCTCAGAAGCCTTGTTGTGTATTCGTGTTTTCTCCCCCAATTAAGTATAAGCTCCTTGAGGGCAGGGGCTGTTTTCCCTTGTCATTACATTCTCAGTGCCTACTGCTTTTCTCTTTTCATCTCCAATCCCTGCCCTGCTCCAATCAATGACCAAATCCTCTACTTTCTATCTGCACATCATTTCTTGCATTTTTAAAAATTCTTTTCCATTTTTCACTGCTGTGCTCCTTTGGGCCAACCACTTCTACACTAGATTGTTATGATAGCTTCCTAATTGGTCTCTCTGTTTCCAGTCTCTTCCTCTCTCCACTCAATCATCTATAATATTAGCTGTCTTTCTTTTTTGTTTTTGCCCTTTTTTTGGAGGGCAGTTGGGGTTAAGTGACTTGCCCAAGGTCGCACGGCTAGTTTTTGTGTTAAGTGTCTGAGGCCACATTTGAACTCAGGTCCTCCTGACACCAGGGCCGGTGCTCTATTCACTGTTCCACCTAGCCACCCTTTTAATGTTTTTTTGGACTGTTTTTCTTAAGGTAAAGATCTGACCTTATTATTCCTCTGCTCAAAAAAATCATCAGTGGTTCCCTATTGCCTCTAGAATAAAATTCAAACTCCTCAGGCTCAAATTTATGTCCCTTTAGCTTCTGGGTCTTACCTTTTTAATTTTTTAAATAATATTTTATTTTTCCCAATTACATGTAAAAACAATTTTTAATATTCATTTTAAAAAATTTTGAGTTCCAAATTTTCTCCCTCCATCTCTCACCTTTCCCTCTCTGAAATAGTAAGCAATTTGATATATAGGTTATATATGTCATGCTTACCTTTGTAGACATTTTACTTTACCCTGAACTGAACACCTCTGTTCTAGTCAAAGTGGACTATAAGCAGCTTCCTGAACTTGGCCTTCTGTCTCTCTCTCCCTTTGTTTACTCAGGCTCTCTCCAGTGCCTGGAATGCACTCCCTCCTTATCAGCCACCTCTTAGAGTGCTTTACTTCCTTTAAGATTCAGTTCAGGTTACTTGCTATGGGAAACCTCCTACCCTCACCCCTCACTCTCCTGCCCCAGATATTAGTGTTTGTCTCCCTCCTGAAATTACCTTGTGTTTCCTTATTTGTTTACATGTTATAATACCAAGGCAGGAGATGTAAGCTCCTTGAAAGCCGGAATGATCTTGTTTTTCTCTTTTTGTCCCCAGTATCTAGGCCATGCTGGGCACATAGTAAGTGCTGAATAAATATTGAATTAAATTGAAATACTGTTGGCAGGTGAACAGCATGACAAAAATGGACTAAAATAATACAGTAAGAGTGCCATTTAATGGGCCGCTGCCTTGTGGTGAAACTAAAGTTACTCAAGACAGACAGTAGAGAGTTCTGACAAAAGATGATCCGGTGGAGAAGGAAAAGGCAAACCACTCCAGTACCTTTGCCAAGAAATCCCCGTGGACAGCATTAAAATGCTAAAGGATATGATATCAGCAGATGAGCCCCTCAGGTGGGAAGGCCTGGCCTGCTATGGTCCATGTCCACGAGGTCATAAAGAATCACACTAATGAATGGCTGAACAACAGCACCCTGTAGAGCATTTCACGTTGCATTGAATAACTTATATCCTACACCAAGCACAGCGCTCCTAGGGCCTTGTATAGGGTGTAGATGGCAGTCTTTGGGAAGGGTGGGCGGGGAAAGGGCCATCCTGACCTCCAGTCTGCCTGTGCTTGGAGGTGCAGCCAAAATTTGCCTCATTCTTGGCTGAATTTTGATTTCTGAGAGTGGAGATGAGGGGGAATGGGGGGCCTTATAGGCTTGGGATAGGAGATGGGAAGAGCTAGAAGCTGCTGAGTTTGACTGTGATGTATTGCACTTCTACCTTGTCCAAGCCTGTCTGTAGGCCTCCGGCAGGATACACACAAGGGGAAGGGTCAATTCTGGCCCCCAAGAATTTCACAGGCCTGAAAAATAGGCGTCAGGTCTGTGTTGCTGGAGACAATTGGTGCATTAGACAGAGGGGCTGCCCTTCTTTCTCCATATTTCATAGGCTCAGAGCTCCAGAGGCTCTTGGAACAAACCCTCCCCCTTCCTATTTTAGAGAAGAAGGAGCTAAGGTCCAGGGGGTTTAAGTGACTTGCGCGGAGGATCATCCGACTAATAAGCCTCAGAGGTGGAGTTGAATCCGGGCCTGGTGTTCAGTGTGACCCACCTACTTATTGGCCTTAAAAGCATTGAAAGGATTCTTAGAGAATCGGTTTCTGACTCACTCTGTGATCTCTGGGCCTAGATTTCTTTCTTTATCTGTAAAGTGCGGGCAATGACAGCTGCTCCCCTCCCCAGCCCACAGAGATGCAGTGAGGACTAGTGAAAGAATAGACCTGGGAAAGGGCCAGGTAGGGGACTGCAGGGTGTGGCCATGAGTGGGTGTGTCCCCTTAGGAAAAATATCTCCGGCATGGGCAGGTTTCCTGGTTTTGCAAGGTGGGGGTGGGGGATAGGGGACTTTCTATTCTCAGCCTCTGTGAGAGTTTGTGAAAAGTACTGTGGTGTCAGGGGTGATTTTAATTGTTTAGCTAGCCCTTGGCACAGCTGCATGAGAAATAGGAGGATCTGGCCTAGACTGGATGCTTCCTTTCTTTCTGTCTCTCTCTCTCTCTTTTTTCTTTCTAGTTTCCATGTTCCAGCCGGAAGAGCCACCGCTGGGAATGGGAATGAGCTCACTCGGGCTCCTAAGCCAATCTGGTGTCCCAGCTGCTGGAAGAGACCTGAGAGCCAGAGACACACTGGCCATGGGCACAGGCAGGCTCTGCCTGCCTTCTGTGGTCCAAGGGGAGATGGACTTCCTGCCTCTCTCACCCCTGTCTCCCAGGATTCCTGAGAATGGGCCATTATTCCAATAAATGCATACAAAGCCAGTCATATGGTTACTTTGAGGATTACAGACTGTCAGAGCTGGAAGGGACCTTAGAGCATAGACTGTCAGGGCTGGGGGGGGGACCTTATAACAGACTATCAGGAAGAGATAGAAAGGGAAAGATCCCATGTGTATTAAGACATTAACAACAGCTTTTTTTTTTGTAGGAGCAAAGAACTGTCCACAAAATATTGGGAAATGGTTAAACAAATTATGGTACAGGAATGTAATGGGATAGTGCTGTATAATAAAAAAATGGTCAATATGGACAATATAGAGAAGCTTGGAGAGACATGAACAGATGCAAAGTGAAGTGAGTAGAACCAGAAAAACCATATACGTTATGACTTTTTTCTTTCTTTTCTATCCTTTAATCTATGGGGCAGGGGGAGGGAGCAGCAAGGCATATGTTGAAATATTTGTGATTTAAGGTGATGTTAAGACAAAAGATTCTTTTAAATGCAAGGTTAGAAACAATCTTTAAAAATTCCAGTTATTTATTCACTTATTTTAAACATTTTCTTCTTTAAAAATTTTGAATTCCAAATTCTCTTCCTTCCCTCTCTTCTACTCTCTGAGAAGGCAAGCAATATGATATCAATTATATGCTGATAACACTTTTTAAAAGAACTTAGGTTGTCAAGGGATGGGAGGGCCCTGAAAACATAGAATGTAAACTGTCAGAGCTGGAAGGGAAGGAATATTGGTTAATTTATGTCATAGCTGGGAACATCTAAAGCTAAGGAATTACATGTGTTCAGGGCAATGACGTCTCCCATGCCAAGAACTATGGATGTCCTCTAGTGATGTCACTGGGCTGTTCCTTTGAGTTACTGTTGCTCTCTTCTGACACCTGCTGGTCTTCAGCTGCAATACAGCCTCATTCCCATAGGGAAAGTGGTCTGCCAGCTCTTTAGCTTATAGCCCCATGGGCTAACTTAAGTTCTTTCATGCTGCTGACCTGTCAACCATAGCTAGACAGCTAGTCAGAAGAGTTCAAAGGCATTTAAAAATGTGTCTTTTGAACTGCTTTTTCTTCATCTGTTACTCAGACCCTTTCAGTTCAAAGTTTTACCTGAGTTATGGTTTGAAAGTTCTTTTAAATCCTATCACAACTGTGTCACCATCCTAGGACCTTATAAAATCATTCTTAGGACCCTATTTAGCAAAACTACAAAAGAGCTTGGTTGAACTGGCATAAGGAGATTCTTTTTAATGTCCAAATGCCTCAGGGTGCCATGAAAATCAACTCAAAAGGAAGATTAAAAAAAGCTAGGTGAACTTGTGAAAGCTAGGAGCTCTTGCTTTGCTTCCCCAAGAACCTGTCAAGGGGGCTCCACAAAGTCCAAACTATTTTCATAATTATTCTAAGATGTTTTAATTTCTAATATGGTAAATATCAATAGCTGTAACCCACATAAACTAAAGTTCTTTGGGATCCACAGTAATTTTTAAGAATGTAAAGGGATCTTGAAAACATAAAGTTTGAGAGCTGCTAGATTATATCATCCATTAGGTAGCTAGTGAATGCATCTGTTCAGAGGTCAGAGGTGATATTTGAAGAGATAAAGAATCTTTCATGTTGAGTGCCCCATTACCTTTATTTTTTTTAAAATTTATTTTATTAAATTTTTTTTGAGTTACATATTTTTTCCCCATCTTTCCCCCGCCCACCACCCCAAAACAGCCATCCTGGTGCGTCCCCCCTCCCCCAGTCTATTCTCTCCTATGTCACTTTTTGGTA
>CM053583.1:56399416-56464076 GCA_028627135.1 Pseudochirops cupreus | reverse complement strand
CTATACATAGTATATATCTACATATGATTGCATACATACCTATATATGTATATATCTCTGTATGTAGTTATATTTCTCTCTATAGTTATGTATCTATACATAATTATATACCTACCTATGATTGCATACATATCTATATATGTCTCTTTCTGAAGTTATACATCTATAGTCATATATCTAAATATGATTGCCTATGGATTTATGTATCTATATATAGTTAAATGTTTTTATAGAGTTCTATATCTCTATATAATTACATACGTATCTATATATCGGGGTGGGGAACCTGCTCTATGTGATTGCAAAGCAGACCAAATATATTGCAGGGTCCATAGGTCCATGTTGCTAGAGGGCCCAGACACAAAACGAGTTAAGAAGCCTGCGTTAGGGAAATCATGGGAGGAGAGCTAATTAAACAGGGGTATATGTGTGTGTGTGTGTGTGTGTGTGTGTGTGTTTTCCTATCAACCCACCTGCTTGCTTTGTTAATGAAACCACTCTTTTGAACTTTGTAATAACCATTTAGGAAGCCTCCAGTGCTTTTCCAATAGGAAGTTAATATGGTTCCCTCTCTCTCTGAGGATGGAGCAGGGAAGGGAAGGGAGGCACACCCAGAGTCAGTTGTGTTGTTGAGCAGATGTCCACATGTGCTGTGTGGAGCAGGCGGCTGCACATCCCAAGGTTCCAGAGTCCTGCCTCTCGGGGAGATTGGAGGGAGCTAGCTCTACTTCCCTCCCCCAGGCTGGTCTTTAGTAGGTGGGAGCGGGATGGCAGCTCTGGATAGGTCACTGGATTAGCTAGATAGCTGGTGGTAGGGTTGGTGGGGTATTGGGGAGTGTTGGGAGGTCAGAGGAGTCAGCTGGACCTCTTCATTTTGTCTCCCTAACAGACAAGGCCACCTCAGACCTTGGCTCATCTGTACTATTTCCCCCTTTCTCTACCTCTGTGAATGCTACTGCAGCCTTTCAGGCTTAGCTCAGAGCCCTCCTAGCTCAGGGAGCCTAACCAGAACCCTTTGGACCACCCTGGTCTATTGCCTCCCAAACTTCCTTGTATTTAACCATTTTGTGCATAAGCATATATAAATACACAGAAGTATATAAATCATGTACAAATTATTTTTATCATATACCATTTCTAACACACAATATGGCAGCCAGATGGCACAGTAGCTAGAGAACCATGCCTGAATTCAGGGAGATCTGAGTTCAAATGCAGCCTCAGACATTTGAGCTGGGTGACTCTGGCAAAGTCACCTAACCTCTTTTTGGCTCAGTTTCCTCATCTGTAGAATGGGGATGACAATAGCTCCTACCTCCCAGGGTTGTTGTGAAGATTAAAGGAGGCAATAATTGGAAAGTGCTGAGCACAGCACCTGGGGCATAGGTGCTCTAAAAATGTTAGCTATTATTATTAATGGGCTGTAATACCTGACACATAATTAATTCATACTTGTTGATTGTTCTATTAATTCTTATAATGCTGTCACATGTGGGTGGGTCTTGTCTCTCTTGAACAGATTGTGAGCTCTCTGAGGGCAGGGCCTACTTTTTTTTTTCCTCCTGTCTCATGCTCGCTGTAAAGCTGAGTATACTTTTGAGAGAGAGAGAGAGAGAGAGACAGAGAGAGAGACAGAGGGAGAGAGGGAGAAAGAGAGAGAGATGGAGAGAGAGAACAGAGAGACAGAGGGAGACAGACAGAGAGACATACACACACAGACAGAGAGAGAGGGAGAGAGAGAGAGAGATGGAGCAAGAGAGAGAGAGAGAGAGAGAGAAAGAGAAGAGAGAGAGAGGGAGAAAGAGAAAGAGCAAGAGTGTGTGTGTGCGTGTGTGTGTGTGTGCGTGAGTGCATGTGTAAGTGATTGCTTGAACTGAGGGCATTTTGCAGGTCAGATTTAGTTAGGTAAGCCACTTAGAACTCAGTCTTCTGCAGATGTCAATGTCCGGCAAACAGTAAGTGCTTAATAAATGCTTGTGGACTTGGCTTAGAAGGGATGGGAGAAGTGCTTCCATATTACTACCAGTCTGGAGTCTAGGCTGTCTTAGCTGTTGGGTTCAGCAGAGGGAGGGAGGTGTGAACGAGCCAGGAGTATGTGGGACACACACACACACACACACACACACACTCACACACACACACACACACACACACACACACACACACACCTCTGCCACAAGATAGGACAGAGTAGAATCAAATCCTACCTTGCAGGGAAGGCTGAATAAACCAGGCGATCTGGGGTCTGGGCCCAGGAACATCTTGAGCCCTTTTAAGATGTTTTGGAATCTGCAGAATTGAAAACCTCCTTTGGCACCTCCACCCTACTCAAGTCCTTTTCTTCCCCTTTAATTTAGAGACCTGTGTCTTTATTCTCAGGGAAGTATAATCCTTGTGTTTCTGATTCATTGTCAGTCACTCCCTAAGTAGCCTGAGCTTTCAGAGTGATCTGAGTCTTTGGCCTGAAGCTTTTCAACCTTGGTTTGTACCTGGGGGAATATTGGACCTGAAAGGGACCTTAGAGATAAATAATTCCCATTTTATAGATGGGAAAACTGAGGGGAAGTGACTCTACCTATGTCACAGCTGTTTAGCAATAGAACCACCACTAAGAACCAGGTCTTTCTGGGGTGAGTGCCCCAATGCTTTTCCTCCTTATTACATGTAGTTTATTTCTTTGCCTTCTTCCTACACTGTAATCTGCAAACTTAGGGGTCGCCCAATTCTGAACCCCAACATTCCTTCTTACCCAAAGGATCCAAGATCCTTTTCAAGCCAGCCTGGAAAAAAACTGCAGGCCTGAGACTGGGTGGAGTGAAGATGTAGGAGCTCATAGAAGCTAAAACTTGTAAAAACAGGTATCCTACTTTAAAAAAAAAAAAGCACAACAAAAAACAAATCCCTGTGAAAATGTTAGCAGGAAAGGAAAATGCCAGAGTGACAGCAGCACTGTAGCAGGCATGATAGAGTTGGTGTGGGGAGAGGAGTGGGTATGGTAGGGACCATGCCAGCAAAGTTTTGCACACATAATGGAGCCTGATCCACCAGTTACCCTCAAATAGTTGGCCCAGTGGCAAGTCAGGGGGTGGGGTCCCCTGGCCCTTAAAGGGCCCGTGTCTCCAGAGCCATTGAACTGTTACCCTCTCAAATGAGACATCCCAACAGGACCTGAGCCCCTTTTCTCATTTCTCAGTATGCCCTAGCAGTCAGAAGCTTGGCATTCTCGTGTTGGGTTTGCCACTAATTTGATGCATTACCCTGGACAAATCCCTTCCCCTTTCTATTATCCTCTGTAAAATGAGGGGGTTGGAATAGAGAGTTTCTAGGGACCTTTTTGGCTCTGATGATTAAGGATTGTAGCCACAACTTAGGGTTTCTTTAGCATTACCCCAGAGTGTGGAAAGAAAGGTAAGGCAAGAACTGAGCTGAGCTCTTCTCAGAGGAATTTGCAGATACACCATTTACCTTGTCCTCTCCAGCCTCCTTATTTTTGCTTATACCATCACCCACCCCTGTAATGGACCATCACCCCATACCACTGCAGCCGCCATCTTCCCTCTTGAAATCCTGTCTATCCTTCCAGGCCCAATTCAGATACCGCTTTCTCCATGAAACCTTTCCTCTCCCTTCTCTTTCTTTGTGTCCTTGTGTTCATTCTCTTTTGACAAGCTCAGATGAGTGAGATTCAAGTGTCAGCTGTTCCCCATCTCCTTTTTTTGTAGTCTTCTACTTGAACACCCTGATGATGTCAAACAACCCCTCCCGTGCTTTTTTCTTTTTCTTTTTTATATCTAATTAATTTATTTTGAGTTTTCAACATTCACTTCCATAAGATTTTGAGTTTTAAATTTTCTCCCCCTCCCTTTCCTCCTCCCTCCTCAAGACGGTGTGCAATCTGATATAGGCTCTACTTATACATTCATATTAAACATTTTCATGTTTAGTCATGATGTAAAGAAGAATTAGAACTAATGGGAGAAACCATGAGAAAGAAGAAACAAAACAAAACAATAGAAGAAGAGGAGAGCAAATAGTATGCTTCCATCTGCATTTAGACTCCAAAATTCTTTCTCTGGATATGGACAGCATTTTTCATTGTGAGTCTTTTGGAGTTGTCTTAGATCCTTGTGCTGCTGAGAAAAGCTAAGTCTGTCAAAGTCAGTCATTGCACAATGTGGCTGTTACTGTATACAATGTTCTCCTGGTTCTGCCCACTTCACTCAGCATCAGTTCACATAAGTCTTTCCAGGTTTTTCTGAAGTCTGCCTGCTCATCATTTCTTATAGCACAATAGTATTCCATTACATTCATATACCACAACTTGTTCAGCCATTCCCCAGCTGATGGGCATCCCTTTAATTTCCAATTCTTTGCCGCCACAAAAAGAGATGCTACGAATATTTTTGTACGTGTGGGTGCTTTTCCTGTTTTTATGTCTCTAGGATACAGACCTAGAAGTGCTATTGCTGAACCCCCACTCCACTTTTTCTCTCTTTTCTCCTCTAGTGTAGTCTTTTTCCTTTTCTACTCTTATTTTAAAATAATAAAAACATAACAAAACCATTCTGAGGCCCTCTGTCTTAATAGACCTCCTCTGTGACCCCTGTGGATGATAGCTTTGAGGGGACACATCCATGATCTCCCCATATTAGAATGTAAACTGGTTGTTTTTATACAGTCTGTTATCAGTGCTTGTTTCTGTTTACCCTTTTTATGTTTTTCTTGACTCCTGTGTTTCTGTTTCAGAGTTTCTATGCAGCTCTGATATTTTCGTCAGGAATGTTTGGACCACCTTTATTTCATTAAAAATCCATTGTCCCCTGTCAGATTATACACAGTTTTGCTGGGTAACTTATTTTTGATTGTAAGCCTCTATCTTTTGCATTCCATAACACTGTATTCCAAGCTTTTCGCTCCTTTAGAGTGGTAGCAGCCAAATCATGTGTAATCCTGACTATTGTCCCTCAGTACTTGAAATTCTTCTTACCTGGATGTTTTGAGCATTTAAAAAAAATATACGTCCTGGAAGCTTTATATTTTGACTATAATGTTCCTGGAAGTTTTTGTTTTAGAGTTTGTTTTTTTCTTAAGATGACTGGGGAATTGTTTCTGTTTTCACTTTGCCCTCTGGTTCCAAGAGATGTGGGTATTTTTAAAAATAGTCTGTCTAGGCTCTTATTTTGGTCATGGTTTTCAGATAGTCCACTAATTCTTAAATCATTTTCCCTTAATCTGTTTACCAATTCAGGTGTTTTTTGCTGTTTTTCATCCTTTGATTTTAAAATTTTTTGTTGTCTCATGCATCAACTTCTCTTTAGTCCAGGGGAGGGGAACCTGCAGCCTCGAGGGGCCACATGTAGCCCTCTATGTCCTCAAGTGTTGCCCTTTGACTGGATCCAAACACATTTGTTCTGTAAAGTTTGGATTCAGTCAAAGGGCCATACTTGAGTATATGGAGAACCACATGTGACCTTGAGGCTATAGGTTCCCCACCCCTGAAAATTTAATCCATTCTAATTTTCATGGAATTTGTTGTTTTAGAATGTTTTTTTTCCCCCTCATATGACAAGCCACTAATTTTATTTTCAATCTTGTCTTCCATAGTTCTCATTTCTTTTCCATTTTTCTTCTAACACTCATTTTATTTATAAATTTTAAAAACTCTTGTTTCATCTTTTCTAAGAATTCTAGTTGAACTTGTGCCCAAACTGTGTTTTTATTTTAGGCTTTGCTTGTAGATGTTTTGGAGTCAATAACTTCTTCTGGGTTTGTGTTTTGAGCATCCCTGTTACCATAATAGCTCTTTATGGTGAGATTCTTTTTGTTTGTTCATTCTTTAAACCTACATCATGACTTTAGAGTTTATGTTAGGGCTGGGCTCTGCTCAGTTCTGGAGGAAATGTCTGGATAAAGCTTGAATCCTATTAGACTGTGAACTCCTTGAGAGCAGTGACTGTTTATTTTTTTTGCCTTTCTTTTTATCCTCAAAATTTAGTACAGTGTAGGTACTTAATAAATACCAATTGGGGATTAACTTGGGTTCTGCTGATGCTTTCCTGGGGTATTGAATAGTGTTATTCTAGGATCTTAGAAAGAGCACTTCAGGCTGGGAATCTACAAGCTTTCAGGGCTCCCATACTGTTCTGGTAAAAGTCTGATTGCTGTTTTCCTGATCTGAGCTCTAGACATTCTTGACCTGGATTTGGCTCTGAGTAACACACAACTTTGCCCCTGGTAGGAGTTCCAGTAGAGTGCTTCTGAAATTAGCCATTGTTAGTCAGCTGGGAAGCTCTGCTAATTCAGAGTGATAGAACTACCAGCTTTCCTTTGGTCTGGGTTTCCTGTCCTAGTTATTCCATGGTAGGCTTCACATTGGGCTGGTGGCTGGAAGTGAGACCCTCCTTGCTCTGCTACAGAGATGCTGCTTGTCCTAAACTCACTCCTTGCTTATTATACATTGGGCCTGTGATTTCTCCTTCCAATAGAATGGCACCTCTAAGCCCAGTCTGAAACTGAGCATGTCCCAAAGGGGACCCAGGGAATGCCTATGGCTGCTTGGGCCTGGTTCCCATCCAGGACAAATGAGAGCTATGTGGTATAGGGTGAATTCTTGGTCTATCTCTCTGACCTTGGGACTTGTCTACTCATCTTTGATTCATGAAGAGGTGGCCAGGTACTCAGGCCCAGGAGACATCTTTAGTCCTCTCAAGAAATTGCCAGTGGTTATGTCCACATCCTCCTGCCTGAGAAGAGTTGTCAGAGTCCCAGACAAAGGCTCACCTCCCTGTAACCTCATCAACTGATCAGACTCCCTTGATCAACCTTCTACATAATGAATGAATAAAAGAATGAGATTCAGGACTGTGTAGGGTCAAACCCTTCTTCTTCAGGTCATCCATCCATAGCAGGCTGTTTCCTGAAAGCCTTTTGATAGGGCATATCTGGATTTCTGATGAATGATGTTGCTTCTCTGCCTGGGTGCAACCTTGACTGGGTAAGGCCAGGCAGACACTCTATGAGGAGAGTTTACTGTGAAAGAAGGAGGGCTACTGAAGCCACCAACCACATTACAGATCTAGTCTTCAATTCGGTCCATAGAATCACAGAAAGCCATAGCTGTCAGGGATTTTAGAATAGGAAAAATAGATCATCAGAGCTAGAAGAGACCCTAGAACCCAGAACAGAGACTGTCAGAGCCAGAAGAGACCTTAGAACTGAGAACAGAGAATGTCAGAGCCAGAAGAGACCCTAGAACTGAGAAGAGAGACTGTCAGAGCCAGAAGAGACCTTAGAACTGAGAACAGAGAATGTCAGAGCCAGAAGAGATCCTAGAACCCAGAACAGAGACCGTCAGAGCCAGAAGAGACCCTAGAACTGAGAAGAGAGACTGTCAGAGCCAGAAGAGACCTTAGAACTGAGAACCAAGACTGTCAGAGCCAGAAGAGAACATAGAGACGATCAGGTCCAGCTTCCCTTCATTTTTAGCAAGAAGGGAGACCCAGAATGATTAGCTCAAAGTTACATCAGTAAAACAAGGCAGAGCTTGAGATGCGGAACCAAGGGCCGCGGTTCCCAGTGCCTCTAGCATATGATGCCACCTCCAGTGCATGGAGGCGAGGATGGAGGGTAAGCGTGGGTGTGCATGGCAACGTGGGCTGGCCCAGGCTCTCTGCTTGCCTGCAGATATAAGATGTGGGCAGATAAACACTGCATGGATATTCTGGGGATGATAATTAAATAACCCCTCACATTTATAAATAGCTCGCCAGGTACTTCTATACCCATTCTCTGCTTGTTTCAAACCCCTTTATTTCCTTCAAGCCTTAGGTCAGGCGCCAACACTTTCATGAAATCTTTCCTGATTGCCCTCAGCTAGAGGCAGACTTGGAGCCAGAGAGATGTGGGTTCCAATTCTGCCTCAGATACTTACTAGCTGTATGACCCTGGGAAGATCACTTAACCTTTCCGAGCCTTCGTTTCCTCATCCACAAAAAAGGGAATAATAGCAACCAGCTCCCAGGACTTTTGTGGAGATTAAGTTCCGTGGCTTCTCTTTGCACATTTATTCACTTATTGCCTCCCTCGTCAGACTGTGAGCTGCTTGAGATCAGGGGCTGTTTTTTGCCTTTCTTTGTAACCCTAGCCCTTAGCCTGGCAATGCCCATCGACTGACAGATGGCATGGTGTTTTGCAACCTTAATGTGCTGTATGAAATGTCAGCTGTTATATTCTGAAGCAGGTGCCCCTCCTTAGCTTTTCACATTTCCTCTTTCCCCCTCCCCCATGCACTTATCACATTCTCCCTTCTGTTATACTGACTTGGGCACATGTTTCGTCCTGCCCCCTAGATTGTGGATAGTGGATGCCTATGACCCGGAGAAAGGTCAGTCCATCAGTTACATATATCCCAGACAGGCCCCACGAAGGCACAAGGAACTAGGTCCAGAGTTAACCAGGAAGAGGAGAGCATCTGGCGTACATTTGGGGAATTGACCGGCCTTTTTAGTGATCTTCAGCTGCTTCCTGGTGCAAAGGCCCATTCCTTCAATACCAGTATTCTCTCGGTGATGTTATGTGGCCATAAGTCATGCAATACCACAGTGCCCAAAGAATCAGAATCATAGGTGCCCCAAAGAGCCGTGTAAATCCACATAGAGGGTGTAAGTGGACCATAGCAAAGAGACTTGCGGTTAAGAAGTGGTTTAGAAGACGCCCTCTGTGACCCGGGAAGGATGTGGGCCAGTCATGTCAATGAGAACAAGAGACTTCATGTAGGCAGCCCCAGTGTTGCCGTGGTATCCACCCCCTTTCCCCAAATGTTAGAAGAAATATTGGGGAAGGTGTATATAGGAAGCCATAAACAAGGATGACAAGGGATGAGGAGGCACAGAGGGTTGAAATATCCCTCGCGGAAGGGACGGGGATATTCATTCACATTGACTGGACTACTGACCTCCTGAAGCATCCAAGTGGCCATTCCCCCTATTGAGTTTTGAAATAGGAGATTATGTAGTTTTCCATCCTTGTGTCTGTAGTGCCAAACTCTGGGCCTTCCCTCTGTGTGAGGACAGTCATTCAAGAAATTCTATTTGACTCTTGAGAGCACATCTCCCATTTTGTCTGCAAGGAAAGCATAGGAGACTGTCAATCAATTTTGTTGCAATCCAGATGCAATGCTGCCTGTACCTTGACAGAGGGCTGACAAATTCAGAGGGCAGATTGAGACACATTTTTTTTTTCTGGACATGGCTGATGCTCGAATTTGTTTTGCTTGACTATGTGTTTGTAGCACTTAAAAAAAATTCTTTCTCAGTGTGAGCTGGGGGTAGGAAAGAGAAAAGGCAGATTTTTGTTGAATCAAAAAAATTAATTAAAAAAAGAGGAATCCAAATGTAGTATGTCTTTGGCAATCCCCTGATCTACCATTGTAAAAAAAAGGGAGAATTTAACCATATTTGATGAATTGAACAATCTTCACAACAGCCCTGGAAGGGAGGTTGGGTGGGGAATATTGTCCCCATTTGGCAGAGGAAGAAGCCATCTCAGAGAGGAGTCACCCTGCTGGTGACAGGTAATAGAACCCAGATCTCCCAACTCCTTCTACTTTTCCGCCCTGTCTCTAGCCAAAAGAAAAGTAAGCCTTACCCTCCATCTCGACCTCCATTATAGATTTTCTCCCCAAATACCTGTCTGCCCTTTAAAGCTGTTTTGGTTCTGAAAGAAAATCCAAGGCTAGAGATTAGCCAACGGGACAGGTTGGTTCTGAACTCATTACAGAGAGCATGGAATGTGACTCCCAGGCCAGGGCTTGGGTCCAGCAGGGCAGGGCAGGGCAGGGCTAGGCTGTCTTGAGTCTTTGAGGGAAACATACTCTTAAACACTTGATTCTATCAGGTGCTGATGAATGTGAGGTGAGTACACAGAACTTGTCTTGGGGCTCAGTGTTCTGGATAAATCAAGGCCCCAATCATTTTGCCCCTAGCTCTGCTCTCATCATTTGGAAACACCCTGTATGATTCATGCAACTCAACTCCACGTGTTCCCCATTCATTTACAGTGAAATCACTGAAATGGTCATTTAAAACAACAGTTATGTATCCAAGAAAGTGTTCTAATGGGTTTCCTAAAAGCTTGGAGAGTGCTTGGCAAAGGGTGTAGGAAATGGAGTATCAGAGCTAGCTAGGAGAGACCATCCAATTCAACCCCTTCATTTATAGATGCAGAAACTGAGGCCCAGCTTGGGGAAGGGACTTGCCCAATGTCACACAGAACAACAACCACATAGCTGGAGTTAGAGCATAGCTCTCTCAGTTTTAGCACATTCTCAGCCTGAGTTATCCCCGAGGGAGCAGCTTTGTCCTGGGGAGGAGGGCATTGCAGCCATTGGCTTTGCATATGGGATTGAGTGAAGCTCTTGGCATGGTTTGCAGGACCATCCTTGCAGGCAGAATTGTGTAGTCAGTCCTCTACCTCCCTCCTTTCCCTCCCCTCCCTCCCTTTCTTTCTAGGCCATTCCTTCCCTCCTGGAATACCTCTCCATCCCCCTCTAACCCCATGTGCTAAATGCAGATTCCTGCAGAAGAGGCAAAGCTGTGGGGAACCAGGCCCCTGTCTAGGGCACTTGAGCTGTTTGGGATGCCAGTGTGGCTGGTGATTTCATGGGCACCAAAGAAGTGAACAAACACCTATTGCCCCTGATTTGGATCCAGGTCAACCAAGTAAGGACAGTTGACCAATTCTGGGAGTAGCTATAAGAGGAACAGCCTTCATGCAGCAGTTCGAAAAATCCCAGAGTTGGGTGGGACCTCAGAGGGTCTAGGTCATCTGGACCCAAGCAGGATTTCCTGCTGAAGGCTGGTAGCCAAACACAGACTCCAAAAACCTTAGATTGTTAGAACTAGAAGGAACCTCAAAGGAGATGTAATTCAACCTCTCTTCAAGGACCAGAATCCCCTCCACAGTGTTCCTAATAGAGTGTCATTCAGTTTATGTTTAAATACTTACAGTAACAGGGACCTCAGTACCTCTCAAGGCAGCCCATGTGACGGATAGATTAACTTTTTATTCAACCTAAAATCAAATACTTCTCACTTCCAAGACTTCCCAGATACCTAGTGTTGACATCTGTCAATTAGATCTCTTTCTGGGAGGGGTAAAGGCAGGGTAGAGATGTAATCAGTCTCTGCCTCCTCGTGGGCTGACTTGAGAGAAGTTCTAGCTTCAAGGCTGCAGCCGGGACTCAAGTGATGGAAATTTGTCTTTGTGTTTTTCTTCTTTTTTGATCTTTCCTCCTTAGTGGTTCTCTTCCTTGCTTTTAAACCTGCTTTCAGGAAAAGGTCTGTTATTAGTCATCTGGCCTGGCCTAGCAGATAGAATTCTGGACTTGGAGTAAGGAAAACCTCGGTTTAAATCCCACTTTAGACACTTGTTAGTCAAGTGTCCCTCAGCAAATCACTTAACACGTCAGTCTTGTGAAACAGGGATAATAGCAGCACACACTTCACAAGGTTGTTATGAGGATCTAATGAGGTTATAAATCTACAGCTCTTCCATAAATTTTATAAATTGATTAGTATGAATTAGCAAGCTTCTTTCAACTTTGATTCAGCCTGGTATGGGCAAGGTTTCTTGTTCAGTACTGTGGGGGAATAAACTGGGAGGCTACAGGGTCCCTGTACTCAGGGACCTCACAGTGGAATAGGGGGATATGAAGATGTGGGCACTGATGCTACTATCATGTCAAAAAGAAAGGGATATATGTGTGAAGGAAACACTGACAAGTAAATCCGGGGTTTCAGGTGAGGGAAAGTCCCTTCCATTTGGGGGAGTGGCAGGGAAGACTTCCTGGAGAAGGTGGCAGTTTGCTTGGGCTTAAGGAAGAGAGAAGGATATCACCACTAGTAACAGAGATAGAAGGAGAACCACTATGGGCAGAAAGAGCAGTCCCCAGAGTTGGGAAAGCCCAGGGTGAGTTCAGAACCTGGAATAATTTAGGTGAGGTAGAGTGGTGGGACACAAGACTGAAAGGGATCCCCCTGCCCCTGACTCTCTTATCTGATCCCATCTCATGTCATAGTAGAAGAAGGGCTGAAGTCTGGGGGTGGGCTGTACTTTTCCTCTCTTGCTTCCCGTATCTAACCAGCTGCCAAGTCTTGTTGATTCTACCTTCCAAACATTCTGAGACTTTCACCCCATGGTGCAAACCACCATCCCCCGGACTATTGCAATAGCCTGCTGCTGGGTCTGCCTGCCTCAGATTTCTCCCCGTTCTAATCTGTCCTTTGCTAAACTGTCAGATCAGTGGTCCTAAGTTGAAAGATTGACCATGTCAGCACCACTCCCCCTTCAATAGACTCCAGTGGCTTTCTGTCGCTTCCAGGACCAAATATAAATCCTCTAGCTGGCTTTTTAAAGCCCTTCATGTTGTTGTTGAGTCATTTCAGTCATTTCCGACTCTTCATGACCCCTTCTGAGGTTTTCTTGGCAAAGATATTGGAGTGACTTGCCATTTCCTTCTCCAGCTCATTTTTGCAGATGAGGAAACAGGCAAACAGGGTTAAAGACTTGCACAGGGTCACGCAGCTAGTAAGTGTCTGAGGCTGGATTTGAACCTATGGAGATGAGTGAGTTTTCTTGACTCTAGGCCCAGTGCTCTATCCACTGTGCCACCACCTAACTGCTCCTCAAAGCCCTTTATAACCTTCCCAGTTTTCTTATACCTTACTCTGCTGCACCTACTCTGAGATCCATTGACACTGGCTTCCATGCTCTTCCTTGCACAAGATTGTACTTCTCCTGATTCTGGCTATCTTTAATGGTTTTCCCTGTGCCTGGAATGCTCTGCCTCCCTCTGCATCTCTCCTCCTGGCTTTCTTCAAGTCCCAGCTCAAATCACCCTTCTATAGGACATCCTTTCCAGTCCCCTTTAAGGCTAATGCTTTCCCTCTGCTGCTTGTCCCTAGCTTATCTCATCTCTGTCTTGTTAGTGCAAGGTTGTTTGCATTTTACAGCCTTTATTGCACCAGGAGCTCCTTGAGAACAGGGAATGTTGTTGTTTTGTCTTGGGCCCATTTTTGTATTTCCAGGTCTTAGCTCGGTACCTAGAACACAGTAGGCACTTAATGTATGCTCCTTGACTGACTACCTATGGGACCTCAGACAATCAGTCAAGCAACAGGTGTTTATTGAGCTCCTAGTTTTCAGCACTAGGCACTGAGGATATGAAGATTGAGGATGAAAGTGTCCCTGGCCCCAAGAAGCTTACATTCTACCCAGAAAGACAGCATGTTCATCTTAGAGAAGGTGGCACCTGAACTGAATTTTGAAGGAATTAAAGCATTGTGGGGCATGAGCAGAGCCTGGAGTTGTGGTGTTGGTGGGAGCTATGGGGAGGGCGGTGCCTAGGCTGTGCCCCAAGTGATGCTGGGGGGGGGCGTGGGGGAGCCTGGGCATTTCTGGGGGCATTTCCTGGGGTGTTGGGGGATGTGATGCCTAGATTGGTGCCTAGGTTAGGTGCCTCAGCCAGGCACTGAGGTGGACATTGGAAGAACTCTGCCTGCCCTGTGGGCTGGGCCAGGCTGGGCCCATCATCCTTGGCTGAGGCTAAGGAGCTGTTCTGGTGTTTCAGACTACAGTGTGCCTGGGTGATGGGGGGGGGGGAGGTCTGTGCCTTCCTCAGTGGGGCATATGTGATTGGGGCCAGGCGTGTGTGTGGGGAGCAGTGCCTGATGAAAGGCTGCACTGTCCCTCAGGTGGGCCTTCTCATCCAGGATGCAGGGCAGAAGGTCCGGCTCAGGTCCAAGTTTTACCAGACAACTTCTGAGTTCTGCTCTAGCTCAGGGATTCTAGCATTGTGATTTTAGGCTGTAGCTGCAACAGGGGGAGGGGAAAGGTGTGAGGCAGAGGGGTGGTGGCAAGGAACTTCCTGGCACCCTGAAAGTGCTGCCCATGGGCTAATGATGTATACACTGCTACTTGGTGAGCCCGGCTTTGTTCTGGCCTGTCCCAAAGCCAAGCCCTTTGAGGTTACCAGACGGTCTCTTTGTTAGGTCTCCTTTCTGCCCCAGCTCCTGTGAAATGCCTGGGCTGGATCCAAACCTCCAGAGACATCCTCAGCACAGTGCTCAGGAACAGGCTCTGCCACAGGCTGGACACAGGAGTTCTCCCACACATTCTTTGTAGGTGACTCATGGGGTGGGTGTGTGATCCTTTCATTCATGCTTGTGGATAAACACCAACCTGGCAGGGGCATAGCTTGGGAGGATGCCAGTCAAAAAGCCGGAGAATACCAGAGCTGGAACGGGACATACCGTGTGTTGTGGTAGAAGGAGCCTTGGAACTAGCCAGAGGTTCTGGATTGGAGTCCTTTCTTTGCTACTTTCACACCCATGTGAGCCACCTTAGGAGAGTCCCTTGATCTCTCCTGGCCTCAGTTTCCCCCATGTAATATGAGAGTTGCAGTAGAACAGGAGGTTCTTACCCTGGAACTGAGACATTTCTCCAGGAAGCCTTTCCTAATCTCTTCATTCCAGAGCCTTCCCTCTGTTCATTATTTCTTCTTCCTCTTGTCTGTATCTTGTTTCTACATAGTTGTCTGCATGTTGTCTTCTTCATTAGACTGTAAGCTCTTTGAGGGCGGGGGATTGTATCACTGTATTTTTACCTTTCTTTGTTTCCCCAGCTCTCAACATATCACCTGGCACATAGGTGCTTAATAAATGTCTATTTGACCAACATCTGTAGATAAATCTCAAGGAGTTTTTGAACTTGGATGGGAAAAAAAATACTTCTTTCCCTCTGCCTACTAACCTCTAATGAAATTTGACATTTCCTTCAATTATTATTTTAAAAAACAAAACAAAACAAAAAGCTAAAACAAACAACTTGATTCTGAGAGTTGGCCTCTAGGCTTCACCAGAATGTCAAAGGGTTCTATGTTACAAAAAAAGATTAAAAACTAGGGCAGCTGGGTAGCACAGTGAATAGAGCACTGGCCCTGGAGTCAGCAGGACCTGAGTTCAAATGCGACCTCAGACACTTAATAATTACTAGCTGTGTGACCTTGGGCAAGTCACTTAACCCCACTTACCTTGCCTTCCCCCTCCAAAAGAAATTAAAAAACAAACAAACAATTTAGGGGAGGCTAGGTGGTGCAGTGAATAGAGCACCGGCTCTGGAGTCAGCAGGACTTGAGTTCAAATCCGGCTTCAGACACTTAATACTTACTAGCCATGTGACCTTGGGCAAGTCACTTAACCCCAATTGCCCTGTCTTCCCCTCTCCAAAAAGCAAAAAAAAAAAAAAAAGAAAGAAAGAAAGAAAGAAAGAAAAAAGAAAAAAAAAGATTAAAATCTCTTCGACTAGAGGATCTCCTAGAAACCTTTTCTGTGTTCCATCACTGGAATGTTTAAATGGATGCTTAATAATAAAAACTTATGTTTCTTTAGAGATTTAAAGTTTGCAAAACACTTTTCTAACCACAGTTGTGTGAGGTAAGCAGTCTAAGCATTATTATTTTCATTTCAAAGATGAGGAAGATAAGACTAAGAGAAATGAAGTGACTCACCCATGACTGATATGGAGTCTGGGGGCAGTAGGCTATGTACTACACCAAGATCATAGGTTGGAGATGCCACGCTGAAGGCTCCTGCTCCATTGCGTTAGACTAGATGACCTCTGAGATCCCTTCCGGTTCCAAGGCTGAGTCTATGACATGGTCCTCATGGAGGATGTCCTGAAAAAGTCCAAATATTGATGTCAATGAGATTCTTTGAATGCTTTTATTCAATGATTACTTTATGCATTGAAAGCAATGAGAGATTTGCAGTCATTAGAATGAGTTCAGTTTAAGAATCCATATAGGGAACATCAGATGGATGAAAAGTGCCTGTTGGCCAGACTATGACATGCATTTGGGTGGGCATCCATTGGGTTAGTCTCAGATCATCTTGGACAGACCCCACAAATGGACAATGATGGTGAATGAAGGAAGAGACTAAAACTGAAGAGGAAGAGGAATGAGGGCTTGGTGGTATGGGGCAGTGTACTGGGTTATATTGATTCCAAGGTGAATGCTCCTTGATACAAAAGCCTGACTCTTAACATTCTCGCCTTGAATGTTCTCTCATTGTATCTCTATGACTGAGAGTCATGGAGTGCATGATCTCAGAAGAAACACCACTGCAGGAGTTGTCAATGGAAAGATATAAGGTGGGTGTATGTAGGCTTCATTGGTTTGCCAATGATCATTTATGCCAAAGAAGAGGTTTAAAATGGAGCATCCCAGCATTGTACAATCAGAAAAGGCTGAAGACCAGTCATATAGTGAAATGAGAGGAAGAAGTATAGATGGATAGTCTAGTTTGTTTATCTTTTTGGACTGGACTGTGACTTTGCTTGTATAAGGGACTTCCTGGAGGAAACTCCCTCTATCTGTGAAGATAAGCACCTGCTTTGCAACTCAAAGTCTCCTTAGAGAGTTGTCTGGAAGCACTGAGTGAGAAGTTAAATGACTTATCTAGGGTCCCACAGCTAGCATATGTTGGACACAGGACTCGACCTTGATCTTCCCAACTCTAAGGTTACAATGCCACTTTGTGCTAGTAAGCACAAGATATCTGAAGTGCCAGAGAAAGGCCAAGCCTCCAGCCTTTAGCACAGGATGAGACTGTGCAGATGAGTTGATATCTGTACCTTTGGAGGGAGTACCCACCTGAATGAGGTCATGTATCTATTGAAGCATCAGAATATTTATAAAGTATCTTAGTTCAACCTCATTTGACAGAAAGGAAACTGATGCCCAAATGGGACAACTGTCTTGCTTTAGGTCAGAGATAGATAGAAATAGATGGTAGATAGAGATGATAAAAGATAGACACATTACTTATAAATAGATGATAAACAGCTAGCTAGATAAAGTGTCTATGCTCAGTGCCATGGGTACAAATTCAAGCAGGCAAGATAGTCCTTGCCCTTCTCAGGGATGACCTTCTTCTTCTTATTGTTCCTCTTCCTCCTCCTCCTCTTCTTCCTCTTCCTCGTCCTCGTCTTCCTCCTCTTCTTTTACTTCTCCTCCTCATTCTCCTCATCCTCCTCGTCCTCGTCCTTGTCCTCGTCCTCCTTCTTCTCCTTCTTCTCCTTCTTCTTCTCCTCCTCCTCCTCTTCTTCTTCTTCTTCTTCCTCTTCCTCTTCTTCTCTTTCTCCTTCTTCTTCTTCTTCTTCCTCCTCCTCCTCTTCTTCTTCCTCTTCCTCCCCTTCTTCTTCCTCCTCCTCCTCTTCTCCTTCTCCTTCTCCTTCTCCTTCTCCTTCTTCTTCTTCTTCTTCTTCTTCTTCTTCTTCTTCTTCTTCTTCTTCTTCTTCTTCTTCTTCTTCTTCTCCTCCTCCTCCTCCTCTTCCTCCTCTTCTCCTTCTCCTCCTCATCTTATGTTCTAATGGCAGAAAACAACAAATAAAGGAGAGCTAGAAAAAAGGAAAGGGGAAGACAGCATAGTGTGGAGATGCCAAGAAGTGGCTTCCAGGCAAAATCAATTCACCTGTCAGAGCTGGTGACCCAGGGACAGAGTCCAAGGAGATAAAGATGATAGTCTAGAGTCTCATCAGTCTCATCCCAACAGCTTTAAACTGAAAAGGGAAGAAGAGGGAGAACATAGCCTACGCAGAGCTGACAGAGCTGGTACTGTAGAACGAAGAGGGCACCCCAGAGCAGGACTAGCAGAAGAGAGGAACAATGCCTCATGGGACATAGTACCCAAGGAGAGAGCCAGTAATAAAGCCCATGACCTCCGAGTACTCTATTTGCAGATAAATGCACAACATATGAGTAATTAATTAACGAGGCAAACAGATTCGAGAAGACCCATTTGACCTCACAGGTATCACTGAGACTTGGTGTCGTGGGACCCATGACTACAATATGGCTTTATGGGTCAGTTAATCAATATCAGTACTCAATGACATTAGCACCCATTGTGTGCCAGGCTCTGTGCTAAGTGCTGGGGATACAAAGAAAGGCAAAAGATAGTCCCTGCCCTCAAGGAGGCCACAGTCTGATGGTTCTGGAATGATATACATTATTCAAAAGGAATAAGATGGGTAAAGGTTATTGTGTGTGTGTGTGTACACATGTATGTGCCTATATGCACACACATATATGTATATAACTATATACACATATATTCATAGCTAGTAAGAGTCTCAGGCTGGATTTGAACTTAGGTCTCCCTAAGTACAATTCAGGGCCATCAGGCAAAGACAGATTACGCCTGAGAGTATTGAAGGATGAGGCTGAATACCTCCTGTGCTGTTAGTGACCTTTGAAAGTTCAGGGAGACTCAAAGGGCAGCTGAAGAGCTGGAGAAGAGCTAATGTCCCAATTTTCATTAAAGGGAAGAGAGTAGAGTCCATAAGCTTATACAGCTAAGTGAACTTCACTTCTATGCCTGACAATATTTTATAATAAGGGGTAGAAGAACCTTTGCCACAGTGGCAGGAATTTAAGGCAGAGGTCTCTGTGTGTGAAGTGGGGTGGGGACTTTGGCCTGGTGGTAGGAATGTGGGGCTGTATTTTCCAGCTCCCCTCTCTTTCATCCTTCCCCTCCCCCCCACCCCAGTGTTGTAATGCCTCCTGGAGGCATATCCAGGGTAATTTGTATGATCCTGGCCTAGATGTCATGGACATGATGGGAGTTGAAAGGAATTCATTTGCTCTAACCTGATTATTATCATGTCTAGGGGTCACCTATTGCAGGGGGAGGGAGAGGTAAGTGAGGTTGAAAAAAAAAGGCCTTAATAGCCCCTTGCCAGGGCCCTTTAGCAAGTGTGGTGGTGAGCCTGACAAAAAGCTGAAGCTGTGTTGACTGGCCTTCAGGAATGTTGCCCAGGGCAGTCTCATAAAAGAATGATAACTCTCATTCTGAGGAAGATGCCCGGACTCCTCTCCCCTCATCACCTCTCACCTAGACTATTGCACTAGTTTTCTAATTGATTTCCCTGCTTCCAGTCTCCTTTCCCATCTGCCCTTTCTCCATATAGCTCCTCATTTGATATTCCTAGAACACACATCTGATTGTGTCATGCTCCTATTAAAAATTCTTTAGTGGCTCCCATTTACCTTTAATATGGAATCCTCAGCCTGATATTTAAAACTCTCCACATTCTGGCCCCCACCTACCTTTACATTTTTATTTCATGTTGTTATTCCTCTTGGTCCAACTGCCATTCTAGTCAACTAGCCTGCTAGGTATTTCTGTACAAAGAGTTTGTTTCCACTGTGTCACACAGATGATGCCCCGTGTCTGGACCACTCTATCTTCACCTCCACCTCTTAAAATCATGAGCTTTCAAAGCACAGCTTAAGTGCCAGCCCCTTCATGAAACCTTTCTTGAACCTTCCAGTGGTTAATGTCTTTCCCTCTTAACATTATTTTGAACTACTTGATATGTACTTTATGCTTATCTGAAGAGGCAATATGGTCTAGTGTGGATGGAGAGTTGGCCAAGAAGACCTGGGTTTACATCTTGCTTATGACTTACTTATGAGCAGTTTGCAGTGCTAGTCTAGGCTCCAAGTGCAGAAAAGGTACTGGTTGACTTGTATTCTCCCTCCCTCCCTCCCTTCCTCCTTCCTTCCTTCCTTCCTTCATTCTCTCCTTCCTTCCTCCCTCCCTCCCTCCTTCCTTCCTTCCTCCTCCCTCACTTCTTCCTTCCTTCCTTCCTTCCTTCCTTCCCTCCCTCCTCCTTCCTTCCTCTCAGTCTCTCTGTGTCTCTTCGTCTCTCTTTATGACTCTGGCTCTGTCTCTCCCCATCCCCTACCAATCTATCTAAGTACATGCTATACCTTCCTGATAGATTGTAAACTTCCTGAGGGGAGAGGCTGTTTTGTTTTTGTCATTTTATCTTGAGCACCTAATACCATGGCTTAGATTGGTACTTAATAAATTAATGTTATTTATCTTTCTAGAGAGAACTGGAGGACTTGTCACTCAATGGCAATGTTTAGGGGACAAAATAAAAGTGTCTTCAGGGATTTGATGGCTATCACATGGAAGGGATTATACTTCCTCTTTTTGAAGAGAAGAGAGAACTAGGTAACATACAGGGAAGCTGCAAAGAAGTAGATTTAGGTTTTATATAAGGGGGAAAAGTACTTCCTAATAGTCCAAAGGTGGAATGGAGCACCTATAGAACTGGTGAGTTTGCCTTCCCTTTGGAGGTCTTCAGGTAGGAGCTGGGGGCCACTGCATGGGGTTGGTGGTGGGGAAATGATTTTTGTAGAAAAGATTTCTCTTCAATTCTGGGTTGGATGAGGTGCTCGCTGAAGTCCCTTCCCCTTTAGAGGTTTGGTGATTCACCAGAGTGGATGCTCCCTCCATCAATACAGATCCCAGCCCATTCCTGCCTTTTCACCCCGGGGGGATGGTCTTACATAAGCCTTCCCATCACACAGCAAGTACATGGGGGGGGGGGCCTCCCTCTGGTTCTTTTCCTTTCTCAGAGGCAGCAGTGCAGCATTGGATCTATCTGGGACAACCCCCTTATTTCAGAGAGGAGGAAAGTAGGATTCAGCAGCTTACTTATATTATTATGCTATATACTTATATCACACAAGTGATGATTGCCGAGGCAGGCATCAAACTAGTTCTTCAGACTCCAAGTCTAGGATTCACCTCTCTCTCTAAGAGAAGGAGGAGGAAGAGGAAGAGGAGAGAGAAAAGAAGGTGATGAGTTGTAGAGGAATTGATGGATGCAGGGGAAGGTGAATGAGAAGGACGTATATCCTTTTCCATTTCCCCTTATTTCCCCTCTCTCCTGCCGTGTAGACCCTCGGATGAGTTGGGTGCCCTTCCAGAAGCTCTGCCATCTCTCCCAGGTTTCCAGTGAGTTGGTCCAGATTCTGCTCTCCCCTAGTTTTGTAAAAATCCACTGCCTCCCACCCACTTCTCTGGGCCCTGCTTCTTAGCTGTTAATTAAATCAGGATCCAGACTAAGTTTATTCCTTGGAGTGTAATCAGAAAGATTTTATTACCCTGATGTTCTTAATAATTAGCTCCTCCTTTGTTTCCCCAGACTGTGAGCTCCCTCAGGGCAGGGCACAGGCCAATTCCTTTCTCTCTTTTAGGTGATAAACTCCCTGAGAGCAAAGGCCAGTTTTTCTCCTTCTCTAAAAGCCTGACCCAGGCCAGTTACTCTTGTTTCTCTTCTGATTGTGAGTTCCCACAGAGCAAGACTCAGGCCAATGCCTTCTCCCTTCTAGGTGGTAAATGCCAGGCTTTTCCTTCCTTTCTTTTTGCCAGACTGTGAGCCTTCTGAGGGCAGATCCTAGAGCTAAGCTGCTTCTCCCCCTCTCCTGCTCACTGTGGATCGGGGAGTGGGGTTGATTGGTTGATAAAAACTCTTTCCATAATCTCTCCCCAACCACCACCCCCAGATCCAGACACCATCTCAGCAAGATTGCCACAACTCTTTAAAATAGAACAAATCTCAGAATTTCTGGAGGAATTTAAAGCACTCCAAAAAAAAAAAAGGCCCAAACTATGATATTCATTTTTCTGGTGCCCTGCACTGAACCAGGTGGTGGTGAAGGCCGCTGACTGATTGCACCTGGTACCTTCTTACAGGGCCAGAGGAACACATGGCTTCCTTGGTCTTTCTCCAGCCCTGGAAAGAATCCTTGGGTAGAGCAGCTGAGCTGTGGGATCCCCATTTGTTTAGAATGTCAAAATGGGGAGGGGGTCTTAGAACGTCAGACCATAAAACATTAGAGCATCAAGGAAACATAGGACATGGGATGTTAGAGTGGGGAGAGATGGCAGAGATTCAGGAAACAGCTCACCCAAGGAAGGGTCTAGACTCTAGAATGAGGGGAAACAAGGGGAAGTTGAAAGAGATAAGCCATCCCATACCAACATCTAACTCACTCCCTGATTTTACAGATGGAAAAAAACAGAGAAAAAAAATGACTTGTTCTATAATACATAGGGATTTAAGGGAAAAGTTGGGACTAGAACCCAAGGCCCTTGCCTGCTCACCCAGTATTCCAGCTCACCCTTCTGTAGGTGGCAGACCTTCAGCCCGAGGGGCAGGGAGATATATTTCCAAGGACTAGGAATCAAGAGAGCAGAGTTCAAGCCCTGACTGGGACTTGAGAATTGCCCTGGCTCTTATGAACTTGCTGAGCCGCCCTTAGCAAAATCCTTACCTACTCTGGGCCTCAGTTTCGAGTCAGTAAAATGGAAATAATCATACCCAGACACTCCTTGCCTCCCAGGGATGTTGCAAAGGGAGGTGATAGAGGTTGAGAGCTTTGGGCAAATCCATTTCTGGGTCTTGGTCACCTCTATTTAAAAAGAGGGGGTTTGGCCTGGACTGTGTTTTCCTGACCTCTTTTTTTTTCCCCATGGAGGACTGGTAAAGCCTACCCTTTTCAGAACAAGGTCTTGAAATACATCAAGTAAAATATATTAGATGACAAAAGACACCAGTTATATTAAAATTTAATTTTTCCCCATCCAAGCTCATGGACCAGACCCTCTGAAATCTATCCATGCATTTCAGATGAAGAACCACTGGACTAGGGAGTCTTTCAGACACCTCCAGCCAGCTCTAAGGTTCCACATTCTTGCCATCCTATTCCTGGAATTGTAAATGAAAACAGAGATGCGTTATCATTTATTGATGTTGTCCGGTGCTTTTCATACAGGCAGGGTATCTACTCAAAGCCAGATAAAGTCAAGTGCAAAGCCAACCTGAAGGGAACCCTGACTTGGGGGGAGACAGTGTGACACAATAGAAGACCATCCACCTTGGAGTGAAAGGACCTGGGTTCAAAATCTGATTCTGATGCTTTTTTTCCCTCTGTGACCTTAGGCAAGTCACTTGAGTTCCTGGGCCCTCCATTTCTTATCCATAATAGTAGGGAGTTAAAGTAGATGACTTCTGGGTCTCTTTTAAAGCTGCAGTCCTGCAATCTTGCTAGGTTGGGGTCGTGGTTGAGTTTTCCATCAGTCTGACACCAAGGTCAAACCTCACTTTAGAGCTGGGGTCCGGGCTTGGTCTGGCTTCAGGGCTCAGTATGTAGCTAGATTCAGGATTCAGTTTGTACCCAGGGGCAGGTCGCTTGTCTGTTTCCAGCATCAGGGCTTAGCCCAGGGCTGGGTGCAGGGCTCCCTGTGTGCCTAGGCTCAGGACTCTGTCTAGACTCAGGATCAGGGGCCTGTATCAGCAACAATATGGTGCAGTGATTCTCAACCTGTGGGTCGCGATCCCTTTGGGGGTCGAACGACCCTTTCACAGGGGTCACAGGGGTAGCCTAAGACCATCGGAAAACACATATTTCTGATGGTCTTAGGAACTGAGACACCGCTCCTCTATCCGTCTCCAGGTGGGTCTGCCCACATGCAGATATGCCCACATACAAGTATTAAAGGGTCCCGGCATTAGGAAGGTTGAGAACCACTGATTTAGTTGATTGAAGCAGACCCTGTATGCACTTGAGTACTCCCCAGTCCTTGGTAGTCCTGTGAGGGTTCTCACCTCCTATATTTCCAGAATAAAGAGAAATGACAGGAGAGAGGTTTCTGCCAAGTGGTCTGGCTTCTTGGGAGTTGCCCTGGCCTGTTATGAACTTGCTGAGCTGCCCTGGGCAAAATCCTTACCTACTCTGGGCCTCAGTTTCCGAGTCTGTAAAATGGAGATAATCATACCCAGACACTCCCTGCCTGCCAGGGATGTTGCAAAGGGAGGTGATAGAGGTTAAGAGCTTTGAGCCACTTGAAAGAAAATAAGCTTTAATGAAGAGGCTGGGTTTTATTAGGAGGCATTTGGTTCATGATAAAAATGGGGAATCATGTCCTTGATAGAGGATGCTAACATCCTTCTCTCCCTCCCCTCAACCCCAATTTTACTGTGTTTTTAAAACCTCTCTTTGAACACAGACAAAACTAGTTTGGTTCACACTCTGAGCAGACGCTCTTAATCTTTGTGTGTGATAGCCTCCCTTGGCAGTCTGATGAAGCCTATAGAGCCCTCCTCAGAACAATGCTTTTAAAATTATAAATGAAACAAATGAGATTACAAAACATACAAACAAAAAACCAAAACAAAACCCCCATGAAGCCAAAACCAAACCAAAAAACAATCCATCATATTGAAATATAATGTTATCATAACATTAAAAGACAAGTTCATGGACCCCAGGTTGCCGTCTCTTTCTTTTTTTTTCTCGAGCTTATAAAGTATTTTATTTAGCTACATATAAAGCATAAAGTATAACACTTCATACCACATTGTAGCACTCATAGCCATCTCGTTGGGGCTTCACAGCCTCAAAGATTAGCTCCATCTCTTTCTCTCTAGAGCCTTCCTTGGCTTCCTTTCCCGTCTCCCTTTCTCTTTACTTTCTTCTGCCCCTGATGACTTTCTGCTTCTATTTCGTCCCCTCCCCCCCCTTCTAGAGAAGGATTCCTAGGTAGCTATCCAGGGTAGACTCCTAACTACAGAAAGAACCTAGGGAAACCACACTACCCTCATCATCCTGTTGTAAGACATCAACACCACCTGTATATCACACTGCTTATAATTCTACCGTTATGGCTTAGAACATAGACTATCAGAAACAGAAAGGGCCTTAGACTACAAACCACAGAATGCTACAATTATACGTGACTTCCTCATTTTATGGAGGAAGAAATTGAAGTTCAGAGAGAGGGGCACCTTTTTTTTTTTCAAATTAAAAAATATTTTTTTTCAATCAACAAAAATCTGACTTCTCTCCATCCCAGGTCCCTTCTCCCTTTCACCAGCCCCCAAGAAAGAAAGAAAACCAAAATATCCTGTTACAGACATGTATAGTTAAAGAAAAATTCCTGCACTGACCAGGTCCATAAAAATACATCTCAATCTGTACTCTGACTCTATTATCTCTGTCAAGAGGTGGGGCAGCATGATTCATTGTGAATCATCTGCAATTTTGATTGGTCATTGTGTTTGTCTTTACAACATTGTTGTCGCTTGTATAAACTGCCCCTCTAGTTTTGCTCACTTCACTCTGAATCCATTCTAGTCTTCCAGGGTTTCTCTGAAACCATTCCTTTCTTCATTTCTTACAGTGCACTAGTATTCCATCACATCTATATATCGTAACTTGTTGAGCCAGTCCTCAATTAATGGAGACTTCCTCACTTTCCAATTCTTTGCCAGAAAGATCTGTTATAATTTTTTGTACATAAGAGTCTTTTTCTTCTTTTTTTGATCTCTTAGAGTATAGATCTAGTAGTGGTATTGCTGGGTATTCACGGTTTAATAACTTCTGGGGCATAGTTCCAAAGGCTGGACAGGTTTGCAGCTCTGCTAACAGCATATTAACGTACTTGTTTTTCCTATAGTTCCTGCAGTATTTATCATTTTTCTTTTTTTGGCAACTTTCCTAGTCTGGTGAGTGTGAGGTGAAAGCTTAAAGTTGTTTCAATGTATATTTATTAAATTATTAATCATTTAAAGCATTTTAATATGATTATTGATAACTTAGATTTCTTCCTCTAAAAACTTCCTCTGAGCATTAATCAATTGAAGACTCCCTCTTATTCTTACAAATTTCAGCCAGTTCTCCATATGGAGGCAGGTAGTTAGAGCAATGGATACAGCTCCAGGTCTGCAGTCAGGAAGACCTGAATTCTTACCTGGCCTCAGACACTTACTAGCTTCATGACTCTGGGTAAGACATTTAACCTCTGTTTGCCTTAGTTTCTTTATCTGTAAATTAGGTACAATAATAGTACATACCTCCTAGGGTTATGATGAAGATCAAATGAGGTGATAATTGTAAAGCACTTAGCACCAGGGCCTGGCACATAGGAAACATTTTATGTTGTTGTTGAGTCACTTCAGTCATCTCTAACTCTTCGTGATCCCATTTGGGGTTTTCTTGGCAGGGATACTGGAGAGGTCTGCCATTAGCTTCTCCAGCTCATTTTACAGAGGAAGAAACTAGGGCAAACAGGGTTAAGTGACTTGCCCAGGATCACACAGCTAGTAAGTGTGTGAGGCCAGATTTGAAATCATGAAGATGAGCTTTCCCAATTGCAGGCCTGGGACTCTATTTACCATCTAGCTGCCCAAATGTTATATAAATGCTGGCTATCATTATTATTATTATTATTTACATCTCAGAAATAAGACTATTACCAAACTTGCCACTATATTTCTTCCTAATTTCTTGCTTTTCTTCTCATTTTAGCTGCATTGATTTTGTTTGTACCAAACCTTTTAAATTTTATGCAGAACTGTCTGGTTTACCTGTTGGGATCTCCATCACTTGTTTGATCATAAACTCTCCCTCTCTCCATAGATCTGACAGGTTATTTCTTCCATTCTCCTTTAATTTGTTTATGATGTCACCCTTTACATCTAAATCATGTACCCATTTGAACCTTTTCTTAGTAGATGATGTGAGATGTTGGTCTACACTTAGTTTCTGCCAGATAGTTTTCCAAGTTTTCCCAACAGTTTTTGTCAAGTTGTGGTTGGGATCCTTGGGTTTATCAAACACCAGCCTTCTGTGTTCATTTTATTCTCCACATTATGTACCTCATCTTTCCCACTGATCAGCTTATTTCTTTTTTTTGGTTGGGAGAAGGCAGGGCAATTGGGGTTAAGTGACTTGTGCAAGGTCACACAGCTATTAAGTGTCAAGTGTCTGAGGTCTGATTTGAACTCAGGTCCTCCTGACTCCAGGGCTGGTACTCTATTCACTGGGCCACCTAGCCACCCCAGCCTCTTTCTTTCTTTCTCTGTTTCTTTCTTTCTTTCTTCCTTCCTTCCTTCCTTTCTTTTTTGTTTTTTGGAGGGCGGAAGGTAGGGCAATTGGAGTTAAGTGACTTGCCCAAGATCACACAACTAGTTTTTGTGTTAAATGTCTGATGTTGGATTTGAACTCAGGTCCTCCTGACTCCAGGGCTGGTACTCTATTCACTGTGCCAGCCAGCTGCCACAAGCCTCTCTATTTCTTAACCAGCACCAAATTGTTTTGATGATTACAGGTGGTAGTATAGTTTGAGATCTGGTACTACCAGGACCCCTTCCTTGCTACTGTTTCCCCTCATTTTTTTCCCTTGAAATTCTTCACCTTTTGGACAAGTACCTGAGGGCAGGGACTGTTTCACTTTTGTCCCTTACCACCCCACTGAAGTGCCTGGCACATAACAGGGGCTTAATAAATGTCTGTTGAGTGACCAAAATTATAGGAGGGGTTACATAGGGTTTTATGAGCTGGTCTGGAAGCCTAACCACTACACACAGCATTGTTTCTATGGGGAAATGAATACTAAGTTCCAAACATCAAACTTACAAAAGACCTTCCTGTTTGTAAATTGAACGTGACTCATTCGTGTGGGATGTATCTGTAGTTTATAGGATCATAGATGAAGGGACCCTAAAGGTCATTGAGTCTAGTCCAAATTAGGAAACTGAGGCCAGGAGAGGTTAAGTTTTTGTCCTCTGGCCACGCAGCTAGGGAGGATTTGAACTCAGGTTTTCTCAACTCCAAGCCCACTGATTGTCCTATTCACTATAGGTCACTGTTTCTCTTATTTGGGAGGACCTCAGTCTTATTATTTCAGTAAAGTGCTTCCAGCTAGGGGTATGAAGTCTGTGAGTCAGACCAAGTCTAGGGGAGCCTGGTGAGGGACAGGGTAGTCTTTGGAGCACAGGAGAAGAGATTTCTGCCTTCTGCCCATCTTTCCCAGAGTTCCTGACTTCTTTTTGTGAAAAGAAGACTGACCCCTTTGTCGGTCTGGTGATGCCTGTGGACCGTCTTCAGAATAATGTTTTTAGATGCATAAACTAAGAAACAGAAGAAACAATTCTATTGAAATGCAGTGACCAAAATACTGGAAAAAACCGCAGGTTCCCGGACCCTGGGTTATAGGACCCTTCCCCAACGCTGTATCTGTTTCTCTGCCTCTCCTCTCTTTGGCTCTCCCTCTCTCTGTCCCTCTGCTTCTCTTTACTCTCCCCATTTGGGTCTCCCTCTGGCTCTTACCACATCCTCCCTTCCCCATGCCTTTTGTTCCCCTCTCAGGGGGATGGACCTCACTCTCCCCTCTTTCCATCTATCTCTATTGCAGCTGTCTCTGTCTTTCTTTATTCTCAGCCCACATGTGTCTCTCTGTATCTCTCAACATCTCCCCTCTTCACTGACTTTCATTTTGCCTTTCATATTTGGATACGTGGGAAGCCACATTCTCCCCTAACCTTAGGGCTCTGGCCTTGTTGGCAGGGGATTAGGTAGCTCACAGTCATGGTGAAGAGCTTTCCTGGAGCCCAGCCTTCCATGGCTTACATGAGGGGAACTCTCCCAGCTCTGGACGAAAGCCCTGATCTTGGCCCCCTGGGAGGGGCAGAAGACCTTAGTCTAGTTTGAACTTGCCACTGCTGGGAGCCAAGCAGTTGTTCTAGGGATCTGCCAGCCCTCCCTAGAAACAGAGAGAGACAGAGAGACAGAGAGAGAGAGACAGAGACAGAGAGTGACAGAGACAGAGAGACAGACAGAGACAGAGACACAGAGAGATAGAGACAGAGACAGAGAGACAGAGACAGAGACAGAGAGAGAGAAACAGAGAGACACAAAGAGAGAGAGACAGGGACAGACAGAGAGAGACAGAGACAGAGAGACCGAGACAGAGAGAGAGAGAGAGGCAGAGAGAGACAGAGACAGAGAAAGATAGAGAAAGTTAGACAGAGACGGGGGAGACAGATAGAGAGATGAGTGGGGAGAGAAAGACACACACACAGAGACAGAGAGAAAAACAGAGATGGAGAGAGAGACATGGAGAGACACAGAGACAAAACAGAGAGAGATAGAGAGGTAGAGAGGGAGACAGAGATAGAGAGAGACAGAGAAAGAAAGCTAGCAGAGAGACAGAGAGAGGGGGAAAGAGATGAGGGAGAGAGTGAGAGAGGTAGAGAGGGAGACAGAGATAGAGAGAGACAGAGAAAGAAAGCTAGCAGAGAGACAGAGAGAGGGGGAAAGAGATGGGGGAGAGAGAGAGAGAGAGAGAGAGAGAGAGAGAGAGAGAGAGAGAGAGAGAGAGAGAGAGAGAGAGAGAGAGAGAGAGAGAGAGAGAGAGAATAGTTATATAACTCATTCTGGGTGTTCAGGGAACTGGGAGGAGGAAGAACCCAGCCCTCTTGGTCTCCTGCCCAATTCAGGCCACCCCGGCAGCAGAAGTGAGAGTCATTGAAGCCGGGTTCCACAAACTGCCTGTACTCTAGAGATGGAAAGGGTGCCAGCCCTCAGTGATTCAATCCAATGGTCCGTCCCCTCTGTAATTAGACCTCCTCTGCCTATAGGGTTTACAGAGCGACCTCATGAGGTGGGCAGTGCAAATATTTTTATTTCTGCTTCATGCATGGGGATGCTGAGGTTTAGATAAGAGGAGATTCACCCAAGACATACATCTAGAGAATGTCCAAGCCAGGTCCCTCTTGACTCCATGCCCAGCATTCATAAGATCCTGGGATTACAGATCTGGACCTGGAAGGCCCTCAGAGCCTTTTAGCTCAACCTCCCTCATTTTACAGATAGGGAAACGGAGGCACTGGGAGGTTAATTGACTTGCCCAAGGACTGGGCAACTCCAAAAAGGGTCATGAAGAGTCGGACATGACTGAAACGACTTAACAACAACAAGAAACAAATGCAGAAAAAAATGGCAATAATGCAGCTTAAGTTTGAAAGTGTGTCCAGCACGTAGTTTTCCCTCCTCGGAGAGATGGTTGTTAAACATTTACCAGCGCACCCCTGGGTTAAGGGACTTGCTGGTGTTGCAGCCGGAGCGAGTCTGACCCTTCCTTCACGTGCTAGCTAGCTCTCCGGACATGTGAAGATGATGACGGTGACGCCCGCGCCCCCCGCAGGGACCAGGCCTGTGCGCGAGGCCGCCTCCGCGGGAGCCTCAGCCCCTCCCCCCCCCTTCCCTTCCTTGTCTGTGAAGCGCGGGCTTGGACTGGGCGACCTCCGAGGCCCTTCTCACCCTAAATTTCGGAGTTAGGATGAAGATTCCCTGACCCTGCACGAGCCAGTCTCTACTCGGGAGGTTAAAATCCCGGAATCCTCGTTTTCTCATCTGCAAACCCTGGAGCGCTAGAGAAAAACGAGCTTATCCCGCTTATTTCCCAGGCTGAATATTCCTAGTCCCTCCAGCTGGGTCAGCGGTGGCTGGGTCCCTGGTTCCTTCTTCATCCAGTTGACCTTCTCTGAACGGTCTGGTCCTGCTCCTGCTCGTGAGCCTCTCTCTGCGCTTGGCTCTGGGATGAGGACCCAGGGAACTCATGTCATGTTTATAAGTATACACACGTACACACTTTGGTGAGCCTTCCCCGGCGCCGAGTCAATCTCATGCTGCAGAGAAGCCTCCCCTTCCCCCCACCCCATCTTCCTAAACTGTGCCTCATGCTCCAGTTTTCTCCTGGTCCGCTACCCTGCGGGAATCTGCTCTGTGGGAAAACATGAGGAATCCTATGATAAGGCAGCAGCGCCCAAGGGAGTGGCCCCAAAGATTTATGGCTCAAAAGCCTGGGAAAGAGAATCCCTGAGTCAGCAGATTTGCTCCAGGCTGCTGCTACCCCCACTGATCAATTGGGGGAGGAGGTGGGGACTTTGGATTCCTCCCGTGTCTTCTCTCTCCCAGGCGCGCGCTCTCTCTCTCTTTTTCTGCTTCTTTCTGTGTTACTCTCTTTCCCTTCTATCAGTTTCTAACTTTCTATCTCAGATTTTTCTGTCTCTATCTCTCTCATTTCTTCATTTCTGATATAGAAGAGAAGGCACTGGATGTGGACTCAGGAAGACCTTGGTCCAGATCCTACACCTGATATTAGCAGTGTGATGCCAGGCAAGTCTTCATTGTGCCTCAGTTTCCTGAACTGAAAAATGAGGGGGTTGTACTGAATGGCTTCTAGGGTCCCCTCTGACTTGAAATCTCTGATTTTGTGATTCCCCCCTGGGAAAAATAGCTTTTCAGGGAGGAGACAGAGTTCTGGCAGAGACCTTTGCTCTTTGAGGGCAGAGTCCAGAGGAGACAGGACTTGTGTGGTTTGGGGCAAATTGCTTTATCTTTTGTCCCCTCAGTTTCCGCATCTAAAGAGTGAGGGGTTTGGACTGTGGAACCTCCCAGTTATTGCTGGGAGGGATCCTATGATCCTTCCAGCTCTGGTCCCTTGGGATCCTTAAGCTGTCTGGGGACATGGCACTTATATACATTATTGTCATCTGAGTATTATTCCCCCAGTTCAAGGAGTCAGATTTAACATCATAGGTGTCAATGACACCATATGGAATGGATTCCATAACTGGAGTAGGGCTCTGGAGGGGTCTATCATATTTGAAAGAAAGTGATTATGAGATAGGACAAGGTAGACTTGAGCAGGGGATAGTGTGGTACACTGTGTAGGTGGTGGTGGGAGGGAGGCCAGCAGCACATGGGGCAGATCTAAGAATGTCCATGTTCTCTCTCTACATACCTCAGTCAGTCAGAGCCTGTGTGCTACTGGGCGGGTGGAATGGGGCTTTGCCTGAACCCTCACCCTCTCCCTTCCTCTGAGCTGGGTGTCTCCAGGACATGTCTGTACCAGCCCCAGAGCTACCAGGGCTAGACACAAGCTCTACGAAGGACTGGGGCCAGCTATGCCAGTACCCGCATTGGGATAAGGGGTCTCAGATAGAACAGTATTTAGGTACACATTGTTAGTCCCTGCCTGGAGAGTCTTCTTTTCTCCCTTCTGCCTTTCCAAATCCAATCCACAAAAGCCCAGTTCATGGCCCCTGACTACTCTTCATTGAATGCTCCCTTCCATGAGTTTCTGTTGACCCTAGTGCCTGTCTTGCTCATTTCAATAGAATTGGTTCAGTGTTTACATCTATGCAGGAAAAGGTGGTTATGTTAGGCAAGGTGGATACAGAGTTTGGATAAAACTTGGCCCTTGGCTTTGTGGAGCTCCTAATCCAGACTGAGATAACTATGGCACCCAGTAGGGATAGAGACAAGACTAAGGAGTTCATTCATATAGGGAATATCTGAATAAGAAAATGCCCTAGGCTAGTGGAGGTTAGTACTTCTGTAACTTCCAGTCTTAGAGAGTTGCCTGAAAGACTCAGAAGTTGAGTGACTTGCCCAGGGTCATACAGCCAATGTGTGTAAAAGAGGTACAACTTGGACTCTGGTCTTTCTGGCTCCAAAGTCAGCTTTCTCCTGACTACATCACATTATTGCCTCTCATGAAATATTATGTGATACTGTAAGTACATAAGAGAAGTCTGAAGCATGATGAGATTGGGCATTATCCTCTGACTTCTCTTCTATTGTGATTGTGATGATTATTTTATAAAGAGGTTTTATTAATGCTTTAAAAAAAGAACTTATTACCTAGTCAGTGCCATGTAGGAGAAAGAGTCTTGTACACTATTCTTGGCTCTGCCAATACCCAGTTGTGTGATCTGGGGCCAGTCCCTCCCTGGGCCTCAGTTTCCCCATCTGCAAAGTGAATGGGTTGTCTTAGATGATCCCTAAGGACCCTTTCCAGATGTGACATTCCATCATCAATTTCAATTTTTACTAGACTGTGAGTTCTTTTTGGAGCGAGGGCTAAGAATAGCCAAGGACAGAAAGCTGAAGACAGTAGGTGTGTCATACTTGTGGAATCATTAAGTCAGGACCTTACTGAAGACCTACCATCTTCCAGAGGACCCTCCCACTCAGCCCCAGCTTTTACCACTATCATCATTTAGCCTATACCCCACTTAAAAAGGTACCCCGAACCTAGGGCTAACATGAGTTTCCCAGACTTTCCTGATGTAGTAATAAGAGTCTTGTATCAAGAGACAGAAGATCTGGGTTTGAATCATTCTATCAACAAGCATTTACTTATTATGTGTCTGTTATAGACCAGGTATTATACTAAGTGCTGGGGATGTGAAGAAAGGCAAAAATGCAGTGCTTGTCCTCATGGAGTTCAGAGTCTATTGGGAGAGATGATCAGTCAGTCACTATGCACATTGGAATTATAGACAGGATTAATCTCACTTCCATGCTTTACTAGCAATTTAAATCTTGCCCTTCCTTGCACCCCAGTTCCCGAATTTATAAAATGGGATAATAACCCCTGTATTACCCACCACACAGGGTCACTGCAAAGACCAAATGAAACAGCGGCTATAAAATATTTTTTATCTGAAAAGTTCTATAGAAACAGCTGACATTTCTAGCATAGCAGTGGTCTGGATTGGAATCCAACCCCTGGGACATTTGTGGGGCTAAACTTGTGCTTGGTGAATTCCAGTGACCTGGGTCCTTGCTGAATTCTTTCCCATGCAGAGTTGAGTACGTGTCCTGGACACTTCTAAGGAGATGTATACCTCTTTCCAAAGGGCAAGCTTGGATCCCTTGGTCCTCATGATTGGGGAAGAGAGACTGAGTTATGGAAGATTGATCACTGAACAAGGAAGAACTAATTAACTAAGAAGCCTTTCAAAGAGACTTGGGGCAGCTAGACAGCACAGTGGATAGAGCACTGGTCCCAGAGTCAGGAGGATCTGAGTTCAAATTCAGCCTCAGACACTTACAAGCTTTGTGACTCTGGGCAAGTCACTTAACCCCAGTTGCCTTCAAAATAAAATAAAAGAAGAGATTCTCCCCTTTCAGGATCACTGTCTCCCTTGTTGAGTGTGTTAGGACTCCATGAGCTTTCCCTCAGATTGAGGGGGAGGGAAGGGAGAGAGAATATCTCCCAATTCAATTTAATTTAGCCAACAGTATTTCCCTGCTCTGTGCAAAGCACTGTGCTAGATGCTGGGGATAGAAAGAAAAAAAATTGAATAGCTTGTGACCTCAAGGAGGTTACATTCTACTGGGGTGGAGGCTGCTTCCTTGATGCCTTTTGCTTTTTGCACCTCACAGTCACAGAAGAAAAACAAAAATGACCAACACAAGGACCATGTCTGACAGGGCATGTAATATTCCCCAACAGTTTATTAAAAAATAATTTAAATTTACTTTTATTTTGAATTTAACAAACACCAAATAAAATAAACATTTCCTTATAGGATTTATAGATTTCTGTATAGATTGTAAAACAGGAAAGGATGGTACATAAAATTGAATACTCATTATTTAGAGTTTACTTTTCTTTTAAGTATAGGACAAATCCAAATCCAACATGTCCAACAATCCAGAACAATCCTACTTGTCTGTGATCCCTTCTGGCTTTCCTTCTGTTCTCCCTCTCCCTCCTCCCCCTCTCTATTCTTCCCCTTCCCTCTTTCTCCCTCTCCTCCCCCTTTCTCTGTCTCTCTCTCCCTCTCTGTCTCTCATTATCTCTCTCTCTCTCTCTGATATGGAGGTTATTGTGTATATTATGTATATTTCCTTGGTTAGGTAAGGAAATTTGTCATCATAAGTATCACTAAGACTTAGTGGGACCCAAGATGACCGGAATATGGATGGGGAAGGGTGATTCTAATATCTAGGTGAGAAGTGCCAAGTAACAATGGGAGAACAAGAGTTCAAAAGCCAGACTTAAACTGCCTAGGGGTTTCTTTAGCTAGTTAAGGTCTGTATCACAAAAGAGCTAAAGATAGCTCCTAAGTCTATAGACTAAGGAGCTGGCAAAGCCTTACCCCTATGGGGAAGAAGCTGCATCATAGTTACACACCTGAAGATGGCAGCAGTAAACAATGGCTTAGTAAAGAAGCCTAGGAGAGAGTGGGAGAAATCTAGCAGAGAGAAGTGCAGAACAATGGAGATGCCAAGCAGAGAGCAGCTCAGTGGAGATATCCAACAGAACAGAAGAAAGCACCTATGACAACATCATGGAGATGCCAAGCAGAGAGCAGCTCAGTGAAGACATCCAACAGAACAGAAGAAAGCCCTAGGATAACATCATGGAGATGCCAAGCAGAGAGCAGCTCAGTGGAGATATCCAACAAAACAGAAGAAAGCACCTATGATAACATCATGGAGATGCCAAGCAGAGAGCAGCTCAGTGAAGACATCCAACAGAACAGAAGAAAGCCCTATGATGACCTTATGGAGATGCCAAGCAGAGAGCAGCTCAGTGGAGACACCCAACAGAACAGAAAAAAGCCCTAGGATAACATTACCAGTGGATACTGCTGGTTTTGTAGAACTGGAGGTGTAAATTGAATTGATCATTTGTATTCCTTGGCCACCTGAGTATCCAACTCATGTTCTCTTTCACATATTTCCTGACTGCATGTGTTCTCTACCCTTGTTTCTCTATATGTATATTCTCTGATTATGAGTATTCTCTAAGTGTATCACCTTTCCTGGTGGTAGGGTAATCTGTGAGAGGGTGATTCTAGTGCCTTTCTTCTGTTAATTATTTTCTATATATCTTGTATATAGCTTGTTTGTACATAGTTATTTGAATTTCGTCTCCCCCATTAAGTTGTGAGTTCTTTGAGGGCAGGGACTGTCTTTTGCTTCATTTTATATTCCTACTGCTTAGCTGGTGCATATTGTTGAATCATTTCAGTTGTGTCTGACTCTTCATGACCTCATTTGGGGTTTTCTTGGCAAAATTACTGGAATGGTTTGCCATTTCCTTTTCCAGTTCATTTTACAGATGAGGAAACTAAGGGAAACAGGGTGAAGTGACTTACCCAGGATCATCCAGCTAATAAGTGTCTGAGGCTAGATTGAATTTATGAAGATTTATGAAGATGACTCCAAGCCTAGTACCTAGCTGTCCCTTAGAAATAGTTTAAATGCTTAACAAATAGTTTCTTATTTATTCATTCATTTATTCTGAATTGTCCAGCCATGCTCACTACCTCTTTGTCTCCCCATACTCTCTAATATCTATTCATCAGTCTGATTAAGCAGTTCATCCCTCTTATGTCCATCAACTGGGGAATGACTGAACAAGTTGTGGTATATGAATGTGATGAGATATTATTGTGCTGTAAGAAATGATGAAGGGGATGGCTTTAGTGAAACCTGGGAAGATTTATATGAACTGATCCAAAGTGAAGTGAGCAGAAGAACAATTTATACAGTAACAGAAATAGTGTAAAGATAACCAACTCTGAAAGACTTAGGAACTCTGATCAACACAATGACCAGCCATAACTCCAAAGGACTCATGATGAAGCAAATTATCCACTTCTAGATAGAGAATTGATGGATTCAATAGGGCAGATTAAAGTACATTTTGCTGCAAGGAAAAAAAGTTCCTACCAAATGGAACTATCCATAAATCTAGTGGGCTGCTTCAGGAGGTTTTCTCTCACCAGAATTCTGGTGATCTTCCACTGGATTTGCTTTAGAAGGGATTCTTGTCCCACTACAGATTGGACTAGAAGGCTTCAGACCTTCCTTTTTACTCTGAGAGTGATTTTTAGTGGCAGAGAGACAAATTGATAGTATTAGTTGACACAAGTTTAAAATGAGTTGCATTTAGCCAAGGATGATTACAGACAGAAGAGTCTAAACTCCTTGATCTGACCTCCGCAGACCTTCAGTCTCTGGTCCAACCTCCCTCTTTGTGCTGCCTTAACTCACATTGCCCCCCTCCCTAGGAACATGCTCCCTATCAGCCAAAACAGACTCCTTACTCTCTCTTGACCTTGCATTTTCCTATTTCCTGCCTTTGCTCACCCTGTGATACTTTCCCCCTTATTCCATCTCTCTCCTTCTGGGTGCCCTGATCTCCTGATTGGTGATTGAGTCCATGAATACAAAGCTCACATGGCAAGATGGCCCACTATATTTAGCCAACCTAAATCATGCTTCACATTCCACACTCCACCCTGGCCGTCTTCCCATCTTCTTGCCATCAGCCCTCCCTGCTTCTTCTGGGAACTTTAATCAAATCAATTCCACCATTGTTACTGGAAAAGGTGTGTCAGTCAACTCCCCGTTCACTGTCCCTGTGACATGTGGAAACTGAAACTTCCTCTGCTTCTACTCCCCCATGAATGTTGTCTCCCCCATTAGACTATAAGCTTCTCAAGGGCAGGCACTGCCTCACTTTTATTTTTGTATAAGCACAGTGCTTAGCACATGGAAGATGCTTTTGAAAATTTTTTTATTCCAGTCATTTCCATCCCGCATCTCAGTTCCCTCCTCTGCACAAATGTGGAAAGTTTGACCCCTTGGGCTTTCAGGTATCTTCCAACTTTGAGGTAGGTGCTTGACCACTGCAAGCCTTCAAGTAGAAGTGAGATGGTCATTTGCTAGGGATCTTATGCGAGAGTGTGGGGTGTTCCCCTGCAGGTTGGAGCCAAACTAGAGGCCTTCCAGATCTGACATTCTAAGGGCAATGGCTATATTTTATTCAGTTCAACAATCAAAGAAGCACTTTCTAAGCTACTACCAGGTGCAGGGTGCTGTATAGATATGAGTCCCTGCTCTTACATTCTGTTGGAAAGAAACACCATGTACACAGATAAAATAGAACACATTTGAAATAAACATCAAGTGATCTGGGGCGAGAACACTAAAAATGGGAGGGAGAAGGGACCACATGGGAAGTAGCACTCTGAGCTATGACTTCAAGAGGGCAGAGTAAGGAGAGAACACATTCCAGACCCAGAAGATATCTTAGAGCTCATCCAGTTCCGGTTCTCCTCCCCCCCAACATGCATGCCAATTTTATAGATGGGAAAAGTGAGACCCAGAGAGTCAGAGTAGCTTCCTCAGGGTCACATATTGACAATAATAAACAGAGTTATAGTCAGAATGCCTAGAACATAGTAGGTACATAAATGCTGGTTTATTTAGATAGTTTAGAGCAGTGATTCTCAACCTGTGGGTCATGACCCCTTTGGGGGTTGAACAACCCTTTCACAGGGGTCACAGGGGTCGCCTAAGACCATCAGAAAACACATATTTCCTCCCACATGCAGACACACCCACATATGACTTTTAAAGGGTTGAGGCATTAGGAAGGTTGAGAACCACTGGTTTAGAAGAAGACTCTAGTCTAGGCTTGAGCTACAGCATAATTTTCCACTGCCTTCAGGGGATGATGATGATGATGATGGCTGGCTTTATAGAGCACTTGAAGGTTTGCAAACCTTTTTACAAATGTTATCTCATTTTATCCTCACAACCCTAAGAAGTAGTGGGTGTTGTTCTCCCCTTTTTACACATGAGGAAACTGAGGCAGACAGATTTTTTTAAGTGACTTAGCTAGAATCACACAGCTCAGTAAGAATCTGAGGTAGGATTCACACTTGGGTCTTCCCAACTCCAAGTCTGGGGTTCTATCCACTATATCATTTAGGTGCCTCACATGAGGAGAGCTTTGGTGAAATGGACTTGCCAGATAACTATGGGCTGGACAGTTCAGAGTCCCACCTTCCTTCCCTCCCAAAGCCCTCCCCTTCTTCTTATTAGAAATCTTTGAGTGCAAGCTTGGTGAGGGCTGGGTTCAGATACTTGGTTCATTGATGGACTGATGTATCAGTTTTTTCCTTATCTACTTGAATGATATTTTGGGTGGATTAATAAACCTGATTTGATAATGTTGGCGGGGGGGGGGGGCAATTGCAATATCAACAAACATTTGTTGATCACATACTGCATGCAAGGCCCTGGACTTGGTAGGGATGTGGGAGAGATACAGATGAAGGTACTCTATCCCTTCCCTTAGAAATCTTCCAATGTGGTAGTCACACCTTGGGAGGATTTTTAGGGATGTTTAGAAAAACACAGAGACAGGATAACAATCTTCCCTCCCCTGAAAAAGGCAGGTAGACATATAAACACACTCAGACCCACTCCAGGATATAAATACACACATATGAGTATATGTGTGACAAGTATAACTTGTAGCCTAAATGCATAAGAGGGCAGTTGCATGAAGTGGTGGATGGAGTGCCAGGTCTGAAGTCAGGAAATTTCATCTTTGTGGGTTCACGTCTGGCCTCAGACACTTCCTAGCTGTGTGACTCTGCGGAAATCACTTTAGCCTATTTCACATAGTTTCCTCATCTGCAAAATGAGCTGGAGAAAGAAATGACAAACCACTATAATATCTTTGTGAAGAAAACCCCAAAAGGGGTCACAAAGATTCGGACATGACTGCAACAACTGAACAGCAACAGAGATATACAAACACACTACAAAGATAAAATACACAAGGACATACACATGTATAAAAAGATGCACAAATACACAAACGTGTGCATACATTTTTATTAGTAGGCAAGTCATTTTAGAATATTTGCAGAAAATGAATCTCAAGTATCTAAAAGCTTAAGTATCCATGACAAAACGAGTGGGAATATAAGGGCCAGATCCTAACGTGCAGAGAAGGCCTTTTCCTTCATTTCAGAGATAGGGAGATCAAAGCAAATACATATAGAGGGACACAAACATCAAAGATCATAGCTCAGGAGCTGGAAGGGACCTTAGAGGCCATCTAGTCCAAACCCCTTGTTTTACAGATGGAGAAACTGAGGCCCAGAGAGCCTGAGGGGCTTGCAGAGTTCAGTGGCAGAGTTCAGGATTTGAACCAAGGTCCGATGATACCAAGTTCAGCCCTCTTTTCCCTGCTCCATGTTCTGTCTACATACTAAAACACATATAGGCAGACACATAGAAATTCAATGTACAGACACTCCAGCATACACCTCATATACAAACGCACCCATGCACAAACATCTCACCAGCCACAAGAGTGCTAGAAAGGCCCTGGGGTATCCTGTCTCTTGTAGGCCATAGCCTGGTTTTCCTCAGACCTCATCACGAGTGGCTGCAGGCATAGGTTTTGTAGTAACCAAAGAGAGGGAAAGGCCAAGGCTGCTGAACAAAGTTGCCTCACATACCTTTAGCCCAAAAATGTGGTTTTCAAAAATGGCTTTTTAAACAAATTGGTTGTTTGTCAAAAGAGAAAAAAAATGTCCAAGTTTGCTATTCCAATGTGGTCTTTCTGCAGAAGCTTCTGCATGAAGCTGGGCCACAGGCCCAAGCTCTTTCTCCTTTGAAGGATGTGGTTGGCATCTGTTTTGACCATAAACGCCCCCAGAGTGAGGAGAAGCTGAGAGGCACGGCCCGATCTGAATCAAGTCATTTTCCATTTTGGGAAAAATACTCTCCCCAGAAGAAAGGCATCCTGTCGCAGCCTGGCAGGCCACCCAGAGGAGAGGGGGCCCTGAAGCTGCTCCATTGGATTTAATTGATTCCATTTCATTCAATTAAGTCCAAAGAGAGATTTTTTTTTAAAGCACTTTCTGTGTGCAGGGCCTGGTGCTGGAAGCTATGAGAGAAACAGCTTTTAGATATCAACTCTGCCCTCATGGAGTTCAGAGTCTAGAAGGAGGGTAAGGCTTGATCACACATAAGTATCACACATAATATGACATAAATTACACATACCTATGCATCAGATATATATACAACATTATGTAACTGCCCCAGAGATGTATAAAGCCAAGTGGGAACGTGGGGAGGAAGTGACCACTCGCTTTCTTTAAGAATTTGTGATTGGCAACATGACTAATGTGGAAATATGTTTTACATGATTGCATATATATATGACCTATATATCAAACTTCTTGTCCTCTTGGGGAGGAGGGATGGGAAGGAGAAAAAAATTTGAAACTTAAAATCTTATTAGAAAAATGAATGTTGAAAACTGTCTTTACATGTAATTGGAAAAATATACTATTTACCAAAAAAGAATTTGTGATTAAGGATGAGAGAGCCCCTGTTGGTCTGACAAATATCTGAGATTTTCAGAGAGCCTGGTATAAAGAGTTCAGGGATGAGTGGTAGGGTTTTATGGACTGCAGTTTTATGTGGGGCATTAGCCTTGAAGGGATGGGATGTCTAGAAAGGGATTCTGAGAGCACACAAAGAAACAATCTCAGTGAGGTGACAAATGGGGAGTTGTTTACAGTGACCAATGTGGATGTACTGACATTTTTATAGATACTTTTTATTTTTATATCATCTTCATTTCTCCTCCCCTAGCCAGTGAGCCATCCCTTCAATAAGCTTTTATTAAATGTGTGAATCTCTGAGGGAGACACAAAATTTAGAACAGACTGTTCTCTGTCCTTGTAGAGTAGAAGAAATAAAAGACAATTATAATGCACAGACAACTATAATACATAATATTATGAGGTAAATGTATAAGAGAGAGAACAAAGAAGATGTTTTGGGATGGGGTCAGAGAAAGCAGAGATCACTTTGAGCTGGGGAGTGTTTCCTGGAAGAAGTAGCATCTGAATTGGGCTTTAAAGGTTGGACAGGAATTCAGTAGTCAAAGAGAGGGAGGGAAGACATTCTAGGCAAATGAAATGATGTAAGGAAAAATATGGAGGTGAGAGAATGTAATGTGATAACGATGGTCATGGTAGTAATGACAATGGTGACAATGGTGTTCATAGGTTAAGATGAGAAGGGTGAGGTTAATAGTGAAAGTGGTTTTGGTGAGATGCTTATGGTGAACAACACGATGATGGATGTAAAGCACTGTGCAAATCCTTGAAGCATTACATAAATATTAACTGTAAAGAGAACAATTCTGAGGATGACAGTGATGGTGCTGCTGCTGCTGGAGGAGATCACAGCGATTGCAGCGATTGTGGATCTGGTGATGAAAGTGAAGGTGACCGTGTGGATGATGGTAAGTGTGGCAGGGAGGAAGATGATGGTGATTCGAGTGATAATGTGGGTGACTGTGGCAGGGAGGAGGATGATGGTGATTCTTGCGATGATGGTGGTGATTGTGGCAGGGAGGAAGATGACAGGGATTCCAGTGATAATGTTGGTGATTGTGGCACAAAGACGGTGATTCTAATGATAACACTGGTGATTGTGGAAGTAAGATGGTGGTGATTTCAATGATAATATTAGGGATTGTGAGTGGGAGGAAGCTGATGGTGATGATGGTGATCCAGTAATAATGCTGGTAATTATAGTAGAGAGGAAGGATAGTGGTGATTCTGATAATGTTGGTGATTTTGGTAGAGAGTTAAGATGGCAATGTTAGTGATGACAGTAAATAGTAGAAAAATCAAGAGATATAACTGGGCCTTCTGATTCCATGTTCTTCCCAGTACACTACAAGTCTCTCTTTACAAAATAAAGGCATTTTCTAGAACACCTAATCTAACTCTTTGTTTTTTCAACTGAGAAAACGGAGGTCTATGGATGGAGAATGCAAGTGTGTGGTCACAATAAATGCTCACTAAAGCACCACAGATTTGAGTTGACCTTCTTGAGGGAAGGCAAACATCTTCCTCCTCTTGTGACCATGGTTGCTTCTGGACAGCTGTAGGGAAATCTAGGCATTGTACCTTTTGCCATCCCTTGTGCACAATGTGCCACCATAGTGGTGGCAGTGCCAGTAATAACTGTATACATTCCCAGAGTATGGAGAAACTGATCCTGTTCTTTATTCCTGACACCAGCACAGACTGCCCATTTATGGACCCAGTGAGTGGGGGATAACGGAAAGAATGTTGAGTTGGCAGGATCCTAGCCTCCTAGATCTAAGGATGGGAGGGACTGAAGAAGGTACAAGAGCTTCCTGGCATTTCTACCACATTAAGGTTTGCAAAACACTCTGTAAATACAATTATCTCATTGGATTTTCACAACCTCACAAACGGAGGCAGTGGTTAAATGACTTGCCCGGGGTCATGCTGCTTGGTAAGTGTCTGAAGCTGGATTTGAACTCAGACCTTCCTGACTCTCTGCACGAGGGCACCCAGCTGCCTCTCGCTTACTCACAGCACACAAAGATTAAAGGACAGATTAGAGTTTATGTACTCAAAAGCCAGCTCTGCCAGCAGGTTTACGTTTCCTCATATGTAGAATATGGATAATGATCTTTGCCCCTGTCTTGTTTTCACAGAAGATCAGATGAAATAATGTGATGGGCAAGCCTTTGAAAACAAAACACATCTGAATTATCTTTGTATCTCTCTTAGCACCTTGGGCAGTGTTTTATGCATAAGTGCTTGGAAAAAAATCTTTGTTGAATAATGAATATAAAACATTTTGTAAGCTTTGAAGCAACTTGTAAACAGTGAAGTGTCTTCTACATTGTATAGCACCTTGTAAACTGTGAAGTGCCTTATAAAATGGCCTAGTGCCTTGTAAATGGCAAAATGATTTGTAAACACTGAAACACCTTGTAAACTGTGAAGTTTACGCAAGAGTATGATGGATATCAGGATATTCTGTTCTTAACCTATTTCCTTGAGAAATCCAATAGAGAAGCATTTCCCTTTGCCCTCTCCCCAATTACAGAGGCATTTCTGACATTTTCCAAGGCCTTTGTTTTGAGAAGTTTTTAGTTGGTTTGTTGTAGCTTTTTCTGTTTCTCTTCTTCCATTTATCCACTCTCGGAGTTTGAATCTCTTGTGCTTAGGTCATATGTTGTCATTTTCAGGGACCGGCTTCACTTTCATCACCATGTCTTCAGGCCCCAGGGAAAGCTTCTAGTATCTAGTGAACATCTGTCGTACAGGCTCCTCAAACATCCAGGAATCCACTGAAGGATTGGGGCAGGAGTAGACTGTGGAGAAGAAACATGGCAGAATGGTACACCCTGAGCTTCTCCATTGCTGGGATGGGAAAGGGACCCAACTCACCACCCTACTCCAGGGAGCAGGCTTGACCAGGCTTGCATGAACCTGGTCCCTCACTTGCTTGGATTCTCTGGCAGGTCTGGAGCTCTAAACAGAACCAGACTCACAGGACTGGAGCCTAGGACCATGATGTTGTCTTCCATGGCCTGCCCTAGCTCCCAGGTGGCTCCCACACACCTAGTATGGTACAGACACCAAGGGACTTCCAGTGAAACAGCTGACTGAGCCTAACAATCTCCTCCAGTTCTCTTTGCCTCCCAAGTCAGCCTCACTTACCAGCACTGGCTCTTGCCGACCCAAGATGAACCCACCCCATGACCCTTCTTGGCATATCCTGTCCCCCTCCCCCCATCTATTAGGATCTGCTGGTATTAGAGTGACTTCTCCATTCCACTTTCAGGGCATTGCTTGGGGGGAGGGGCACAAATAGAAGAGTGGATCCAGAGATTATTTCTGTTTCCTGAAGGTCATGACCTTGACCTAGAATTACCCTCTTTTCCTAACATCATCTCTTTTGAAATCCTTCCACTCCTGCCATATTGGTCTTCTCATCCCTCCATACCCCACATCTCCAGCTTATTCCTTCTCAGGCTTTCACTCACAATGTTCACCCAGCCTGGATTATCTTCCCTTGCCCCTTCCTCTCCCCCTGCCTCTGTGTCCCTCTCCCCTTCCCCCTTCTCCCCCCCCCAGTCTGTTTTACTCCTCCCCCTATCCTTGAAGCAGAACAGCTTGTAATGGAACCCTAGCATGGGAGTCTAGGACACTCACTAGCCATAACTTTGGAGCTTCTTCTTCTTCTTTTTTTTTTTTGGAGGGAGGAAGGCAGGGCAATTGGGGCTAAGTGACTTGCCCAGGGTCACACAGCTAGTAAATATTAAGTATCTGAGCTGGATTTGAACACAGGTCCTCCTGACTCCAGGGCCTGTGCACTATTCACTGCGCCACCTAGCTGCCCCATCTCTGTAGCTTCTTGAAGGTATGTGAGCTTGGATCAATTTTTCACCTTCTCTGGGACTCAGCTTCCCCATATGGGAAATGGGGATGATAAGAGTCTTTGACAAGGTGTATGTTATAGATGGTATTTCATGTGGTCCTCACGATAATCCTGTGATGTTGGCGAGGGCCACATAAAATTATCCCACTTTTCGGATGGAGAAACTAAGGCCCAGAGAGAGTCGACATGACTTTCTTCAAAGTCACTCAGCTACTAAGGGGCAGGTACAGTATATTTCAGTGGTTCCTGATTTATGCTGCAATCCCTCCCTCACAGACTTGTAATGCACGGTGTAAATGTGAGTTAATATTATTGCTGTTGTTATTACATGGACAGTGGGACTGATACATTAGGGCTGAGAGATCCTGGGACAGGACAAAAAGCTAGGGACATTTTTCTTCCCCGTTGCTGTTAAAAATAGGATTGGGCCTGACTCGGGTAGATTCAGCACAGAGGTAGGGGCATGACCTAAATGAGTTTCTCCTCCCTGGGTGTCTAGCCAATGAGCCCCACAGGAAATATGGTTTCTTTTTTGCTCAGGCCCTCCTCAGAGAGAACCATGAAAACTTTCCTCTGAATCTCCTGGGACAGTTAATTTCCTTAAAAAATACATGATGTAATAGGAAGAAATCCAACTTACCCTTTGTCTGCCAGAAGAACCAACTGTAACTCATCCCAGGCCAGCTGTTTACAAAGACTTAGAAATTCTGTAAGGAAATAAATGTTTAATTGTTGTTTTTTTTGGCTAGAGATCTGTGTGTGTATATGTGTTTGTATACACATGTATGTATGTGTGTACACATATATGTGTGTGTGTTGTGAAGGACCTGGGGGTAATGGCAACCTATTTAGATCTCTAACGTTCCCACCCCATGTGTCCATCGTGGCTGTCTCATCCTCCTAGGGCAGCTTTGGTAGGGTCTTTATAGTTCACATTTAGACTTAAAAAACAAGTATCCTAGCATGTGAGGGTCTGAGAGCTCAAGCTGCCCAGGACCTTAGGGACAATCCTATTGTAAAGGAGGGTGTGGGGTGCAAGGGAGCCCCTCCCCCCACAGCACATGCCCTTCAGCAGGGGTCACTCCTGTCCACACTCAAATGTTGGGGTCCTTGTAGACTCTCATCCTGTCACATGCTCATAGATTGAAAGTGGGAAGGGATCCCTTTTTTTTTATAGAGAAGAAAACAGAGGTCCCCACAGATTGTAAAAGTGGAGATTTAGACTCTTATATTTCCTCTCCAGGTTCTGGGCAGTTTTCGACTGACTCATTGCCTCTTCTGGTGGTCTACAAAGAGGCCAGAAAACTCACAAGGGGGTCAGCTCTTGTCCATGTGCATCTCTGGAGAGTCTCAGGTGTGCTTGGGAGCTGAGGGAGGAGGAAGAGGGGAAGGAGGAGGAAGAAGAGGAGGAGGTGGAAGAGGGGAAGGAGACGGAAGAAGAGGAAGAGGAAGAGAAGAGGAGGAACAGGAGGACAAGGATGAGGAGGAGGAGAAAGAGGAAGAGAAGCAGGAGTGGGGGGAGACCTTCTCTTCTTAGGGACCTCCTGGTTGATTTGGAGAAATCTCCCCTTGCCCCTTTCCCCTCTCCCTTTTTTCTCCTTTCCTCCTAGAATAAGACAAACCTTTGGGAGAAGACGCCCAAACAAATGGTACAAACCAGCCCCTTTTTCTATATATAGGGTTCAGGAAGCCTTCCAGGCCTCCTCAGTCCCCACGGACTTCTTCCTTTGTCTTTCTGCTTCCAGCCTCACTGTCCATTTTTCCCTAGCTCTTGGTTGTGCCAACCTCCCAGTTGTCCCCAGGGTATTCCAAGACTAAGGGTAATCTGCTGGACTGGCACCCCTTCCCTGATGGATAATCATTCAGCTCAGTCACGGTTAGTCCTGGTTCCAGGCCGGTGCCCCCATTCCCTAGCCTGTGCCATTACTCAATGACTTGACCTAAGTGGCAAGGCCGAAACTTAAATCCAGGACTCTTTGCATATGCCATGGTCATCTTGGCCAGATAACTCAGTATAAGGGCTCCTTTCCCTTTCAATGGCACCTCCAAATGACCTGGAGCCACTGAGAGGCCTCCTTACCTTCCTCTTACCCTATTGCTACTGATGCCGGCAAGATCCTCTGAGGCCCTTTTGACCCTCAGCTCCCATGTTTAGTCGTAGACTCCAGTTGGTTCAATGTCTCAAAGATAACTTTCATTCAATCTCTCCGCCTCATCACACCCAAATCCACACCCCCGTGCGGGCCCCCATAGCCTCTCCTCTAGATTGCTGGGATACTCGATACTCTTCCTAAGTGGGACTCGAATCTCGGTGTCCCCACGTCTCCCTGCCAGGCCTTTTCAGCCTCCCCACTCTGGGGCCCGCGGGTTCCCCCCGATCGTCACCTTGTGTCCCCACGTCCTCACCTTCCTATCTTGCCAGATCCTGAGACCTGACTGCCCACACCCAGTGTGTTCCGCCGAGCCCTTTCCTGGGGGCACAGGTGTGCTGGGGAGAGTCAGCTCTCACAGTCAGTGGGAGTGGGGGCGCGAGACCACGTAGATTTCCTTGGCTCTGTGCCGGCGCTTGCTGGGGGAACGGACCGAGTGGGATGAGCAGCTGCAGGAGCACTTGGAGCACGAGCGCTTGCTGGCACAGCCACAGTTTCCCTTGCCGCCTCTGCTTTCGCATTCGTAGGTGTTCATGCAGAGTTGTCGGCGTGGCTTCAGGCATGGGCTCGGGCATGGACTCTGGCATGGGCTCGGGCTCGTGCATGGGCTCGGGCTCGTGCATGGGCTAGGGCTTGGGCTCGGGCTTGTGCACGGACTCGGGCTCGTGCACGGGCTTGGGCTCAGGCACGGGCTTGGGCTCAGGCACGGGCTTGGACTTACTAGGCACGGGCTAGGGCACGGGCTTAGGCACGGGCTAGGGCACGGGCTTGGGCACGGGCTTAGACAAGGGCTTGGGCACGGGCTTAGGCAAGGGCTTGGGCACGGGCTTAGGCAAGGGCTTGGACACGGGCTAGGGCACGGGTTTGGGCACAGGCACAGGCACTGGCATGGATTTGGGCAAGGGCATGGATAGGGAAACGGGCAGGGGCACAGTTCTGGGAGCTGGCGCTGGTGCTGGCGCTTGTACTTGCACGAGTAAGTATGCGTCTCAGTGACCGTGTAGAATGGCTTGGATGGGTTAAAGGTGGTGCATATTGTCATCTTCATCATCTTGTGGTTTTCCTATGCCCCGGGCTGTAGACAGGTGTTCCCAGGTCAAAGGTTTTGCTTTGGTGAGATGATTGGAAGCTCTAATCTTTTTTGGTGATGGATCGAGCCTCCCTGAGTGTTTTTGAGAGGCGGGAGTGATGTGTTGCCAGGGGGCCCTGAACCCTGGGACTAAATAGCAGGAGTTGGGGGGCCTGGAAAAGGCTAGACCATTGTTACCACATCCTATCTTATTTCACTCCCTAGGGTGGGGGAGGGGGAGAGGGAGGGCATCATCACCAAGGGGCACCAATGAGAGCCTTTCTTTCTTGTTCAGAGACCCAAACCTCAGGAGGGCTTCAGGGCCACCAAGCAGGAAATCTGGGGTTCTTTCCCTCTTCCCTCTTCTCAGGCCTGACTTGCTAGCACTGGTGATTTGAGTGTGTTTCTTCTTGGTCCAGGCTTAGGCTGGGAGAGAGTTGTGCTGAAGCTTTGGGGGGAAATCCAGAATTTGGTGGATTTAGAGGGGGAAGACCAGGATGGGGAGGGAAGCCCATCAGCATACCATTTTGGGGTTTGAAGGAACCAAGCTTGTTTAGCATGGAGACCAGAAGATTGACAGGGAGTAACTTCTTCAAGTATCTGAAGGGTTTTTATCCCATGAAAGAGCCCTTGTTCTGCTTGTCCTCTCCTCTGCTCTGTGATGCACTCCCTACCTCACAGTCTTGTGAAGGCCCAGGATGGTACTAGGAGACATGGGGGGGAATGAGAGGAGGCAGATTTAGGCTCAGTGTAGGGTAGAACTTTACAAAAGCAGAATGAGCTTTCTTGGGCTGCAGAAAATTAGTTACCTGTCAAATCTTCCAGAACAGGCTGGATGGCTCCTTCCAGGAGATCCAACAGAAGGGATTCCTGTCCCACCCAGCTCTGAAATAATTCAGTTTGATGACTAAATATAAGATGAAGTGTGTCATGGGGGAGAAGAGAGCTGGCTTCTCAATTAGGGAGACCTACCTGCCCTCCCCCCAGTTCTGGCTACACGAACCCTAGACAAGTCATATTGCTTCTCAGCGACTCCAGAAAGATTCTTTTAGGAACTGTCCAGCACTGGGGTGAGAAGATCTGAGTTCAAATTCTGACTGTGGTGCTTACTCACCTGGGGGATCTTGGGTAAGCAGCTTTCCCTCCCTAAGCTTCAGCGTCTCTCTAAAAGGGGGAGGTTGGACTAAAATGTCCCAGCCAGCTCTGAAGAGGTCTGTGAGCTTACATGTTTCAGACCTGCATTAAGGCAGGGAGTTTCTTCCATCTAGAGTTCCCTTTAAGCAAGGGACTTGTAAGTTATTTAAAGATAAATAAAAAAAATCATAACAACTCACATTTCTTGAGTGTTTTTAATCGACGGAAAGATATTTAGGGGCCTTCTGTCATGTCACATAACCCTCTTGTGCTCTTGGTTAGTTATGTGGCTTCCCAGCAATTCTGCCCCACCTCTCAGAGCTTCCTCAGTTTGCTCATCTTTGAAGTGGGAAGAATCACCTCTGCCCTGGCCTGCCCCATAGACTTGTCACAAGGATCCACTCCACAAAGCTTGGGCAACCTTTAAGCTATGGGGACATGCCCCACATCTCCCCTGACACAGCCAGGGGCTTGCATACCTTGCCCAGACCCCCTGAGATGGAGGCACCCACCACGGGGGAGATCTCTCTCCGGGGATTGGCTTCTGGGAGGAGATATTTTGTGTCCGCTACATGTGGGGTGGGAGTAGCCTTTTCCATGTGCTGCTTTGATAGAACCAGCAGGGTCATTAAAACTTCCCCATGAGGACAGCCTCACTAGCAACCATGGACCAGACTGAGGGAGGGGCAGCAGGGGGGCTACCTCTCCCCTTCCCCCTTTTAGGACCCGTGGCCCCCAGAACTGGGCATGGGGTTTTCATCTCTTTTCTTTGTCCTTTTCAGTTCTAGGCACAGATATTGGACTCCCTGGGCCTAAGAACTTGAGTTAGGGACTAACCTTGGATTGCTGCCAGGTCAACAGCGAAGCCCTGACAAGCCAGGGTGCCTGGGCCTCAAACTTTGGACTTGGAACTTGGAAAGAACTGAGCTAAATTGTGCCTCTAATCTCCCTCCCCTCCCCAGAGACTGAGGTGGTAGAGGGGGAGTGATGCCCAAATTTGTCGTGTGTGGGGATGATTCGTGTGTTCGTTTTTTACCTCTTTGAAATAAGTATTTCTTTTTTACGGTTAATTTGACTGTTAAATGGTTAAGTGGAACTGGGGTATAGGGAACCCTAAAATTTGAGGAACATAGTCAGTGGGAATTTGAGCTAATGGCTGCAAAAAATGACACTTCACCACCACCCCTGCCTCTTGAGAGTCCAGCCTGGGAGAAAATGAAAGGTAACATACCTGGCCTTGAGAAAGTTGGGAACAGGGTAGTCACGGTCATACTTGTAAGTTACACGCCTTCACATTTCAAAGCAAAGTCTTTGAACCTCACTGAGGAGGGCCTGAGCTAGTCTGGTGGGCATAGATTTGGAGCTGAAAGGCCCCTGAGAGGCTATGGAGTCCATCCCTTCATTTTATAGATGAAGTAAAGGAGTCCCAGAGAAATTAAGTGATATCTGGGGTACCATTTGGGATATCTTGAAGGTCTCCAGTTCTCACTGAGAAATGATGGGAAATTCTCAAAAATTTCGCAGGTATCATAGGATTTAGAGCTGGGAGGCCTCCCTTAGAGATCACCATTCCCTTCTTTTTATAGCAGACGAGGGAACTGAGGCCGGAGAAGGGAAAAGCCTTGGTGTTAAATAACTGAGCCTCAAAATGTAATCATAATTGTGCTGGTTTGAATTCCAGGGGACAGTAGGGTGTTTTGGGTGTATATAGTATGTTTAATCCTCTCCAGTTTTTCAAGCCTGATCAAGTTCAACAGGGACCTGTTATTATTAAGGCCCTCTACTGTGCCCTCAGGCACTGTGTTAGACTGGGGGAGAAAAAACTGTCTACCGGGAGAGGAGTCCCTTCCACAGCCTCACTCTTTCTCTGAAAATCTTTGTTTAATAGACTTGGGCCCTTCGACTTGGAGATGTTGGACTTGGGGAGAATGGCCCATTGTTGCCACATCTTCCCAGCCCCAGGAAACTCCCTAGGATGGGGATGGGAAGAGGCTCTTCACCAAGAAGTTTCTGTGATCCCACAATGGAGTTCAAAAACATTCTCTTGCTGTCTGTGTAAACTTGGACTTTGGTGGTATCAGAGGAAATAGGGTTGTGATGGACCTTGGAGGAAACCAAGATTGGGAAAAAAAAAAAAGGCCGCATAGGATAAAACTTACCAACCCCTTTGCCTCTGGGATTCTCTCTACATTCTAGCCAAACTAGAAGACTGGCCGACCCTCAATCTCATCCTGCCCTTTCTCTCTCCATACAGGCTCTCTTTCATGTCTGAAATCCACCCACTCCTTGTATGACCCTGATTGAAATCTCCTGCATGAAGTTATCTCTGATTCCCGCTCCCCACGTGAAGGGGATTTCTCCCTCCTTGGGTTTTCTTGAATCTCATTGTGTTTCTCCCTTGTCCCCATTTCCTTCTACCTTCTACCACTCTTTGTTCACATTGAATGTCCTCCCCCGCCTTCCCACACACACTCACACACTCTCCTGCCCCCAAAGTGTACATACGTTGTGAGCTAGGGGTGCCTACACCCCCCTGGAGGTGAGCGTTATTGTGGAACCTCTTTCTCTTCTTTCTGGGAGGTGCCCGGGCATCCTCCCCCTATTAGATTCCTTGAAGGTAGACATCCTCTCAACTCCTTCTCTGTATCCCCAGACCGAGCACACCCTGAACAGAGAAATAGGGACTGGACTAGTGATTCCATTGGTATAGGGAATTCCTGATTGATTGAGACCAATGCAGATTGCTACCTTCTTTGCTACTAATAGTATTAGAGTTGCCCAGCATAGAGAAGTTAGATGACTTGCCCAGGGTGATACAGCCAGTGTGTGTCTGAGGAACAACTTGAGCCCAGATCTTCATGGATTTCCTGCACCTCTTAATGTTTGTCAAATTGAAATGAACTGGATTTAGAGGTTCAATCCCTCTATGGAAGACTGGACAGGGTGAGAGCTGGACCGATGATCAGCTAGAAGTAAGAACAAGTGAATATAACTCACAGCTGTGCTCTGTCAGGAATCTCAGACACTAAACTAAGAGGTCCTCAGAGGGCACGCAGTCCAACCTCCCTTTCAGGAAAGGAATCCCCCTCCACAACCCCTGAGTTTCACAAAGACACTGACATTGATGGGGAACATCTATGTGGTACAGAGAGTAGGATGTTGGACCTGGAGTCAGGAAAACCTGAGTTCAAATCCCCCCTCAGACACTTACTAGCTGTGTGACCCTGGGCAAGTCACTTGACCACTGCCTGCCTCAGTTTCCCTCAGCTGTCAAATGGAGATAATAATAGCACCCACCTTTCAGGGTTGTTGCAAAGATTGAATTAATTAAATTAATTCATTAAAAGAGGATCAAATTAAATAATTGTAAAGCATTTAGCACGGTGTCTGACACACAGTCAGCTCTTAATTAATGCTTATTTCTTTCCTTCCTTACGAGGCAGATTTATCATGAAGTTCTTCTGGGCAGACCATGGCTTATTACAAACCCACCTACAGCGGGGCGTGGTGACCCTGACCCCTCTCTGAAAGTTTATTGAGCCTGACCCTCTTATGTGGCGCTCCCGTGGGGCTAACCTGGGCCTGACTCCCAGTGAGAGAGGTCTTGCCCTCCTCAAAATGCTCTCCTTTTCCCTTTGCCTCTCTCTCAGGCGTCATCTGTGCACATGCCTTCCTCCCTCTGGCCCCAACCTACTTTCCACCCATTCCCACAGTCCTCCTGCTCATTAGATAGAAAACGCCTTGACAGAGACTATGCTGCGTCCAGTAGAAGATGCTTGTGGAATGAATGATTGAATGTATGGAAATTGGTCCTTGGGAATCACATGGGCTGGGAATATTGTGAACACTCCTGAGAAGCTGCTTTAAAGTGAGGAGAACCTAGGTTGTGTATGTGTGTGTGTGTGTGTGTGTGTGTGTGTGTGTGTGTGTGTGCTCATGTGTGCATGAGGGAATTGGGGGTAACTGCAGAGCCTCCACCCCCAGATTGGGCTAATGATGCTTAATGATACCTAGACACTTAGATGGCTCTTTTATTGTGAGATCTCTAAGTCCCCTCCAAACCTCTTCAGGGGTTGAGGTACTTATGAAGTGATGCCTGGGTTTCTTTTTCTCTTGTTCATCCCTGGAGTAGCAGACATCTTCTCTCAAGTGAGGGCTAATACCATAGATGAAAACCAATGCCGTTGGCTCAGGCCCAGCTCACAAAGTGGGCAGCTATTTCTGTAGGCAGGATCCTGGGGAGGCTGCCTTCTCCTCCAGGTCTTTTCCATTTGTACTTGGAGTTAGCATGGCACAGTTGGAAGGGTCTTGGCCTGGGAGGCAGAAGAAGGAACCTTGGAAGCCATGAGTCTAAACCTCTCCTTCACTTGACAGATCAGGAAACTGAGGCAGAGTGGTTAAGATGCCAGAGACATTCTTACTTCCAATTTTCAAATGAGGAAACTGAGGTAAAGCCTCTTGTCTAAGATAACACAGCTAATAAAGGTCAGAGTGGGAAATTTAAGCCAGGACTTAACCAATATTCTTTGTATGAGACCGCAAAGAAAGCCCTTTGGAGTTCAGAAGAGGGGAAGATCACACTGAGTTTGGGGAGGGAGATGAGGGAAGGGTTTGAAAATCTGAGAAGGCTTCATGGTGGCAATGACATTGGACCTAGGCCTTGAAAGATGGGGGTATTTCAACAGATGGAGAGAATGGGGAGGAAGAAGAGAAGGGAAATTTTAGATATAGGGGATCACGTGAACAAAGGTATGGGGACAGGAGGTGAAAGGATGTGTCTGGAGATATGAGTTGCCCTGTTTAGATGGAGGAGAGAGGACCCGGTGAGATTCCTTTTATGAGATGTTGGGCAGACCTTCAAAACTCAACTGTGCTGGAGCTTGGCATAGCTCGGCATGGAGACCATTGGCGTCTCTCATATAGCAGGTCAAGGCAAGGCTGGGGAGAGAAGGCTACTCAGAGGTTTTAGATAGAGCAGGGGGTTTTCATAGTTTTCTGGTTAGAAGAATTTAGCAAAAAATTCAATTCAATACATGTTTATTAAATACTTCCTCTGTATCAGGCCACATGCTGGGTGCTAGGAACACAAAGACAAAATGAGACAGACCCTGTCCTCAGGGAGCTTATATTCTACTGGGAGGGGTCAGGGAGAAGACAGGTAGAGAGAGATAAATGTGATTCGAGTTGTAGAAGTGAAGAGCATAGACAAAGATGCCCAGGAGCATTTGAGGTCAAGCACACTAATTGAGCACAAGGATGCTAATTGAGGCTATTCTGATTTCAAAACCCCATGACATCCTGTCCCATTTTCTCTTCCTTTCCTTCAGTCCCTGACAAAGAGGGACTTTCCATTTCTCTTTCCATTGTCAAGGTCAAACACTCTCCACGTGCCCTGGTTCCCATCCCCTTTCATCTTCTCCAGTAGATGCACCCCCTATCATCCCCTTTCTTTGTCTAATCTTCAGTCTTTCCCTATCTACTGGTTCCTTCCATAATGCCTCCAAACATGGCCAAGTCTCCCCCATTCTTCACTAGCCCCAACCATCCATTCAAGCTATTTTTCTTCAATGTGTGTGTGTGTGTGTGTGTGTGTGTGTGTGTGTGTGTGTATGCACATCTCTCCAGATCTCTCTAACCTCTTTGTTGTCTCCCTTGTTAGAAGGTAAGATCTTTGTATGGATACTTTCATGCATTGTATTTGTAACGCGTAGTGGATGCTTAATAAATAGCTGTGGATCAATTGATTTCTTGGAGGAGATGGTACCTGAGGGAAGGTGAGGAATCTGAATGGCAGGGTAAGGAAGGAATTCATCCCTGGTGAGGTTTTTGAAGTTCTTACTCTGTGCAAAATTCCATAGTCAGCCCTGGGATACAAAGGTGGAAAGATGAAACAGTTCCTACCTTGAAGGATATTATAATTATATTATATATATATATAATATATAAGTATAATTATAATCTAATGACAGAGGTGGGGTGGGGCATGGGGGTTATAAGGAACACAAGTAAGTGCTATACAAGGTAAAACAGGGGCTCTTTAAAAAAAAAAGTTCAATTTTATTTTGTTCTCAAGTCCGTGTCTGGTCCCCCTCACCATTGAGAAAGCAAGAAAAACCAAAAGCTGGTATAAAAATGTATGGTCAAAAAGAAAAAAAATTCCTGCACTGGCCATGTATGAATATGCCTCAGTCTTAGTCTGAATCCATCAGCTCTTTTTCTGGAGGTGGGTGGGAAGCCTTTTTCATCATGAATCTCTGGAATTGTGGTCTTTCAAAATTGTCTTTACAATACTTTTGTTATCATATAAATTATTTTTTTTAGTTTAGTTCTGCTCACCTTACTCTGTACTGGTCTGTTCAAGTCTTCCCTGGTTTCCACGGAATCATCCCCTTCATCAGTTCTTATAGCACAATAGTATTCCATTTCATTCATGTACCCTATTCAGCCATTCCGCAATGTATGGATGCTCCCTCACTTTCTAGGTCTTTGCTATTGAAAAAGAGAGCTGCTACAAATATTTTTTTATATGTAGTCCTTTTTCTTTTTCTTTGATCTCTTTAGGGCATAGACTCTGGGTCAAAGGGCATGCACAGCTTAACAGCTTTTGGGGCGTAGTTCCAAATTGCTTTCCAGAATGACTGGACCAGTTCACAGCTCCACCGACGGTGCCTGTTTTCCCACAGTCCCTCCACCATCTGTCATTTTCCATTTTTTTTTTTGTCAAATTTGCCAATCTGATGGGTGTAAGGTGAAACCTCAGGATTGTTTTAGTTCACATTTCTTTAATTAATAGTGATTTAGGGCATTATTATATGGCTATTGATAGCTTAGATTTCCCCCTCTGAAAACCACCTATTCATATCCTTTGAATATTGAAGAATGACTTATTCTTATAAATTCAAATCAGTTTTCTATGTATCTTAGAAATGAGACCTTTAACAGAGAAATTTGAAGTAAAGATTCCACCCTGCCTTCCTGTTTTCTACTTCTCTTCTAATTTCATTTGAGTTGACTCTGCTTATAAACAAACTTTTTAATATTATATAATCAAAATTGTCCATTTCATCTCCTATGAACCTCTTTGTTTCTTGCTTGGTCATGAACTCTTCCCCTGTTCACAGCTCAGAGAGGTCTTTTCCCCCACAGAGCAGGAGTTTTTAACCTGGAGCCCATAAATGGATTTTTGGGGCTCAGTGAACTTGTTTTCATTAATATCTTAATACAAATATTAATTTTATTTTCAGATTGTTTATTAGATTTGCTTTATTAATGTTTTGAGAGATATGTAATGGATTTTCTTTGTATTTCACTTTATGCATTTAAAGACATTATTCTGAAAAGGGGTCCTCCAGACTGCCCAAAGGGTCTATGATATAAAAGAAAGCTAAGAACCTTGGATTTAGAGTGTGCTGAGGTAAAAACTGAAAGCTTTGGTGGAAAAAGTTTTATTTGACTGGATCGGTTCAGACGGGCTGTCTCGACAGCTCCAATTCACTAAATAATTGTCAAGTCTCCGTCTCACTCTGAGCTACAGCCTGCTGTCAATAGGCTTGGGTCCCTTCCCCCTTCCCCTTTGGGTTCTCAGAAACCCTGGGGCCAGGAGCTGTGAAATAGCCCTCTGCCAAGCAGAGGCCCCCCTAGGCAGAACGGTGGGGCCAGGGCCCAGGGCCAGTTCTCCTGTTGGTTTCGCTCCCCAGGTTTCTCTCCAAATCCAACTGGCTGATTCTTGGTGGGGAAACGCTCAGAAAGTGGCAGATAATTACTCATGTGGATGATGGTGGTGATGATGAAAATCATAGTGATAGTAATTACTGTTCTTTAGAAGCCTCTGAAGGCTTCCCTAATAACTTCCAGGGGTTGCACCCACATGGCATTACGGTGAGATCAGCTTGTGAATCAGAGGCGTGGGGGTGGCATTGCCCTTTGATCGAGGCTAGCAGTTGGAAGGATCCTGAATATTGGGCTCATGTACTATGTATGCTATGGAAGCAGGTTTGGGAGAGTGGGGGGTGAACAATGAGCAGCCAGGGTCGTGTGATGGGAATGGGGGGTAGCCCTGGACTAGGGGTCAGTGGACCCCGGTTCCAATCCAGGTTCTGGTACTTATTAATCAGGCAAATCCCTTACCTCACTGGGCCCAAGTTATGTCAACATAAAAGAAGGTCCGTGTGTATTAGGTGATCTCTGAGATGCCTTCCTATTATGACAATTTTTAAATAATAATAATAACTGATATGGTCCCAGCACATTATCAGATGCTTTCTTCACCACTGGACTCTTGTCAAACTACCCTCATTCTTACAAATGAGAGAATAGTCACAGAGCTTAAGTGATTTGCCCAAGGCCACATAGTAGCAGAGGGCAGATTTGAACCCAGAGCTCTTGACTCCAAATCCAACACTTTTTTCATTTTCACACTCTGTATCTCTGTTGTTGTTCTAGTTGTGTCTGGTTCTTCATGACCCTGTCTGGGTTTTCTTGGCAAAGATACTGGAGTGGTTTGTCATTTCCTTCTCCAGTTCATATTACAGATGAGGAAACTGAAGGTGTTAAGTGACTTGCCCAGGGTCACGCAGCTAGGAAGTGTCTGAGACCAAGAAGATGGGTCTTCTTGACTTCAGGCCTAGCATTCTATCCACTGCACCACCCAGTTGCCTCCCTCCCTAGAAATGAATGGAAACCAGTGAATTTGCTGAGAAAAGGCCTGATTTATTTGCCAGTCTAGTGAGTGCTACTGCAGATTTTCACAGTGTGGCTTCTCTCTTCCAAACCATCCGAAAAGTGATCTCTATTGAGGTAATGAAGCTAACTGATACAGGAGTTTGGGTTTTAAACCAAGCCTCTGACTCCCAATGCAGTTCTCTCTTCACTCTGGTGTCCTCTCTCCCAGGGACAGATCCTTGGGGCACTCCATTACAGACCTCCTCCAACTTGACATTAAACTATTAACAATTGACTGCTTCTGAGGGTTGGTTTGTTAAACCAGTTCTAAAACCGCCGAACCATGGTTCATCATCTTCTAGCCCTCCCCTGGCCACCTTTTCTACAAAAACAACAGGAGAGGCTATCAGAAGTCTTAATCAAATTTGGTAAACAGCCTGCGTTGTTTTCCTGATCCCCCTGCCTAAGAAACCCTGGTAACAAAAGGTCCTACTGGCATGACCTGTTCAGTGACAGGGACTCTGCTGGTTCCTCTTCTAGATGGTCCACTGGCCATTTTCCTCGACTTTCCTCTGATCTTTTCCAGTTTATCCTGCACATAACTTATTTGTATACAGTTGTTTGCCTGTTGTTTCCCCAGTTAGAATGTAAGCTCCTTGAGGGCAGAGAATGTCTTTTCACTTTCTTTGTATTCTCACTGCCTAGCACAGTGCTTGTATATAGAAGGTATATAGAAGGTGCTTGATAAATGCTTATTGACTGAGGAATCCATTCTAGAAATTTTCTAGGCACCAAAGGGAAGCTCACTGGTCTCCAGTTTGCAGACATCTTGCTCTTTTCTTTTTGGAAAATTGGAACATTTGATTCTTCTTTCATTTGGTGGTTTTTTTTTTCTCCCTACCACGTCTGTAATTGGCCCCTTCCAGTGCCTGGGTGGAGGGAGAGAAGCCAAGGCCCTGCCCTTGGGGAGCTCCCATGAGAGAACATTCACATGCATAGAACAAAATGCCAGGTGGAAATGACCTGGGAAATCCTGGCGTCCTCCCTGTATCTGAATAGGAATTCCTTCAGCTCTCTCAGTTCCGTTAGCTAATCCTCATGCCACATGAGCCCCAGGCCTTTTACCATCTTGTTCATCCTTCTCTGCATGATCTCTAGCTTATCAGTGTTCTTAAAATGGAGACCAGAGCTGAACCCCAAACCCTAGAACTGGTCTGACCAGAGTAGAATATGGTGGAACTATCACAGGGGAGACCTGAAGGCAGTTCAAGAAAGTTGACTGTTAAATTTTCAGTGTGAACATTCACAAAGGCTAAAATCAGGGCTCGATTGATTGTTTTGTGGATGGTCTGGACTTAAGAGAGTGATGGAGAAAGTTGTGAAATTAAACTGGAAAGTATATTCTGCATTTTTGCAGAGCTCATTTCCCAGCACACTGCTAACCTCCTGCCTCCTGCCCAGTGCGCACTTGTTACTGGTCTAAGATGGCATTAGTTTTTTTTCGGACTACCAGAATCACTTCATTCAGTTGAATTGAAATGAAGTCACTCATACCAAGCTAGCAGTCCACTGAGACCCCCAGATCTTTTCCCAGATGACTCCTATAAGCCACACCTTTCCCATCTTGTGCTCCTGAAGATGAGTTGTGAGAATCAACAACTTTTGTTGTTTGTTAGTCTCTTTATCCAAGCCATTGATAAAAAGGTTATACATCACAGGGCCAAGCACACTCATGGGGCCCTTCACTAGGGACCTCCAAGTTGACATCAGGCCATTAATGGATGTCTTGGATCTAGCCATTCAATCCATTCTGCACATACCCAATCTAGATTGTCATCTAGCCCATACTTCTCCATCTTGTCACAAGGATAGCATCAGAGAAGATAAAAAAGGATACAAGTAACTATGCAAGAGAATGGGGTAAGGACTAAAAGAAGGGGATTAAGAGTGCTTGGGGGTTGGTGGTGATAAAAGAAGGGAGAGAGCACTTTCATCTGGGGTAACCAAGAAAGGTGGCACAGTGGATAGAATGACCCTGGAGTCAGAGGACCTGATTTCAAATCTGGCCTCATACACTTACTGTGTGCTCCTGGGCAAGTCACTTAACCCTATTTGCCTCAGTTTCCTCATCTGTAAAATGAGCTTTGAAGGAAAAGACAGGCTACTCAAGTATCTTTGCACAAAACCCCCCAAATGGGGTCACAGAGAGCTGGACATGACCGAAACAATGATAATTGGAATAACAGCCAAGTTTGGTCTTGGAATACAAGATGAAGCGGGGCAGAAGCTAATAGAGTTTTGTCAAGATAACTAACTGGTCATAACAAACACTCTCTTTCAACAACCCAAAACACCAAAAGGTGACTTTACATATGGACATCACCAAATGGTCAATATAGAAATCAGGTGGATTATATACTTTGCAGCCAAAGGTGGAGAAGCACTGTACAGTTGGTTAAAATAAAACCTAGAGCTGACCGTGGCTCAGATCAAGAGATTTTTATTGCAAAATTCATATTTAAATCAAAGAAAGTAGGGAAAATCATCAGACCATATAGGTATGACCTAAATAATATTCCTTATGGATATGAAGTGGAGGTGATGGATAGATTTAAAGGGATTAAATCTGATAGAGTGCCTGAAGAACGATGGATAAAGGTTCACAATATTGTACAGGAGCAGCAACAAAAAAACATTCCAAAGAAAAAGAAGAGCAACAAAGTGAAATGACTGATGAGGCTTTACAAATAGCTGAGAAAAGAAGGAAAGCAAAAGATAAAGGAGAAAGGGAAAGATATACCCAGCTGAATTCAGAATTTCAGAGAATAGCAGGGAGAGATAAGAAGGTTTTCTTAAATGAGCAATAAAAACAAATAGAAGAAAACAATACAATGGGAAAGACAAGAGCTCTCTTCAAGAAAATTAGAGGTATCAAGGGAAAGTTTCAGGCAAAAATGGGCATGATAAAAGACCAGAATGGTAGGGACTTAACAGAAGTACGAGAGATTAAGAAGAGGTGCTAAGAATACAGAACTATATAACAAAGATCTTAATATCACCAACAAACAATGGTCTGGTTACTGATCTAGAGTCAGACATTGTGGAGAATGAAGTCAAGTGGACTTTAGGAAGCATTGCTAACAATAAGGCTAGTGGACATGATGGAATTCCAGCTGAGCTATTTAAAACCCTAAGAGATGATGCTGTTAAAGAGCATCCAGAACAATGTGCCAGCAAATTTGGAAAACACAACAGTGGCCACTGGATTGGGAAAAAAGTCAGTTTTCATACCAATCCTAAAGAAAGGCAGTGACAAGGAATGTTCAAATTACTGCACAATTGTGTTTGTTTCACATGCTGACAAGGTTATGCTTAAGATTCTGCAAACTAGGTTTCAGCAATATGTGAACCAAGAATGACCAGAAGTGCAGGCTGGTTTTCTAAGAGGCAGAGGAACTAAAGACCAAATTGCCAATATTCGCTGGATTATGGAAAAAGCAAGAGAGTTCCAGAAAAACGTCTACTTCTGTTTCATTGACTACACTAAAGCCTTTGACTCTGTGAATCACAATAAGATGTGGCAAGTCCTCAAAGGGATGGGAGTACCAGATCATCTTACTTGTCTCCTGAGGAACCTGTATGTGGGGCAAAAACAACAGTTAAAATCAAACATGAAACAACTGATTGGAGAAGGAGTAACATAAAGCTATATATTGTTACCTTGTTTATTTAACTTATATGCAGAAGTCATCATGCAAAATGCCAGGCTGAATGAATCAAAAGCTGGAATTAAATTTGCTAGGAGAAATATCAACAATTTCAGATAAGCACATGATAGCACTCTGATGGCAGAAAGTGAAGAGGAATTAAGAAGTCTTTTGATGAGGGAGAAAGAGGAGAATGTAAAAGTTGGCTTGAAGCTTAACATTAACAAAAAAACAAAACACCACCAAGATCTTGATTCCATCACATCATGGGAAATAGAGGGAAAAAAAAATGGAAACAGTGTTAGATTTTATCCTCTTGGGCTCAAAGATCACTACAGATGGTGTCTGAAGCCAGGAAATTAAAAGAGGCTTGCTTTTTGGAAGGAAAGCTATGGCAAATCTGGTTAGTATGCTAAAAAGCCAGAGACATCACCTTGCTGAAAAAGATTTGTGTAGTCAAAGCTATTTTTTTTCCCAGTAGCAATACATGGCTGTGAGAGTTGTAAGAAAAGCTGAATGTCACAGAACTGAGGCTTTCGAATTGTGGTGCTGGGGAAGACTTTTGAGAATCCTTTGGACAACAGGGAAGTCCAGTCAGTCAATACTTAAAGACATTAATTCAGGCTATTCATCAGAGGGTCAAATACTGAAACTGAAGCTTAAATACTTTGATCACATAATGAGAAGATGGAACTCATTGGAAAAGACCTTGATGTTGGGGAAGACTGAAGGCAGAAGGAGAAGGGGATGGCAGAGGATGAGATGGATAGATGGTGTCATGGAATCAACAAACATGAACTTGGACAGACTTTGGGAGAAAGGGAGGATGGAAGGGCCTAGTGTGCTAAGGTCCGCAAGTCACCAAGAGTGGGACATGACTGAATGACTGAACACCAACAAATCAGGGAAGACTCCAAGGAGGAGGAAGCATTTGAGCTCTGTCTTAAATAAAGGTCGATTAAAGCTTTTACAGGTGGAGTTGGGAGTACATTTCAGCAGTGGGAAAGCAGAAAGGCAGCGAGGTATCGTGGAAACAATAATCTGTTTGGAGCTGGAAGGTCTGGATTCAGGTCCTAGCTCTGTTGCTTAAGAGCTGTGTGATTGTGAGTCAGTCATATCCCATCCCCGAGTTTGTTTCCTAATCCATAAAATGGGGGTGCTAATTGTGTGTATGCTTTGCATCAAGTGTGAGTTTGAGCTTCACAATGACTTGGTGATTTGGAGAGTGGAAACATTATCACCTCCATTTTGTGCATGGGGGAGTGAGGTCCAGAGAGGTGAAGTGGTTTTCCCAAGATCACACAGCTGCTGAGTGACAAAACCAAGACCAGTTTGAAGTTCCCTAACCTCTGACTTCAAATCCAACATTTTTCTTTTCTTTTTACAAAATATTAATTGATTAATTGATTAGTTTTCATCATTTACTTTTATAAGGTTTTGAGTTTTAATTTTTCTCCCCTCTTCTTCCCCTTCCCCTTCCCCAAGATGTTGTACAATCTGATATAGGCCATACACACACAATCATATCAAACATATTTTCACATTAGTTATATTGTAAAGAAGAATCAGAACCAAAGGAAAAAAAAAACATAAGAAAGAAAAAACAAAAAAAGGAAAAACAGTGCTCTTCCATCTGCATTCAGACTCCATAGCTCTCTCTGGATGTGGATGGCATTTTCCATCATGAGGCCTTTGGAATTGTTTTAGGTCCTTGCATTGCTGAGAAAGGCTGTCTAACAAAGTCAGTCATTGCACACTGTGGCTGTTACTGTGTACAATGTTCTCCTGGTTCTGCTCACTGTACTCAGCATCAGTTCACCCAAGTCCAAATCCAGCATTTTTCACCTATACTATATCTCTGTAAGAGTGTAGACACATGCGGCACCACAGGGTGATGGTGAGGAAAGCAGTTTGCCAGTTGTAAAGTGTATTAGAAAGGTGAGCCTTTATTATTACTGTCAATAGCTGACACTGACATAGCTTGGGAAGCCCTTGACTCTCCTTGTCTTATTTGAGCCTCACAACAACCTCGTGAGATAGAGACTATAGCTAGTAACCCCTCTCGCCCCCATTTTACAGATGAGAAGACTAAGCCTTTCTGAGAATGACTTCTCATTTATCATGTAGCTAGCACATGTTAGCAGTGGAATCTATAAGCGCCTTGGGAGCAAAGACTCTTTCTTTCTTTCTTTTTGTCTTTATATCTCCATTGTCTATCAAGGACTAACATCTAGTAGGTGCTTAATAAAGTCACGATTGATTGCTTGATCACTCACTCTAACTTAGGCCTCTTTTGCTTCTTCCAGTTTTAGGAGTAAAGTATAAAATGAGAAAAGGCCCGCAGGTGGGAAAGTTTGGGGGACATACTCAGTACTATGTGTCTTATAATGGAAAGAACACTGAGGCTCAGGTAAGCTGGGCTGCACAGGTGGTAGCTGCATTGGAACCCAGGTCCCCTGGTTCCAGAGCCAAGGCACTGCACATGGGACCGGGCTTCAGGAACAACAAGTAAGCCATTTTGGCTGGAAGATGGAGTGTGTGAGGAGCCTTGAGAGAAGTGAGAGGAGAAGATAATTTGGGCTAGGGTGCCTCCCTGTCCACACAAGTGTCTGCCTGTTCTGCCTCTAGATAAGATTCCAGAGAGGCAGATCTTGGCTGAATATAAGGAAAAATTTCCTCATACTGACAGCTGGTTAAAAGCAGGATGGGTGCTGCCTCAGTAGGTAGCTGAGCATCACTGGAGGGTTTCACAAGCATAGAGGGGCTCAGGACTGGCTTGTAGGGGGATGTGGTAAGGCAGGCTCTTTCATTTTGGGGTCTCGGGCCCTTTTGGCAGTCTGGTGAAGTCCATGGACCAACCCTTTCTCAGAATAATGATTTCTAAATGCATATAATAAATGAAGCTCATTATTAGGGGAATAAATTATATTGAAATACAACTATAAAGTGTAAAAAACAAACCCCCAAACCAAAACGGCCCAAAATCACAGACCCGAGATTAAGAATTTCTGATGCAGAGGAAATCTCTGTTGAGATACAGGTTGGAGTAGATAGCCTTTCCCTCTGCACATTTCTCTCCCTCCCGATCCTCCCTGCCAGGCCTCTTCCAGCTCTGAGAATGTGTAATTCTGTGGAGCTGTGTGTGTGTGTGTGTGTGTGTGTGTGTGTGTGTGTGTTTGTGTGTGTGTGTGTGTGTGTGTGTGTTTGTGTGTGTGTGTGTTTGTGTGTGTGTGTGTTTGTGTGTGTGTGTGTGTGTGTTTGTGTGTGTGTGTGTGTGTGTGTGTTTGTGTGTGTGTGTGTTTGTGTGTGTGTGTGTGTGTGTGTG
>CM053583.1:56381509-56398916 GCA_028627135.1 Pseudochirops cupreus | reverse complement strand
TGTGTGTGTGTGTGTGTTTGTGTGTGTGTGTGTGTTTGTGTGTGTGTGTGTGTGTGTGTGTGTTTATATGTGGAATAGGGGCAGTACTGGGAGCTGGGAACAAAATTTGAGTGACAAGACCTGGGAAGGGGAGTCAGCTTCCTGAAGAATCCCTTACCCAAGGCTGCTGTGTGGTCATTCTCCAGGCAATGGGAAAGGAAGATTGGAGACAACAGGAGTACTCAGCCTCAGTTGGAGCCAGCACTTCCAAAAGGCAGATCTCTGCCAGAGGCCCAGCCATTTCAAACCCATCTGCTGCTCTGTGCACCTGCTGTCTTCCCTCTGGGGTACTGGAAACACAGGAGGGCAGAGTTGGGGGTCATCATGGGGTGACGGGAAGAAGAAGGGGTTGGAGGAACAGCTGTGGGGCCCTGGAAAAGAACACATCTGGGGGCTGATGGGAAGAGGCATAGAACCATAGAAGGTTATGGCTGGGAAGGGACCTTAGAGGTCTCCAAAATTCACGAGTTCTTAATCTGGAGTCCATGGTTTAAAAAAAAAAAAAAAAAAAAAATATATATATATATATATATATATATATATAAAATTTTTCCCCGATTACATGTTAAAACAACATTTTTCACATTTTTTCATAGTTTTGAGTTCCAAATTCTATCCGTCCCTCCCTTCCCCCTTCCCTGAGATGTTAAGCAGTCAGATATAGGTTATACATATGCAGTCATGTTGAACCTTTCCATATTAGTCATTTTGTACAAGAAGATCTGAATAAAAAAAATGAAAGCAAAAATTAACATGCTTCAGTCTGTATTCAAACAATATCAGTTCCTTCTCTGGAGGTGGATGGTATGCTTCATCAATAGTCCTTTGGAGTTGTCCTGAATTAGTATATTACTAAGAATAGCTAAGTCATTCACAGTCCTTCATCATGTAATATTGATGTTATAGTATACAATATTGTCCTGGTTCTGTTCACTTCACTTTGCATCAGTTCATGTAAGTCTTCCCAGGTTTTCCTGAAATCATCCTGCTTGTTATTTCTTATAGCATAATAATAATTTCACCATAGTCCAATACCACAGCTTATTTATGCATTCCCCAGTTGATGGGCACCCCTTTGATTTCCATGTATTTGTTTTTTAAAACCATTTTGATAACTCTTTCATATATAGCTTCCTTTATAATTCTTTGCATTTTATTTCTGCATTTAAAAACATTATCCTGAGAAGGGGCTCCAGAAGCTTCCCCAGACTTCCAGAGGGGTCCCTGCTTGACACACAAAAAAGGTTAAGAACCTCTGATGTAAATGAGCATCTTCATCTGAAGAGGAAAAAACTGAGTCTCAGAAAGGGGAATAACCTCAGGCAGAGGGGGCAGGGATGGGTGGGGGGAAATGAGAGGATAGTGGGGGGGCATCTGAACTTATTCCTATGAACAACCTACCTCATCCCTAACTCTTAATCACCTGTGCTTGTCAGGGACATACTATAGAGACAACATTGGTTTTGTTTTGCCTGGGAGGACAGATTTAGCAACAATGAAAGAAAAGGAGTCATGGGTAGGCAAACTTTAGTCAGGTACAAGGTAGACCCTCCTAAGAATCAGTGCTATCTAAAAGTAGAATTGGGGCAGCTAAGTGGTGCAGGGGATAGAGCGTCAGGCCTAAAGTTAGGCAGACCTGAGTTCAAATGTAGCCTCAGACACGTAATAGCTGTGTGACCCTGGGCAAGTCACTTCACCCTGTTTGCCTCAGTTTCCTCATCTGTAAAATGAGTGAGAGAGAAGGAAATGGCAAACCCCTCCAGTATCCTTACCAAGAAAACCCCAAATGAGAGTCAGACATGAATGAAACCACTGAACAACAACAAAAGAAGAATGGGTCGCCTCATTTGTAGTGTTGGCAGTATGCAAGCTGAAGGTGGGTGGAAACTTGAGGAAGCTGTAGAGAGGACTTATGTTTAGGACCTGGTCAAACTAGACCAGCGGTTCTCAACCTATGGGTCATGTTCCATTTGTAACAATGAAAATACATCCTGCATATCAGATATTTACATTATGATTCATAACAGTAGCAAAATTACAGTTATGAAGTAGCAACGAAAATAATTTTATGATCGGGGGTCACCTTAACATGAGGAACTGTATTAAAGGGTCGTGGCATTAGGAAGGTTGAGAACCACTGGACTAGAGGGTCTCTGAGGTCCTTTCTAGCTCTGAAATTATAAGATTTAACAAGATAATCTGAAAACCTCTAGTAATATTTTAGTCATGTCTGACTCTTCATGACCCCATTTGAGGTTTTCTTGGCAAAGATACTGGAGTAATTTTGCTGTTCCGTTCTCCAGCTCATTTTACAGATGAGGAAACTGAGGCAACCGGGGTTGAGTGACTTGCGCAGGGTGACACAGTAAGTGTCTGAGGTTGGATTTGAACTCAGGAAGATGAGCCTTCCTGACACCAGGCCCGGTGCTCTATCCACTGGGCCACCAATAGAAATGAATCCTGCAAAGCTCCAGTGACCAAGATTGCCTTCAAAGAAAAGATGTAAGAACTCACCTCTCCCTGCTTCTTTGCAGAGATGGGAGATTCCGAGCAGGGAACACTGCATATTTTGTCAGATGCTTTTGATAAGTTGGTCGGTTTTGCTGAATTGTTTCCTCCCTCTCTCCTTTTTAATTCTTCATTAAAATGGATTATTCTCTGGGAGAGGAAGAGGGAGGAATACATTGGGGAGTGTAGGTGACGTTAAAACAAAAGGTACCAATAAAAATGAATTTTTTTTTCAAAGAAAGAAGTCTGTTTTTCCCATCTAGTGTTTTTTCCATGCACTCCCCCGTCACAGAATTTGTAATTCAAATTAGGAGCTGGGCTTTGCGTTTGGCTCCGGGTCCACTGAATGCTGGGTGTGTGTAAGTGTGTGGAAGCACAGTGGGATATTATCCCTCTGGGAGATGTCAGCATTTAGACCCTTTGGTCATTTCCACACGGACGTCAGGCTTGTACTGAAAGGCCGTTTAGTGTCTGTTCTTCCAAGTCTGGGGAAACCCGTCCACTCATAAACATTGGTTGTGAACTTACTTGCCATCTGGAAAATGATGATGTAAGGGAAAGAGGAAGCTCAGATTGATGGAAGAGCCCTGGGCTGAGAGGCAGGAGGCCTGGGTTCTAGCCCTGCCATTGATTCCCTGCGTGACCCTGGGCAAGGATCTGGATTTCTGTTTCTCTGTCAAAGTCATCAACAAGCATTCATTCATTCATTCATTCATTCACCAGTTCCAGCGTGCTTTTCTGGGCCTGGGGATACAAAGACAAAAAACAACAACAGAAACAGCAAAGAACTGGGCAACTCCCTGCCCTCAGGGAGCATACATTTAAAAAAATATATCTTATTTCCCTCCCCACTTAATAGTACTTCATTTTTTACTATTACATGTAAATATGGTTTTCAAGGTTCACTTTTACAAGATTTTGAGTCCCCAATTTTTTTCCCTCTCTCTTCTCCCTCCTCCCCAAGTCCCAAGACAGCAAGCAATCCTGATATGAGCTATACGTGTACAATCATATTAAACATATCTCCACATTAGTCATGTTGTGAAAGAAGAATCAGAAGGAAAGGGAAAAACCACGAGAAAGAAAAACAACACATAAAGAGAAAACAGGAACATACATTTATTTTATCAGGGGAAATGACACTATGCATATAAGTGGGTTCAAATTATATACAAAGACAATGCAAAGTAATTTCGTAGGCTCATAGATTTAGAGCCAGAAGGGACCTCAGAAGCCTACTGATCCTTCATTTTATAGATAAGTAAACAGGAGAGACCCCATAGGAATAATAATTTCATATCTAGTGTTTATGAGTGGAAGGTTTTCCCCTTGTTGGAGGAACAGAAAGATAAAGGAACTTATCCAAAGCCACACAGATAATATGTGACAGAACCAGGATGGAAAAGGGGGGTGAAAGAGGGCAAAGAGTCCAGGGTGACTGAATTTATGAACCCAGGCAAATGGAAGGATGGTGGCACCCTCAACGGAAATCATTAAGTTTGGAAGAGGTATGGTTGGGAAGGAGAGTGAAGATGTTGGGCTCCATCTTGGACTTGAGTTTGGGATGCTTGTGGAACATTCAATGTGAATTGCCCAAAAGATAAATGGTATTGCAAGACTGGAGCTCAGGAGAGAGTTTGGGCCTGGATGTATAACTCTGGGAATCATTGCCTAGACATGATAATTAAACTCTTGGAAAATGTTGATGAGGTCATCAAGTGAGAATGCAGAGAAAGAGAAGAGGACCCAGTCCAGGGACTTGGAAGATATCTGTAGTTAGGGGATGAGGGATGATAAGCCAGCAGAAGAGACTGAGAATTAGCATCCAGGCAGGTAGAAGAGCAGAAAGAAAGCTGCCTCATGAAAATAAGAGGGGACAGAATTTCTAGGACCATAGAGACAGCTGTCAATAATGTCATATGCTACAGAAACCAAGAAGGATGAGGTCTGAGAAAAGTATGTTAGATTTGGCAATAATCAAAGGTGAGTGTCGGAGTAGGTGGTTTCTGAGATGTCTTCCAGCTTCAAATGATTCTCTTATTCTCCACATTTATTTATACTCACATTTATTATATTTCCATTTTTGTCCCTGTGCTGGAACACAGATAATAACAGTAATGGCTCACTTAATGACGAAAAGTTATGATGAGCTAGAAAAACACAAATAAACTCACATAGCTGTATGGAATATCAGTAGTGATGCTAAAGAAGTCAGAAAATGGGGGATATATATGATACTACAATTCTATTACATACAGCTCATTAAAATATTTATTAAATTTCAAATGGTAGTATCAACATTGCCTTGCTTGTCTGCACCCCTTCTGAATTCTCTTCTGCTCTCTTCTATGTAACTTTAAAATATTTTATTGGTACTCTTTCCTCTTTTTTTCCATCACTGTTACTGCCTGTTTACTCTCCTAACGCTCTCTCTTCAGATAAATGCCCTTTCTTTGTTTAAAAAGCAAAAACATAGTTGAACAAAACAAATTTGTGTTGAAATGTATACCCCATTCAGCTCTTGCAGTCCCCCACCTCTCTGCTAAGAGGTAAGAGATATAAGTCATTGTATTGCTCAGAGTTGTTCAGTTTTTCCAAGTTGTTTTCCTTTATCAACAGCTGGCATTTGTAGAGTGTTTTATGACTGACAGTGTTTTCTATTCATTCCTTTATTTTATCTTCACAGCAGCCCTGTGTTAGATAATAATCACCCCTATTTAAAGATGAAGACACTGAGACTGAGATCACATAGCTCTGTATGTATGAGAGTCAGGATTCAAACCCAAGTCCAAGTTGTGATTCCAGGTTCAGACCTCTTTTCTTACCACTACAATACTTCAGTGCCAGACAGGATAGATAAAAGTGTAGACCTCTGTATGTGGGGGCTTCTCACTATGTGTGGAGAGGTCTCTAGTGCATGTCTATGCACTTGGGAGCTGCACAGGGGGTAGCAAGGCCTGGTGAACAGAGATGTCTGCAGTCAGGAAGACTTGAACTCCTGCCTCTGACCAGCCTGATGCTGTCAGAGGCAATGACTGCCCAGCCTATGCCCAGACTAGCTTATGATCAAGGGCAGATCACTTCACTTTTTGGTACCTTCAGGTAACTGTCTAAGAATCTAAGTTACAAACAGAGTTGGCAAATCTGCCTTAATAGACTTTCCATTCTAAGAGCTCCCCCCAATAATGAAATAACAGGCTCAGACCAGGAAAAAAAAGAGGAAATAATCCATCCATTACTACAAAGCTGAAAAAGCTAAGGCAGGGAAGGGGTTTGGTGACTTGTCCAGGGTCACATAGAGAATGAAGATTAGAAACTGAACTCCCCAATTTAATACTGGGAGGGACCTTGGAGGCCACCCCCTTATTTTATTTTATTTTTTCTCTTTATTTTACAGATGAAGAAATCAAGGCCCAGAGAAACGAAGCAAGCTGCCCAGAGTCACACAGCTAGTAAGACTTTGAGGCACTGTTTGAACCCAGCTATTGCTGATGCCAGTTCAGAGCTCTATGTACTCAGACTCCAGGAAATATGGTGCTTTTTCAAGATACTGCATCTCCATTGACCTAAATTTAAGAATTTAGAGGTCATCTGTGTGATTCTATTTTTTTGAGATGACATGTTAATTTTTATTCAAAGTTCCCTTGGGTCATCATAGAGCCAGGCTGGAGCAGGAGAGCTCCTGTTTTATTGGGCTTCATTCATTCATTCATTAATTCATAGTAGTAGTCTCTAAATGTTTTTCAGAATTGAGTCTAACATTCATAATCTATTCATAATTCAAGAACTTTTATTGCATGCATAATGTGTACCTTGCAAGTCTGGATCCTCCTTCCCTACATACCCCCCACAAATATGTAGATAAATAGACAGACAGATAGATAAATAGATGCTAGATATAAGGCAGCGAGGTGGTACAGTGGGTAGAGCACCAGGCCTAGAGTCTCAGGAAGACCTGAGTTCAAATCTAGCCTCAGACACTAACTAGCTGTGTGACCCTGGTCAAGTCACTTCACCCTGTTTGCCTTAGTTTCATTGTCTTATCAAATGAGCTGGAGAAGTAAATGGCAAACTGCTCCAGTATCTTTGCCAAGAAAAACTCAAGTAACATCACAAAATGTTGCACACCAGTGAAACCACTGAACAAAGAGAGAGAGAGAGAGAGATAGACAGGCACAGAACTGTGTCAGGTATGACCCAGGCTTGCTGTATGGAAAACCTAGGAAGGTCCCTTCACATTCTGAGTCTGCATTTCCCCTGGCTATCAAGCAGTGATGATGTCTATGTCTGAGCACCTTCATCGGGTGCTTCGATAAACTCTAAAGCAGAGAGAACTTTAAGAGAGCTGATCACCTGAGTTTGACTTTCCCTACCCATCCCACAAACTGTAAGGAATTGAGTTAGTTAGTCTGCGTTAGAGCCAGAAGATGTTTTGATTGGCTCCCTCTTCACCCTAGGCCAGAAATTCTTAACCTGGGGCTCGCGAACTTACTTAAAAAATTATTTTGATGAATGTATTTCATGTAATTGGTTTCCTTTGTAATACTATGTATTTTATTTTAAGCAATTAAAAATATGATTCTGAGAAGGGGTCTATAGGCTCCCCCAGGGGGGTCTATCACACAGAAAAGGTTAAGAACTTCTGGTCCAGGCAACCCCTCAAAGCTGAAATTATACCCCATTCAGAACACGGGAAAATATCTTTAATATTCTATTAGGTTCAAGAGGTATTCCTTGTGAACCTCCCTCTGAATCTAGCTATAGTGTGGGAGAGAGAGAGATGAAGTTGACCCAGGCTCTCCCTGTCTCCAGACTCTGCTTCCAGAAAACAAGACCCCCTAGCATGGAAGAGATTACACACACACACACACACACACACACACACACACACACATACACACACGCACACACGCATGCACACGCACATGCACATACACACACGGAACAGACACAATGCTGGTAGTCAAGGAAGGTTTCATGGAGGAAGGGGACCTTGAAGACAGGTTAGTATTTGAGTAGGCATTTGAGGAGAATAGGAAAGATGGCTTTCTGGGATGGCATTCTGGGAGGGAGAAGCAGCAAAAGGTAATTTCCCCTCACTGGGCCTCAGTTTCCCCATCCATGAACCAAGGAGATGATAAATTCCTACCCCAGTAACTTCCTATGGTTGCTTCATGGAACATATGAGAGAGTATTGTAAGAGAACTTTGGACAGATGAGTGGCACCCTCCCAAATGCCTGGCTCTGACCGGGGTGTTGTTAGATTCCTGGAACAGCTGGGAAGCTGTGAGCCAGCTGTGGGGCCTGGCCCAGCTGATGCCAGCAGGGACAAAGAGGATCGCTTGTTTCTGACATTTCCTAGATAGGGCTCTTCCTTGTGGCCAGAGGGGGCTGGATCACAGATGGGGCAGTGGTGGGGCCGAATCCTTACGTCGAGGGAGGACTTGTCTCTTTTAGGGCAGTTGTAGGGGATGGGGTGAGGGGAGGTTCAGAGTGATTGATATACCATGTTCAAGGGCCAGAGCAGGACGGGAGATGAACCCAATGTTCTCTGCCTGGGTGAGACCCCATTTTCAGAATTGTTTCCAGATCTGAGCATTATGATTTAGGAAGGAAATTGACATGCTGGAGAGCTCCCAGGATGGGGAGGAGACCAGAGGTCAGGCTAGCCAAAGTCTGATGGAAGGAACTGGGAATATCTTTAGCCTGGAGGAAAGAAGATTTGGAGGGATGGAAAGAAATGCTAACTGTCCTTTAAGTATTTGAAGGGACCTCATGGAAGGGAGGCCATGCTCCCAGAGAACAATGGGGCAGCACTTCATCCAAGGGAAGACCTCCTAACAGTTCTATCCTCAGATGGAATGGGATGTACTCCCTGCCAGATTGGGGCTGGAGAGGGACTTCCTGCATCGGGAGGTGGATTACACTAGATGTCCCCTGTTTCTCAGAATGCCTAGGATTCTGTGACTCTCATGATGTTCTCCATAGCTCCTATTTCTAAAACACTTTCAAGTTTACTAAAGCATACCTTCACAACCTCCCTGGGAGGTAGGAAGGAGAAAAGGGTTCTTAACCTATTTTTTGGCCCGGACCCTTCTGGCAGCTGATGAAGCCTATGTTCCCCTTCTGAGAACTGTGTTTTTAAATACAGAGGAGTGTCAAAAAAATAAAAGATGAGTAAAATAAAAGTAATTTTTTCCCCTATCAAAATTTAGATCTATCCACAGACCCTGAGGGTTAAGAACTCCTGTAGCAGAGATACTTTTGTTCATCTGCATCGGGATTTTAAGGGACGGACTCATGGCTATACTCACCTCTAAGCTAAAGGCTAGGTTTGTTGATAAGCTATTAACCATTGGTGGAACGGTCTCTCACATGAAATGGACACAGGGAGACATGTGCTTCTGTGTCCTCACCCATTATGAGTCCCAGTTTTGGTCTGGCACTGGGAAATGAAGCTACACACATAACCACAGCCCAGGCAATTGGCAGGAGCAGATAGACAGATGTGGAATGAACCAAGGAAGCTAAAAACTGTGTGGTTTTATACTGAAAGAGACAAAGGGAACTCTGGAATCTCTTAAAGATGCTATAGTCTAGGATGAGACCCTAAGTATCTCTGAATGTACCAATCTTGAGTAGGTCATACAAGGATAACCATCAGGGAGGCTGTGTGATATGGTGGAAAGAGCTCAACTTGGAATCATGGGACCTGAGTTCAGATCCCAGCTTTGCCAACTTTCTGCTGATGTGACTTTAGTCAAATCGTGATCTCTTTGGGCCTCAGTTTATGGGAAGCTGGACTTGACAGCCTCTTGATAGGATTCTTTGACTCCTTTCCAGCTATGATCCTCTGACCTTCATTTGGTTCAGTTAACAAGTAATTAGTAAAAGCCTACCATGTGCAAAGACAATGTATGGGGCACTGGGGATACAAAAATGAAAGCCCCTGCCCCATGGGACAAGGTTGGTAGAATGCCTGTGGTGTCCTCATGACATGGAGACATCTGCCATTTTGACAGTCTTCCTGTGTGTCCCTCTTCTTCCTTCATCCAGGGGAAGGAAACCAGGTAATCAGCTTATAATCCTATAGGACTCTATACAATTGCATACAGTTGAGGCACATGGCACAGAGATAAAATGACTTGCCCAGGGTCATACAGTTAATAAGTTGTGATGGGATTTGGATCAAAAGAGACTTCAGGAGTCATTCAGCCTTTCTCCCCCTCACCCCCTCTCCCCTCTTTCCCTATTTTATAGAGGACAGATCTGAAGCCCAGAGAAGGAAAGCAGGTCTTGAACGTGGGCTGGCTGAGTCCACATTCAGTGCCTTGAGCCCACACTACACCACGTTACACTGCAGCTGCCTCTGTTTCCTGAGCCATCCCCCTTTTAAATTATTCTTGTCTGAGCATGGCCTTGTTGAGGCCGAGTGGATGGACCCTTTGAAAGGAGGTCCGCGCCTGCCTGTCTGTGGCTCAGACATCCTTCCCCAAGGGCCGGACACTGGCTGTTTCTCCAAGTTTTCAAATGAGGGTGAAATCAGCAGACACCCGCTGGTTTAATGACCAGATCAATAGCCCTTTATACAGCGAAAGGGGCTGGGGGTGGGGGGGAGAGAAAAAGTGGATTTTGTCCGAAGCTGCATGTGCCGTGGAAAGCGGCCAACTCTTTGGGATGAATAGCCCCTTTAATGTTCATTTCTAGCCAGTGAAATGTGTTTTTCACAGCTTCATTAGGTACTCTGTACTAAAGTATGTGTGACTCCCCGACCAGAAGGGTTGGGGCTGGGGGATGGCGGCTTCATCTTTGGGATTCTTTGACTCTGGAGTCACTGGCCAGGTGTTCCCTTTAGAGGGGTCTACGTCCCCCAAGTGTTGAAGGGAAGCCTCATGCATGATGGTCAGTCCTTCAAGGCTCCTCCAGGGTCCCATCTCCTCCAAAAGTCATGCTTGCTTCTTCCAGCTCCCAGTGATGGCTTCAACCTCTGACTGTTCAGCCCCAATAATCTAACAAGTGATGAAAACTGGCTTCTCTATCTTTCCTTCTTCCATTACCTTTCAATGGCCATCCAGTCAATGACAATCAGAAATGCCGAGAAGCATACAAGTGTTTGGAGTTGGAAGTATTACAGAAAATCTACCAGGCTTATATATCCATATCTATATATAGACACATATATGTATGCGTATGTATGTATATGCATATACATATACATACATACATACATATATATATATAAAATTGGTTTCATTTTTGGGTGCATTTAAAGGCATTTATTTCTAGAAGGGGTACATAGGCTTTGTTGTTGAGTCATTTTTCAGTCATGTTCAAATCTTTGTGACCCCATCTGGTGTTTTCTTGGCAGGGACACTGGAGTGGTTTGTCATGCTCATTTTACAGATGAGGCAGACAAAGTTGAGTGACTTGCCCAGGGTCACCCAGCTAGTAAGTGTCTGAGGCCAGATTTGATGTCAGGAAGATGAGTCTTCCTGACTCCAGGCCCAGTGCTCCATCCACTGAGCCTCCTAGCTGCCTTCAGTTAGGCTTTTACCAGGCCACTAAAGGCACCCCATGATGCAAAAGATTTAAGAACTCCTGCTTCTAGCCTAACCTTCTTTTATGGGGGAGGAAACAGGTCCAGAGAGCAGAAGGGACTTGCTCAAAGTCTCACAGTAAGTTGCTGGCCTGGCACCAGAATTCAGGTTTGCTGACCCCCAGCCCTGGTCCCTTCTGTCATTTCAAGCTGACCTTTCTCTGAAGTCATTCACCTAAATTCAGTGACACAAAGTTTGGCCTGCCTTTGAGGGCAGCCCTGATGTCCGGGTGGAAATGAACAAAGGGGCCAAATGCTGATGTCTCCCAGAGGGATAACATCCCACTGGGCTTGCAGACGTGGTCATGGACCAATAGCACCAGCCACAAATCCTGGCTGCCCAATGCAATTACCCATTCATTTTTTTTACCAATTCATTTTGAGGGTTTGGATCCCTCTCCTGAACTGTTAGCTCCCTGAAGGCAGGCCCTACTCGCTCTTCTTTTTTTTCTTTCCCTTTTTGCTGCAGCTAGTGGAGGGATGGTCACCTAAAGGACATGTTGCTGAGGGGACCCAGATCATCCTGTCCCTACTGAGCTCCTGGAGGTGGCAAAGCAAAGTATGTGGCAAACTCTTCCTCCCTCTCCCTCCCCTCACCATTCTCTGAGGTGTTTGGGGAAGCAACCCTGGGGAATCTGAATAACCCTGTCCAGCTGCCTTTGGGACTAAGGGACAACTGGGAAGAGATTGGGGAGAAAGGACATCAAGCTGGGTTGTTCCCCTGAGTCAAAGTTGAACTGGAAAGAGACACTTGCTTATGAGGCACAAGGAAAGGTGATTCCTTCCCCTTGACCTTTGGGAGACTGTGTGTCTCAAACCTGGTTTCATGGAATCTGCATCATTTTATTATTCTCATTATTAAATATAATATGACAATATATTAGATAAAAATTTTATAAAGTGACATCCTATATAACATATTATAATAATATAAAATAACATATTAATATTCATATTTATAATGTATTCTCATCTTGCTCAATGAAGTTCAGATGGAAACTGTCCTGGGGCAAATCACTATCCTTCTATTATTCTTTGTATTTCATATTCTGCAGACTGTTGGGTAGTTTGGGGAGAGGGAACACCAGGAGATGGGGGACTTGGGAAAGACTTCACGTAGAAAGTGGTGCCTAAACTGAACTTTGAAGAAAAACAGGGATTCTAGCAGGTATAAATGGGGAAGGGGCACATTCCTGGCTTGGAGGTGGCCAGTAGGAAGGCACCAAGGAAGGAAAAGAAGAGCCTAGTTTGTGGAACAGCCAGCATGCCAACGCGGCTTGACTATGGAGGGTGTATTTAATCAAATCAGTCAACAAACAACATTTGATAGACCTCTACCATGTGCCAGGGGGCTGTGCTGGGTGCCCGGAGTAGAAATACAATGGACGGAAACCACCCTCTTCACAAAGAGCTGATGTTCTAACAGAGAAAGGGAGTGCATATTAGCAACATATATTGCTATATTGCAATTTATAAAGCATAAAGTGATTAAATATACATATATACAAAGGAGTTAGATGCAGGGCAGTTTAGGAAGATACTAGGACTAGCCCGAGAAAGGCTTCAAGTGAGTTGTGCCTTAAAGGAACAGGAGTCTGTGAAGGAGAGGTATTCCAGGAATGCAGAATGACCAATGCAAAGAAACAGAGGCAGGGGCTAGAGTGTTGTATCTGAGGAGTAGAGTAGGATGGTTTGGCTGAATTGCAAATGGTGGGATAGAGTAATAACCAATCAATGTGAAAGAAGAAGTTGGGGTAGCCCGTGGAGTACTTTAAAAGCTAAACAGAAGAGCTGATGTTTTATTGTAGAGGAAATAGGGAGCAGCTGTGGTTGGTTGAGTAGGGAAGTTACATGGTCAGATCTACACTTCAGGAAAATTGCCTTGGCAACAGCTTGTAGGATGGGCAGGAGAGGTGAGAGCCTCAAGTCAGGTAGACCAATTAGGAGAGAGCTGATGAGAGCTTGAATTAAGATGGCATGTGTGAGAGAAGAGAAAGGGCTGGGTACCAGAACTGTTCAACAACCATTTATTAAATACCTGCTATGTGCCAAGCACTGTGCTAGTGAAATTTAGAAGAGATGAATGTAAAGTTTTATTCTTAGGTCTAAGAAAGCAACGGTACCAGTAGGGAATTAGGGGAGTGGAATGGTAAGGGAACTTGAAGATCTTCCCTGCCCTTAATGGGCCTCACTTGGAGCCTGACAAGAGAAGCTTGCTTAGGGGAGGCTTGTTTTTTGTCACATCTTTTGTTACTTTGTAATTAGGCAGTGGGTCACGAAGGTTGTGATATCTTCTGACCCTGGAGAAGGCTATCTATCTATCTATCTATCTATCTATCTATCTATCTATCTATCTTTTATCTATGTATGAGGTGAGATTTTGCTTTGGGACTCACTTATGGGAAGAGTTGTGTGATTTGGTCAGATGAATTAGGGCAGCCGTTGAGCCCCCCAGCTTTGAAAACCCAGATGTTAGTGTTTCTCTCTCTGGTAACTAACACTGTACATATGTAATGTTCAGACAGCTAGAAGCCCTGTCTGTTGGTCTGTTGAATAGTATTATTTTCTCCGTATTTTTTGTCTGCTTGTAATTTCTGTTTGTATTTACTGAAGTTCAGGGTGCTGAGTTTTTCCCCTGAACTAAATTAATTATGTGTGTGTGTGTGTGTGTGTGTGTGTGTGTATGTTTGATTAAAGTAAGATTGTTAACCCTCTTTTGAATTGCTTTCCTTTAGACAAGCAGATCAAAGAACCTGTGCTAGCAGCCATCCTGGGTGTGCTAGGGTGCTTGCTGATACAGGGAGCTATCCTAGGATAGAATGATTGAATATTAGATTTTGGTCAGACATTGGAACTTAGATTGTTAGATCTGAAAGACACTTAATTATATAGAACATAGATTATCCAAGCTGGGGGAGACCCTTAAAGGCTGTCTGAGGATCCTTTCATTTTATAGGGAAGAAAATTCAGCCCAAAAGAGTGGAACTTGCTTGCCCAAGGTCACACAGAATTAGAACAAGGAGCCAGGTGTCCTGACTCCCAGCATGGCTTTCTCTCTCTCTCTTTCTCTTTCTCTTTCTCTCTCCATTGAACTGCTCTGAAGATTTTGTTCGCTTGCACAATGTTGCCCTGCATATGTGGTTTAGATTGGAATGTTTGTTTGTTTTTAAAGCTTCCTCTTTGGGATAGAGTTTGGGGAGGGGTCAGGGGACAGGCAGAGCAGAAAAGATTGCTGGAGTTGAATGAAGAGCTGCCCGTCCGCAGTTGAGACATCTTGGTGTAGTACAAAGGACCCTGGCTTTGGAATTAGGTTCTCACCTCCTTGCTGCCCCTGGACTGGATGACCATGGGCAAATTATTTGGCCTCTCTGAATCTCAAATTTCCTCATCTGAAAAATGAGAATAATACTACTTGCATTCTGTCACCCAAAAGGTTAATGTAAAGATAGTGATTTATAAACTATTAAGTACTTATAGGAATGAGTCTTATTTTCTGTCCCTGGCATGTAGGGCCTGTAAGAATTGGAGGAGAAAGGGTGAGGCTCCAGGAAGAAAGTCCATTTACTGCCCTGACCAAGCAGAATTATGAATGCCCAGTTTCACTATTTAGAGTCCAAACAGTCCTGGATCAGGACAGGATGAGGCCTCCGGGATATTGGAAAGATACCAAGTAAATAACATGTCTTAATGGAAATTGTGCTAGATTTGGAGTCAGAAATGCTGAGTCTGAGCTCAGGTTCCAGCACTTTCTGGCTGTGTAACAATGGGCACGTCATAAGCGATCACTCAATAAATAGCATATCAATGAATGCCCAGGAAAAAATGACCTGGCTGAGCACAGATATACAGACTGGGGGCACGGGCGTGGGCATGGGGGCAGACTAAGGCGCCGTAGTGCACAGAGCAGGAAGTCTGGAAGACCTGTGTTCAAATGAGGCCCCCAGACACTTACCAGCTGTTTCAGGTTAGGCAAGTCACTTGGCCTTGGACTGCCTCAGTTTCCTTATTTGTAAACTGGGGATGATAATAATAACAACTGCTCCTTGGGCCTTTTGTGAGTGTCGAAGGAGTTAACTTATGTAAAACACTTTGCAAACCTTTAGACGCCATACAAATGCTAGCCATAATTACGTCATGAGCGAGCTAGTTGGATGCATTTCAACTTCCCATACAAAGTGTTTATTCCTTTTCTAGGCAGTGCCTGAATCATCCAGTTAAATAACCAGATTCTTTGTATTTTGAAAGAGCACAGGCCTTGGAGCCAAAGGGGCTATAACTGAATTCCAGTTCTGCCCCTGGCTTGCCATGTGACTGTCCAGACTGCCCATGTCCTCCAGCTTGGAGTGGAAGACAGAGCCAAGACCTGGGGTTCAGCTCTCACCTCTTACACATACGGGCTGTGTGACCTTGGGAGCAGGTTTTATTTAACCTCTTTAAAAAACCCCCCAAATAAAACAGCTTTCTGTTTCCCCGTCTGTAAAATGGGAATAATATTATCTGGAGCATAAACCTCACAGAATAGTTGTGAGGCTCAAATGAGATAGTGGAGACCTTGCAAGATTTAAGTTGTTAATGGGAATGTCAGTTACTAACCTCCTGGTTTCTTTTTGGTGAAATATGGGGGATCTCTAAGCAACCCTCAAGCACTAAACTCTAATCCTGCTGCTCAGACTTAATCTGGGAGCCTGGACTCAATCTGGGACAGTTCAGAACAGAGTCAGCCAAGGTTTGGGATCCACAGCTTTTAGAAAATCAGTGTTTGAAAAGCAGCTTTGGAATATTCTTTCTTTCTTTTTTTTTTTTTGGTTTTCTTTTTGGATCAGCTTTTAAAACTTGCCTTTTATTATAAACTTCACATCAGTGAGACATTTCAATATGTAAAGAACAAAGAAAGATTGTACATAAAAACATAAACTTCTATTATTGAAGTTTAAACATATATGCACATACATATGTGTATAAAATTCAATGGGACAGTAACAAAACTGCTTGTGTATCTATGTCTTTTTCTGAACTTCCTTCTGATCACTTCTGTGTATATTTTAAAAAGTGGATTTCTATTGACATTTTGTTTCTCAGTCATTTCCCAGTGTGTCCATTCCCCTACTCCTCCCAGAGAGTCTTCTTTTATATTAAATAATTTTTTAAAAGTAATACCAATATATTGAAAAAGTCTGACGCTAAACAACACAACATTCTCCATGTAGGTTCTGCCCACCTCAGCAAAGAAGCAGGAGGAGGTGCCTTCTCATATCACTTCTTTGGGGCCAACTTTGGTTGTTCTAATTTAGAAGCTTTCATTTTCAATTATTTTGTTGTTTACTATCTCTACTTCTGTAGTTGTACTCACGGTGTATTGTTTTCCTGGTTTTTCTTACTTCTCTTTGCATCAATTCATATAAGTTTTCCTTGGATTCTCTGTCTTCCTCATGGCCATTGTTTCTTTGAACAATACGGGGTTATTCTATTGCATTTGTATGCCACAACTTGCTTAACTATCTCCTCCTCACTCCACCCCCTGCCCCCCAATATATGGGCATCTACTTTGTTTCCAGGTTTTTTGCTGTCACTGAAAAGTGTGGCTATAAATATGGTGATGTATTTGGACCTCTCTTTTTGCAAATGCCTTTCTTGGAGTGTATGCTTAGTGATGGGACCTTGGGGTCAATGGGCACGGTCATTTTGGTCATTTTTCATGTAATTCCAGATTAAGGTAGGTGGTGTGGAGAGACTGGCCAGTGAGAGGCCAGCCCTTGGAGCATGAATGGAAAAACACTTATTAGATGCTAAGTGCAAAGCATTGCGGTCCATGCTAGGGATACAGATAGAAATTTAAGCCAAATCCCTGAACTCAGCAAGCTCAATTTTAATGGGAGAGGCATTGCACATAGGAGACTTCACCTGCAACTCAAATGGTGAGGTACCATGTTCCTTAAGGTACAGCAGCAAAGTAGACATAAATGCATCTTCTTTAAATATGATTCCAGTGATAAAATCCTTTCAGTTTCTGACGTTGAACCATTTGACAGCGCCAAGGGCTTTGGTGGTGAGAATTTTCTTTTCCAGGTCTGCAGTAGCTGTGACTGCAGCCCCCAGAGAAGCAGTCACCAGGCAGGCCACATCCCCACGGGGATTGCCTCATGGGATGATGGCTGCAGGGGCTGGGTTGGCAGCAGAAATGGTGGTCTGGAGCATGCTGCCAACCATGGCAGGGTTCTTGGGCTTTACCTATCAATGTGGGTCAGCAATTGGTGTAGAGAAAGG
>CM053583.1:56349711-56381009 GCA_028627135.1 Pseudochirops cupreus | reverse complement strand
TTTCCCCCTCTATTGTAACAATTCTCTCTTGCCTCTTCCATGAGATGTTCAACCCCATTCTGACTCTCCCTCTCTCCTCTCAATCTAATCCTCTCTCTCCTCACAATTTCACCATTTGGAATATTATCCCTTCCTATTCAATTGATCTTATGCCCTCTATGGATTCATTTATACATATACTCAGATATGTGCTTGTTTGCATATGAAAACCCTCTTATATAAATTTATGTGTATGTATATGTATATATACATTTGTGTTCCCTTGTGGGGTACTACTTTTCTCAAGGCTCTTGGTGGGTGCTGGATTATCTGTGGTGGGATCTCAGGGGAGGTGGTGGTTGAGGCTGTAGTGTTGATTTGGCTTGGCAGGCACATGCTGCCTCCAGTCTCTTAACCTCGGTATGCCTCAGTGTTCTCAATGGCAAAATGAAGATGATATGGCGCTTACCTCTCAGGATTCTTGTGAGGATAAAAAAATGAAATAATAATCATAAAGTTTTTAGCATAGTGCCTAGCACACAGTAGGTGCATAATAAATGCTTCTCCCCTTCCCTTTCCTTCCTTCCCCTGGTTTCCCTTGCCTTGCTTCCCTTCCCCAGGTCTACATAGTCCTACTATTGATTCTACTCAGTCTGGCCCAGTGGAGAGAAGTTTGGGCTTAGAGTTGGGAGGACTCGGGTTCCAAATCTGCCCCTGATGTTCACTAGCTGTACAATCCTAATCAAGTCACCTAAACTTCTCAGACCCTTAGTTTCCTCATTTGTAAAGTGGATAATGATAGCACCCCCTCACAGGAGAGCTATGAGGATTCAATGAGAAAGTGCCTAATGCCCTGTGCAAACCTTAAAGTCTCCTCTCACACCAGCCTCTGTCCTTGGTGGACACCTTGGCACTGGGTTTGGAGTCAGAGCTCTGCCACCTGGGGTGAAGCCCTCAGCCTCTCTGAGCCTCAGTTTCCTTTTATATAAGATGAAAGTTGGCTTCGAGGACCTCTGGAGGCTCTTCTACTTCTCAGTCCTACATACAGAAAGGCTGTAGCTCTGTAACACAATTCAGCAGCTCAGAAGGCAGGGGTCAGCTGACTCAGTGAAATGGCCAATTAATAAGCAAACCAATTAATGGGTCTACTAATTAATTTAATTAGTCACTAATAGTCCTTTATTAGATCATGAGCTCCTTCAGGGCAGGGACCTGTTGCTTTTCATCTTTGCAGCCCCAGACCAGCCCCGGGGCTGTCACAGAAACTGCTAGTTATATGGGTTTGCTGAATTGAGTTAGTCATCAGTCATTGCAGGCAGTGTTCTGTTTCTGTCAGTGGCTCCCCCAGGGCTTAGCACACCCCACTGCATATAGTTGGTGCTTACTAAATACTGGTGGGAGGAAGGACTTATAGGATAATGAGTGTTAGAGATGCTGAGGCCTTAGAGACCACGGAGCCCAATGCCCTTGTTGACCAGAGGAGAGAATGGAGGCCCACACAGGGTCCTGCCTTTAGGTTCATCCTGCAGGATAGGGCCCCAGTACAGCCAAGTGCCCATCCCCTGAAGTACTTGAATTCTCACTATTTGATGCTAAAATTATGTAACATATGGCAAATGATTGCAGTCCAATGGTAATATACAGTCTGAATTTGAATAATGCAACCACTTCAGGGGATTCATCATTTGCATTAATGGAAAGAAGGCTGGATTTGTAGTCAGGCTCCAAGATGGGTTTGAATCCTTCCTCTCTCACTTTCTACTGGGGTGACTGAGGGTTAAGCCACTTTCCTTCTCTCTGGGCCTCAGTTTCCTGATCTGTAAAATGAGGGAGTTGGAACCGATGATGTTTAAGTTCTCTTAAAGCTCTTAATCCTGTGATCCTACTCCTAGCCAGAGCTATAACCTAGTAGACATTTAAAGCTACAAGTCTTTGTAGAGCAGCCTAGTCTAGGGATCTTGGGAGATGCTGGAGAAGGAGGAAGGGTTGCGGTTCCTGCCTTCAGGGAGTTCATAGTCTGATTAGGAGGACACAGCAAAAGATAAACCAAAAAACCAAAGGATGAGTAACCAAGAACGTGTGGGCCTTCCTGGTCACATTCTTATTCTCACAGACCTTCTCCCCATTTTACAGATGAGCCCAAGGAAGGGGCTGTGACTTGCCTTGGGTCAATAATAGCAGAGCCAAGTCTTGGACTTGGGCCTTCTGTGTTCTTTTTGCTAAAGGACACATCTTGATGATGGATGAGATCACCATAGCACCAACCTCATAGGGATGTGGCCAGGATTGTAATTCTAGACCTGGAGGCAGCATGTGCCTGGCAAGCCATCTCTTTCCAAATCCTTCATTTTACAGATGGGGAAACTGAGGCCCAGAGAGGTTAAGTAATTTGCCCAAGGTCACACAGGGCAGGATCTAAATTGTATTCTCTGATTCCAAGTCCACTCATGTCTTTTTTTCTCACCATGTCATACTGCCTCGTCATGTAATTTTACACATACATGAATCTTAATCCCTCATCCAGACTAAGAATTCTCTTCAAAGCCCCTGGAGGCAATATCCAAGTGGGATGGGAGGCTTCTCAAACTTACAGATTCTGGCTCCTTTTAATAGAGGATCCAGTTTTTCGTTCCTGTGGTTGGGAATGCTGCTCTTAGTGTCAGAAAACCTGGGTTTGCCTCTCTGCCGCTGCCAATTATTAGCTAGGTCACCTTGGACAAGTCCCATGCCATTTTTAACCCTCACTTTCCTGCTCAGAAAAATTAAGGGATTGAACCATAAGGTCTCTGTGGTCCCTTCCATCGATAAATAGTCTCTGTTCTGAAGTCCATTTCAGCCCTCACTTTCTAGAGGGCTTTGTTTCAGAAGGTCCTGTAAACTGCTGCAATTCTGTGATCCTGAGATGCTGATTTCCGCCCCCCCCCCCGCCCCATATCCCTCATCCTCAGGGGACACGGATACTAAACCCAATTCCCATGACTTGCAGTAGTCTTCTGGAGCCAGCCTACTCACAACAGTTGATTGTTAAATTTTCTGCGTGAGCATTCATACCTCAGAAATTGGCAGACACTACCTATACATCAGGGCTTGATTTAATGTTTTGTTGATTATCTAGACTTAGGAAAGTGATGGGAAAATGTTAAAATGTAGGTTAATTTTAAAAGTGTGCTGGTTTTTTTTTTTTTTACCCTTCTGGAGAGCTAATTGTTAAAAATTGTTAAATTGTTAAAAAATGTTAAACATTTACCAGCACATCCTTCATTAGACTATAGGTAAATGATCTCTGAGAATTTATTTTTTATTCATTTAAAAACATTAGTCTGGAAGAGAGTCCATGAGCTTCAGCAGATTGTCAGCGGGGTCCATGACACACAAAAGGTTAGGAATACCTGCCCCAGATGCCCTTGACCTTGTCAATGTCCTTCCTAGAGGTACCTTAGAACTGAGAACACCCTCCATGTGTGGCATGATCAGGGCAGAGGACAGTCAATCACCTCCCTCACCATGGATGTGAAATCTGGATGAGTTTTCTGAGCCCAAATAACAAGACTTGACCTCTTAAATTTCATCTTGTTTGACTCAAATCCTGACTCCAGCATCTATCCAGATCCCAATTACTTATACAATAATTTAGCCATCCCTCCCCATCTCTCCCAAGACCCCCTCTCCAAAACAGGGAAACCTCTATCCAAATTGATGCTGACAGTTGAAATTCAGGGGATGTGATGGGTCTTTGTTCACTCTTGGGAGGCCTGGGAAGCTGTCTCTCATCAAGCTTGGCTCCTGGGCATACTGAGTTCTCTTCCAGGCCCCAGAAGCTTCACATTGTGGGGCTCATCTGTCCCTGGCTTCAGGATTCCCCTAACAGACTGCTGGAAATTGGGGAGATGAGGTCATACCCAACTCATGGGTCCCTCTGGCCAAGGACAAGGCCTTGATTCAGAGCAGTGCCAAATGAGAGCAAGAAGGATGACTCATGCTTCCAGCTTCCCTCTGAACCAGCCTCTCGCTGGGACCTTGCGATCACTTTTTACATCTCCCCCGAGTGCTGGTGACCAGAGGTGTTATTCCACCAGGTCGACTAGAAGCCATGTTTACCAAGAGCTGGCCAGTCAGACAATAGACCCCATTTCTTAAGATTTACAAAAGGATTTCCTCATAACAACCTTATGGGGCAAATAATAAAAATATTATCTCTATCTTACAGTTAAGAAAACTGATGCACCGCTAGGAGTAAAGATTTACATAGAATCATGCCAATAGAGAGTGGTCTTCTACGTCCAAGACTAGCCTTCTTGGCACAAAACCACAGGCAGGGATGGCAACAGAAATGCCAGCAAGATTCCTCTTCTCTCAGCCACTCTCTTCTGCTCCTTTCCCTCCTTGTTCATGTCCCTCTGTCCTGGTCTGAGGAGCCCAGGGCTGCCTTGATTTCCCCCTACTACTCCAGGGACGTTTTCTTGTTTTGGAGATGGGGTCTGGGGGGAGGTGGGGAGTGATGGCTAATTTATCGTTTGAGTAATTGGGATCTGGATGGATGCTCCTCTGTGTGCTGGAATCAGGATTGGAGCCAAATACAAGATAAAATTTAAGAGGTCAAGTCTTGCGTTTGGCCTCAGAATGTTCATTCGTGGTGAAGGAGGTGATAGCCTTACTGTCCTTAAGGTACTCTTGACCTTTTATGTGTCATGCATCCTTTGGGTCATCTTGTGAAACCCATGGACCCCTTCTCAGACTTTAAATGCCTAAAATCAAATATATAGGATTACCAAGGAAACCAATTATGTTGAAATTATTGTTCAGTTGTGTCTGACTCTTTGTGACCCCATTTAGGGTTTGCTTGGAAAAGATACTGGAGTGGTTTAGCATGTCCTTTGTCAGCTCATTTTACAGATGAGGAAACTGAGGCAAACAAGGTGAAGTGACTTACCCAGGGTCACACAGCTAGTGTCTGAGGCCAGATTTGAACTCAGGAAGCTGAATCCTCCTAATTTCCAGACCTGGCACTATCCACTATGCCACCTAACTGCCATGTTGAAATATAGTTAGCAAAATACGAAGAGAAAAAAGTCCTTGAACCCCCAGGGTAAGAACTTCTGACCAAGAGAAAGTCAACAAGTTTGGGAAGGAGATTGGAGGCTGTGCTGTGTGAGGATGAACTGAAGAAACAGAGTATGTTTGGTTTTAAAAAGAGAAGACTTTGAATACTGGAAGGGCTGTCATGGGGGTGGAAGGGATCAGGCTTGGTCCCAAAGGGTAGAGTGGAATGTATAAAGAGGCAGATTTTGGATGTGAATAAAGGACTTTTCATGACCTGAGCTATCTGCTGATGGGATGAACTTCCATCCCCTTGAGGTCTTTAAGCTGAGAATGGATTTCCATTTTCATTTCCATGAGGATGTTAGGCTAGATGATCCCCGAGGCATCTTCTAGCTTTGGACCCATGATTCTCCAAAACATGCCAAAGAATGCTACAGCATGAGAAATACAAGTCTAGGCCTGGTGTTTGACCCAAAACAGGTAATATTCAGCAACCTTTACTGAAATTTCAGATCTGACATTTGCTGCCTGTGTAACCTTGTAAGGCCCCAATTTTATCCTTTGAATAATGGGTGACTTATAAATCTCAGTCTATTATCTTAAATATAAAATTCTAGATCTCATTGAACTCAGTTTCTTTATTTTGAAAATGAGAGGATTAGATTACAGTGTCTCTTCTGGCTCTAAGTCCTATGATAGTCTTACTAGTGACACCTAATATATAAATCGACACATGTTCATGAGTCAAGAGAGCAACTTTTAAGGGAAGGGGACATGTACTTTCCCAGGAGCTTGGGAAGACTTTCAGACCTTTTCTGCTCTTGGGAGAAGCTGCAATAGCCTCAGTTCCAGGACTCTGGAACTTGTGTCTATCCTCCTGGTTGTTTGTTCTTCATTTTCGAAGAGGACCGATGATATCATGGGGCATGGGTGACTGGGATCTAAGTGAGGCAGAGCTGTGCGAAGTCATTAGCCTTACTCTGTCCTCCAGAGTCACAGGAGTGCAGTAGCAAGACATAGGTCAGGAGACTGGCGATGGCCTGGGATGCAGTGGATGACCTTGGCACCTTTGGTGTCTGACCAAACTCTGGGTGCTCCATGGCGCCTGCTTCAGCCACTTCCATGGCCATTGGAACACATTGTTCTCATCAGGCCATGCTATGAGGAAAGTCTTTACATGCTTGGAGTAGACATCCCCCTAACTTACCCACGGGTTTGAGACCTGTTGGTTACCTTCAACATGGTTTAGCCCATCTGCTGAGATGGTTTACCAGGGTGTGGCCATTGTGCACACTCTAGCTTCTTGGAGCCACAGGTGAAAGTTGAGTGACATCCAAAGGTGGATGAACAGCCCAGAAGAGGACTCGTCAGCCAGCCCTCACACCAAAGATGCCCGTCCTTCTTGAACACTCCATGTACTCTGTCTTGTAGAGCCTTGCTTGATTGCCTTTGGGGCAGGCTTCTTGACTGGCATCTGAATACCAGCCTCTGGCTATCCTTTTCCAGTTTGGAGGGTAAAACCCAGTGCCCATTGTCCTTGGCCCAATGTAGCATGACTTCTAGGCTTCGGCCTAGATTCAAGGTCTTCCACAATTTGATGCCTCCCTACATTTCCAATCTTTTATCTATCTATCTATCTATCTATCTATCTATCTATCTATCTATCTATCATCTGTCTATCTATCATCTATCTATCTATCTATCATCTTTCTATCTATCTGTTCATTCATTCATTTACTCATTTATTTATCTATTTCATTATTCATTGATTCATTCATTTGTTTATTTATTCCAATTTAATATCATTTGTGCATTCTACAAGTTAGTCAAATCAGGGGCTATCCATGCTCCCCCTCCCCCAGCATATCTTGTAGCCTGATGTGATGCATAGAGTTCTGGACTCCCAGGAAGACAAGGGTTGAAATCCTGCCCCTGGCACTTGCTAATCGTGTGGCCTTTCACAATACTTTCTCTGAGTCCTGGTTTCCTAGTCTACAAACTAGGGAAATAATAGCTATGGGATCATTCACAGGTCCTTGTGAGGCTCAAATCCAATACTATATGTAAAATGCTTTGTAAGCTTTAAACCATTATGTAAATATTAGTTATAGTTGTTCCTGGGCAGCTAGGTGGCACAGTGGATAGAACACCAGACCCGGAGTCAAGAAGACTCATCTTCCCGAGTTTGAATCTGACCTTACTTACTAGGTGTGTGACCCTGGGCAAGTCACTTAACTTCCATTTGCTTCAATGTTCTCATCTGTAAAATGGAGATGATAATAATAGTACCTACCTTCCAGGGTTGTTGGGAAGATCAAATGAGATAATAATTGTAAAATCCTTAGCACAGTGCCTGGGGCAGCTAGGTGGTGTAGTAGATAGAGCCCAGGGCTTGGAGTCAGCAAGGCCTGAGTTCAAATCTCGACTTAGACACTTACTGGTTGTGTGACTCTGGGCAAGTCAGTTTCCTTATCTGTAAAACAAGCTGGGGAGGGAAAGGCAGACCACTCTAGTATCCTTGCCAAGAAAACTCTAGAAGGGGTCAAGGAAACTTGGACATGACCAAAATGACCAAACAACAGTTATTGTTAATGAGGCTACTGTCACTTTCTCATCTCCATACTATGTTCTGTGCTTAGAGTTAGCTCCTGTACCCCCTCAAAAACCCCTAACCAAATCAATACAAAGCCATGGTAGTTGGATTTCCTTTTCCTTCTTCTTAATGGTTAAGACTGTTAGTGAAAGACTGATACACTTTAATAAAACAATGTTTTCATAAAAGCCCAAGAGGCAGCATGGCATAGGGGCTGGGAGGCTGTTTGGGCTCAGGAAGACCTGGTTTCATGTCTTATCTCTAACACATGCTCACTAGGGCACCACGGGCAGGTCACTTAATCTCCGTGTCCTGGCAATATGCAAAGACTATGAATTATGGAAGAGACACTGATCAGAACCAGGAGAGAAATCTCCATTTGGGGAGTTCCCTACACTGATGCAATCATCGGTCTGGATCCCAGGCTGTGGTCTGTCCTTCATCCTCGAAGAGGATCATGATATAACCTTAATGCTAAAAATCAATACAACCAACTTAAAACTTAATTTAATGAACATCTGAATTAATTTCATTGCCAAAAGCATTACAGCAGCTTTTTAGTTATTCCCTCAAATCCCTAATCAGGAGATTGCTCATTCATTTTCCTGTCTGTTGAATTCCTGCCCATCCTTCTGAGCCCGATTCAAAAAGCCACTTCTTCCAAGAAACCTTTCTGAACTTTTTAGTTGGGCAAATCATATCTCCTTTTTGAGTCTCAGGTTACTCAGCTCTAAAATAGGGATAATAATACTCAGTGCTAAGGAAGAGTCCATGGAAAGCACTTCTTTTGTAAACCTTAAAATGTTATCCAGGTATCCCAAAAGCCTTAGTGCAGTTTTGGGTTTAAATAGCTTCAGAAATATAAATCTGCAAGCTTAAAAAAACACAATTTAAAAGGTTAATTATTTACATATTTTTGTACCTATTTTGCTTTGTGAGTTTTGAATAAGAAACTTATTTTAATTTTAACAAGATAGGGCATCCTGTCATTAGGCAGCAGTTTCTAGATGACCTTTTCTCAGTTCAAGATATAGGCAGAGGAGGTCCTTTTGCTTGGTCACCATGGTCACTTGATCTCCATTAGGTTTTTCTTGTTGGATTGCATGAAAATTGTCTCGTGTGTATGAGAATCTCATTCTTTGGATGGCTGTACGGCTAGGATTAGAAATGTAAACCTTTCAGTTACTGAGCGGTAGCTAATGAACATTTTTGCAAAGTTCAAAAATTGACTAGAAAGATGTGTAGTACAAAACTATGGTTATGTTGAATTTCAGTAAGGCATATATCAGTATTTTAAAATTTTAAATAATTAACCTTTAAATTTTTTTCGGTAAGTATGTAGCATTTATAATTCTGAAGTTATCATAGCTTAAATTTAAACTAAGACTTTTGGAACATGCTGTATAAAAGATGACTTGTTATCAGCATGCCTATTTTTTGAATTCATGTCTTATCTTAAATCAGGCCGCAGACACTCATTAGCTGTATGACCCTGGGCAAGTCACTTAACCCTGTTTGCCTCAGTTTCCTCAGCTGTAAAACGAAGTGGAGAAGAATATGGCAAATCCTTCAGTATCTCTGCCAAGAAAATCACAAATGGGGTCACAGAGAGTTGGACACACCTGAAATGACTGAACAACAACCACCTTATCTGCTACTTAAATGTAAGTACTGAGGGTGGTGTCTACTTCAGTTCAAAGAATAGGGTTCTATACACAGCAGGTACCTAATAAATGTTTGTTGAATTGGTCCTCCATAGATGGAACTGGAAGGGAAATTAGGATCAGATCTCTAGTCCCTTTTACAGATGAGGAAACCCCATTGCTAAGAGGGATGACAGGATTTTGAGCTGAGAAGGACCAAGAACATAAAATATTGGATCTGGGAGGGACCTTAGAACATGGACCACAGAATCTCAGAGCTGTGAGAGACCTTGGAACCTAGAACCTAGAGTATTGGAGTAGAAGGAACCTTAGAACATAGAACTTAAAACAGAAAATCATGGGTGCATGAGGCCTTTGAACATAGAATGTTAGAGGTGGAAGGGTCCTTAGAACATAGACCACAGAATATCAGAGGTGGGAGAGATCTTGCAACCTAGAACCTAGAATGTCAGAGTAGAAGGTACCTTAGAACATAGAACTTAAAACATAGCAAATCAGGGGTGCATGAGACCTTAGAACAGCGGTTCTCAACCTGTGGGTTGTGACCCCTTTGGGGTCGAACGACCCTTTCACAGGGAGCCACGGGGGTTGCCTAAGACCATCGGAAAACACATATTTCTGATGGTCTTAGGAACCTCCTCTATCAGTCTCCAGGCAAGTCCACCCACATGCAGACACACCCACATACAACTATTAAAGGGTTGCAGCATTAGGAAGGTTGAGAACCACTGCTTTAGAACATAGAATGTTGAAGGTGGAAGGATCCTTAGATATCATTCTAGTCTAGTCGTCCTGTATTATGGGCCAGAGAAATGAGGACCAGAGAAGAAAAAACTCAACCAAGATCACATCATCATAGAGCTTCGAGGTTACAGCACTAGAACCCAGGTGCTCTAGGTTCTCAGGCCAGGTCCTTTCCATGATGCAGGGCTGCCTTTCTTTAGCAAGAACCCTTCATGAAGCCAGTGGCCTTGCTTGAGCCTTTGGGGGCATTGTTTTTCAGGGAGAGCCTGAGGTCTCCTGAGGACACATAGATGGTGTGTTTGTGGCCGCAGGAGATGCAGTCCCAGCCCTCCCCGGCCAGCCTGGCCTGGTCTCACCCAGCTCTGGCCGAGCACAGTCCTGTGGCCTCTCAGAAAAACAGGAACTGGGGAGCAGGAAGCGATCTGTCTTTTCCAGATCAGGAACCCTGTGGCGCTGGTGGGGTGAGGAAGGATGCCAGGCATCTGCGCCAAGGGGTGGAGAGTCCTGCACAATGGTCAGGAAGCAGCCCCGGGCACTCTTTGGGCCCTATCTTTAGACCAAGGTCATGGTCGAGAGAATGATCTCATCAGGGCCAATCAGTCAAGCCCATTGGGAGCCTGGAGACAAGGGCAAGAGAAGCTAGTTAAACAAAGGGCTCTAGCTGCTGGGGGTGGGGGGAGATAGCACTTCCCGTGGCAGACTGGGGGAGGGGGGCAGCAGTCCAGGAAGGCTTCCTGGAGGAGTCAGCCTGGCACAGGGGAAAGAATATTGAATTTGGAGTCAAGAGATGTAGGCTGCCCGGTTCTTTATCTATGTGTTTATTTTATATATTTATATATGTATATATTTATTTATATGGTCTGGAACCCTTCCCTTCTCTGCCCTTAGTTTCATTATCAAGAAAAACAAATTATCGACACAGGCAATTTCTAAAGCCCCTTCCAGATGGGAATTCTCTGATTTCCAGTTGGTGCCTGAGCTGAGCCTTGGGAGAGGAGTAGGATTCACCAGGCCAAAGGGGAGAAGGGAAAGGAGATAATTCTAGACACAAGAGTGGCGTGAGCAGAGACGCCGAGGCTGGAAAGTAGGGAATGTGTTCAGGCATCAAGTGTGTCTGTGATGGTGTTTGGGAAGAGAGGAATTGGGGATGAAGCCTGTAATTCAATTCAGTTCCATTCAACAAATGTTTCCCGAGCATTAAAAAACAATGACTGGTTTATGAATGAGAGCTACAATTTCTAAAAGCCTTCAAGGTTTACAAGCATTATCTCCTTTGCTCCTCTTAATGACCCTGGGAAATATTATCCCTGTTTGGCTGATGTGGAAACTGAGGCATATAGCGGTTGTGGCTTGCAGAGGGTCATAGAGCTGGGAAGTGTCTATGGCAGTGTTCAAAACTTAGTTGTCTCTGATTCCAAGACCAGTCCTCCATCCACTGTGGCATCTCTCTGCCTCTAGATGTAAGATTTCTTTGATATAGGAACTCTCAGTGAGGAAACTCCCTTCACCAATAGAGATTAGCAACTGATCTGCAATTTATAGTACTAAAGGGTTTCCTGGGGGCACTTAGACATTAAGTGATTTGCCCAAGGTAAGGAAGCCAGAATATGTAGGAAGGGTAAGATTTGAACCAACTCTTTTTGACTTCCAGGCTGGCCGTCTAGCCACCCTACCCTACTTCCAGTCAATGACATTGAAGACATGCTCACTGGGCACTGACCTCGTTTCTCGAGGCGGGGATGCAGAGACCCAAAATTCACGAGACCCACAGTCTAACAGGGGGAAACGCCTACACAGGTGCATTATAGAGTTCTCTAGGTAGGGGTTGTGGAGGGTGGTGAAAAACCAGGGATAATAAGACATCGTACCTATCATGATGGGGTTCAGTGCCTAGAAGGATCCACACTTGCTACTGGTGTGATTAGAATCCTAACATCCCAGAGCTGGGAGGGATGTCCAAAGCAAAAAGTGTAATGAGGACAGGGCAACTGGAGCTTCCTTCCAGAGTGCTGGCATTAGGAGATGTGCGTGTGTGTATGTGTGTGTGTGTGTGTGTGTGTGTGTGTGTGTGTGTGTATGTGTGTGTTGGTGTCAGAAGTATGATCTAGAGGCCACCCTCCTTTGGTGCGGTACCGCCCAGTTAGTTCCCTGGCCTGGCCTCCAGGTTCCAGTCACTGAGGTATTCCTTTCCAGCCCTACAGATACTTGGGTTCATCTCTGAAGGGGCCATAGCCAAGGATAGGCTATTCTCTCTCTCTCTCTAACTATACCTGTGCTGAATTGTCCTTCGTACCACTTTTCACAATAATAATAGTAATAACATACAATAAGGGACATTTAGTCCCAATAATACTGATTACACAAACCCTGCCTCCTCCCCTTCCTCCACAGAACTGGCCTTTGGCTGGATCCCTTCCCACCCAACTGTCTTTACATCAGGTGAAAGATATGCTCGCTGGACTTGGCCTCAGAGGTCCCTAGTTCTGCACAACGTGAGCAGGCACCTTCTCTCCAACAACCCTCACAAATGGCCACAAGTGAGTTTCAAGGAAGACTTTGTAAACTTTAAAGAGTGATGGAAAGTGATTTGTATTATTATCCAATCTCCATTAGGACTCTTTGAGTGCTGAGGAGCATATTCCTCCACTGGACAGCCAGTATTAGATGTACTCCTCTAGCTGAGCTGATAAACAGCATTCTTTTCTGAGAGCTGCCTAGCAGGTTTCCGAGGCACCATTCATTCACTGTCCCATCAGCTCCTGGGAGAGGTAAACACATGCCTGCTCAGGAGAAGGGCCCTTGAGGCCACAGACTGTGGGTTGTGAGGGAGCTGCCTTAGCCGCTGCCTTTACTGGTACAGACTTGCTGTGTGACCTTTAGCAAATACTTTACTTTTCTGTGCCTTTATTCTGATATCTGATGAATGGGCACACTCCACCCTGTCGGAATGCAAAGTGAGTAATGAATAGCTACATAAAATCCCAGAAGGTGGCTGGGAGCCAGGTCAGGTGGTCCTATAAAAATATTTAGTATTTGCTCATAGGGTGTGACCTTGGGCAATTCTCTTCCCTGTTCTGGGCCTCATTTTCCTCAGAGATTAGACTGCATGATTTCAAGGTCCTTTCGATGTTCTTCATTCTATGAATCTCTCTGGGCCTCAATTTCCCCATTTGTAAAATCAAAGAGGGGGGTGAGAAGTTTTAGTTGAGCTGATCTCAAATTTCCCTCTGAGTTCTAACATCTCATGACTGTTTTCCCCTGTGGGCCTCTGTTCCTGATCCCTTCCTTATCCCTGGTGCCCCTTTAAGAACTTGACTTTCTCTGGACCTTGTCACACAGAAGCTGCCTTCCTAGCCCAAGGGAAAGACAAGGACACTGTCCTCTCTATGAGCTTGCCTTAATTCAAAAGTCAACTTGCAAAATTGGATTAGAATGACTTCCTAACAATTCCTGAGGAATTTTAAGCTTATGAAAAATGCTAAAAGTGGTGTCTGGCACTGCCGACCACAACCCCTGCAGGTCCGCTTAGAGCTAGAGTAGATGGTTGGGTGACACACTCACAGCTTGTTAGTATGTCAGAGAGGGCAGGATGGTGGGGTGGGAAGTCCACCGGGCCTGGAGCTCCAGCCCAGGCTCAGAGATTTTATTAGCTATGTGACCATGGGCATAGCAGTCAGAACTGGAAAGAGATCACCTTTCGAGATGGACCAATCATCTAATCTACCCTTATCACTTTAATAAAGGATTGGAAAGACCCAGAGATATCAAGTATTTGCCCCAGGACCATCAGCTAGTGAGTGACAGAGCTGATATAGATGTCTGTCTTCTGACTTCTAGTGGTCTCTTCTGTTCTACTCAGCTGACCTCTTGAAGCCTCAGTTTCCACATTTGTGAAAAAGGAAGAAGACCCTCACAGGGCTTTTATGAAGAGTTGCTTTCTTATAATTCTTGCCACCCTTCAGGCATTATGGAAATAGGGGCTATTATTGCTGAATGAGTAACCTTGCCACACTGGTCTGAGGAAAACTTTTCCAGTTCTCAAAGATCCCAGCTTCTCGACACTTCTAAATGTAAGAAATACAGCAAGCAGCTTAATTTGACCTTCTCCCTGTATCTTGCTCCTCCCATCCCTCATGGAGCAGACCTTCTAGTATGGGAATATAACCCTTGTGTAGACGATTCTGATACAGGGCTATTTTTCCTTCCACCATCTCTCCAGTTTCTAGTCCTGATGCACTGAGCCTGAACACTCCAAGACTGAGCCTGATAAAGAAGAAAATGTAGGCATTTTACCCATCAGTCATAGAGTTTAGAAGTGGAAATACTGTGTTAGACTAATCTAATAGTGGCTAGCAGTATTTGTTCCTTCTTAAATTTCACTGATAGCTTTCATTTTTACATACTCTTCATTTCCAAATATATGTCCCCCTCTCCTCTCCCCAGTCATCCTTCATAGTGAAGAATAAAAAAGAGAGAAAAAATTACTTGAGAAAAACGAGACAAATACATCAAATGAGTCTGTGATGTTCTATATACACAGCGCAAAAAAGGGAGGAAAATAGTGCCTGTTTCTTAGCATGTTTTAGAGCTGATAGCTCTTAGTGATGGAGAGAGCATCATGGTACAGTAGAAAGGGCGCTGGTCTTTTAGTTGGAGAGCCTGGGTTTGAGTCTGAGCTCTACCATGGATTGTATTAGCTGTGTGACCTTGGGTTTCTTCATCCCTGGTGAGGGTGAGTATGGTATGATGATAAAGATGGTGCCTGCCCTCCCTCTGTCCTTCCTTCACATGGTTGTTGTGAAGAGCAAATGAGATAATGTAACATGCTTGATAAACCCCCAGAGCATCACATAAATGCCAGCCATTAAAACCATTTCGGCAGACTCCATCTAATAACAATAATAATAGTTCACATCTCCACAAAAGCCCTCCTCATTTGAAGCCTCACCTGGCATGGCAGTGACCTGGGCTTTTTGAAAGCCATGCCCAAGAGACGCAAGCTCTGGCAAGCTCTGTTGTGGTGGGAAGGGTTCAAGCAGGGCCCAGGCCACATGCTGGCTGTTGTCTGAGAACCAAAGCAGGTAAGTGCAGAGAGGTTCATTCGTGATCTGTGGTAGGTAGGACGGCCCAAGTTATTGAGCGCTTTGACCATAGCAACTCTGGAAAAAAAACAATGGAAGGAAAACATAGCTCTTAGTCTTGCTCAGTCATCTTTCACTTACACAGTGATGGCGGCCAAGCAGTAATGGAAAGACCAGAGGGTTTGAAGGCAATGGTCTTTAGACCGAGTGTAAACCCCAAGTTTCATGTCAGTACTCTAAGCATGAGACATTTATTCAACAATCAGTGGGCTGATGTACTACAGGAGGAATTGAATCACATTCAACTTGACATTCTCTCCGTCAATGAAACCAGGAGTGGGGAAGTTGTGACCTAATGGGGCAGTGGCTCACAGGTTCCCCTGGAGGTGAGGCAAACTGACGCTGCTGAAATTGGTCTCCTCAAGCACTCGTGAGAAGTGCATTTTGTAGGAAATTTGGTTGTCTTGACTTCCTAGACTCAAAAAGAGCACAAGCCAGAAGACCTCCCCAAAGACCATTGTTGCTTACGTGCTGATACCTGTTAAGGAGGATGAAGTTGGAAAATTCAATGAAGGACTTAAAAAATCCTCCAACCTAAGTCAATGAATACTTCGAACCTTAAGGACTTTAATATGAAGCCATAGGGGAGGATGATGAAAAGTATTTTGGAAAATGTGCTTTGAGAGTCAGAAATGAAGGAGGGCCAAAAGTCTCAAGCCTATAAATTATGAATACTCCCAAAATAAAGGCAGAGGTACCATATGTGATCCCTCCACCCCCAATCATTTGGTATCTTCTGTTCTTTCAGCTGTCTTAAAAATCAAGCCTTCAGTGCTCAGAGACAACTGTGTGGTACAGTGGTTAGAGCTAAGGCCTGGAATCAGGAAGACTTCAGTTCAGAAATGGCCCAAGGCACCAACTAGCTGTTTTTTGGACTAACACAGGATTCTTAAAAACAAAACAAAACAAAACAAAACCAAAAAACCAAAGGAACTGAGATGACCTCAGCAAGTACTGACCCATATACCTACTTTCTCATCTCTACAAAATCTTTATGTAAATGATTCACATATGTATCCAGCATCTCCTTCATGAAAATACAAAGAGCGAACTGGGAGGCTTCCCCTAAACAATTTTCTACAGCAGACCACATGTTCACAGTCACACAACTGACTGAAATTATGGAGGAAATGCACAATCCCTACTTTGTTTGTATATTATTATTATTATTTTTAAAAAACATTGTTTGAGTTGATGGAGCGAATTGCAGCCTCAGAGGTTCTCCTCCAGCAAGGTGAGTCTGTGTCCCATCTGTAGTGGAACTAAAATAGCAAATAACAGCTGTCAAAAACCAGCTTTGCACTTTCAAAGGCTTGTCTTTCCCTGTCACATGTGCATAGTTCAAATGAGCAACTTTTCTTCAAGCATGTGAAGATAATCCCTACTTGGTTCTGGACCAAGAGACTGTGTGAAAGGCTGAGGGAACCCATTTCAATCCATGAGTGACTGAAGAGGCTGTGCTATGTGATGGTGAACAGTCTTCTAATTGGCTGCAGAGCTGGAAAACTGATGACCTGGGGGCTGCAAACTTGGAACCCAATGTCTTTACAGGATCAGTGACCCAGCCATCTCTTTCTTAGCCTGTTGGTTTTAAAGCTGGAGGGATGCTTTGGGATGCTTCCCCAAGATCCAGGGAAGGGAAGGGTGGCTGCCTTGTCACCCACCAAGCCATGGCCCTTGGGAGCCTGAAGTCACTTTTGTCTCTTCGTGTTTCCTTGCTCCTGATCTTAGGAGAATGACTGTTGTGAGATAGGAGTGTCCAGGTGATCATTTAAGTTTGGGAGACTCTAGGGTCCTGCCAGATGGTCTTATTATGACTCAGTGAAGAATGGAAGCAGTAGCAATGCCCCCAAGAATGGATAGCCAGGTCCACTGCACAGCAGGTGGTCAATGGGCTGTGTAATCAGCTACAGACAGGTGCATGAAGTGGCAACTTCAGAGTGTGTGACCTCTCCTAGAGGAGAGCAGTGCCAGCTATGGACTCGAAAATAGCTTGGCTCCTGGGAGCCTGTCCAAGCGGCCTGCCTAGCAGAGGGTTTCCTAAGGGGGACCTCACGAGGATGCCACAAAAGGAAAAAAGGTCTCCCTAGGCAAAAAGTTGGGTGGTACCTCTTTGCCACACATATCCTGTACATGGGTTCCTCTTTACAGTTGTACTCTCAGAGCCCAGTTCTCCATGGAGGCTGTGTGTATTAGGTGGGAGAGTATAGACCAGGTTTGGGTGGGAGGGGACACTTTATACCATAGGCTCATACTATACCTTCTCCATAAATACCTTTTCCAAAAATTAATTAAGTATCTCTGGCAAATTGATTATTGGGGAACACTTTGAGACTTAGGAGCAATGGTATTAGAAACATATTCCCGCAAGATTACCCTTAGAACCTTGAGAGTAAGTAGTGACCACTACTCTGGACACCCCAGATTCTGAGTTCTAGTGCAGATTGGGGAAATAGCCCCAGAAGGGGTGCTACCTATCTGTGAGCTAAGCTCATACAAGATCTGTGAGTAGATGCGATAACCAAGAAGATGGCCTTGATTGGTCTTTCAGCTTAATATCAAATGAGGCATAAATCAGGGAAGCTATGTATGTGGTGGGTACCAGTGGACTGGAAGGCATTACCAATGTTGGCTTATGTATAAAACGAGATTAAAAAGATATCATCTAGGAAATGTAAAACTGGAAAAGGAGGGAAGCCAGGCAAGTAAAGTCTGGTAATTCCCATTATGAAGGGGTGTAGGTGGGTGGCCTGAGGGTGGCCCTGGTCTCCACAGGTGTTTCAAGGTCCAGAGGGCAGCCAGCCCATAGTGTACTAGCAAATACTCTCCAGAGGCTTCAAGGGAGAAGCTAGACAAGAATTTCCCAGAAGGAGAAGCCAGTGATGAGTTGTGGTCTGTACCCCAGGAGGGGGTGAGCACATTCATGGGATGACTGACCAAGAAGAGTATTAAAGAGTTATGTTACTCACGTTGCAGTGATGCTTTATAGCTCACACTGGGGTTTTTATTCCCTGGATCTTTTGATCCTTATAAGGATGCTTTGGTGTTTATAGTGTCTGACTGATTTTCTCTGTCTTTTAAATATGGCCCAGAGAGTCAGAGAGGCTGACTAACATGCCCAAGAGCACATAGGGCATTAGTGTGGGCACCAGGACACAAACCATTGAATGAGGAACCTGCGACCCAGCCCCTAGGTTCCAAAGGGTACAAAGGGAGCAACCAATCAGTCAGTAAACATTTGTTCAGCATAGATCATTAATCAGGCGCTATATCTAGTACTAAGGAATCATACAAAAGTGGGTCATGTCCTGCCCCCAAGGAGCTTATATTTTATGGGAAAATGATCAGAGATAAGTAGATACACAAAATAAATATAAATTAATTGGGGGTGAGGTTTACTAAGAACTGGGGGAGTTGGGAAAGGTCTTTTGTAGGAAGTGACGCTTGAGGCAAGCCCTGGGGAGCTAAAGAGTTCTAGAAGTAGAAGGAGAAGGGAGTCCCTTCAGGCCTGAGGGACCTGGAATGGAAAGACAGGAGCAGCAACCAAGCTTGTCTGGCTGGATTGTGGGGCAGAGCGATGCATAACCGCCCTGGAAGGAGGGGCTTGACGGAGACTGTGAAGGGCTTTATCTTTCAATCCTCACAACAGCCCTGGGAGGTAGGAGCTGTTATTAACTCCATTTTACAGATGAGGAAGATGAGACGGGGGAGGCTAAATGACTTGACTAGGGTCACACAGTTAGCAAATGTCTGAGGATGGATTTGAACTCAAATCTTCCTGACTCCAAGCCCAATGCTCTGTCCACCATATGTTGTATCTATATCTATATTAACATGTATATGTATAGATGAATGGATGTCTATTACATATGAGATCTACATCTAAATATCTCTATATTTCATATGTGAAACAGAGCACAGGACCTGTATGTGTATGTGTGTGTGTGTGTGTGTGTGTGTGTGTGTGTACACATGTGTTATATGTGTAACTATATAATATTTGCTATGGCTTTTATTTAGTAATTAGTTGTGTCCTACACTCCCTGACCCCATTTGGGATTTTCTTGACCAAGATACTGGAGGGGGTTGCCATTTCTTTCTCTAGCTCCTTTTACAGATGAGGAAACTGAGGCAAACAAGTTAAGTGACTTGCCCAGGGTCACACAGTTAGTAAGTGTCTGAGGCTGAATTTGAACTCATGAGAATGAGTCGTTTTGACTCCAGACCCAGTACTCTGTGCACTATGGCACCATCTCTATAACATTTATCCATATCTATGTGTATATTTACTGGTAAATGTTTAACAACCAGCTCTCCAAAAATAAATGTGCACACTTTTAAGTTTAATCTGCATTTTCTCTAACATTTTCTCAAGTCTAGACAAACAATAAATCAAGCCCTCGTTTGTAGGGTTTGCTGATTTTTGAGGTATCAATACAATGAGGATTTAACAATTGTCTCTTGTGAGCTTCTTCATGTTGGCTCCAGCACACTCATGCCCAGATGTATACATGTCCACATACATGTGTATAAATGTAGGCACGCATATTTTATCCGATATTATCTAGGTAGCTATTACACAAAACCTGAAAAGGCTTTGATTTTGTCAGTGTGGAGGAACTACTGATGGGTGAACTCTTTTTGCCAAAGAGAGTTCTCTATGGGTTCATCTATGATTGAGCAGCTTTGGGGCACACAAAGGTTAAATGACTTGCTTAGGGTCCTACAGCTAGTAGGTATTAAATGAGGGATTTGAATTCCTGACTTCTGACCCACGTGTGGTCTTATCTACCAGGCTGCCTCTGTAGCATAAAACCTAATTTATCCTGAAACCCTCCTTCCCCCAAATAGCAAAAGCTAAAAATCAATGACCAACCATACTTGGTAGATGTGATTCTTAATGACTTCAAATACATGAGCTCATGTATATAAAGTTTTTTTTTTTGGACCACAAAGAGTTATTTAAATGTCAGCTATTATTATCCAATGCTTAAGGCATCCAGGATTTCCTCCACTGCCTGTGTCCCTCCCTTCCTTCTCCACTCCTTCCCCCCACTTGGATCTTAGCCCCTTCAAATCTAATAAATGGCCTTCATGAATTGCTGTAGCCCCAGAACAGCAGCCGGGTGGTGGTGCCACTGTGCACAGAGCGCCGGGCCTGGAGTCACGAAGACTCATGTTTCTGAGTTCAAATCTGGCCTCAGACACTGCATAACTGTATGACCCCTGGCAAGTCACTCAAACCTGTTTGCCTCAGTTTCCTCCTCTGTAAAATGAACATGGCAAACCACTCTGGTAACTTTGCCAAGAAAACCCCAAATGGGGTGGTGAAGAGTTGACCCTGACTGAACACCACCATCACCACCACCATCCTTCCCCAAAACAGAATGACCACAACAAACTCCACCGCCATCCTCACCCCTACCTCTTCCCTCTGGTGCTAAGCTTCTCCACTCATCGCTTAGGCTGGTCCTCAGATCCGCACAGTCCATCCCATCCTTGAGAAATATCTGTTCTACATTATACAGAAGAAGAAATGAAATCCTTGAGAAGTTCAGTCTTGCTCAAAGTTTCACGGGCAGAGCTGAGGTCTGACTTGCAGTCCTCTGCCTCCACCTCCAGTGCTCCTGTTATTACATCACAGCTGCAGTGCCCACCATGCCCCCTAGCCTGGCTGTACCATTGATGTGGGGCAGGATGGGGAGACTGCAGACATAAGGCCTCAAAGCGGGGAAAAGGGAACTTGGGATCCCATGGGAAGAGTCACAGCATCTCAGATTTGGGAGGGACCTAGAGATCATTCAGTTCAACTGATGTCTTCTATTTACTTTGATGTCCAGGGACAGACCCTCCTTAAAGCAAGGCTCTGAGATGTTGAGCCCAAAGACGGCACAAGTCATGCTTCATTGTCAAGAAATCTGCAGGATTTAGGTTTAAGGGCAAGAGCACATGTGGCTTCCATCCCTCCAGGCCCCTTGGGATAGCCAAGGGAACAGTGCCCGAGAAAATCTATTTGGGGAAATATTTGAAACACCACCGAGATCTTCAGGGGATCCAAAGTCCAGCTGAGGCTCATATACCCCAAAGGAAAACTCCAGTTTCCAATTTTGTCCTCAGGCAGGCTCATTGTTGATGGTTATAACTCTGTTTGGATTATGTGTTCTGTGTTCCCTGTGTGAGAGTCCTCTCTCAGGGGAGATTATAAACTTCTTTAGGGTAGGCTCTGCTCTTCTTCTGTCTCCCCCAGACTGGGAGCTCCCCGAGGGCAGGGCCTAGGGCTGGCTCCTCCAGACTCTGAGCTCCTAGAAGGAGGGGCCTCGGCTAGCCACTCCTTGGGGTCTCGTGGACTGCGGGAAGCCTGGTATAGTTGTAGACATGCTGGGCTCTTATCCTGCCTCTCATTAACTGGCTGTGTGTCTTTGAAAGAAGTTTCCTCCCTTCTCTTGGCTTTCTCTTCTTCCTCTGTGAACCTAAACAAAAAAGATAGACATAGAAACCTAAACAAAAAAAGGCCCTGTGAAGTTTTCCAAAGCTCTCTCAGAAGACAAGGCAGAATCAAAGAAGGGGTAAAACTTTTGCTTGGGGTGGAGGGAATGATGACTGATAGGAGAGAGAGAGAGAGGGAGGGAGGGAGAGAGAGAAAGAGAGAGAGAGGGAGGGAGAGAGAGAGAGAGAGAGAGAGAGAGAGAGGGAGAAAGAGAGACACAGAGAGACAGAAGGAGAGAGACAGAGAGACAGAGACAGAGAGAGGAGACAGACTCTCTCTCTCTCTCTCACACACACACACACACACACACACACACACACACACACACACACACACACACACACACAGAGCAGCTCAATTCCAACCTGCTTTTTCTTTGCTGAGCAGAGCTGAGGGAGCTGGTACCCAAGAGGAGGGAGGAGACAGGAAGAGAGCCCCTGGCTGCCCTGGATAAATTCAAATCCAGGTCAAACTCATTCTTGGGCATTGAAAGAACTGGCAGGTGGGGTTGTTGAGTCCCTGTTGGAGATATTTGAAAAATCATGGAGAACATGAGTGGCAGCACAAGACTGGAGAAGGGCAGATACTCCAATTTTTCCAAAAAAGGAAAAAAAAGTGTGTGTGGGAAAGAGTCTGCAAACGGCATGCCAATGAAATTGACTTCTCCCAAAAAAAATCTAAAAGGGTCATTAAAGAAATGACTGGTAAACACCTAGGAAGGGAAGTATGGATTACCAAGGGTTTCCTCAAGAACATGTCGTGCCAGACTAAGCTCATTGCCTTTTTGTCTTTTAAATAAAATTTTATTGATGTCTTTTTTATACCACCAAAATTTCCCCCCAAATTCCCAACTGTCCTGCTTGCTGGGGAGCATCCCATATAATACACACACACACACACACACACACATATGCACACACACACATACACTCTATACCTATATACATATACATATGTGCACACATACACACATGCACATATATATGTATATATGTGTGTCTATCTATCTCCATCTAATCTATATCTACATCTACACCTACACCTACATCTACACCTACACCCATACCCACACCCACACCCACGTCTATGTCTATGTCTATGTCTATGTCTATAATCTATATACGTAGGCAATGAGGGTTGAGTAACTTGCCCAGGGTCACATGGCTAGTAAGTGTCTGAGGTCAGATTTGAATTCAGGCCCTCCCGACTCCAGGGCTGGGGCTCTATCCCCTTTGCTACTGTGCTTCCTCTAAGAAAAAAAAATTTTTTTAAAAGGAAAAAAACCCAGAAAAACTGATCAGCATATAGAAAAGAAATCTGAAAATAGGTGCAACGTGCCACACTTGTGGACCTCCCAACTCTGCAACAAGGTGGAATGGTAATATCTTCTCATCTCCTTTCTTTGACACCATGCTTGTTCTTTGTGTTATTTTGTAAAATTCACTTTTGATTTTTTTATGATCCTTCTTTCTGTTGATGTTGTAGTCTTTGTATATGTTGTTTTCTTGACTTCATTCTGTATCAGTTCATACAGATCTTTTCATGTTTCTCTGTATTTATCATATTCATCTTTTCTTACAGCACAGTAATATTCCATTACATTCACGTATTTGTTTAGCCATTCCCCAAATGATAATATCTACTTTCTTTCTGATTTTTTTCTGTCACAAAAGGTACTTTTTAAACTTTTCAGTTTAATATGAATTATTAACATTTCCTCCATAACTTTCTTAAGTCTAGACAATCCACAAAATAAAAAAAAAATCAAGCTCTGGTTTGTGGTTTGCCAAGGTCTAAAGTGTGAATGCTCACATTGATAATTTAACAATAGTCTGTCAAGACCATTGGAGCTGCCTCCAGCATATTCCTAGTTAGTTGGAAGTTGTTATGAGAAAGATCTGGAGGTTTTAGTGGATAGCAAGCAAGCTCCATGTGAGTCAGTAGTGGGATGTGGCAGCCAAAAAAGTGAATATAATCTTGCATAGTTTCCAGGAATATGGAAAATGATACTGTCCTCAGATCTCTCCTGGAATTATTGTGTTCAATTTTGGGCACCAGAGTTAAGAAGGACATTGATAAACTGGGAGAATGTTCAAAGGTGGGCACCCAGAATGGTACAGGGCCTTGAGGCTGTGTAACATCATGATTATTTAAAGGAACTGGCCATATTTGGCCTGGAGAATTGAAGACTGGGCATTGGGGGAGAGGGCATGATAGCTGTGTTCAAGTATTTGAAAGGCTGTCAAGTGAGTTTGTTGTGCACTGTCTCAGAGGTCAGGACTGAGGAACAATGAGTAGACCTTGCCTGGATGCCAATTTAGACCAGACAACTCCCTAACAGTCACAGCTGGGGAAAAATGGAATGGGCCCCCCAGGGGAGTGGTAGATGGATCTTCCTCTCTGGAGGCCTCCAAGCAGAGGCAGGACCACCACTTGTTGGGTGTGTTTGAGAGCCCATACCCATCGGTGGCTTGGGCAAAATGTCCTCTAAAATTCTGTGATTATATAATTCTTCCTACTGATTCCACAGTCACACCTCAGTTAGGCTATGGGGATTTCAGTTAAGAGAGGGATGCCATTGACAGCCAATTTTTCATAACGATTAAATCTGCTTTAAAACGATCATCTCTGAAGCAATAATCATGAATCTTCTCATCTGGATCTCATTTCAGATTGCTCTTTGCCATCTGTGATGACCGGTCCTAGCACTGACCTCTACCTCTTCAGAAGGCACTTTGGGATCCTGTAAGAACTCTGGGTCGTCACTCTGCATGTCATTTCTCATTTTTTAGAACCAAAGGCTCTCTAACCTGGAAAGGACCGAGAGGCCATTAGGCCCACACCTCTGGGTTTCCAGGTCAAGAATCTGACTCCTAGATAGGAGAAGATCACACAACTACAGGACCCTTTCTAGATTAAGGTCCCTTCTTCCTCTAAATCATTTGCTCTTATGAAATTATAAATGTTATCTGGGAGAAAGATGTGAGGAAGTACTCAACAATGGAGTGTAGGGTAACAGAGTTAAAGCAGTAATATTAATAGTACATTTCAGATTCACAAAGAGCTTTACTCAGAAGAATTAGTCCAAATTATCTCCATTTTACAGAAAGGAAGACTGAGGCATATAAATGAAGTGACTTGTCTGTGATCTGCTACAGATAGCAAACGTCAGAACTTGGAACAGAAACTTCATGGGCTAAATCCGTTTGTATTCCCTCTATCCCAGGCTGGGGACATCATTTGTATTAGTTCTCAGGCCTCCGTCATCACTTGCCTTGACGGTGATTGTCACCTCAGCCAGCTAGTGAAAGATCACATCCTTATACTTTTGTCCCTCTCCCAACTGACCGTATGAAGATGCAGAGGATGACCAGCTATTCTGGAAAGGAAATGCTAGACAATCTACTAAAACAGATGTTTGGTGTCTGGAGGGAGATGGAGAGACTTCTACCTGGGCCAGGAGCCATTGCCTAATGGAGTGAAGACCCTAAATGCCCCAGAACAGGTAGCAGCCTACTAGTGTTACTTCTCGGTCCCTTTTGGGTGAGCCTGTCTTACCCCGTCACTGTGAGGTCCCTGAGAATGAGATCTCTTGTCTTCAGATCCAGAGCCTCATGAAGGCTGAACCTGGACCTTTTTCTCTATTTCCCATCACAGGCCTAGATCACAAAACTCATTATGGTTGTATAGGTGAATTGAAATATTCACTGAGTATTTAACGTGAAAGCATGTTTAAAAGCGCAAATTAACAAGGTAATTGCCCAAATCCCTCATTTGAATTTACTTGAGACAAAAAGATACTATGGGTTTTTGGGAGCATAAATTTGCATATGGACCCAGTTTCTATTCATGAAGGAACCTAAGGCCATGTTTCTGACATGAAACAAATAAAACATTTCTTTAGTCCTGTCTTCCAAGCCAATATTCTGGGCACAGCACATATGAAATACAGAACAGATTTTCCACCCCCAAGTTCTAATCATTTCCTGGCTTAGAAAGGACAAAGCTCAACTCAGAGAGTCATAAACAGATATACAGATGTACTGGGATTAAAGAAACCCTACCATATGGCAATTCATGTTTACAGAAACAAGACTTAATGATACTAATAGATTTAACAAATCCATGAACCCCTATTATAATCCCTGAACCCCAAAAAACTGCCCACATTTAAGGTACTTTGTTGTCTGCATTCACTCAAAACCTTGCTCACAAGCCCCCACCAATGCGTTTACTTTTACTAGTTAGCCAGATGCTGCAATTAGTTCACAGCAAAGGAATTTAATGAAATAGCAGAGTAAGAAAAGTTGTAATAGACCATTCCCCTCATAAACCTGGAGTGCACTCTCACACAATTATCCTCACCTTCAGAGGAAGGAGTAGACACACGTAGGAACTGTGTATGAGAGGCACACATTCATGGAACACATGTGGCCAACAAAAGAGGAACATACACAGAGAGAACAAAAATGGCCAGGGCACCTATATGAAGGTGTGATTCTGATGTTTCAGGGCTACTGATGTCTTCTGGTGATGTCATATTCACTACTAAGCACCACATCATTGTGGCTCCCAGCTGTTCCTGTTAGATATTGTGTTGGGTTACTATTAGTAGGCTTTAGGTTGTCTCCAAATGAGGTACTTACTATTTCTTCCCTGTATGACTTTTTTTTATTAGTTTGATCACCTATCCTTTAGCTTAGCATCCAGAGGCTAAACTTCAGATGTTTTAGGAAGGTATAGTCTTCACACAATCAGCATTTTTTATCTCTATAAATATGAGGAAGTTCAGATCCCCAAACATTAAATTCTAGGGTTTAAGCTCCTTTGGATTACAAACTAGCTAGCCATATTATTAGAACTTGAAACTATTTAGTTCATTTCTGCAATTTACTTCATCTTCTTAGCAGGACTGATGTTTCTTTTCCAATCTTCTATCTGACTTAGAGTTAGAAAGTCCTTCTGAATCTTGTTTAACACCCTTATGGTGATTCTGTGACCCAGAAACCATTTCAGGGAGCTTTGCCAATAAAATCCCAAAGGATCTGGGTGAACCTGAGGCATTATATTTTTAGCCTCCCAAGATTCTTTGGATCTTGCTATGTAAGTGAATGGGTGGGTGGAGGCACAAGCAAAAATTAGATAAATGATTTTGGTGAGTAGAGCCCATCAAAGTTTTGACTTTTACATGTAAATGTGACTGGCAACAACTTTACCAGGGTTTAATTAAATATGCTAACTCTCAAGAACAAAGAATTTACAAAGCCTATTAGGCAAACAGGTCACTGATAACAACTACAGAAAGGCTGTTAAGCCAAACAACCTCCCAAAAGGGATACCACTGAGATGGAATGAATAAACAACATCTTGAAGTCTTAAAAGGGAATTTTTACCTTGCTACAGAATTTCATAGCAATGAAAGGAATTAGAACATAGAACATGAAATGTTAAAGATCTAGCTCCTCATTTTTAATAAGGCAAAGCTCTGGCTCAGAGAGCTTAACCTGCCATGATTTGTCCAAAGTCCCAGCAAGTTAGTGACAGAGTTCTGACAAAAATCCAAGTCTCTTGCCTTGGGAGTCAAGGAAAGACCAGGGCTCTTTCCATTATGTCTCCTATTGGGATGAGAGTAGTAAAAATAGGGAGAGAATCCTAAGAGCTGATTCTGCATTGAACACAACTCCCTTTCTCAAGGAACTAAGCCCCCAAGACCCAGATTTCCCTTGATATTTTAATTGCTAGGGGTGTATTGACTCTTCCGTCTCTTCCCTTTCTTCCTCCTCTTCCTCCTTCTCTTCCTCTTCTAGGTGGACTCCATAGTGGATAGAGGTTGGACTTGGAGTCAGGAGGATCTGAGTTTGAATATTGACTCATACTTATTAGCTGTGTGACCCTGAGTAAGTCACTTAACCTCTCTGTACCTGTTTCTTATCTGTAAGATGGGGATGACAATAATAGCACTCTCCATTCAGGGTTGTTGCAGTGGATCAAATGAGATAATGTGTAAAATATTTTGCTAAGCTTAAAAGGCTATATAATACCAGCAATCATTATGTTCTTTATTTCTATCTCCTCTGGATTTAAAGATGTCTAGTCTTATAATGGATAAGAATAGAAACATATATAAATGTCATATATTCTGAGATACATAATGTAGCTCAAGAGGGTGTAAGCTCCTTGAGGGCAGGAATGATCCCACTTTTGTTTTTATATCCCTAGTGAGTAGCAAAATGCCTGGTGCATAGAAGGTAATTAATAAAGGCTTGTTAACGGAATGTTAGGTACACCTGTGTGTGTGTGTGTGTGTGTGTGTGTGTGTGTGTGTGTGTGTGTGTGTGTGTGTGTGTGTGTGTGTGTGTGAGAGAGAGAGAGAGAGAGAGAGAGAGAGAGAGAGAGAGAGAGAAGGAGGGAGGGAGAGAGAGAGAAAGAAGAAAGGAGGCCAGAAGAGGAGAGGAGAGGGGCAGCTTATCATGACTACAGAAGCCTGAGGTCTGACCTGGAGTCACTGAATCAGAAATTCTAGAGGGAGTTAGGGTGGGTGACTTCTCTAGGTGAGAATGTGAATGGCACAGGGAAGCTTGTAGTTCACAGTCTCTGCTGGTTAGTGCCCTGGTCATGGCAGACAAAGGGCTCACATGTGCAAGTAGCATTGTCCATCCAGCTGACTGTGTGGGAGAGCAGATGAGCCACAAGTCTGGGATAATGGGTTCCAGAAAAAGTTTCCTCAGCTCCTCTGGTTTCATAAATGTCCAGATTCTTCTCTGCCTCTGCCTTCCTGTGTCTGCTGCAGGACAAATTATGGTATAAAGAGACAGATGGAGAGATGGAGAGAGAGATAGACAGAGAAACAGAGAGACAGAGAGACAGAGAGACAGAGACAGAGACAGAGAGACACAGAGAGAGAGAGACAGAGAGAAAGAGAGAGACAGAGAGAAAGCCAGCTTGAGGGTGAGAGGAAGGAAAAAGCCAGAGGCAGAGAGAGATGCAGAGAGATAGATACTGAGAGATGGAAAGAATGAAAGAGGGAGGAGAGAGACAGCCGCAAGGGAGAGAGAGGGAAAGACAAAGACTCAGGACCAGAAATGCAAAGACAGCAGTAAGAAAATAGGGAGGGAAAGAAAGACAGAGAAGCACATAAGGACAGGGAGTAAAAACAACCTTCTACTGAACTTGAAGGCAGAAGTCAGATTTTTGTTTGTACATTTATTAATTTATCCATTCCTGTCTGTTTTGAGACCCTGTGCCTAGATATCTTACAGAAAGGCTGGAGGAGCAAAGCTCATAGTCTGGGGAAGGCAGGGCAAGATGAGTTAGGAGCCCTATCGGTCATGGACACAGTCAGTACTACTGGAGCTTTCTTTAGAGGAAGAAAGATCAGTGTTGGCTTGGGCTGGTCAAGGCAGATTGCCTGGAGGACGCTGAGGAGGGTGACTGCTTTATTCATGCTACAGATGACAGACTATGGTCCCCATCCAGTGGGATGCTGGTAAATATTTAATGACTGGCTCTCTGAAAATGTAGGCATAATACATTTTAAAGTTTAATTTGCATCATCAGCATTTTCTTCATTGTTTTCTTAAGTCTAGAAGTCAACAAACAATAAATCAAGCCCTGATTCAGAGCGTTTATCAATGTCTGAGGTGTAAATGCTTATACTGAAAATCTGATGAAGAGCTCTTGAGAAGGATTGGAGCTGGCTCCAGACATGCCTCTTTCTTTCCCCATCCAAGCCAGGTTCTGAAGGGGGAAGCCAAGGAGGAATGAATGGGGAGTCAAGACCAGGATTCTAGTCTTGACTCTTCTACAACTCAGTCTGGAATATTGGGTGAGGCCATTTTTGGATCAGGCCCCCAATTTCCTCTTTTGGAAGTTGAGCTAGATAATCTCCAAGGTTCCATCCATTTCTGGCAGGTCACAATCTGAGTCCATCTGAATTATCAAAGTCTTAGCACAGTGCCCAACATATAGTATGTAGGCACATAATAAATGCTTGTTGACTGACCAACTGATTGATGGTGCCCCCTAGCTGTCCCAAAGTTAGTCTGTCTGTCTATCTGTCTATCTATCTATCCATGTCTGTCCATCCATCCATCTGTCTGTCCGTCCATCTGTCTATGTATTGGACAGATTATGATATAAAGAGAAATCTAGAGAGATGAAGGGGGGAGGGAGGGAAAGAGAGAGAGAGAGAAAGAGAGAGAAGGAGAGGCCAGCCTGAGGGTGAAAGGAAGGAAGTCAGAGACAGAGACAGAGAGAGATGCAGAGAGATAGAGACAGAGAGAGATGCAGAGAGATAGAGAAAGAGAGAGATGCTGGGAGATAGAGACTGAGAGATGGAGAGAATGAAAAAAGGAGGAGAGATGGATCTGACTGAATTATAAAATATTTTAAAAGAAATACAGTTTCATTACTTTAACCTAAGTGAGGTGGCAGGGAGTGTAATGCAGTGATGTCAAATTTACGTAGAAAAAGGATCACTGTGCCTTATGTGCAGCTACTAGATGGCACAGTGGATAGAGCGCCAGGTCTGGAGTCGAGAAAATTCATCCTCATCAGTTCAAATCAGGCCTCAGATAATTTCTAGCTATGTGACCCTGGGCAAGTCACTTCACCCTGTTTGCCTCAGTTTCCTCATCTGTAAAATGAGCTGGAGAAGGAAATAGCAAAAAACTCCAGGATCTCTGCCAAGAAAACCTCAAATGGACCACAAAGAGTCAGGCATGACTGAACAACAACAAACCTTATAAGTATTTTTTTGTGGGTGCATACTGACTTAGGATACCACATGTTAGCATCACTAATGTTCTATTGTGTTGTTACTAATTTTTTAAAACATTTCCCAATTCTCTTTTAATCTGGTTGTGGCAGCTCTGTGGAGTGTTGCCTGTGGCGTGGGTCTCATGTTTGACATGGTGAATGGAGAGCTGCTCTCCAAATGAGAAACACTGGGTTCACATCCCACCTCTGATACATACTAGCCATGTGATCTTGGGGAAGTCACTTAATCTCTGGGTTCTCTGAGGAATTTCTCTAAGTCTGTGAGTTTCAAAGAAAACACCAAATTGCATTAGTAGAGGGAATTTCCTCATCCAGGGAATTCCTGATATAATTAAAATCATAGACCCATTTCTTCTCCTCAATAAACCTCCCATTGTTGTTGTCTGATAGAGGTCTTCTGGGGATCAACTTTACTGAGTGGATAAACATACATCTGGAGCTATAAGCTGACTCCTTTTACTTGGGGGGCCTCCAGAAAAAGAAACTCCAGGTTCAAGGTACTGACTGGACCTACATCCATTCAAAAAACTTTAGCTCATGAGCTTCCAGGGATGTATTCACTTTTATTAGTCAGCCAGAGGATACACATAGTTCAAAGCAAAAGCATTTGAATGTGAAATACCACAGTAAGGAGAGTTTCAAGAGAACATTAACCTCATAAACTTGGATCACAGTCTCCTGCAAATAAACATATTATCAGTGGGAAGAATGGTCATGTCTAAGAAAAACACATGGAGGGACAAACACACAGGGTCCTCATGTGGCCAAAGCTCAGAAGCTACTCATGCTCTAGATTCAGCAGGGCCAGAGATATCTCCTGATGATGTCAACCCTCTGCATAGTATAGTATAGTATAGTATAGTATAGCATAG
>CM053583.1:56330738-56349211 GCA_028627135.1 Pseudochirops cupreus | reverse complement strand
TTACTCACCTGCTGCTGATGGAGCTGATGGTGATCCACTAATCTTGTGGTTGCATTTGTCCATTGTTCTACCAAGGACTACCAGACTCTTCTCTCCAGCCAGTTTGTGAGCCTCATTTCTCTGGTGTTCCTGTTTATTTAAATTCCCAGGGCAGTGACAGGAAAGCCCCTCCTAGATAAAGGTGGGCTTAAAATTCCTCAGTCAAAGTTATGACCATAAGCCAACACACCCATTGAAGACCCCAAAACTAGAGAGGATGTTTTTAGGCTAAAAGTCATCTGACTTTTGCATGTTGTGTGTATGGGATGACTCTGGGGTTGGTCCTTTGTACCAGACAGCTATCTAATTTCACATTAGAAATGCCTAAGCCCCTGTTTGACTGAGCATACAAATAAGTTTGAACCAAAACAAAAGCTTGGTCAAGGTCATTGTCCTTTACCCACTTGACCCACACTTCTGTCTTTATGTATGTGACTGATCGAAAGCTTTGAGCATCCCTATATAAGAATGATTAGTGACGTATATATACATGTATACATATTTGTATACATGTATATATGTATATCTAAATTAGTAACCATTCATATATATATAAACCATTCTCATATATAGACTATACATATGTATGTGTATGTGTGTATATATGTGTGTGTATAGATAGAGAGGTAGATAGACAGACAGACAGATAGATAGATGGACTGACTATGGGACAGCTAGGCAGCACAGTTGATAGAATGTTGGGTCTAGTATAAGGAAGACTCATCTTCCTGAGTTCAAATCCAGCTTCAGACACTTCCTAGCTGTATGACTCTGGGCAAGTCACTTAACCCTGTTTGCCTCAGTTTCCTCATCTGTAAAATGAACTGGAGAAGGAATTGGCAAACCACTTCAGTATCTTTGCCAAGAAAACCCTAAATGGAGTCATGAAGAGTTGGACATGACTGAAAAACAAGTAAACAATGACAACATATAGACTATATATGTGTTTGTATAGAGATTATATGTGTGTGTTTATGTATGTGTGTATATACATCTGTACATATATATCAGAGAGAGAGAGAGAGAGAAAGAAAGGGGGGAGGAGAGGGAGAGAGAGAGAAAGGATTCTCTTTAGTAGGCTGAACCATCACTGCTGAGCATGGAGGGGTGATGGTGGTTGTGGTCCTCAGATCATAGTTCCATACATTGAGAGCTGAAAGGGACTTCAGAGACCATCTGGTCCAAAGCCCTTTAATTTATCCACAAGGAAACAGAGACTCAGGGAGGTTAAATGACTTGGAGGAGGAACATATCTGGGGAGATGCAGTTCTTATAGAGTATTTAGATGAGATCAGTCCTGGAGAACAGAACTCATTTCCACATGTCCAACTGGCTCATCTTTGGTAATATTCACCATGTGGTCTATGGACTACAGGAGTAGGAGCCAGGTGGACCCCACAGGAATGGAATGATCGCTTTGCTCTGGTGGCATAGCACTCTTTCACATTCTCCTTTGTTTTGTTGTAGGTGGTACCTGGCTTCTGTCCCAGACCCTTTTTTCCTCAATGGGAAGGGAACTGGGTCAGGGCCTCTATGTGGTATTTGAATTCCCCTTGTCAGACCTTGGTGAGGTTCTATGCTTCTTCAAAGCCTGGGCAAGGTCTGTCCAATAACAGCTCTGAATTATACTTTTGGGTCCCACAGATCATGTCACTGGAAAGAGGGAGTATGGGATTTGGAGTCGGAAGACCAGGTTCAATCCTGGCTCTGACTCTTATTTGACTAAATTATTTCCTCTTTGTGGCTCTCATTCCTACAAGATTAAGAGGTTGGATTCAATGATCTTTGGCATGAAGACTCCCTTCCATGTCACCTCCCTTCATTTCTTTACCCCAAGCCATTCTGCTTCCTATTAATTTATTTTTTTTCTTAGCAAATATTATATTTTTCTCCACAGAAAATTCCCCTTCCCATCTTGGCTTCAGTTTTCTCCACTGTCACAATGAAGGGGTTGAGTTAAGTGGCCTTTAAAATCCCTTGTGGTTTTTATTTTCCATGTTCTATGTTTGGTGACTGGTAAATCACTTCTCTGATTCCATAATTGAGGTCCATGTGTTTATTCATTCCTGAATATCAGGAAAGTGGATTGAACCCAACCCAAATAATCTCTCTAAATTAGGCCTACATCCCAGAAAGTACATTCGTACTTTGTACATTTATGCTTATATTTTGACAAACAATTCCTCTTCCACACTCAAGCTGATTATAAAATCCTTCCTTCATCTGCTATCAGAGAAATCATCCTAATGTCCAGGTCTGACTTGGCCCCAAGCCTGCTCACATTCAATTCAGTTCAATTCCATGCAACTCAAACCAGTGCAATTCAATCCAGCCCAGTTCAATTAAGTTCAACAAAAATTTGTTAGGTGCTTACGACGTGCAAAGCCCTCTATTAGGAGCTGGGGAGGCAAATATGCAAACGAAGGCCAGTTTCTGCCCCTAAAAGTTCACATTCTGCTTCAGCGCCCAGCGCGGCTGCTGATAAGTAAATACGAGGTAATTTGAGAAAGGAGGGTGGGCACTCACAGAGAGATCAGGAAAAGCCTGACGACAGAAGGTTCCACCTGAGCTGAGCCTTGAAGGAAGCTTTGGATTCCAGGAGGTGGAGATAAGGAGGGGATACATTCCAGTCATGGGGAATGACTTGTACAAAGGGACAGAGGCAAGCAGTCACCCACCTGATCAGTCAACGAGTGAGCGGCGGATGGAATGCAGAGTATGGGGAACAAATAGGCCATTTTGGGTGGGATATAGAGTGAGCAAAAGGGAGCAATGTGAAGAAGCCATTCTGGGGATGAGGGCTGGAGACTTTTATAAATGCTTGTAATAAATGCTGAATGACTGACCATCAAACTGAAGGATTTGTATTGTACCCTGGAAACAATTGGAAGTTATGGAAGATTCTTGAGAAGGAAGATGGTACAGGTAGAGTTCTTTCTCCTCCATAAACTGCATTCTACCCAAACTGGAAAATTAGCTGTTCCCTGACTTGGCCTTCCCCTCTCCCATAAGTCTTGGGATATGTCATTCCTGGAATTCATCTGCTTTTATTCTTGGCCACAGGTGGTCCCCATCTTGTTTTGAATATGGCACAGAGCAGGTAATAGAACCTTCATGAAATTTTGCATGACTACCCCAATTGAAAAAGATTGCTTCCTCTTCAAAATGTCCTAAAGCACTTCAGGAAAAAACCCCAAACAAACAAAAAAGCCCCATTTTTATCAATGCCAATTTTTAAAAAGATCACCAATATTCCTTAATGTCACCTCTCTCCCGGAGAACAGCCCCTTGTTACCTGTAATCCTTTACCTCTCTCTACTGAGAGGAGATAGGTAAGTCTCATCCTTTGTTTTCTGCAACCACTATTGTATGTTGCCTTTAATATGACCACCAAACCACCAAAGTGTTGTTTTCTTTCATATTACTGTGACCATTGTGTATGGCTTTTCTTGGTTCTGGTTTCTTTACCTTTTATCAGTTCGTATGTTTTTCTGAATTCCTCATATTCATAGTTTCTTAAGGTATAATAATATCCAGTTTCACTCACATACCACAATTTATTTGGCTATCCCCTGATGGTACACGTTTTTCCTTGGCCCCTCCTTTGTCCTTGTCACCTCCTACCTTTTGCCATGTTTATTTGTGTACATATCATAGCCTTCTATTCAACTATAAGAGCCTTAGACCATGGACTGTGCTGTTCATCTTTGCATTTCCATTACAAAGCAGGGATAGATACATCATGTTTCTTGAACTGAATTGAATTGACTTAGTTAAAAAAACCACATAGTGAAGTTGCCTATACCACCCGCCATACTCCCTCCCAAGCTGCAATCACGTAGAACAGAACCACAGAATATATTTTCAATTTACCAAACATTTATTTTATAGTTGGGAAGGGTCTTAGATACCATTTAGTCAAATTCTCTCTTTGTACCAGTGGGGAAACTGAGGCACAGTATGGAAATGATTTGTCCAAGTTTTCTCATCAAGTCAAGGTAGAACTGAGACTAGGACTCTGGTCTCTGGCCCCTGGTTTGGTGTTCTTTCTCTCACTCCCAACTGCCTCTGGATGGTGAGGTCGAACTAGGGTGTTGGTAGGATGAGTGATGCATACCATGTGCCTTTCCCACTAGGGACCCTTCAGCAGCTACTCACTGCCTATGCAGTCGAGGATAAACAGATCCACGTTTACTCTTTTTATAGTATTGAGGTTTACAGTGTTTTCTCATCACAAGAACACCATGAAGTAGAGAGTGTGTAAAGGATTATCTTTGTGGACTCCATGTTTTTTTGTTGCTTGGAAACAAGAGAGAGAGAGCCTTGTTCACTAGGAAAATCCATTCCCGTACACCCTTCCACAGAGGGCTCTCCGTGTGTGAGCAATGCAATCTCCCGTTCTTCATGGCATGGACACTGGTTGAGGAGGTGTGCTCCCAGCGTGCCCAGTTTAAAAGAGAATGGGAGTGTTGAGGGTGGCAGTGAAATCACTAGGAGACCACCAAGGAGGCCTAGACTCCAGTGTGAAAATTGAGAGGCAAATGATTGAGCAGAGCAGCTTGAAGCCATTTGGCATGAGGGATAAGAATACTTGTTTCCTGATTCAATTCAGTCATTTTCTCTGCTATTCCGTTTTAATTACATGCCTTTTTGCTTTAAATTAGTGTACTACTGGGTCTGATCTGGCATAGAGATTTATTGGAATGGGGGCTTAGAACTGTGGATTTGACTAGATTCTGATCCAGAGAGTACCAGGAACCTGAGAAATAGTGCAGGGGTGGGGAGCATCCCAGAGTCACGTTGGTCCTAGAGACCCTATTGTAAAGGTTACTTTCCCCACTTTACAAATTAGGGAATGGCTATCTAAAAGTCTCACAGCTAGTAAGTGTCAAGAAATTGTTTCTTTGTGCCATTTACGTGGCTCTGGCTCCCCGAAATGATTTCCCTTTTCCAGGGAGATGAGCTCAAGGTCTGAAGGAAGGTCACTTGGCCCCAGCTGGGCCTCGAGGTTAGCTGGGAGCTCCTTCTTCTCCAAGTCCGACTTTAATCTCAGAAACAGAAACAGTCACCACTCTTTAGGAGCCGGAGAGGCTGTTTCCAAAGGTTTAGAATCCAGGCGAATTCCATGGTTGGGAGCCAGACCTTTGGGGTTTGAGTGTTTGGGTTTGACAAAGCGTGACTTCCTGCTTCTAAGAATGAGCTGGGAAAGAAAAAAAAAAGTCCTGGAGACGTTAAAGAGGCCTTGGATGTCTTTTCGGCCATCGAGCGATTTGTGAAAAAAGGACAAGTTTGATGAGTTCACTGAGAATGAATCTGAAACATAAGGATTAGATTTCCCTTGAAATCCACGGGGGAATTTTGAGCAGGGATTAAATCGATAAACTGACAGGGGAAACGCTTAAGGCAAAAAAGATATTTTGGTTCAGTCCAAACCGGATGCAGCCAAAGCAAGGTCTGAGCAGCTTGAGCAGGGATGAAGGCAGCCAGCTCTCTCCCAGAGGCGTGGGAAATGGGATTTGTTTCTGAGGAAGGGGGCAGGGGGGCACAGAATCCCAGGCCCAATGCCATGAGGGAGGGAGAGTTCAGGCCGGGGTCTGAGGGGCTGCTCAGCCCTTGGGGATGATCCAAGTGCCGCCAGGGGCCCTGGTCCCTATTAGCTCTGCGGCTAACCTGCTGTGTGACCTTGGGCAAGTCCCTGCTCCTCTCTGGGCTACAGATTTTCTTATCTGTAAAGTGGGAGATGGGATTGGACTATCTTGGCCCCAGGTTCCCCACGCTCAGACTCACTGAAGTCAGGGGGGTAGGGACTGGAATTAGAGGGAGATCTGGGTGGTCTGAGATCAGCTCCAAAACTTACAAGCTGTGTGACCACAAATAAGTTGCTTGACCTCTCTGTGCATCAGTTTCCTCCTTTTTTTTTGGATGAGGCAGTTGGGGTTAAATGACTTGCCCAGGGTCACATAGCTAATAAGTGTCAAATGTCTGAGGCTGGATTTGAACTCAGGCTCCTGACTCCAGGTCTGGTTCTCTATCCACTGCATCACCTAGCTGCCTCTAGCATCAGTTTCCTCTGATGGTTCATAATACTTGCATTATCTATCTTACCGAGTTGTTGGGAGAAAAACACTTTCTTTGTAAACCTAAAAGGCAGCAAGAGTCGTTACTGTCCCTTCTTGCTGGCTTCTGGAGCAATGAGTCTTACTCGGGGAATTTATATTAAAAAAAAAAAAAAGGAAGCCGTGAATGTGGTGTTTGGTGCACCACTGAGCCTTTTATGAACCAGCTTCTCCTCAATCGACCCAATTCCTGATGTACGCAGTCCAGAAAGCCATCCCCATCCACTGGGGCTTCACAAAAATCACTGTCTCACTTCTCTTGGCATTGTTTCCTTCAGGAAACCTGCTTTCTCCTGCCCCTGCCTCCCCATCCTGACCCCAGCCCCAACCACTGCCTATGGAGATCCTTCCCAATCTTTAGGGATACCTTGGGTGGTGTTTCTATTCAGCCTTCTTCCACCCTCCCTTACCCCTCATTGGACTGATTTCATCTTAAATTCAAACCAAACTCATTCTCTTCCTCATCTCCCATCCCCAAACCCCAAACCAACTGAGCAACAACAGCAAACCTCCCCTTTCCTAAAGTCCCCATTACTGTTGAGGGCACTTGACTCTATCACCCTCCATATGCAACCAATGGCCAAGTCCTGCCATTTCTGCCTTTGTAGTATCTTTCATACCTGCCCCCCTCCTCTCCTCTGACACCTCCACCAGTCTGGTCCAGGCCCTGGTGACCTCATGGTCATCTTATCCTGGGAGCAACTGGGATTCAGTCAGTTGCAAAAGTAGTGGGTGGTACTGCCTGCCTCAGGTATTTTACTAGTCCAATCCCTCGTCCACTTAGCCATCAAATTCATCTTCTTAAAATCTGATCACTTCAGTCACCTCTGACGGCTCCCGGTCACCTCCAGGATCAGATATAAAATCCTCTGTTTGGTTTACAAAGACCCTTCATAACCTGGCCCCCTCCCACCTTTCCAGTCTGCTTATCCCTTGACACTGGCCTCCTGGCTGTTCCTTGCAGAAGATGCTCCATCTCCCAACACAGAACATTTTCATCTGCTCTCCCCCCATGCCCGGAACTTCTTCCTCTTCATCTCTGACCCCTTGGCTTCCTCCAAGTCTCAGCTGAAGCCCCACCTACTGTAAGAAGCCCTTCCTAGTTCTGCCTGGTCTCATTGCCTTCCCCTTGAGGTGACCTCCAGTTTACTCTGTATATATAGATCTTGTTAGTCCATAGTGGCTTGCACGTCATCTCCCCCATCAGACTGTGAGCTTTCTTGGAAGCTTTCTTGGAGATTTCTTGGTTTCTTCCTGTCTCTGTGTCCCCAGTGCATGGCACACAAGAAGTACATTATAAATGTGCTTATTTTTATTAATTATTATTAACCTGTATTTCTTCCTCTTGTATTCAATGGATGTGTTAAATTGAATCAAATTCCTCTAATGGACAAGATGAGTGTCTGGGAGGCCATTTAGGAGGCTATTACAATAATTTGGGTAGGGAGGAATGGGAGGGCCTGAACTAAGCCGGTGCCCATGGAAGTGTTAAGGAATGGACCACTGTAAGCCATATGGTAGATGATGGATCAACAAGCAGGACTTGAAAACTGATTGGATGTTAGATGTTAACTCAGGGAAGAGTCAAGGTTGACTCTAAAATGGCAAATAAGGGTAACTGGGTGGTTTGGGAGGGTGAGTTTTGCAGTAGAAACAGGGAATTTTGGAGAAGGAGCTGGTTTAGGAAGCAGTGGGGAATAATTAGTTGTGTTTTGAATATGCTGATTTTAGAACATCCGGGTGAGATGTCTTAAAAGGAGCTATAGAAAGATTAGGGGTGGCTATGTAGGTCCCGGAGTCATCTGTGTGGAGATGATAACTGGGCCCTTGGGAGCTAATGAGGTCACCATGGGGGAGAAGGCAGAAGGAAAAGAGAAGGGGGCTGAACTCCCAGCTTGGAAGGAAGGAGCTGTCTGGCAGGGAGAAGGAGAACCAGGAGAATGAGTGTCAAGGAAGGAGGAGACTATTTTGGAGGGACAGTGCCAAAAGCGGCAAAGAGGTCAAGGAGGATGGATTTCGCAGTTACAAAATCCAATGGTGACCTTGCAGAGAGGAATTTCAGCAGGGTGGTGGGGTCAGAAGGCAGATTACAAGAAGTCGAGGAGGAGTGGGGAGTGGGAGGCCAGGAAGTTCTGTAGAGAAAAGACAACTCTTTCTAAGAATTTGGCAAGGAAATGGAGGCGTGATTCAGGGAGATTGATTGAGGGACGGCTGGGCTAGGTGAAAGGCTGGGTGATTTGAGGCATATTTGTAAGAATCAGGAAAGGAGCCAGTTGATAGGGAGGAGGGATGGAAAACATCTAGTCTCCTCCTGCTCTGCATGCAGGAATATTCTCTGACTAGAGACCAAGGGTAGACTTCCCAGCTATTTCCCCTTCACTAGATGCAGGGCTCAGTGGGCTAGAAAGGTGGGTTAGTGGCAAGCTGTGGAAGGCTTTGATTACTAGGCTAAGATCTTTATTTAGTAGGCAATGGGGAGCTACTGGAGTTTTTTTTAAAAAATGGTTTGGTAGAACAGAAGGTGTCAGGATTCTGGCTTTGTTTCTTGCACAAGACACTTCATCTCCCAACTCAGCCTTTTCACTGGCTGTCTTCCGTGCCTAGAATACTCTCCCCCTTAATTTCTTTCCTGGCTTCCTTCAAGTCTCAGCTAAAATCCCAACTTTTATAGGAATCCCTTCCCCAAACTCCTCAATGCAAGTGCTCCTTTCTCTGCTGTGACCTCCAATTAATCCTGTATTTTTCTTGTTTTTATATACTTGTCTGTGTTTAGTCTCCCCCTTTAGACTAAGTTCTTTGAGAGCAGGGCTGTCTTTTGCCTTTCTATGTATCCCCAGTGCTTAGCAGAGAAGCACATAGTAGGTGCTTGTCATTGTTCAGTGGTTTCTCTAGTGTCCAACCTGTGACCCCATTTGGGGCTTTCTTGGCAAAGAGGGTTAAGTGACTTGCCCAGGGTCACACAGCTAGGAAGTGTATGAGGTCAGATTTGAATCCAGGAGTCTGCCTGACTTCAGGCCAGATGCTCTATCTATCCACTGTGCCACCAAATGAGAGAAAAGGCATACTAGTAGGTGGTGAATAAATGCCTATTAACTGACTAACTTTTAGAGCTGAAGCAACCTTGGTGTTAATCTATTTCAAGCCTTCATTTTGTAAAGGAGGAAACTCAGGCCCAGAGGAGGAAGTGACTTGGCCAGGGTGATGCAGCTTCTACGGTAAATAGTAAATTTTTGTATTTGAACCTTGGTCTTCCAATTATGAACCTGTATTCTCTCCCTAATACCATTTCCCATTCCTCTTCTCCTGGTGTCCTGCACGTCGTTAGGCTCTTGGACCCTTCACCATCCTTCTTTGCCTCCCTCCTCCGGACACTCTCCAGTTTACTTATCAGGGTCCTTCTTCAATGGTGGTCCCTAGCAGTGAATGAGCACAGTGGTCCAGCTGAAGTCTCTCCTCCCTATTCCTCAAAACTCTGCTTCTCTTAGGGCCTCTAGGAGGCACCATAGTGCAAAGAGCACCAGGGCTTGGTGTCAGGAAGATTCATCTTCATGAGTTCAAATCTAGCCTTAGACATGTAGTAGCCATGTGACCCTGGGCAAGTCACTTAACTCTGCTTCAGTTTCCTCATCTGTAAAATGAGCTGGAGAAGGAAATGGCAAACCACTCCAGTATCTTTGCCAAGGAAATCCCCAATGGGGTCACAAAGAGTTGGACACGAATGAAAAATGATTGAAGAACAGCAGCAACATGTTTCTCTGAATGAAAAACCAAGACCCCATGGACTTTGGGGCTTCAGCATCACCATAAATCTCACTTGAAATCCAGGATCTTTTTCAGAACGTGCTTCTATAACGGGCCTCTCTCGGTTCCTTGCTCTCCATAGAACCGCATGGCCAGTTCTGGTCTTTGGGCAGTGCCTGACTCCCTCATAGGGAAGCCAGACGTGGAGACAGAAAAGCATTCGGCTCAGCCTGGGCTGGGGTTCATATAGAGCATGTTAGAATTCTGCATAAGAGGGCCTTAGAGCCCAGGTGGAGGGGGCACTGGCTGTTCCAGGCATCAGGTTTTTCGTGCTGCTGTTTTCAGCACAAAAAAAGTCATTTGTCCCTCCCCTTGTTCCATTTAAAGTATATACATATTTCTTTTAAAATAAACTGTAGATAACAAGCTCATTATTTCTTAGGCAATCCTCCTCTTTTTTGTCTTGTAAAATATTTATTTTTTAAAAAAGATTTTTTTCCTTAAGAGTTGGGGGGGGGGGAGTAGGCAGCACATGGAGCCTAGACGGTAGAGTAAAGGCAGGGAGCTCTTCCTGAGCTCTTCCAAATTGCCCTCCAAACAACGTTAAACTAACACCTCGAAACAAATTTTGAGCAGGAGAACCAACAAAAGGATGGGGTGAAACAATTTTCCAGCCCAAGACAGCTTAGGAGGTGGTCAGGAAAGGTCTGCAGGGAAGCACCTGATGGTGTGTAAGTTTCTAGTTCTTCCAAGGTGGTGTGATCTAAGTGAGGTGTGGTCACAGCTCTCCTGGCCTGGGCTCGGGTCTGTGAGTGACCACAAGCACTCTTTTCCACCCTGGAACTTTGACCAGGGTCTCTGCTCCTGCTGGTTCTCCTCTTTGCCCTGGGACTATGACTAGAACTAGCAATGCATCAGGGCACTACTTCCAGCACTGGCAAAGGGTCCCCTGCAATCTCCCCCTGCCCAGTTGTCCGGCCTCTTTACTGTCCTTGGGCTGGGAGCTCTGGCAGCTGCACCTGCTGATTCAGTCACCCCTCAAGGCTGGCTGTTGGCTCACCATGGCGTGGCTTGTGCTGAATGTGCTCCTCTCTCCCCCAGGCGGGACAGACCCTTCCTCCCAACCTTCTAAGTTGCCTTGGGATGGAAAATTGCTTCACCCCATCCTTTTCTTGGTTCTCCTGCTCCAGAATCTGTTTCAAAGTGTTATTTTAATGTCGTTTGGAGGGTAATGTGGAAGAACTCAGGAGAGTCTCTCCCTTTGCTCCACCCTCTTGATTATATGTATGCCCTCCCCAACTCTTCTAAGAAAAATTTCTTTTTAAAAAATAAACAAGTACAAATATTTCAAAAGACAAAAAAGAGGATTGCCTAAGAAATTGTGAGTTTGTTATCTACAATTTATTTTAAAAGAAATATGTATATGTTTTAAATGGAACAAGGGAGGGACAAGTGGCTTTGTTTGGGTCCCCTCCTGAATCTTTCTGCTTTCTTTGGGGTATTCTGACCCTTCGGAAGGGTCCGTAGACTGCCTCCTCTCCAGGCTACCTCCTGGGTCCCTCCTCCAGTGGGAGTCCCACTTTGCTACACCAGTGTGTTGGGCATAGTGAGTTGAGTGCTGGATTTAGAATCCAGAAGCCTCAGACTTAAATATCGCCTCTGATGTAAACTGTTGTTGCTCAGTCATTTTCAGTTGTGTTGACTCTTCGTGGCCCCATTTGGAGTTTTCTTGGCAAAGATACTGGTTGGTTTACCGTTTCCTTCTCCAGTTCATTTTACAGATGAGGAAACTGAGGCAAACAGGGTCGAGTGACTTGCCCAGGGTCACACAGCTAGTAAGTGTCTGAGGCCAGACTTGAACTCCCAAAGATGAGGCTTCCTTGACTCCAGGCCCTGGCTCTCTGGGCAATATGGTGCCACCTGGCCACCATGTGATGTAGACTGGCTGTGTGACCGTTGATAAGTCACTCAATTTCTTGGCCCCTCAATTTCCTCATCTGAAAAATGGGGATAATCACACCTCTAGGACATCCCTCATGACAACGTTATGAGGCTCAAATGAGATAATGTATAGAAAGTACCATCTCAATGCCAGTTATTATTTCATGAGCCCACTCAGTACAAATGCTAGCCTTCTTCCAATCCATGCCAAGGCCACTTTCCAAACTTCGAAGACCATCCAAGGGGGCATGACAGTGGAGTGCTGAGAAGGAGCCCAGGGCTGTCAAATAAAAAACATTTAAAAGACACCCCCCTCCCCCCCAAATAAAAGAATAACCAGCTTCTGGTTCTCGAATCCAGCACTTGGATGACCCAGGTCAGTTTTTGCAAGGGAACAGTCGTTTGTTAAGTATCTGGCCAGAGTTCATTCTCTTAATCCTGTGGGTTAGAACTCTTTCTATGAAACCTGTTGTATTTTCAAGTCACCAATCCTCTGCAATGTAGGCAGGAAATAGGCATCGTGCACGCTGAGTTTATCCAGACAGGCTTGATGTCCCCGAGATCCAGGACATCTGCATGGCCCTCTGCTGCTCACTGCATCTGTCCGTTTTGGGCTCCCTCCCCATGCCTTCCAGCAGGGCACAAGAATCCTGGAGGAGGGTGATGAGACATTAAGCTTATTGGACTGGAAGTCAGGGAGATCTGGTCTCAAATTCTATCTGATGGTACTCCCTTTCAGTAGGTCAAGGCACTTAAACTTTGGAAGCCTCAGTTTTCTCATCTGTAAAATAGAGGCTGAAGGATCCACCTCACGGGGTTGTTTTGAGGTTAAAATGAGATAATGTAGGCGAAGGACTTTGTGAACCTAAAAGTACAATGTGAATGTCAGTTATTATTGTAATTCTCTACCCTGCCACCACACCCTCTTGGCCACATGAGCCTGTTCCTGAGGGTTTGTTCATGAGGGACAAGAGAGGAGACAGATTGAGAAATAAGACAACAGAGGAAGGTCATTAACTGTGTGGGTGAAAGGAAACTCCCCTGGCCCAGACTGGGTGACTCCTAAGCTTTCTAGCCAAAATTACCTAGGCCAAAAAATGTTAAGGACTCTGAAGATCATCTGAGCCCTCTTTAACAGGTGGGGAATCTGAGGCCCACATCAAGTGACTTGGAACGTGTCCAATTTGACATAGCAAGAGAGTGACAAAACTGGGCAAGATCAAAAGCAAACAAACTATTCTTCCCACCATGCATGGGTCCAGGCACCCTCTCCCTTGCTTACAAACAAACCAGAATTCACCCCATTCCTAGGATATAGCCAAAGAATCCATCCCATTAGAGCAGCCCCAGTCGGTTGAGAGCTGGAGAACTGTCCTTATTAGCTCAGTGAGTCAAGCTCATAGCTAGGCTGGCTCACATCATTTATACAGCATTGAGGCATTTTGCTCACAATTCAAAACTGGAATAACATCACTTTCTGTTTCCACAGAGGATGGACAGCCTTTATGTTTCTAAAGGACATCTTTTGGTTTTATATCCCTTTCATTTCTAAATATAACCCCACCAACCCAACCCAGAGAACCATTCCTTATAACAAACAGTAAAAAAAAGAAAGAGAAAAAGCCCTGCAAGTCTTTAGGGCCAAGCAACATGATGACAGGCAGGTAAGTATATTTCCTTAGGTCTTCTCCAGGGCCATGCTTCTGGGGCATTCTAACTACAATGCATGCAGGTTTTTTTTCTTTTAAAAAAATTCTTTCTATTTGCGTTGTTCTAGCCCCTCTAGGCTCAAATACAGAATCTTCGATTTGGCATTTAAAGCCCACCATAACCTGCACCCCTTCTACCTTCTTGGTCTTCTCACACATTAATCCCCATACGCTGGGATTCAGGGACATTGGCCTCTTTGCTCTTCCTTGGACACAATAAAATGCCCCTTCATAGTCTGTCCTCTGTGCCAGGAATGCTCTTCCTCCTCCTCTCCATCTCCTGCCCCCCTTGACAGGTAACATCCATTCTTGATCCCTATTAATGCTGCTTCCCCCCTCTTCCCATTATTCTTTCTATATCTAATTTGTATGTAACTGCTTGTTGTTTCCTCCATTAGACTGTAAGCTCCTTGAAAGCAGGGACTGTTTTTTTTAATCTTTCTTTATATCCCTAGCACTTAGCACACAGTACCTGGCACACAGTAGGCACTCATTGACCAATTGTACCTGTGTGAATTTGGCCAAGTCACAGGAGCCTTCACCAATCCTCCTTTGTGCCTTCCCTCCAGGGTTCTCTACGATCGATCCTCTCTCTTGTTTGTACACAGTTGTTTGCATACCATCTTCTTCATTAGCTCTGAGCCCCCAGGAGCAGGGATTGGTTTATTGCTGGGGTGACTTTGACTGATTAGTGTTGCACTTGAGGACCCAGAGGGCCTCCTGTGGTCTTGAGGCCAAAGGTTCCCCACCCCTAGTTAGTTAAGTCTCTTTGTATCCTCAGCACTTTAGGGCAGTTCCTGGTGCTTAATACATGCCAGCTGACTGACTGACTGACTCCGTGGATCATAGCTTCTTCCTCAGTACTATGAGGTCCCTCCCACCTCTGTGTACACTGTTGTCTGGGTTTATTTCAACCTGCATCAATTCCGATGAACCTTCCCAAGTTTCTTGGAATTCTTTGTACCGATTGGTTGTTTCTTATTCCTGCACAGCAACATCCCATTTACATCCATTGTTTATAATTCTTTGCTACTAGAAAAAAAAGCACTACGATGGATGTGTTGGTCCACATGGGACTTTTCTTTCTGTCTTGGACAGAATATGTGCCTGGCAGGTAGATTTCTGGGTCAAAAGTTATGGGACACTTTTTACAAAATAAAATCATGAATAATTATAAACACCCATTAACATTTACAGAGTCGCCTGGAGTGCCAGGATTATCATTCCCATTGGACAGAGGGGAAAGTTGAGTCTCAGAGACCTGCCCAAGGCCATCGGATTTTAGGGGTTAGACCTGAAAGGCACCTGGAAGATTATTTAGCCCCACCCCAGCATTTTAAAGAGGAAGTGAGCTGCCAATGGCCATGTGGGAAGAAAATAGCAAAACTGGTCCTTTGCCTCCTGATTCAGTCCTTTTCCTGCCCAAACCAGTCTTTTCCTCCTCCATTTCATTCCCACGGTAATTTTCCTAAAACACAGCTCTGGCCATGTCCTATCTCTGCTCTAAACTCGTGGTTCCCCTTTGCTTAGTAATTAAGCCCACTTTGTTCATCTTGGCACTTCTACCTCTCCATTATCTGACCCTGACATCCTTTTCCAGCCTCCTCACTCCTATGTACTCCCAATTCCAGGTGGACCAGACAACCTGTCATTTGTCAAACATTTCAATCTCTGTGCCTTTGCTCACTCCTTCCCCTATACCTGCAATGCCCTCCCTTTTATCTCCCCTTCTTCAAATTCCCCCAGTCTCCCAAGGCCCAGCTCAAGTGATGCTTCTTCCAGGAAGTGTTCTAGGATTGTTCCCAGACAAAAGAAATTGTCTAGAGGAGACAGGGAAGGAGGATAGGACCGGGTCCTGCCCTTGGGGAACTCAGTTTAACTGGAAAACAAAGAACTGCATGCAGCAATTAGAGAACAATCTGATGCTGGTCCATGGTCCAGTCTCTCAGTGTGGGCTGATGCAGAGAGGGAAGTTTCTTAGAAGAGATGGGCTTTGAGTTATAGGGTAGGGTAGAGTTGGAGAGGTGGCAAGGAGGGTGAGGGAACTCAGCCTGGCATTCCCCCCTGGGCTTGCTTGGCTCACAGGCTGAGAATAGAAAGACAGCTTTGTTCAAAGTCCCTGATAAAATCAATTCTTTTATTAGCTTTGCAGGGACAGCTGTTAGCAGCTGTGGAGCGGAAATCCTCACCCTTCCCAAGGGCCTTCCCTACTGGGCAGCCTGGAATGGACTAGGGTTAGATGGAAAAACATTGGAATGCATTTTGGAAAGAGAGTGCCAACTTTGGCTCTTTTAGAAAAAACTGAAGCTCTGACCCAAGCATTCTCTCTTCCTCAAGAGCTGAGGGGGAAAATCAGGGCTATGCAAAAAGGCTGTGGAACTTGAGTCAGAGCACCTGGCTTCCAACCCTGGTTCTACCTTCAGAGGCATTTCACTTTTCTAGCCTCAGTTTCTCCTTCTGTAAAGTGGGGATAATAATCCTTCTCCAAACTAATTTGTAGGATTATTGGGAGGGATGTAGAAAAGGGAACTATTATCTGAGCACCAAATCTTCATTCTGAGTGTTATGAGCCCTCAATCTTTCACGTGGTCATGACACATTCATTCCCTCATTTTAAAGTAGAGGGCATTGATAACAACTCTAATTTCTACAGCCCCTTAAGATTCACCAAGCTTTGTCTCCACAAAAGCCCTCCAAGGAAAGCAGCAACAGTATTACTACCACCATTCTACAGATGTGGAAACTGAGTACTGGAGGGGTGTAATACAAGTGAATTGTTAGGTAGATCAGTTTGGCAGGATATCAGAGCAGGGAGAGGCTGGAGGGAAAAATGCCAGTTTGGAGGCTTCAAGTGTGACAGTCAATGAGAGTTTGGATATGTCCAAAGTTACTGAAGTTCCATCTGCCTGAGGATTTCATCCATAGCCTGAGTACAAGGACTGTGGATCTGATATCACTGTTGGCAGAGACATCCTTGTACTCCACAGGAGGAAACTCAACCTTGCTCATGTTAGAATTTTTCCTGCTGAGATGAAGGGTGATATTATTTAATGACTGAGAAATACAGGCTATGCCCCTTCCCCTAACCTCAATTTTTTTTTATAAAGCTTTATAAAGTTTAAAACTGCACCAAGACTTTTGGGACACCCTGTATATTAGAACATAGTATCTCATAATCCTGTACATCCATAAATCTCAGAGCTAGAAGGGACCTCAGTGGACAAATCCAATCTGTGGACCTGAAGCAGGAATCTCCTTTATCACAATTCAAACAAATGGCCATTTGGTTTCTGCTTGAATACTTCTGGGTGACAAGGAATTTCCTACCTCCAGAGGTAGCCTATTCTATATTTTTGGCAATCCAGAATGGAACATACCCCTCAAGATCTTGAATGACCAGGGCAGAGGGCAACAGGACCATCACTTTATTCACTCTCTACACTAGACACCTACTCATCGTCCATATTCTTCTTCAGTGGAACAAAGGATGCTCTCAAAAGGAAAATATAATGGAAAAAATTGGAAACTCTTTTGGGACGTCAGCTTTCATTGTGGACTTCTGGACCAAGATGGTGTATGGTATTGGGCTCTTGGCACCATATTTGAAGCAGGGCTCTGACAATCTAGAGGAGGGTTGACCAGGGTGGAGAGAGGCCCAGATACCATGGTACATAAGAATTGGTTGGAAAAGAGAAGACTTGGGGGGGGGTAGGGTATGATCACTGGCCTCAAGTATTTGAAGGATTGTCATGTGGAAGAAGGATGAGACCAGTTTTGTTTAACCTCAGAGGGCAAAAAGAGGAACAATAGGTGTGAGGTAGAAGGAAGCAGATTTAGATCTGATTTAGGGAATAACTTCAACTACTCGACAAATATTTCCTAAGTGTCTCCTAAGCACAAAGCAGCAGTTAGTTGCCCCAAGGTGGAATGGGCTGCCTTATATGGTAATGAGTTCCTCATCATGCTATAGATAATTCAACAGAGGCTAGAAGACCACCTGTAAGGAATGTTATAGAGGAAATTTCTGCTCAGAATAAACCAAGACCTCAGCCTTCTGATCTCCTGTGATTCTGGGGTCTTTCATCTCTACTTGGCAAAAAATATTAGGGGTCCACAGGACATGGCAGCAGGTAAGTCAAATTAATTTACTTTTTTTTTTGGTAATGTGACTAGGATTTTAGAGACACTTTAAACCCTAATGTTGTTGTTCATCTTTCATTTTTTAAGAGGGCTGATGATATCATGGAGTGATGTCTTGAAACCCTAATACCTGAGGATATATAGAAGGTAGAATCCTGAACTGGGAGTCAGGGAGCCCTGAATTAAAATCCTTCTTCTGACACATACTTTCTCAGCTTCAGTTTCCTTATCTGTAAAATGGATAGTGTAATAGCACTGGAGTTGTGAGCATCAAATGGGATAACGTACATAAACACTTGGCAAACCTTATAGTGCTTTATTTCTTATTGTTTTCCTTATTATTATTTCTTGTTATTATTATTATATTTCTTTTTATTTTATTTCTTATTATTATTTCTTTCTTATTTCTTATTATTATCATTATACTTTTCAAAGTTTCCAGTACTATAGAAATGTTATAATTTCATCATCACCATCACCATCACCACCACCATCATCACCACCACCACCATCACCACCACCATCACCATCACCACCACCATCACCATCACCACCACCACCAATATCACCACCACCACCATCACCACCACCATTACCATCACCACCACCACCACCATCACCACCACCACCATCACCACCACCACCACCACCACCATTGCCATCACCATCACCATCACCACCACCACCATCACCATCACCACCACCACCACCATCACCACCATCATCATCACCACCATCACCACCACCACCATCACCATCACCACCACCACCATCACCATCACCACCA